>CM051035.1:14287958-15487958 GCA_027627225.1 Congeria kusceri
TCTGGACGATTTGAAGGAATTGAATCTCTGTTTAAAAATGAACACTGAAATGAGAATTCAATATTTTAAGACCATGCGAGTCAAATATATAAGTTAATCGATTTAATGCGATAAAATAAAACAGTACATATTTTTCTTACTAGTACAACCCATATTGACGTACCCTAAATTCGACGATATTTTGTTATATTGTAAAATGAGGAAATTAAACGGGAGAATTTTCCGGATTTAAGTCTGCGAACATTAGACTGTTCAATGTTCAAATTGTTATTGGATTGACCGTCGATCTACTAAATAATAACAATACATCGGAGTTAGGTGACATCGAATGTGGGACACAGTAGGTTATTTATAGATGCAGCATCACTACTTTATTTCATTGAAATAAATATATCTAATACCATAATATTAATATAGAGAGATCTACCTAAAAGTCGAAACCTTACAGATTTCCTAAATTGTGATATAGATGGTTTCATACATAAAAAATGCACAACATTCGTTTACAGAACTTCAGTTCGTTAATATTGGGACAATTTTGATTATACATTTCGGATATTATTTTAATAAAAAATAGCGCTGTTAAAACTTGATATGATAATTAAACGTACCTGTTCCAACTGCCTGTCAGATGCCCAGGTTGATTAGCCATTACATGAAATAATTAATCCAAACAAACAAATAAAACGCAAATAAATCCTCACTGACATGTCCAAGCGTCCGCCATTACCTAGGTCAGTTATTCTTGGAAACAGAGAATCGCTGATGCTGACAAGCGTTACGTGACTGTTTCTTGTAAGAAAAGCGCTCATTGGTTCCTAGCATTCGGAATGTTCATAGTCTGAATGCATAGAAAATGTTACCCACTGGCATGGTCAGTCATGTTGTTGTGTAAGTAAATTACCTGGATGTAATGTTTAGGCAATGTGTAAGAAATGTAGTCAAACAGTCTTAGTATATAAGACCGTCTTTTATCATCATATATTTTCACTTCAGATCTACTTCATTGAATTCGTTTACAGGCGAAGTGTAAATTTCTAATTTAATAATGAAATGCCAACTATGAAATGATAGCATTATATCTATAAGTAGTCTAACTTAGGTGGAACTGCACAATATTTTGTAAGACAAAATGAATCGGCAATGGAGTCTGTGGCTCTGACACTGCAGTCTGTTTCACAAGCATGTACAGAAACATGTAGCATAGAGCCTAAAGTCTAGTCATCTACTTTAAACCTTTTATTTGTACAGTTTAATTAAATGTGTGCAACACACAAAAAACTACACACAGATCATGTCTCTCCAACAAAGTTCTTAATGCTTTGTTGGCAGCCTCCGCCCAAGGACCTCTTTGCAGAAGAATAACTTTTTAGTACCAGCTATTGGACAGGGCTTCATATTTGATATGTGACACCCTGTAGTGGTCCTCTACTAAGATTGTTCAATGACTTTTAAAATCTTGGTATTTGGTATATAACATATATATAGTGGTCCTTTACAAAGATTGTTCAATTGATGCCCTTGGGGTCAAAACTGTCCACACCACAGAGCTCACATGGTTAATATAAATGTAAATAGCAAAATGACTTAAAAAACTTATCCTCTGAAACCACAAGGCCCAGAGGTTTCATATTTGGTTGGAAACATTATATAAAGATTGTTAAAATGATGCCCTTGGGGTCAAAACTGGGCACACCCTAGGGGTCACTAGGTTTATATTGACTTAGATAGCAAAATGGCTTTAAAACTCTTCTTCTCTGAAACTGCAAGGCCCAGAGGTTTCATATTTGGTATGTAACATTGTATAGTGATCCTCTACAAAGACTGCTCAAATGATGCCCCTGGGGTCAAAACTGGCCACACCCCAGGGCCACATGGTTGATATGGACTTAAATAGCAAGATGACTTTCAAAATCTTCTCCTCTGAAACTGCAAGGCCTAGAGGTTTCATATGTAGTATGTGACATTTTATAGTGGTCCTCTGCAGAGATTGTACAAATGCTGTCCCATTGGTCAAAACTGGCCCTGCCCTGGGGGTCACATTTTGTATATAGACTTGAGTAGCTTTTGTGCAATCATTATGAAACTTTGTGGAACAGTAAGTAGGCATAAAAGGAAGTTCGATATTTGGCAAAATTGCTCTTATCGTACGAGTTATGCCCCTTTTTAAAAAAATGGTTCAAATTTGGCTTGTGCAGACAATAGGTTGTTGTTGTGAATTAGCACGTGTTCCATATACCCACTCGTTTTAGGTTCAGAATTCTGTTGTTTATAAAGCATATGCCAGAAACAAGTAGCGCATAGAAATTTTAAAGTGTTAAATTAAAGAAAGTATTTGGCGCTTATGCTGATGCTCAATCCCCAAGGGTGCGTGTAAGTTTTTCTTCTAATGAAATTTCCATAACTATTTTATGAGAATCGTGACATTAACATAACAAACAACAATTTTGCATCAGTAATGTTTCTCTAATCATCTGTGAAGTCGCAGCTTTAAGAGGGCTGTATTTCCATTATCAGCTTTAATGTATTGCATTGTGAGGAATGACTTTATAACTGGGTTAAATTCTTCTAATAGAACCATTAGCACTATTTAGTCAAGCTAACCGCAAACGGGGTTGACTAAAATAGTGCCTAGATGTCACAATGGCGATTTGGTGTACGTGCGTGAGTGCCGTCTGTGGGTCTGTTTCATTTTATCCAGACTGTAATCTCATCATTCAGTAGTCAATTTTAAAACAATCTGCCACAAATATTTGCCATGTGGAGACAGCGTGTCAACGCAAGACCTGTGTCCTAAGCTCAAAGATCAAGGTTACATTAACAGGTCAAAGGTCAAATGTGGGCATAATACAGCTTGTTCAGACTTAAACGTCATTATTCATCAGGGATTTTTATATAAATGTTCATTATGGGGAGACGGTGTGTCACATGCAAGATCTGTGTCCTTAGCTTATAGGTCAAGGTCACACTTAGAGGTCAAATATGGGCATAATACAGCTTATACGGACTGTTAATTTTATTATTATTTTACAATGACTCACCACAAATGTTCACTATGGAAGACCGTGTGTTGCACACAAAACCTGTGTTCCTAGCTCAAAGGTTAAGGTCACACTAAGGGTCAAAGGTCAAATACAGCCTTGATACGGCTTGTCCGGACCAGACGTTCTTCATTTGTGGTTTGTAGTTTGAAATAATTTTCACAAATGATATATTCATTTTGGACTACTATCTGGAAATTTTCACAACATTTGATTGGATGTGGAGAAAAATCAAAAGTTTGGTTAGACAGCTACCCCTAAAAATATGGTCACTTGAAGTTTTTAATTTAACATCAAATGAAATTTTGGGTCGTCCGTCAAACTGCACAGTTGGCACAGTGCGCAGTGTTTTTCCATTAACCAGTCGAGTCATATATTACCGTGAGCATTGTCTGTGCCCTCACATTTGCTACAGACTGTGAAGAAGGTAGACGAAAGGTGCAGTACTTGCAATAAGGACAGAACTGTGAGTATTTTTATTTATTTTGACGATAATGATAATCAGCAGTTATTTTGCTTTGCAATAAATTTGTTTTGTTGCTTAAGTAAAATGGAGTCATGTTAATTAATCGAAAATAATATTTAAAGCTAATCCTAGCAAGAGGTTTATATTTAAGTTGATAATGATTACTATGATTATTGTACTTGTACCAGTTTACAGAAATGTAAAAGTACATTCCATAGGCAAATGAATTTGTGCCAACGTCTGCTACTCTCGTCTTGGTTTCTCAGAACAAAAAGTTTATGCAGTTAAGTCATAAAATATGTAAATTTTGTAAAAGTGCTTCCAACACATCGGTTATTATTTATGTTTTAATTATTGTTTTATGGGACAGATCTCTCCTGCATCATTTCAAAATAAAATTGCATCATTGCATAAAATACTATTATGAAGTATGATTGTTTAATACATACACTATATTTCATTAAAAGTTATTAAGTGCACAAATTAAAATACACTTTTTGTTATTTTTTATTTGATAAGAACTGTAGTTACTTTGTCATAAAGTTAATACATTTATTAGTTTTGCCATCATTTAAATACAAATTGATTATGTTGTGCCTAAACAATATAAAATCTAAATATAATTACTATTGTTCGATTATTCATTAATGTGTTATATGTCTTGTGGTCAGTCAACAGGTTTTGGCCAGTTTACAAATAGACTGACCAATCAGAGCCGAAGCACAAAAATATTGGTTGGATTAAAACTAAAATTTGGGCTGATTTTAAGGAGGTAACAAATTTATCTAAAAAGTGAACATTGAAAAAAAAAAAAAAATGTAGTGATAATGCGTCAGATAATAAATTGGATCTGGGTCATGCAAAATTTTCAGCTTAATTTTGATGTTGTTAATAAAATCATGAACAATGTCAACATAGTAAAAACAGAATCTGCAGTCATAATGGGCTACACTTAGTCAAATTGGATCCAACCTTGTTGGGTCTGGTAAAGTCTACTTTGATATACCCCTATTCCACAGACATCACAAATCCCACGAATCGCAAAAATTTGATACATTTTAGGATTTGTAGTTGAATCGTAATCAGTTCATGAAATTCCTAACTGATTTGTATATGTTCTATGTCAGTTCTTGCAATTATTCTTGAGCAGTCAAGAATTTGTGAAAAAAGTTTTGAACTGTTCAAAATGTTGGCCACAAACTTCTGATTTCAAAAATTTGTAGTTAATTCTTACCCAATTCGTAGTGCATTCCAATTGTTATCTATTTGTAGGTATTCTTAACTCATTCGGAGATTGAAGAATTTGCGGCTTGACCACCAATTGGGTACGAATCCATCAGGAATCCCATGAATTCACACCGAAAATAAAATTTAAAACTTTTTTTTCCGAACCTAATTTGTATATGCATTTAAGGTAATCTTAACTGACACCTAACTTATTCTTAACGTTTGGGCAGAAGTCATAATAGATTTTTGTAAATCATGCTAAATTCTTGACAAATTGTGTGCGATTCCAGCCAAAGCCAAAAAATATTTGTAGCACTATCATAGCTGTATCAAAACTGAATTGTAAAAGGGTCAACATCGCCATTACTAAAAATAAAAACAAAAGGTTTACACTTATAGCTCAAGTATGAATTTAGGTATTGTAATGTTACTTCAAATGTAGATATCTTATGTTGAAACCTCACTTGGTATTGCATATGGGATAGGTGGGGTTCATGGTTACTGTTTCTTTTTCGCTTACATAAACATACTTCTGTTCAGGGTCAGTATTCTTAAATTTCCTAATGAATAACTAAAAAGGTTAATTGTTAACATAAGTTTCACTTG
Organism: Congeria kusceri; assembly: GCA_027627225.1. NCBI lineage: Eukaryota > Metazoa > Mollusca > Bivalvia > Myida > Dreissenidae > Congeria > Congeria kusceri. The sequence goes on from CM051035.1 coordinate 14,293,299, forward strand.
AGTGCAATTCCTAGCCATGACTATCTTTTATTATTGTGCTGACTTTTATGCATTATTCAAAAAATTTGGGTTTTGTGGAATTTCTATGTTTCTTGTCTTACAGTGGACTTCATTGATTGCAGAAATTAATATATAGAGCACAATTCTTGTCTGGACTCTGCTCTTCTGATTCTTTCCTATTAGATGGCAAAGCGCATTGGGGAGCATTCATCATTTCACTGATATTCTTGTCTTCTTTGGCTATATTGAAAACTTTAAAAATCTTCAAGTCTGAAACCACTGGCTGGATTTTAAAATAATTTCACATAAATCTTCCTTGGGTGACCCTCTACCAAATTGCTTTAAATAATTTTGATTTGTTAAAACACAATGACCACCAAGAGGCTGGGCAGTTTTCCTTATAAGGCTATATTGAAAACTTTAAAAACTTGCTTGATTTCAGAATAATTTCACAGAAACCTTCCTTGGCTGACCATCTGCCAAATTCCTTCAAATTATTTATATTTGCTAAAAAACATGGCTGTCCGTGGTCCATTGTTGACAACTGTGGTAACTTAACTTCAAACGTCTTATAACACACAATTAAATTTTTACAAGCCAATATGATTCATTAAACTCAGATGAGTTACTAAGGGCCATTTTGGACCTCTTGTTTTTTAAACTCAAGCTGCACTAGTTTTTTTAGCTTAATGTCATAAATGTCAGGACAGCCCAGTTCTATGACAGACACATCATATAAGGCCCACATCATTGACAAACCTGATGACGACCTAAAATTCAAATTGATAGATTCAAATGAGTTGTTAGTTCAGTTTGTGAGTTTTATAATTGTGTTCACGATATACTCATGCCAGTGTTGAAATATGTATTGACGACCAAGAATATGTCATAGTAAACATTTATAAATTAAGCAACTGTAACACTTTGTTGTGAGTTAATTAACTTAAAATTTAAGTTTAATAAGGCTGCGATTGCATGAGTCTGTATCCTTATCAGTATGTCCATATCCATATAACAATTTAACACATTGAAAATCGCTGAGCGATTTACCCAGTATGATATACATTTAAATGTGAATGTCACAACAATTGGTAATCTACCTCATTCACTTAAAGCGAAAAAAATTGACAATGATTTGTTTAAACCGCACAGTCGTTTGCAGTAGTTTACATGAACACGTTCAATGCACTCGGCAAACATCTGGATTATGAAACATTAATTACTCCTTAGGCATGATTCTTTTATAATACTATTTTATGATATTGGTAATGTTTAGTCCCCAAATGTTTTCAATATTGGTTTTCATCACCTGCATAGTAACGCCAATTAATCCACTAAGACACCTAACTAGTATATAAGGGAATGCAGAAACTAATCTTTACTGCATTCCTAGTTTGAAAATAAATGGTGTTCTTCATTTATATCATTTTAATAATTTTGTTGATATAGTTCTTGAAATGAAAATAATATGTGTTTTGTAAATGTTAACTAAATATTTATAATAGTTTACCTCTCTAATACTGACTCTGTAAGCGAGTAGATTTAACTCTATATTTAGACTAATTGCCAATGTTGTATCTTAGGTATTTGTAGTTGTTTCAATGTAATTGCATGTTTGATTTGTGCATGTTTGATTGTAAGACTGCATTCCTAGTTTGAAAATAAATGGTGTTCTTCAATTTTGGCGTTGCAGTCTGGCTTCCTCCTTCAACCTCTCACAACATCCAGAAGATGTTACCAACAAAATTGTTACAAATTCATAATTAACCAAGTTCCATCAAATAAACGAAAAACAAACGTTTGAACAAATATTTGAACAATCCAAGTTGACAACAAGAAACAGCAGCAGTCCAACGTTCGTTGTCACAAAGAACGTTCGTTTTCACAACTGTGTTTGACCACGGACTACATTGGTAAACCATGGTAGTTCATGGTTCTGAGACCATGGGCACCACAGACAACCATGGTGGACAATGGTCTTCTGTCATGGTCGACCGTGGTGGACCATGCCTTTCCCCATGTTGTAAGCATATAAACCACATTAATAGGTTGTACTGATCTTGACTAATTATCCTCTAGCCAGATAATAGTTTAATACAAGTGTTGGTTCAAAGTACTATGCTATACTTGTATGGTGCCAATTACAGTCCATGGTCAAAACCCATGCATTTTGTCTGGGATATTGGTAATAATAACCCCATTTTATTGCCTACTTTTTGCCTTCTGAATTGTATTTGAGTCATTTTAGTATCCCCTGGACAAACATCTAATGTTATTATTTATTTTTCAGGATAGATTTGGTATTGAAGAATAGACATGGCATCACAAAAAGGTAATTACCGTTACAATTATGTTACCTGCTATTTACCATGTACAAACTTAAAGTTAAATCCAACCTGGTGAACCAAGTCGACAACTATCAGGCCAGATGAAGTTCTCTAACTTCCTCCCCCCCCACACATAAATGAAGTGGTAGTGTTGGCTATTGTTTGTTTTGGCCATTGTTTTCAGCACAGCTGAGCAGAAAGTGCTCATGGTCAAGCTATTGTGCTCAGTCACTGTCCAGCATTTGTAGTTCCTCCTTGATCATTTGTCTGTCATCATCAGCAATTTTACTTTTGCAAATTCCTTGAAAAATACTTTGAAATAACGATTATTGGAATTGACCATTTATATAATTTCTGAATCAGGTTTTTAAAAATGCTAGATAAAAGTTACATTTTCTTTATTTACTATTGCCTCTGATATAGAGACTATTTATTATACACTGCGCAAGATATATGATTTTAAACTCGACTTAACAAAGAAAAAAAGTCGAGTTATCGTCGTTGTTCTGTAGTCTGCATCAGCATCTGCATTAGTTAAGTTTTTATGCCGCCAGCATCTTTATGCAGGAGGCATATAGTGATCGTCCTGTCCGTCCTTTCGTCTGTCACAAGGTAAAGTAGATTTTACCGTTTCGTCTAGCACCAAGACAGCTTACTACAACACTTTGATACTTACACAGTTGTTACTTATGACCGTTCCCAATCCAGCCATATCACCCAACCTCACTTTGACCTTGAACTTGACCTAATTTGCACATAAAATAATTCTTTGACTTTGACCTTGAACTAAGTTGGACTTTTAATAATTCAAAAGTGCCATTTCTTGGGTAACTAGATTTTACCGTTTTGTCTAGCAACAACACCGCTTACTACAACACTTGGATATTTACACAGTTGTTACTTATGACCGTTCCCAGGGCTGAATTTTTCAAGAAGGGGAAGTTTTCAGAGGAGCTAATGTCCTAGAATCCTGATAAACATATTATTATTTACAGAGTGAGATTATCGAAATAACTTTAAGAACAGTGAGGTAAAAAAAAAGAATGAAACAAAAAATCATACAGCAATACTTGCTAAGACACAAATTCTGCACTATCAATTATATTAATTTCAGCAAAAATCAATTTCATAACTGCAAGAAACTCCACACCTCTTCTCAGTAATGAAGATCCAATAAACATTCATTGAATTGTGGCTAGTAATGGCTGTCTGAAACAGTCTGGACAAGAAATTTGTACTGTACACTTATTTCAGTAACCTTCAATATTAGTCCCATAACTCAAATGAAAATAACTTAAACAGAACATCCTGGTATTACGCACACCTCCTTTTGGTAATGAAACATGACATAGTTTCATATTCTTCTGGCCAGTATAGTTGTTAGAGATACAACACTTGGATATTTACACGGTTTTTACTTATGACCAATCCCAATTCACCCATATCACCCAACCTCACTTTGACCTTGACCTTGACCTAATTTGGACTAAGAAATGGGCTACCCAGCACTAACCGGGGGCATGTGTGTTTATCAAACACAGAATCTTGTTTGGTTAAGTTTTTTGTCAGAGTCCATTTCTCAAAAACTATGAAAGGTATCCATTTGAAATAAATACTTGTTCATTATTAAAAGGGTAATTCATTACAACAGGAAGGTTACCCTGTGATTTGTATTTCCAGAGTTATCTGTTCTTGTTTGTACTTGCAACTTAGAATATTTTGACATTTTTTTGTTAAATGTAAAATTTCGGAATAACTATCAAAGACATTAAATTGAAACTCAAAACACATGTTTATTGTGCTGACCCCATTTTCCAGACTTGAGGAGGTAATGCTTTCAAGGATTTTGTTGGAGTTATTATGCTTTTTAGCTCACCTGAGCACAAAGTGCTCGGTGAGCTATTGGTATAGGGGACCTCTCAGGCGGCGTCCGGCGTCTGTATGCCGTCAACAATTTGTACTGTTATCGCAATAAAGACTACATTTTTTTATTCAATCTTGACCTAACTTGCACAGTTTGTGTATGACCGTAAAATCTCAGATTGTTATTGGGTCAGACCACACCAGTAACACCAGAGTTATTGCCCCTTTTTCATGCAAATAAAGTGTAAAAATGCCCTTTTCCAACATATAGACTTTATTTTCCATCCATTCTTAACCAAATTTTCACAGTTTGTGTATGACCATCAGATCTCAGCAGGTACCAACAAATGGGCCAGATTGTTTTCAAACACCAGAGTTATTGCCCTTTGTTTATTAAAAAATATACAAAATGGACATTATTCAAAATAGACACTTCATTTTTCATTTTTCATCCAATTTTCACTTATCTTGCACAGTTTGTGTATTATCATAAGAGTAAAGGTGAAGTTAAATATAAGCACAATCGGACCAGAAACAGCAGAGTTATTGCCCTTTGTTTGTGAAAAAAAGAACATTATTTAGGATAGAAACTTCATTTTTTATTCAATCTTCACCAATCGTGTACAGTTTGTCTATGAACGTAAGACTACAGGTGAAGTCGAATATAAGCATGATCAGGCCAGAAAAACCAGAGTTATTGCCCCTTGTGTTTCGACAAAAACATCAAAAAGTTATCAATGATTGGCTTGCACACACGGTTTTTGATTCAATGTTGACCAAAGTTACAAAGTTTGCGCATGACCATAAAAATTGATTGATAAGATTTGATTTCCAACAGTTGCAAGACTTGCATGCAGTTATTTGTACATCGGGTTTTACACAAAGTATGTGTCAATTATGCAATAAAACGACCAACCGGGCAGATCCTCAATGAAGGGTCCTTTATCTTGTTTGTTGCTATGAACACTTGTATAAGTACCGGATTAAGCTCTTAATTGACAACAGTCAACCACTTCTGAAGAAAAGCGGTCACAGATTTAGGCAAGACGATAGATACTTTATATCACGCTATATTAAACTGACACCTTGTTGTTTATGAAATGCCAATTGAAATACTCTTTTAGGCTCCACATTGGGGACTCTAATTCTTTACTCAAAAGGTCAACTTGTGAAAACAAACTGTCATCTTGGGCACGTTACATGTTTATGTCAAATTATTTTTTAAAGACATGCACAGTATGCTCGGTCAATGGATTTTGCCGATATACTTGTACCGAGGGTAAATAAGCAATTCCTTCCTTCCAGAGACGTGCATTTCCAATATTTGTTTCAGAGATTACTGTACTATTGTTTTCCATCTATAAGTATTGTTTTATCATCCTTTATCCATACGGCTAAGGTATGATCGGTTTGTGCAAGGTAAACATCTTAATAATGTTTGAGTTTATCTCCAATTAATTTTGGGTCCGATAAGGTTTCTTATAGTGTCCAAAAGAAGTCTCCTTAGTGGGGACCAAACAAGCTGGGGTCCGAGAAGTAACGTAAACGATCATCTTGTCCCTCTTGTATTATGTTTCGAGTAAAAAAATAACATCGCAATATTAATTTCAACGCTGATGTCTTTTTTAAAGACATTTCCTGTTTTAAATGTGGCACAACATAATGTTAACCTGTTTGAGATGGTGTGTTGCACGCAAGAACCAGATGGCTACCTTTAAGGTCGAGGTCATACTTTAAGGTCAAAATATAACGTTTTTTTGTCAAAATAGTTCTTGTCTGGGCTCTAACTTTCCCATGCATTGAAGGATTTAAAAATAAGTTGGCACAAATATAAACCTATGAAAGATGGTGTATTGCGTGAAGAACCGTATAGTTACCCTTAAAGTCATGGTCATACTTTGAGGTCAACGGACAAAATAAAGTGCCTTCTTGTTTAGCACCTTCTTGTAGTATTGCGTTTCCACACTATAACTTTTGAATGCCTCAAATGATTTTCATATTACTTTACAGTATTATTATCCATGACCAGACAATGTGACCCAGGTCAAAGGTCAAGGTCACAATACAAAGTCAAATTTTTAATATTTGTATTTCGTTCCTCTCCATAACTTCTAAATGCCTAGTATGAATTTAATATTACTTCAGATTATTATTATTATTCCAAATGAGTAGACGATAATAATTTCTTCTTTTTCTTTTTTTAGCTTACCTGAGCACAACATGCTCATGGTGAGCTTTTGTGATCGCCTTTTGTCCGTCGTGCATCGTGCGTCATCATTTCATATAATCGACATCTCCTCCTTAACCGCTGCACAGATTTTCGTGAAACTTCACAGGGATGATGTTTTAATGACCCTCTTTCAAAGTTGTTCAAATCATTTTGGTCCGCTGCATATGTAGGTCACAAGAGCTAAAAATAGATTTAAAAACTGAAAACTTTAAAAATCTTTTTTGAAACCACAAGGCTTGGAGCTTTCATATTTGATATCTGACATCCTCTAGTGGTCCTCTACAAAGATTGTTCAAATTATGCCCCTGGGGTCAAAACTGGCCACACCCTTGGGGTCACATGGTTTATATAGACTTGAATAGCAAGATGACTTTTAAAAATCTTCTCCTATGAAACCGCAAGGCAAAGAGGTTTCATATTTGGTATGTAACATTGTATAGTGATCCTCTACAAAGATTGTTCAAATGATGCCCGTTGGATCAAAACTGGCCACACCTCGGGGGTCACATGGTTTATATAGACTTGAATAGCAAATTATTTTTAAAATCTTCTTCTCAGAAACCATAAGGCCCAGAGGTTTCATATTTGATATGCAAATTGTAAAGTGGTCCTCTACAAAGATGGTTCAAATGATGCCCCTGGGGTCAAAACTGGCCACACCCCGGGGGTCACATGGTTTATACATTTTTTTTTTAGACTTGAAGAGCAAAATGACTTTAATAATCTTCTCCTCTGAAACCGCAATGCCCAGAGGTTTCATATTTGGTATGTAATATTGTTTAGTGGTCCTCTACCAAGATTGTTCAAATTATGCCCCTGTGGTAAAAACTGGTCATATCCCGGCACTCACATGGTTGTTATAGACTTGAATAGCAAAATTACTTTTAAAATCTTCTCCTCTGAAACTGCACGGCCCAGAGGTTTCATATTTGGTATGTAACATTGTATAGTGGTTCTCTACAAAGATTGTTCCAGTGAGGTCCCTGGGGTCAAAACGGGCCACACCCCGAGGGTCACATGGTTGATACAGACTTAAATAGCCAAATGATTATATCTTCTCCACTGAAAGTTCAAGGCCTAGAGGTTTTATATTTGGTATGTAACATTGTGCAGTGGTCCTCTATAAAGATTGTTCAATTGATGCACCTGGGGTAAAAGCTGGGCACACCCCTGGGCTCACATGGTTTATGTGGACATAAATGGCAAAATGATTTTAAAATCTTATCTGAAACCACAAACTCAGAGATTTCATATTTGGTTAAAATAATATATCTAGACCTCGATTGGGATTGCATATGGGATGGATGGGGTCAAGGTCACTGTTACTAAAAATAGAAAAATGGTTTCCGCTAAATAACTTAAGAACGCATTGAGATATTTTAATGAAACATAATACAGAGATACCTTATATTGACACCTCGCATTGAATTACATATGGGGCAGGAAGAGTCATGGTCAAGGTCACTGTTACTAAAAATAGAAAAACGGTTTCTTGTCAATTACTCAATAACAGATCAAGCTATTGTAATGAATGTAGAGGGAAAATTCTTTGTGAATGAAACAGACTTTCTTGAAACTTGTCTTCATTGTTGAGGGTAATATGTGGTTGTGTGTAAAGATGGGATGAAATTTGTCTCTCACATTGGGAAGTTATGTATATATTGCATTAGTTATTGTGTTTCTCAGATATTCTACACTTATTGGTTATCAATGTAAACATGTATGTACTAATATATATTCCATAAAGCTATAGGTAATCTTTGACATAGATGGAATTGCAGACATGAACTAGTTAGGATATGTGACATCCTCTAGTGGTCCTCTACAATGATTGTTCAAATGATACTCCTGGAGTCAAAACTAGCCATGCCCCAAGGGGCACATGCTTTACATAGACTTTTATAGCAAAATGACTTTAAAAATCTTCTTTTCTGAAACCGCAAGGCCTAGAGGTTTCATATTTGGTATATACCACTGCATAATGATCCTCTACAAAGACTGTTCAAAAGATGCCCCTGGGGTCAAAACTGGCCACACCCTGGGGGTCATATGGTTAATTTATACTGGAATAACAAAATGACTTTAAAAATCTTCTCCTCTGAAACTGCAAAGCCCAGTTTTTGTATTTGAGCTGTAAACCAGTGAGCTAAATATCGTTTATAAGACCTGAAAAACAATTAAAATGGAAATACATAAAGTGCAATGTTCTGCTTGATTGAATAGTCCTAATCGATGATATACCTAATGCTGACAGTTGTCTTGTATTTCTGTCTTTTGCGACTGTTTTAATTATTGTTCTGTTGAAAAAAGAACAAAGCACAGTTCATGGAATTCAGCTGGATGTTTGAACCTAAAAAATGTGCCATTGCAAAGATTTGAAACCAACCTCTGTGTAATGAAACTGTGATTGTGCATGGTAAACATATAATCGATAACTTGTGGTTCATCTTGGTCCCAACAGTTTTGACCATAAATGCATATGTATTGTGCCATTTAATTGCCCAGTAAATAACAGAAATAGGCCGGACAGGTATGAGACTGTTTAGTGCCTGTAGATTGCAAGGTTAGCCACAGAAGAAGGCCGTACAGGCATCTGTATTGCACCTATCGAATTGCCAGATCAGGTTGTCAGATTGCAGGTATTTGTACATGGGACATTGATGTCTTCAGAGCCTGCATTGACATTATTTATCATCATTGGACAGAAAATTATCAAAGCAAAACTTTAACTTATAGCACAGCCATCGCAATTATCGCAATTCAACTAGTTCTCCAGAGCTGTCTGCGAAAAAGACACCAACATCTACTGTATCTGCATTTTCTAGAATTGTCACTGACTTAATGACAAAGGGTCAGGTAAGTATATCGAGAAAAATTATTTGAGAACAATTAGCAAAAACACCACACATCCACTACCTATCTCTTACTTTACTTAGCCCATTTCACTAATCTATGTTTTGAATCAAATTGATCCTACCAACCTTTGCGTATTGTTCAGATACCTTAATTTTCAAACCTGTCTTAACAGTATCGTCTTCATCTGTACCAGTTCTCAGGTGAGCGCTTTGGGCCACCATGGCCCTCTTGTTTCCTTATTTTATATATAAAAAAAATTAATAAACCGAACCCTGTCCTAACCGAATACCAAACGATTTTATCACAAATTTGATCTTGTTCAACCGTAAAAACCCTAAATACTGAACGGTGTATCCTGTTAGGTGTCACTTCGCGATACTGCTGAGGCGTGAACCCGTTAATTGGTGACACAATTGTACACAAAGGGCATAATCTGCATGGTGATAATGGGGCAGTGGTGTGATTAGCAATCAGGTAGTAATTGCATACTACTATGGCCTACCCTTTGGGTCAAAAGTACATATACGCCTGCTAGCTAAATATAGATGTAACGTTTGTTATAAAATTGTAACCGCAGTTACAATCTTATGACTGCAGTTTTAAATTTGTACATTTACAAATGTAACTGCAGTAATAATTTATACCAACAGTCATAAAATATGGCAATCGTTTTATAACCGCGGTTACTTTTTTCTGACCATATGCTTAACTTAAGCTCCAAGTCTGTTTGGTAAAGTAAAACACATCTTATATAATGCATTTTTTGCCAAAATTGCATTGATTTATTTAAATATGAATTTTTAAATTATAAACACAATTGAAAGATACGCATTTTATAAATAAATGAATTAGAAAAAAAGTGTAACTGCAGTTATAATTTTATGACAACTGCCAGCTCACCTGAGCACAAAACCTGAGCCTTTCCCCAGGATTGTGCTTAGGCACAGGGGCTAAGACGCAAGGTTGGGGAGGGGGGTTGGCCCCCTTAAACGTTTGATTTGTAAAAACTTTTAATGTGTACTAAATCAAAATCTACAGTACTTCACAGCTAACACAAGCATAAAAATAAATGGCCTTTGAATAGTTTTGTCTCTCTTTTATTTCAACACTAGTGGCAAAAGTAATGTAACCTGGAAATAGTCTATAAATAATGACCCTGGTTGCCTAAATGTATACCTCTTTAAGTGAAGTAATTGGCAAATTTTCACAAAATTATCAGCAATTACTGGTTCTAAAAAGTTGTTCTTCTGTGAAGTGGTCCTTCGGAAGAGACTACCAACAATGCATTCTGAACATTTATGGAGAGACATGATCTGTGTGTAGATTTCACCTTGTTAATGGTTGAACCGTTGAGTATGCCCTCTCACAATCTGCAAAAAAATGCAACTTTTTTGTCTGCTGCACACATTTAATTGTGCCCCGCTTCGAAGAAGTGGGGGTATCTTGCTTTGCAACTGTCCGTCGGTCAGTCGAATGGTCGGTCTGTCCGTAGACCAATTTGTTTCCGCAAGATGTCTAGAGAAAGCTTTGACCTACAATCAGGAAAGTTGGTATACTGGTTACTTGGGAGGATGGGAAGATGCCTAAACATTTTGATGTCAACAGGTCAAAGGTCAAGGTCACCGTTGCTAAAAAAATAAAAACGGTTTCTGCTTAATAACTTGAGAACGCATCAACATATTTTAATGAAACTTAATACATTTATACCTTGTATTGAGACCTGGCTTGGAATTGCATATAGGGTGGGTGGGGTCAAGGTGAAGGTCACTGTTACTAAAAATAGAATAACAGTTTCCGCTCAATAACTTGAGAACACATAGAGATATTTTAATGAAACTTCATACATAGATACCGTATATTGAGACCTGGCTCGGATTTGCATATTGGGTGGCTGGGGTTAAGGTCAAGGTCACTGTTACTAAAAATAGAAAAATGGTCTCCGCTCAATAACTTGAGAATGCATGGCGATATTGTAACGAAACTTCATTCATATATACCTTATATTGAGAGCCCGCTTGAGATTGCATATAGGGGTGGTGGGGTCAAGGTTCCTTTAATTTATTAAAATATATTGAAAATTCTGGCAAACTGGAAAACTTAAAAAATCTTCTTGTCAGAAACCACTGGCTGGATTTGAAATTAGTTTTCACAGAAATAGTCCTTGGATGACCCTCTACCAAATTCCTTTAAATCATTTTGATTCATTTAAAATCATGGCCATCAGGGGTTGGGCAGTTTTCCTTATATAACTATATTGAAAACTTTACAATCTTCTTGTCTGAAACCACCGGCAGGATTTGAAAATAATTTCACAGAAATAATCCTTGGGTGACCCTCTACCAAATTCCTTAAATCATTTTGATTTGTTAAAAAACATAGCCACCAGGGGGCAGTTTTCCTTATATAACTATATAAAAAACTTTGAAATCTTCTTGTCTGAAACCACTGGCTTGATTTTAAAATAATTTTAAAGAAATGTTCCTTGGGTGACCCTTTTTAAAATTCCTTGAAATCGTTTTGATTTGTTAAAAACGTGGCCGCCAGGAGGCGGGGCAGTTTTCCTTATATGGCTTTACTGAAAACTTTAAAAATCTTCTCGTCTGAAATCACTGGCTGGATTTCAAAATAATTTCACATAAATTTTTCTTGGGTGACCCGCTACCAAATTCCTTGTAAAGTGGATGCTATCAAAACAAAACACTTATTTAAAAAAAAAATAATTATTCAAAAAAATAAACAACAAAATATCTGAGAAACTTAATGAAATGTTCTATGGTCTGGGCATTTTTTAGGGTAGAGCAGGTAAATGTTTATAAATGTATCCTATAAGACCTTGGTTTAAATTGCTTAAGCTGTTGTTGAGATTGCTTAGTTTTGAATTACCAATTATTCCTGGATATCATTTTGATTCATTAAAAATAATGGCTTCCAGGGGGTGGGACAGTTTTCTTTGTATATGGCTGTATGTAAATCTCGAACAATCTTTTTCTGTAAAGCCATTAAAATCCTTCACACTCAGTTGAGCGACCTAGGTCCATCTTGGCCCTGTTGTATTTTTTTTTACTTTCGGTATAAATTGTAACTGCAGTTATATCAGTTATAAATGTATGACTGCAGTCATCAAAATTGTATACTACTGCAGTTACATGTTATAACAGTTACATCTATATTTAGATGCCCTGCTTATATGTACTTTTGACCAAAATGGTACGCCACGTACAACAATAGTTCTCTTGTAAACGACAGATTAGTCGGACTCAGTCATGTTTTATGTTAAAATTTGTGTACAGTGAACATGTTTAAATGTTTCAAATCAGTGGAATTAATTTATAGTAGGAATTTTATACATATAGTAAATTCAGGCAATATTTCGATAACTGATCTATATAAGCCTAAGGCTTGCCATACAGTCGAGCTAATATTAATAGGTTAAAACTAATCAAAGCAGTCAAAAATTGGTGATTTCTTTGAACAGATGTAAATAAGTTGTAGGTTGAATACATGTACTTGTTTGATTGATGAATTTAGTGTCATTTTATGTTCAAATATACATGATTACATGCAAATAAGAAAAATAATCAACAACAATAAAAGTGTAAACATTTTCATGTTGTTGTCTTATTGCGTACTTGAATTTACATATAAAATAGAATGTACAGTTTTAAGGAAAATGGAATTTACTAAAATACGTGGGTAAACCGAACACCTCCGAAAACCGAACAATCGGCCCTGTCCCAACACCGTTCGCTTTAGACAGGTTCTACTGTATTATATATTTTGTGTTATGGATGTTAACAACAATGAAAAAGGTGAGCAAATTAGGTTCATTGTTTGAGATCTCGAAAATACGGTAGTGTATACATGTATACTATAGACTATACATACATTAATGACTTTTTGGTCTGGCAAATTTTTATTTGGTGCGGCAAGTTTTTGCAGGTTGTCGAACCGAATGTCTGACTTTTTTTTTTAACTGACAATTACGGTTAAGGGAAAGATAATGCCTGTTATACTTTACAAGAGTTGCCTCCTTTTAATAATTAACTGGCTATTTGACCCAAAGGTTACAAAACACTTAAAGGGGCTTATTGTTTGTAATGCTTATTTTATTAAGTTATTTACATCTTTGGTCAGTGTCAGGTGGTGACTGCTTTTGTGGTTGGTGGTTGTTTGATGTCGTTGTCTGTCGTCATAAGCTTACTTTCAACAATAGCAAAACATGGCTGACATGGGGCGGGGCAGTTTTTCCTTGTAAGGCTGTATTGGAAACATCATGATGCCTTTGACTCAGGTGAGCAAGCTAGGGCCATCTTTCATAATATGGCTATATTATAAACGTTGAAATCTTTTTGTCAGAAACCGCTGTTTGGATTTCAAAATAATTTCACTGAAATGTTCCTTGTGTGGTTCTCTACCAAATTTTCTCAAATGGTTCTGCTCTGTTGAAAAACATGGCTGTCAGGGGGCAGCGCCATTTTTGCCTATATGGATATATTGAAATCATTTTAATTCGTTCAAAAACATGGTCGCCAGGGGGCAGGGCAGTTTTCCTTCTATGGCTGTGTTGAAAACTCAATTTAAAAAACTTTTTGTCTTAAACCACTGATTGGATTTCAAATTTATTACACAGAAATGTTCCTTGGGTGATCCTCTACCAAATTCTTTCAAATCAGTTTGATTTGCGAAAAGACATGGCTGCCAGGGGCCAGGGAAGTTTTCTTTATATGGCTACATCAAAAAACTTAAAAATAGTCTTGTCTGAAACCACTGCCTGGATTTGAAAATAGTTTTTACTGGAGCTGCAATGATTCTTTTGATGCATCGATCAATCAATTTTCAATGGCCCAATTCGATTGTTGATACTTAACCAGACAATTTAAATTTCATTCCCTTTTACATATTTTTAGATAATGTTTCATAAAACTATTAATTAAAATTATAGTTTTGTGTAGATTAATCTTGTAAATGGATCAGGGCATCATGGTTGTTGTTACATGCCCCAGTCACAAATAAGCAACTGCAGCCGGATGGCGAAATCTGGCATAATAGGACAATGCCCGCCAGGCAGCAGTTTGGACGAAGGCAGCTGAAAATTTTGCTCATCAGACAGCGCCTGTCATAGTTTTAAAAAATACTTATAAGTTAACGGCAACCAGGCGATTTCTTTGGGGACAGGGAGTTTGAAAACATGTAGGCCGCGCATCGTCTGATTGCAGGACGCATTTTCTTTGATCGGGCGGTGATCATAGAATTGTTTACTTTAAAAATATTGTCCGATTTCAATGGCAACCATGGAGGCAACTTTCTGGCGCCATCAGGCACCCGGAAAGACACTGACCGATATACAATTAGCATCAGGGTATTGGGCAGTGCCTGTACATGCACCAAGCGGCGCCCGTTTTGTAATACATTTTAGGTGCAGTCATCTACAATCCTGTGCGGCGACCGTCTGATTCACATATTCACCGCACGGATGCCAACCGGTGATCGGCCGGTTGCCAGATTCCAAAAAAGGAAAAATAAATCATATTGGAATATTCAACTAAATGAAATTCAAAATCGAAATTGAATCAAATCGAGCCATTTCTAAATTGTTGCAGCTCTAGTTTTCACAGAAGTATTCCTTGGGTGATTCATTAAAAAGCATGGCCGCCAGAGGGCTTAACAGTTTTATTTATATGGCTATAATGAAAAGTTTTTAATCTTCTTGTCTGAAACCATTGGCTGGATTTAAATATAAGTAAACAGACATGTTCCTTGGGTGACCCTCTACAAAATGCCTTCAAATAATGTTTATTCGTTGAAAGACATGGCCACCATGAGGTGGGTAACTTTGACTGTATATGGCCGTATTGGCATCTTTGACAATCTTCTCATCGGAAACCACTTCCTGGATTTTGAAATTATATCACAGAAATGTTTCTTAAGTGACTGTCTTCCAAATAACTTATTATAAATGTGGTTTGTTAAAAAAAAAAACATGGCCATCATGGGGTGGGATTAGTTTGACCATGCATGGCTGTATAGGCAACTTGACAATCTTCCTGACCGAAACCACTCATTGGATTTCAAAATTATTTAAAGGAAATGTTCCTT
This sequence comes from Congeria kusceri, assembly GCA_027627225.1. Taxonomy (NCBI): domain Eukaryota; kingdom Metazoa; phylum Mollusca; class Bivalvia; order Myida; family Dreissenidae; genus Congeria; species Congeria kusceri. Next base: position 14,308,671 of record CM051035.1, read on the forward strand.
GGGTGGCTATACCAAATTTTTTCAAATAATTATGATTTGTTAAATGAATTGCTCCCAGGGGATGGAGAACTTTGACCCTATATGACCAGGAAATTTAGGCAATCTTGTAAGAAACCACTTGTGGATATTGAAATTATTTCAGATAAATATTCTGTGCATGATCCTCTACCATATTTCTACCATATTTCTTAAAAGTATTTTGGTCTGTGTAAAAACAAGGTCGACATGGGGCGTGGCAGTTTGACTCTACATGGCTATGGGTGTTAGTGGTCCATTGTTATCATTTTGTGTCAACATTAAACTTCAAATATCTATGAACCCACTATTAAATTTTTAAAAGCCATTATGATGCCTTAAACTCAGGTTAGCGACCTAGGGCCATCCTGGGCTTCTTGTTTGATTAAGTGCTGAGGTTGGATATGTTTATTTGTGCATGCCCCCGAGAGGAACTTCGGAGGCATATAGTAATCGCATCGTCCGTCCGTCTGTCCAACCGTCCTTCCATCTGTCACTCTTCTTGTGCGGAGCATAACTCCATTAGTATTGAAGCGATTCAAATTAAACTTCATATAATGATAGAGGACAATGAGAGGAAGTGCAGTGTACAAGGACAATACTCTTTCTTCAATATTTTATGCGGAGTTGTTACCTATTGCTCCATTTTCTTGTGCATATCTCCATAAGTATTGAAGGGATACAAATGAAACTTCATATGCAGATAGAGGACAATGAGAGGAAGTGCAGAGCACATGGGTTACAACTCTTTCTTCAATATTTACAGAGTTATTGCCCTTTTTTAATTTTCTTGTGTGGAGCATAACTCTGTTAGTATTGAAGGGATTGAAATGAATCTTAATATAATGATAGAGGACAATGAGAGGAAGTGCAGAGCACTAGGACCACAACTCTTTCTTCAATATTTATGGAGTTATTGCCCTTTACTTTATTTCCTTATGTGAAGCATTAATTTTCTTGTGAGGAGCATATCTACATTAGTATTAAAGGGATTCAAGTAAAACTTCTTATTATATACCTGTTTAAAATCTTAACAAAATACATGCTGTATCAATCGATGAAATACATGTCGTCAGAAACAAAATCCCGTATTATGCTACTCGCTATTTTTCTGATCCCGTACATGTACTACCATACTAGCCGGACTACTTTTTTAATGACGTCATTATTAGTTCTGTAAACAAATATAATCTATACCTACAGTGATTAGTCATTATTGTAGTTTATAATCAAAATAAAATACGGTAAATGCACATTTGAAGTTTATCGTGGTATATAATAAAAGGAATATTATGCTAGTCAATTGTTCCAAGAGAATGAATTAGTCTCGTGGCTTGCGTTATTTCGTATCACACTTGAGGTTCCGTCTCTTGTGTGATACGTCATCACACAAGCCACTCGACTAATACATACTCATGGAACAATTGACTAGCGTAATATTCCATATATATAATGGCAGAGGACAATGAAATATAGTGCAGAGCACAAGGACAACAACTATTTCTCCAATATTTAGTTATTGCTTTTTGTTTAATTTCCTTGTGCAGAGAATATCTCCATTAGTATTGAAGGGATTCAAATGAAGCTTCATATAATGCTAGAGGACAATACGAGGAAGTGAAGAGCATAAGGACCACAACTCTTTCTTCAATATTTACAGAGTATTTTCCCTTTGTTAGTATTTTGTGCAAAGCATAACTCCATTAGTATTGAAGGGATTTTAAATAAAACCAAATATATTGATAGAGGACATTAAAGGGAATTGCAGAGTACAAGGACCATGACTCTATTTAGCTAACCCGAGCACAAGGTCGTGCATCGTGTGTGATCAACATTTTCCTTGTGAACACTGTGCAGGCCACATTTATTGGCCAATCTTCATGAAACTTGGTCAGAACATATTTTCCAATGATATCTTGGCCGAGGTTGAAACTGGGTCATGTGAGGTCAAAAACTAGGCCACTAGGTCAAATTGAAGAAAAAGCTTGTGAACACTCTAGAAGTCACATTTTGTTGCCCAATCAACTTGCTCAGAACTTTTGTTCTAATTATATCTTGGCCGAGTTTGAAATTGGTTTCGGTCCGTTGAAAAACATGGCCGCCAGGGGGTGGGGCAGTTTTTCTTATATGGCTCTAGGAAAAGCTCGTGAACACTCTAGAAGTCATATTTTTCGCCCAATCAACATAAAACTTACTCAAAACCTTTGTTCTTATGATATCTCGGCCGAATTTGAAAATGGTTCAGCTCCGTTGAAAAACATGGCCACCAGGGGGCTGGGAAGTTTACCTTATATGGCTATAGGAAAAGCTTGTGAACACTCTAGAAGTCACATTTTTTGCCTCATCAGCATGAAACTTGCTCAGAACATTTGTTCTAATGATATTCCAGCCGAGTTTGAAAATGGTTCCAGTCCTTTAAAAAACATGACCGCCAGGATGTGGGGCAGTTTTCCATATATGGCTATAGAAATAGATTGCGAACACTCTAGAAGTCACATTTTTGGCCCAATCTACATAAAACTTGCTCAGAACCTTTGTTTGTAGCTCACTTGAGCACAAAGTGCTCTTGGTGAGCTTTTGTGTTCGCCCGTTGTCCGTCATGCGTGCGTGTGTGCGTTGTCACCTTTTCATTCAATCTCCAAAACCGCTTGGCAGATTTTCACCAAACTTCACAGGAATTATCCTTGGGTGGACCTCTTTCAAAGTTGTTTAAATATCTCCGGTCCGCTGAATATGTAGGTCACCAGAGTTAAAAATTGATTTAAAATGTGAAAACTTAAAAAAAAATAATCTATGAAACCGGAAGGCTCAGACCTTTCATATTTGATATGTGACATCATCTAGTGGTCCTCTACAAAGTTGTTCAAATTATGCCCCTGGAGTCAAAACTGGCCACGCCCCGGGGTCACATGGTTTATATAGAATATATAGCAAAATGACTTTAAAACTCTTCTCCTCTGAAACCACAAGGCCCAGAGGTTTCATATTTGTTATGTAACATCCTATAGTGGTCATTTACATAGATTGTTCAAATTATGCCCCTGGGGTTAAAACTGGCCACTCCCTGGGGGTCAAATGGTTTATATAGAATATATAGCAAAATGACTTTTAAAATCTTCTCCCCTGAAATGGCAAGGCCCAGAGGTTTCATATTTGGTATGTAACATCCTTTAGTGGTCCTTTACAAAGTTTGTTCAAATTATGCCCCTGGGGTCAAAACGGGACACACCCGGTTAGTCACATGGTTTATATAGAATATATAGCAAAATGACTTTTAAAATCTTCTCCTCTGAAACCACAAGGCAAAAAGGTTTCATATTTGGTATGTAACATGCCCCTGGGGTCAAAACTGGCCATGCCCAGGGGGTAAATGGTTTATATAAACTTATATAGCAAAATGTCTTAAAATCTTCTCCTCTGAAACTGCAATGCCCAGAGTTTTTGTATTTGGTATTTAACATCCTATAGTGGTACTCTACAAAGATTGTTCAAATTATGCCACATGGATCAAAACAGACCACACCCCATTGGTCACATGGTTAATTTAGACTTAAATAGCAAAATGACTGTAAAACTCTTATCCTCTGAAACCGCAATGCCCAGAGTTTTTGTATTTGGTATTTAACATCCTATAGTGGTACTCTACAAAGATTGTTCAAATTATGCCACATGGATCAAAACAGACCACACCCCATTGGTCACATGGTTAATTTAGACTTAAATAGCAAAATGACTGTAAAACTCTTATCCTCTGAAACCGCAAGGCCTAGAGGTTTCATATTTGGTATGTAACATTGTATAGTGATCCTGTACAAAGAGTGTTTAAATTATGCCCCTGGTGTCAAAACTGGTCATGCCCAGGGGGGGGGGGGGTCAAACGGTTTATATAGACTTAAATAGCAAAATGACTTTATAAATCTTCTCGTCTTTAACAGCAAGGCCCACAGCTTTCTTAAATTTTTGATACATAACATTGCATAGTGGTCCTCTCCAAAGATTGTTCAAATTATGCCCCTGGGGTCAAATCTGGCCTCCCCTGAGAGGTCACATGGTTTATATAGACTTAAATAGCAAAATGACTTTAAAAATCTTTACCTGAAACCACAAGGCCCACAGCTTTCCTATATTTGGTACGTAACATTGCATAGTGGTCCTGTCCAAAGAGATTGTTCAAATTATGCCCCTGGGGTCCAATCTGGCCACCCCCCGAGGGGTCACATGGTTAATATAGACTTAAATAGCAAAATGACCTTAAAAATCTTTACCTGAAACCGCAAGGCCCAGAGGTTTGTTCAATGTTGTTCAACTTATGCCTCTGGGATAAAAATAATCCACGCCTCGGGGATGCAAATTCCAATCGGGTTACAAGGTCTCAGGTGAGCGTCCTTGGGTCCTCAGGGCCCTCGTGTTATGATATCTCCGCACAGTTTGAAAATGGTTCCGCTCCGTTGAAAAACATGGCTGCCAGGGGGCGGGGCAGTTTTCCTTATGACTTAAGGAAATTAAAACAATAATTATTATATATAGAGAGAATAACAGGTTAAACAGGTTAGTGTTGAATCATGATAAGTTTATTTAGCAAGGCTTAAAAAACCTCAGCCACAAGCCTTGGCAAGTGGTTCACGTTTTCGTGCTAAGCAAATGAACTTATCTAGTATTGTATTCATCCCATCCTTTCCTGTCTTTATTTTGAAAATAAGCGAAAGCAAACACACTAAATATTACAAAACAGAAAATGATGTTACAAAATCAACAAGATGAGGTCATTATACTGGTTGTGTTTGCTTTATCCCACAGTGTTCAAATAAAGCAAAGCTTATCCCATGGGGTGTTATTTCGTAAAGGCAGACTTGATGATGGGATAAAATATTATTAATGATTGAATAGTAATAACAGTCCTGATCATTAAGTCTATAGATGAATAAAATGCCATGTTGATTAGTATAATGACAAATACAATAACATCTAAGTATTATGTACACTAATCAGGCATGAAAAGTTTATCATCAATTGCATTTTTGGCACATCGCTTAGATGTGTAGTATTTTTCCATTTCTTTGTTGCCTGAATAGGCGACATATATGTGTTACTTTTGGCGGTGGCGGCGTCAGCAGTGTAGGCGGCTTCTGGGTTGTCGGCGGCAGCGGCTTCCCCTTTCCTTTGTCCGGAGCATAACTTTTAGACTATTAAAGCTATCAACATGAAACTTCATAGGTAGATAGATCTCACTGAGAGGAAATGCATTGCATAATAAATGTTACTCTGCACCTCATAATTTTTTAGTTATTGCCCTTTGTTTATTTTCATACTTAATTTTTGTCCGGAGCATAACTCTAAGACTGTGAAAGATATCAACTTGAAACTTCATAGGTAAATAGATCTCATTAAGGAAAAAAGCATTGCACAAGAACCGTTACTCTGCATCACACACTTTTGGAGTTATTGCCCTTTGTTAGTTTTCATACTTAATTTTTGTCTGGAGCATAACTCTTAAGACTATGAAAGCTATCAACTTGAGTCTTCATAGGTAGATATATCTCATTGAGGGGATGTGCAGTGCACAAGAACCATTACTCTGCACCGCATACTTTTTGAGTTATTGCCCTTTGTTTGTTTTCATACTTAAATTTTTTTCAGAGCATAACTCTAAGACTATGAAAGCCATCAGCTTGAAACTTCATAGGTAGATAGATCTTATTGAGGGGAAGTGCAATGCACTAGAACCGATAATCTGCACCTCATACTTTTCGAGTTATTGCCCTTCGTTTATCTTCATACTTAATTTTTGTCCGGAGCATAACTCTAACACTATGAAAGCTATCAACTTGAAATTTCATATGTAGATAGATCTCATTGAGGAGAAGTGCAGTGCACAAGAACCGTTACTCTGCACCTCATACTTTGGGATTTATTGGCCTTTGTAAATTTTAATACTTATTTTTGTGTCACATTTTTGGTTTTAATTAGTCTTTTCTTTGCAATTAGCCAGTGCTTTTGAAGATTTCAATAAATGTGTTGAAAAAAATTTGAGCATTGACCTAAAGTGCTTCTTCATTTGGATTCACGTTAGCTATCCGGCATCGGGCGACACATCCGACTCACAGAGTTCTAGGTATATACAGAAATAATTGGATTCCACATAGAATATGGAATCACACATAGAATATTGAATAGAAAATTTCACTTTAGTAAAATTGTCCTCATGATTTTTGTTACTACCAGCCCTGCAAAGAGCCAACATATTCGTCTTTTTTTAGTTCTTCGCATTATACTAGCTGGAAAAACTGGAGATGGAAAGAGCTCAACAGGAAACAGTCTTCTTGGTTGTGACAAGTTTAAAGTTGATGAAAATTCGCCTAATTCTGTCACACAAACAGTTGAACTACAGGTAAGTGAACTTTGAGCCAAAGAAATTTAATATTTTTCATATTTTTAAAGAAGTCTTGTCAATTGCAAAATGAAGTATAATTCAAAATAGGTTTTGTTTAGCAAGTGTGCATGTCCCAACAATATATGATGTGATTGTGGCATATAGTTTTGGTCTATAATTATGTCTTTGGGTATGTATGTATGTACATGTATGCATGTATGTTCAGATTTTTAGCTGGTAAATAATTAATGTACCTATGCTTTTATGATCAGTAACCATTTTTTCAGCATAGCTGTTTAACCCAATTTTTGACTTTCTTCAACATCCAATCAAATGTTGTGAAAATTTCCCGCCAGTAGTCCCGAATGAATAAATCCTTACATTGCATCGGCTAGTTTAAAAGAAATCCCTACCACAGCCAGTAAAAAATTGTCTCCATTTCTTTTCGGAGGCGATTGGAAAAATGTGCCAATGTAGAGAAATCCCTACATACCTGTTTACTTTCTGTACGTTCTTGACTAATTTCCAGTTCTGAGCTCCCTACTCGGAAGTTGCATTGGCTCCATTTCTATTTTCAATTTACATGCCAGTGTTTACAGGCTTTGTAATATGACCTTGGGAAAATCCCCCCTTAATTACGCATATTCAATAGTCAGCATTCCATAGGTCAACAATACAGGCCGAATCGTTCTAACAAGCGTTCTAACAAGCATGCATAATACCATACACAATAAGATTAATAATGAAGGGAAGATTGCTTATAGTTATAAACTAACCATGAATGTTAATTTGATTAATGGTTGGTAAATTTATTTATTAAGAATTATTTAGAATTACATTTTCCCTTTATCTTCTCCTGCAGTGCCTATTTAATGTATAAATAGATTTTGCATCTTCCTATAAGTAGACACTGGTGGAAGCTTCGGGCATCGTAATTTAATTTGATTTAAATTTTGTATTTTTTACTTTACATGGGTTTTCTGAATGCATTAAATAGTTATACACAAAAAAATAAAAATGCTCGAGACGTATTTTCCGAAAGGAATATAACCGTCATTTGCCACTTTTAAATTTAACTTTACGTTTTTGTTATCACTCCAATCATTAGTTTCAATTGCGCTGAATGTTCCCAGACGTGTGTTTTCATTTGGCACACATAGTATAAATGCTTAATCCATTACAAATATGATAAACACTCATATTCATTCTCATCATTATTTTCTTGGAAACAATATATTTTCTCGTAAATTTTGATTTGCCTGACAAATACTGTATAATTTATTTAGATTTAAAAAAATCACTGATGAAAAATGTAAGGCGGTAAGATCAGTTAATTGTTCGGACATTACATAACTAAGATATCTTAAACATATTGACTTATAGTTTCACTATATACAATTTCACAGCACTTTATGATGCTCTGCGTCATTGTTTTTCTTGTGAAATACTGATGTTTCTACCAAATGCTCGCGTAGGGGCTATTCGATCTACAAATAGACATTGTTTTTATAAAGACTATGAATGACTGCATTGTTTACTAAAATAATTCAATAAAAACGCTTCAGATATATATATTTTATTGTAATTATAAAATGCTTAGTTTAACTTTGTATAGATAAACATTCTGATGTTGATGAGCAGATGACTCTGACTTATTTGGGTAATTCAAGTAGCACTGATTTAAAACGTGGCGTAGTTCATAAGTTCATTGCTTTGACAGGAAATAATGATATTCGTTTTATTTACTTCAAATATAGAAACATTTCATACTACTGTTTTAGGAGCTAGCCACATGAAAATATGAGTTCACTATTTAATAATGAAAATTTACTTATTTTATTTTAAATAATACCGAAAAATAATATTAAGTATGTGTAGAATAACAATCTATGAAGACAATTAATGAGGCTGTTTGTTTATAAACCAAATCAACATATGCATCGGTTTTAAATATTCATGTTGTGCGTAAAGATGGGGATTAAAAATTTTCTCCACCATTCGCAAGTTATGGCCCTTTGATTATTTCTCCTCTATGGAATACATCGGAAAGTAAACGCAACTCCTCCTATAGTTTTTCTTGAAACTTGTTTTCATTAATGAGGGTAACGTGTAGTTGTGCGAAAAGATGGGGATTAAAATGTTTATCTACTATTTGCTGCAAAATATGGCCCTTTTATTACTTTTTCTCTATGGAATACACAGGGAAAATTAAACTCAAACATTTTCCATTGGATTTTCTTGAAAATTGATTCATTGTTGAGGGAATCGTGTAATTGTGCATAAAGATGGGCATTAAAAATGTTATTAACCATTCTTTTTCACTTCATTTCATAAGTAGTCAACAACAATTTTTAATATTTAGTATTAAACACAATAAGCAACAACAAAAAGCCTTAACTAAAAAGCAAAGATAAAAATGTCACCACAATTCTTTGGAATATTTGTAAAACCCAAATCAGTATTCGATGCCATCTCTAATTTGTATGTCTTCAAAGCAACATTTAGACAACGCTGCATTGGAGGGTACATCCTTGTCTTGTGGACACATTTCTAGTTTATTTATTGCATACTGTACTTATTGTATGTATTGACAATGTTCTTCTTGCATAAACATTTGACTTCAACTTGAACAAGAGCTATTTGTAAAACAGTTTAGGTTAAAAGCAATCTCTAAAATATCAATTTTGGTGAAGATAAAACTGTTTATTTCTCATAAATCATGGGACATAACTTTGCAGTTCCTCAAGCATTTCGTTGATCATTGAACTTGGCTTAGATATTGTAACCTCAAACATGTTCATGAAGTTTGGTTAGGATCAGATGAAAACATTTTGACAACAGCTAAAAAGGACACTTTCATATAATTCAAGGGCCATAACACAGCAATTCCTGGGGTGGTTTGGTTTGTTATTGAATTTGGTTGAGAAATTATTATTAAAACGATTTTTGTGAAGTTCTGTATTTTACCTGAAACATAATGTATTCACTGAATTATTTCCCTTTGCAGATTGTCCTGTTTAAATTTAGTTATAGTCGAAAAGGGACCTTCCTTGTTTTAAGTCTGAATTGTTCAGACTTTCATAAAATAATTTCAATATATATCAATACTTTCAAAGTAAATTTTTCAGACATTGAAAGGAAGCTGAACAAGGTCTGAATTTCATTCAGACAGTTTTCAGACTTTGTGAATCTGAAAATGGTTCTGTTAAAAACTCTGAATTTTGGTGGTGCGAAAAAGGTCTGAACTTTATTCAGCATTTCTTTCAGACACTTTTGTGGAGCTGAACAAGGTATAAACTTTATTCAGCATTTTTGTTTTCAGACATTTCAGTGAATTGGAAATTGTTATGAATTATATTCACCACTATTCAGTGCATATTCAGAAAGTATTCAGTAGATATATGTAACGATATATCGGTATACCATAATATCGCGTTATTAGAACTTACGATAATATATCACGATATTAAAATTTCATACCGGTATTTAACGATATATACTCTTTATGGCGACATATAGGTGTTACTTTTGTCGTCGGCGGTGTTGCCTGTGGCATCCCCTCTCGCTCGTCCGGAGCATAACTCTTAGACTATTAAAGCTATCAACATGAAACTTCATAGGTAGATAGATCTCATTGAAGGGAAGTGCAGTGCACAAGAACTGTTACTCTGCACCTCATACTTTTTGAGTTATTGCCCTTTGTTTATTTTCATACTTAATTTTTGTCCGAAGCATAACTCTAAGACTATGAAAGCTATCAACTTGAAACTTCATAGGTAGATAGATCTCATTGAGGAGAAGTGCAGTGCACAAGAACCATTACTCTGCATCTCATACTTTGAGAGTTATTGCCCTTTGTAAATTTTCATACTTAATTTTTGTGTCGCATTTGTGGTTTTAATTAGTCTTTTCTTTGCAATTGGCCAGAGTGCAGTGCTTTTGAAGATTTCAATAAATGTGTTTAAAAAAATTTGAGTATTAACCTAAAGTGCTTCTTCACTTGGATTCACGTAAGCTATCCGGTATCAGGCGACACATCCGACTCGCGGAGTTCTAGTTCATTAAAAATATTTTACCACTAAACAGACTTGTTGAATTGCTGGTTTTAAAACAATGTAATTTGTGAACATATGCAATTGTATATTGTGAAAACTTTATCAGGTCATTATTAAGTAAAGTATGCACCGATTTCAGAAAGCAGACAGAATGTCCCTTTCTAATACTCTAATACACAACTGTAAAATGTAAGTGTGTTTTGTGAAAAAAGTCTTAAAATAACGACATAGTGGGAAACTTGTTATAATAGAAAATCTTTTGAATTAAATGCGATCTGAGAAAGAAAGCTAATACTTGACTGGTTATGGGTCTATATTTATAAAGATCCTTATGTAATTATGCCACTGAAGAAAACTTCGGGGGCATATAGTAATAGCATCGTTCGTCCATGTGTCTGTTTGTCCGTCAGTATGTCCGTCCGTCTGTCCGTCTGTCACGCTTCTTGTGCGGAGTATAACTCCATTAGTATTGAAGGGATTCAAATGAAATTTGATATAATGATAGAGGACAATGAGAGATATAAAGAATACTAGGACAACAACTCTTTCTTCAATATTTACAGAGTTATTGCCCTTTGTATAATTTCCTTGTGCTGAGCATATCTCCATTAGTAGTGAAGGGATTCAAATGAAACTTCATATAATGATAAAGGACAATGAGAGGCAGTGCAGAGAACAAATACCACAACTCTGTGAAGCATTAATTTTCTTGTGTGGAGCATAACTCCATTAGTATTGAAGAGATTCAAATGAAACTTCATATAATGATAGAGAACAATGAGAGGAAGTTCAGAGGACAAGGACCATAACTCTTTCATCAATATTTTCAGTTATAGTTATTGCCTTTTGTTTAATTTTCTTGTATGGAGCATAACTACTTAGGTATTGAAGGGATTCAAATGAAACTTCATATCATGATAGAGGACAATGTGAGGAAGTGCAGAGGACAATGACCACATTTATGTCTTGTGCGTATCATAACACCACTAGTATAAAAGGGATTCAAATGAAATTTCATACAATGATAGACGAAATTGAGAGGAAGTGCAGAGCACAAGAACCATAACTCTTTCTTCAATATTTACAGAGTTATTGCCCTTTATTGGATTTTCTTGTGCGGAACATAACTCCATAAGTATAGAAGGGATTCATATGAAACTTCATAAAATGATAGAGGACAATAAGAGGAAGTGCAGAGCAGAAGGACCACAACTATTTCTTAAATATTTATGGAGTTATTGTCCTTTGTTTTATTTTCTTGTTTTAACCACAACTCCATAAGTATTGAAGGGATTAGAATGAAACTTCATATAATGATAGAGTACATTGAGAGGAAGTGCAGAGCACAAGGACCACAACTCTTTCTTCTGTATTTACGGAGTTATTGCCCTTTGTTTTATTTCCTTATGTGAAGCATTAATTTTCTTGTGTGGAGCATAACTCTATTAGTATTGAAGAGATTCAAATGAAACTTCATATAATGATAGAGGACAATGAGAGAATGTTCAGAGCACAAGGACCATAACTCTTTCTTCAATATTTTCAGTTATAGTTATTGCCTTTTGTTTAATTTTCTTGTGTGGAGCATAATTCCATTAGTCTTGAAGGGATTCAAATGAAACTTCATAGAATGATAGAGGACAATGAGAGGACATGCAGAAAATAAGGACCGTAACTCTTTCTTCAATACGTATGGAGTTATTGCCTTTTGTTTAATTTTCATGTGCTGAGCATCACTCCATTAGTATTGAAGGGATTCAAATGAAACTTCATATAATGATAGAGGACAATGAGAGGAAGTGTAGAGGACAAGGACCACTACTCTTTCTCCAATATTTACTGAGTTATTGCCCTTTGTGTTATTTCATTATGTGAAGCATTCATTGTCTTGTGTGTAGCATAACTCCACTAGTATTGAAGGGATTCAAATGAAATTTCATATAATGATAGAGGACAATAAGAGGAAGTGAAGAGCATAAGGATCACAACTCTTTCTTCAGTGTTTATGGAGTTATTGCCCTTTGTTTTATCTTCTTGTTTGAACCACAACTCCGTTAGTATTGAAGGGATTCAAATGAAACTTCATATAATGATAGAGGACAATGAGAGGAAGTGCAGAGCACAAGGACCATAACTCTTTGTTCAATATTTGCAGAGTTATAGCCCTTTATTGAATTTTCTTGTGCGGAGCATTACTCCATTAGTATTGAAGATTCAAATGAAACTTCCTATAATGATAGAGAACAAGGAGAGGAAGTGCAGAGCACAAGGACCACAACTCTTTCTTCAATATTTATGGAGTTTTTTACCTTTGTTTTAGTTTCTGTTGTGAAGCATTAATTTTCTTGTGCAGAGCATACTACCATTAGTATTGAAGGGATTCAAATAAAACTTTATAGAATGGTAGTGGACAATGAGAGAAACCCCAGAGTACAAGTACCCCATAACTATTTCTTCACTATTATGGAGTTATTGCCCTTTGCTTACTATTCTTTTGCGGAGTATAGCTCCATTATTATTGAAGGGATTCAAATAAAATTTCATATGATGATAGAGGACAATGAGAGGAGTGCAGAGTACAAGGACATTAACTCTTCAATATTTTTGAGTTATTACCCTTTGTTAATTTTTTGCGAAGATCATAACTCCCTTAGTATTGAAGGGATTTTAAATAAAACCACATATATTGATAGAGGATGTTGAGAGGAAGTGCAGAGTACAAGGACCATAACTCATTCTTCAATATTTATGGAGTTATTGCCCTTTGTTTTTGTGTGTGCAGATAATTACTACCTTAGTATTGAAGGAATTTAAAATAACACCACATATGTTTATAGAGGACATTGAGAGGAAGAGCAGAGTACAAGGACCATAACTCTTCAATATTTATGGAGTTTTTGCCCTTCGGTTAATTTTCTAGTGCAGTGCATAACTCCATTTGTATTTAAGTGATTGAAAATAAAGCTACGTATATTGATAGAGGATATTGAGAGGAAGTGCAGAGTACAAAAACCATAACTCTTTGTAGGAAGCGTTATTTTTGCCAACATTTACCTGACATTGTGTTGCCTTCCTCTGAAAAGCATATTCTTCAGGGGAAGACGTCTCATCCTGTGACAAGCCTTGTTTTTACCTTAAGATTAGATCCCAGTAATTCCAATTCCCATAGGGTCACATTATAAAACGGCAAACTTTCCAAGGATTTTTCTAGCATTTCCTTTATTTCAGATTGTGCAAGCCTGGTATCAATTTAAAGATCAATCTGTTCTCTTCCAAAATATGCAATAAAAATGATATGTCATGCTACTTCTTATAAAATGTATCTCACTTGAATGCAGGCACCGGTAGAAAACAGTAGATATAGCCACAAAAGCTATGTCTGAGATATTAAATGGCTTTTATGTCAGAAGAGAAGAGGAACTCTTTAATAATAGGCACTACTTTCGAATGGACCACCGTTATTAAAAATAGAAAAAATGTTTCCGCTTAATTACTTAGGAACGCATCGAGGTATTGTAATGAAACTTCATATATAGATACCTTATATTGAGACCTCGCTTTGGGATTGCATATGGGGTGGGTGGGGTCAAGGGCAGAGACCTCGCTTGGGATTGCATATTTTAAAAAAAATGTAACAATTGCACATATTCACAACTTGGCTGCAAGTCGGGGGGCATGCATGTTTTACAAACATCTCTTGTTTTATTAATGTTTCATTCATTTCATTATACTGTTCAAGATAAGCATTAAAATCATATTGACCATTTAAATTGTCACAAATATCACTGGAGCAGTATCTTTTTTAGTGCATGTATACCATTAATCTTAACAAGTCTGCAAATTCAAGTAAGATGTGCGACTCTTTTGAGAATTGTGAATGAATAGAAATCGAATGCATTTGAACCTTATAAACATCATTCCTAGCACAAATGTTAAGCATGGTGTGACGGTGTGTTGTGTGCAAGAACCAATTCTCTAGGTCCAAGGGTCAAGGCTTCACTAAAAGGTTAAACATCAAATATAAGAATTTAAGCCATAGACCCTGTCCAGAGCATAATTTTGTTCAGCAGGGAAGAAATTTCAAATAACTTGGCAGAAGTGCTAAGCATGTTGAGACAGTGTGGCACGCGCAAGAACCATGTCCATAGGTCCAAGGTCAAGGTCACACTTAAAGGTCAAGTGCCAAATATAAGAATTTAAGCCATATACCCTGTTTGGAGCATCATTTTATCCAGCTTTGAAGGAATTTGAAATAACTTGGCACAAGTGTTAACTGTTAAGCATGGTGAAATGGTGTGTCACACATAAGAACCAGGTTCTAGGTCCAAGGTCAATGTCGCACTTAATGGTCAAAGGTCAAATATAAGCATTTAAATCATAGACCATGTCCGGAGCATAATTTTATCCAGCATGGAAGGAATTTGAAATAATTTGACTCATGGTGAGTCGTTTTGTCGCGCTCAAGAACCAAGTCCCCAATTCCTAGGTCAAGGTCACACTTAAAGGTTAAAATCCAATATTAGAATTTATGCCATAGACCCTGTGGAGAGCATAATTTTGTCTAGCATTGAAGGAATTTCAAATAACTTGGCCAAAGTGCTATGTTGAGTCATTGTGTTGCGCGCAAGAACCATGTCCCTAGGTCCAGAGTCAATGTCACACTTAAAGGTCAAAGATCAAATTTAAGAATTGAATCCATAGACCATGTCTGGAGTAGAATTTTGTCCAGCATGGAAAGAATTTCAAATAACTTGACACAAGAGATAAGCATTATGAGGCGGTGTGTCGCGTGCAAGAACCAGGTGCCTTGGTCCAAGGTCCAGGTCGCACTTATTGGTCAGAGATCAAGTATTTGTATCAACAATAAGAATTTTAAAGAGTTTTTGTCAGGGCAAAAACTATTGGTTGGAAATTTGTGATACATCAACCTACTTTCACAGAATAAGAGAATACATTAGCAGAAAATACAATATAAAAGGACAATTCTCATTTTCCATAATATTTTGTATGCATATAGACAGAGAAGGGCCATGTAGAACAGGCTGCATAGGAGTCCTCCGTGTCTGTGGACACATGTCTAGTGACTAATATATTTTGCTCATTGCAGTAATATAATAATAAATTGAATCATTAAGAAAATTATATATCCAATGCCAATATCTTTGTTTTTCGATACACGGTTCCAGCAGGATTCAAACTCACCCACAAAATTGAGCACTTCAATAAAAGCTTTCCCACGCTAAAGTACGCTTATCAATAGCGTGCATGCATAGCTAAACTTCATGGACATTTCGTTCATATCAAATCTACTTTTATTGCTATTTAACTTGTGTTTTAAACAATCATAATTCATTTAATAAATACTTCTTTAAATATAATTTTATTTTTCAAAATATTATACCATATTGGCCATCAGTATGTTTAAAATATCATACACTATTTAAACATAATATTTACAATAGGTTATCATAATTAAAAACTATTTAAATACAGTCAGGTACTTTTTATATGCCTGTTTGAAAAAAACTTAATAAATATAAGGAGACCTCGCTTGGGATTGCATATGGGGTGGGTGGGGTCAAGGTCACTGTTACTAAAAATAGAAAAACAGTTTCCGCTCAATAACTGGAGAATGCATCGAGATATTTTAATGAAACTTCATATATAGATACCTTATATTGACACCTCGCTTGGGATTGCATATGGAGTTGGTGGGGTCAAGGTCAAGTCACCATTACTAAAAGTTTTATTGATGTGCTGACTTTAATGTGTTTCGTTCGAAACATTTGGTTTTCGTGGAATTTCCATGTTTCTTGGTTTGGAAAAAAAAGCCAGTAACTCTGACATGCACAAGAAAAGCCGAGCGCGAAGTCCTCCGACAGCTCTTGTTAAAACTGTAATTGTAATAAATCACATGATATACACATTATAATACATATTACATACATTATCTTAAATAATTAAAATGTTAGAAAACGGGCGTGAAATTTTGCTGTTTTGAAGAAGGACCCTTTCACGTTTCGATTTACTGACTAATAGCCTGCAAAGAAAAGAAATTGTTTTCTATGATACCTGTTTTGGAAATTACCCTCTCTAAAGACCGTTGGCCTCCGCCAACAGTCTAATCAAAATGCTGACAGCGTATAAAGACTGTTGGCGACAAAAGAAACTAAAAGCATGTGAAGCTTGAGTGTATTTTTGCTAAAAGGAAACATTTGTTTGAATAAAGTTTAATTTCCCACCTCTAAACTTGGTAATATGGCTTGAAATTCAATAATATACTACATCGTTATAAAGACTAATTTGTAAGTAACGAACAACTATTTTTTCAAGCTAATTATGCTATGGAAATGGAATTATATACGTGCCAATTAGCCAGTTAACAAGTCAATATTCAACGGGCCAAAAAAAAAACCAAAAAGCGTAGTAGTTAAGAGCACTGATTGTTAGTGCAGCGTTGCCTACTGAGTCAAAAGTAGGTCATACGATGCAAGCTCTCGATTTCCATACTACAGTTCAAAATTAACAAATCGCAGTAATTTGTTGTCAAAATATTCAGAATAAAAATCGGAACAAGAAGCAACACAATAATTGTGTGGTCATAACACAGGACACTCAGGTGAATATTTCGGGTACATACAAGTTAATATCGAAAATAGGAGTGCCATTTGTTTAGCATTACATTTTTATCAAATAGATTTTTTTATCAAATGTAATTGTAATAAATCACATGATATACACATTATAATGCATATTACATACATTATCTTAAATAATTAAAATGTAAGAAAACAGGTGTGAAATTTTGCTGTTTTGAAAAATGACCCTTTCTGGTTTCGATTTATGGACTAATAGCCTGCAAAGAAAAGAAGTAAGTTTCCGCGATACCGGTTTTGGAAATTACCCTTTCCAAAGACAGTTGGCTTCCACCAACAGTCTAAAAACATATGTTCTGAGCAAGTTTTATGTTGATTGGGCAAAGAATGTGGCATCTAATGTACACACGCTTTTAAAAGTTTTCAATACAGCTATATAAGGAAAACAGTGGTGACCATGTTTTTCAATGGAGTTGAACCATTTACGAACTTGACCAAATAACAAATGTTCTGAGCAATTTTCGTGTTGATTGGGCAAATCACGTGGTCTCTAGAGTGTTCACAAGCTTTTTCTTCAATTTGACCTAGTGACTTAGTGTTTGACACCCGACATTTGGAAATATTCGAGATATCATTGGAACACATGTTCTGGGCCAGTTTCATGGAGATTAGGCAATAAATGTGGTCTATAGAATGTTCACAAGGTACATGTTGACGATGGAGGATGGACAAAAGGCGATCACAAAAGCTCACCCAGAGAGATGACAGAATATACATTAACTTACCACACAATATTTCAAAAATGTATTTGTACATGTTCAATATTTTAGGGAGCCACAGTTCGTGGAATGAGGATAGAGATTGCTGACACACCAGGCTACTTTGACACACAACAGGATAATGAATATATTGAAAGGCAGTTGTTTAGCTCCATAGTTGCCACACACCCAGGCTTCAATGCAATCCTGTTTGTTGTCAAGAAAGGCCGTTTTACAGAAGAGCTTAAGAAGACAGCTGATCTACTCATCAATGGTTTTTGGGAAACGGCGGCTGACTTTGCATACCTTGTATTGACAGATTTTAATTCTAAGGAAGCCACAAATGAATACCTATCCAAGGCTGATGGTAAACTACTGGAATTAGTTAATCTATGCAAGGGTAAAGTTCTGTTCATAAATAATGCAGACAAACAAAACCGGAAACAAATGGCAGAAACAATTATTACAACTATTGTTAGGCATTCATCAGGTAAATTCTATTATGGTGATTTATACAAACAGGTTGGCATCGTTGTGGAGGATTCAACTGGAATACCAGTATCTGATCTTCAAGATATTGATTGCAGGAAAAAAATTATGCAAAAGGATGGCATTCTGAATAGCATTACCACTGTTCTGAAAGGGGCTGCATGCTTCCTAGGGTTTATAGCTTTTCTAGCTGTCACCCTACCCATCCTCATTTACGCAGCAGCTTCTGAATGAGTTGACGATGCGTTATCAAAAGACTATGAAAAAAGCTGGATTAATCAATTTATATCAAAGTTATTGCCCCTTGTTTGTTATGGGTTTTTTGTTTTGTTTTGTTTTTTCAATTTGTACTTGTGCATAAGAGCTTTAATTTTCCATCAAATTTTGACCAAGCTTGCACAGTTTTTGTATAAAATTAGAGTTTGAAAGAATTCAAAATGGGCAACATCAGACAAGAAAAGCAAGAGTTGTTCATGATAAAATGTTTCTTGCATGCATGATAACAACTTAAATTTTACTATTAGCCTGCATCACTTTACATTGTCGAAACAATGCAATCTATAGGAAATAATAATCAAGTTCAACATAATAAAACCACATTTAATCAATACAATATGATGGTGTTTTATAAAGAAAAATAATAGTATTATGTCATTATTGTATGAGTATTTGAAGAAAAACACATAAATACTATAGAAACATCTTTTTTCAAAACTGGACATGGAACAAACTAAATGCATATACTTTGAGACCTTTAATTTTAAATGTGCAAACAACATGCAAACATCAAAGTCAAATCCAAATGACAGTCCCTTGTTTAAATCTAGACTCAGATGTTATTGATTGCAGTATCATAATCTGGATTCAATTGAACATCAAAGCAATAAAGAATTGTACTTAAATATCATTTACTTGTGTGATCTTATTTGCAAAAGATCGATAAATAAACATGTACTTTTAATAGTTCTTTTAATTTGCCAACAAACTATTTACAATGACAACATTGCCTGTCCTGAACTCTGAGCTATAAAATATATTATGTATACAGAAAACAAGTGACATTTACTCAGTTATGTATGCAGTTATTCAAATGCATGAAACTAAATATAATTTTACATTAACTAAAAACATAAACAACAATTCTTTAGCCAGATTGACAAAATCACTCTCGTTGTTTTAACATCCAAGGCATAATGCCCCCATCTATATTTGAAAACTGTGTAATTATGCCCCCTGAAGAAGTGGGGGTATCTTGCTTTGCACCTGTCCGTCCGTCGATCGGTTGGTCTGTTAGTCTGTCCGTAGACCATTAAGTTTCCGCATGATATCTTGAGGATGCTTTGACCTACGATCATGAAAGTTGGTACGCTGGTTACTTGGGAGGAAAGGAAGAAACCTATAAGCTTTGAGGTCAACAGGTCAAAGGTCAAGGTCACCATTTCTTAAAATAAAAAAATGGTTTCCCCTCAATAACTTGAGAACGCAGTGAGATATTTTAATGAAACTTTATACATAGATACCTTACATTGAGACCTCGCTTAGGATTGCATATGGGGTGGGTGGGGTTAAGGTCAGAGTTACTAAATATTGGAAAACGGTAGACCATTTCGTTTCCACACGATATCTTGAGAACGCTTTGTCCTATGATCATGAAAGCTGGTACACTTAGTTGGGAGAAAAGGAAGAACCCTAGAAATGTTGAGGTCAACCGGTCAAAGGTCAAGGTCACTGTTGATAAAAATAGAAAAATGGTTTCCCCTCAATAACTTGAGAACGCATCGAGATATTTTAATGAAACTTCACACATAGATACCTTACATCGAGACCTTGCTTGGGATTGCATATCGGATGGGTGTGGTCAAGGTCCAGGTCACCGTTACTAAAAATAGAAAAACGGTTTCTGTTCAATAACTTGAGAACGCATCGAGATATTTTAATGAAACTTCATACATAGATACCTTTTGTTGAGACCTCGCTTGGGATTGCATATGGGGTGGGTGGGGTCAAAGTCAAGGTCACCCTTTCTAAAAATAGAAAAACGGTTTCCGCTCAATAACTTGACAAGCATTGAGATATTTTAATGAAACTTCATACATAGATACCTTATATTGAGACCACTCTTGGGATTTCATATGGGGTGGGTGGGGTCAAGGTCAAGTTCACCATTATTTGAAGTAGAAAAACGGTTTCCGCTCAATATATTGAGAACGCATCAAGATATTTTAATGAAACTTCATACATAGATACCATATATCGATACCTCGCTTGGGATTGCATATTAAAAATTTTTCTTAACACATGCACATATACACAACTTGGCTGCAAGTCGGGGAGCATACATGTTTTACAAACATCTCTTGCTACAATAAATGTTACAGTGGGTTGAATTGTTATACATATGAGGGAGTCATCTTTATATGAGGGGCAAATCAACATGGGGCGAGTCATTATAATACCATTTGGATATGAAAATCGATAATTCCATAAAATGCTTTGCAAAAAGAAGACATTGTAAGCACATAAGAAAGAACATATCGATTAAATACTGGTATGAAATTTACATATAGCGATATATTATTGCCAGATTTAATAACACAATATAGCGGTATATTGTTACAACACAAGTAATAAGCAAAACTGTTTTGGAAAAATAATTTATTTTCAGCCTGTGTTTGAGGCTGAGTTCTTGTGGACACTCACCTTCAGCTGTCTCAACATTAGTCTTATAATTTTGATTTGTTAAAAACCTGGCTGCCAGGAGTCAAGTTTTTTCCTTATATGGCTATATTGAAAACTTTGAAAGCGATGAATTTCCCATAAAATCATTTTAGGTTTTTAGTGCACCTGAGCACACTGTGATCGCCCATTGTCCGTCGTCTGTGCGTCCGTGTGTCCATGCGTCTGTCGTCAACTTTTCATTCAAACAACATCTCCTAAACCACTACGCAGATTTTTACCAAACTTCACAGGAATAATCATTGGGTGGCCCTCTTCTAAAGTTATTCAAATCGCTACAGCCCGCTGCATATGTAGGACACCAGAGCTAAAAATAGATTTACAAAGTGTAAACTTGAAAAATCTCTGAAACCGCAGGGCCAAGAGGTTTTATATTTGGTATGTAACATCCTATAGTGGTCCTCTACAAAGATTGTTCAAATTATGCCCCTGGGGTCATAACGGGCCACGCCCCGGGGGTCACCTGGTTTATATAGAATATATAGCAAAATGACTTTAAAAATCTTCTTTTCTGAAACCGCAAGGCCCACAGGTTTCATATTTGGTATGTAACATCCTATAGTGGTCCTCTACAGAGATTGTTCAAATTATGCCCCTCGGGTCAAAACTGGCCACGGGTGGGGGGGGGATCATATGGTTAATATAAAATATATAGCAAAATGACTTTAAAAATCTTCTCCTGAAACCGCAAGGCCGAGAGGTTTCACATCTCGTATGTAACACCTTTAGTGGTCCTTTATGAAGTTTGTTCAAATTATGTCCCTGGGGTCAAAACGGGTTATGTCCCAGGGGTCACATGGTTTATATAGTATATATAGCAAAATGACTTTAAAAATCTCCCCTGAAACCACAAGGCCCAGAGCTTTCATACTTGGTATGTAACATCCTCAAGTGGTCCTCCACAAAGAATGTTTAAATTATGCCCCTGGGGTCAAAACTGGCCACACCCCGGGGGTCACATGGTTTATATAAACTTAAATAGCGAAATGTCTTTAAAAATCTTCTCTGAAACGGCAAGGCCCAGAGGTTTCGTCTTTGGTATGTAACATCCTGTAGTGGTCCTCTACAAACATTGTTCAAATTATGCCCCATCAGTCAAAACTGACCACACCCCAGGGGTCACATGGTTTATATAGACTTAAATAGCCAAATGACTTTTAAATTCTTCTTCTCTGAAACTGCAAGGTCTAGAGGTTTCATATTTGGTATGTAACATCCGTATAGTGGTCCTCTACAAATATTGTTTAAATTATGCCCCTGGTGTCAAATCTGGTCACGCCCCGGGGTCACATGGTTTATATAGACACAAGTAGCAAAAAATCTGCTCCTCTAAAATGGCAAAGCCCACAGCTTTCTCATATTTGGTACGTAACATTGCATAGTGGTTCTCTCCAAAGATTGTTCAAATTATGCCTCTAGGGGTGAAATCTAGATTCATTCCGAGGGGTCACATGCTTTATATAGACTTAAATAGCAAAGTTACTTTTAAAATCTTTACCTGAAACTGCAGGGCCCAGAGGTTTTTCAAGATTGTTCATATTATTCACCTGGGATAAAAATAAGCCACGCCTCGAGGATGCAAATTCTAATTGGGATACAAGGTCTCAGGTGAGCTTCCTAGGTCCCTCAGGGCCACATGAAACTGTCAATTTCCTTGTGACAAAGCGGCATGTGTGGGATATTTGCCAGTGGCAAATCTAGTTAAAGTCAGGTGTGTGACCCAGGGCCATCTTGGCCCTCTTGTTTATTTACATTCTTATTAATCAGATTATATATGTTATGTATTCAGAATATATAAAACCTACATTGTAGTATGATGGTAAATTCCATTGCTTATATTGTTTGGATACTTGTATTCATCTACCAAAGGAAGAGGGATATACTTTTTGCTTGTTCTGACCATCCAGCAATCTGTTAAGTCATTACTAAAAAACAGTGTGCTATGATGAAAAGTGCCCACCAAGTTTCTTCAATTTTTAGTTCACTATTGGAGTTGCACAGTGTCTGTACTTCATTGGCATGAGCACAGCGTCTTAATGTGATGAGTCTTTATCAAAAATATATGGAAGGAGCATGGTATTATAATTTCTTTCTTACAAACGCTATCATCAAGTACCGGACTAATATTGATTATTGATTGGACAATTTTCTCAAAGAAAATGTAATATTTAGTGGTGTCAGCGGAGTTTTCATTGTATGGATTTTTAGTTCACCTGAGCACTTTGTGAGCTACTGTGGTCAGTCACCCTCCGGCGTCTGTTGTTTGTCAACAATTGCTTTAAACGACTTCTTCTCTAAAACTGCTAAGTGGATTTTAACCAAACGTGGCAGGAATGTTTGTGGATGGTCTTTTACCAGATTTCTTCAAATTAATGCAACATATGAAAAACTCTGGTTGCCATGGCAACCAAAACCTTGAAGAAAAAAAATCTGGACAGAAGCCACTTGATTGATTTCAAAATTGTTTCACAGAATTGTCTTCGGGTGACGCTTTACCAAATGTCTTCAAATTATTTTAATTCATTTGCAGATATTTTTTTTGCAGAGTGCTGAGCGGTTTGGAAAATCTATTGAAGTGGTTGACACGCCAGACATGTTTAATTCCAGTACCATTGTTTCCCTAGAAGATCCATACTTTGATGCAGTCCTGTTTGTTTTAAAGCCAGGTAGATTTACACAGGAAAAGATTGAGGCAATAATCAGGTTTCTATATATTTTTAGATCAGGTATTGAAGACTATCTATTTGTAGTACTGACACATACAGAAAATGAACAAAGCAAAAATGTTTACATTGACAATATCGATTTTGTTCCAAAATTACAACAGTTGATAAAATGTTGCAATGGAAAGGTCTTGTTTATCGAAAATAAAGCTGAAGAGCAAACAAAGGAAAAAATGGTGGAAAATATCATTGATGCCATAGCCATGACCAGTCATAGAATACTATCTCGATACTTCTTTAATCCGCATAACAAGGCTGCTAGCAGCAAGGAAAAATCAGCAGGCTATAACTGGCCCTGCATTTTGTTATAAGAATGTCCAGTTAGTTTAATATATAACATCTATATCTGACAATTAGGCATTGGCCACAAGAAAGTCAAACAATAATAAAACTACATGTACTGGTATAAAGAATGCAGCTGATTGTTTTCATCTCAAACACTATAATTTTGAATGTCCAGGTACATAAATGTCGAAGTGGCAATAATTCCCAACTGTGTTATTGTCTTACTTTATTTACTTTAATATGGATTTATCAAACTTTTAACTTGAATATTTGATCAAGTTTAATTTGTTACCTATCCCAAACTAGTAGTTTCAGACTTACCCGTAATTTGTTTATCTCAAAGTGTTAATGCATGTTGTGAGAGTGTATTATCTGACAGAGTAAAATGTGAGATTGTTATAGTATTTTTGACAAATGAATGTGATATTGTTACACCTGATGTGCAGGGTTTTACAGCAACGTTAAATTTTAGGGGTTCACAGGACTCAGGTGGTTGATATTTAGGGGTCCTCGCAACAAAAGTGGGGGTCCCATTCATTTGTTTTGTCTGCATTTGTATCAACATTTTGAATGTTTTGTATCAATAAGATCAAATGAAGGCATTATATAATAATGTTAATAATGTTATAAATTTTATAAATTACATCTATGAAATAATTAATTTAAAAACTGAATTGTATCAACACATCAGAAAAATCACGCATTCAATGGGATGCAAGTTTAAAAATAGGAGGGGTCCTGACTCACAATTTAGGGGTATTTGAAGCAGAAAATCGAGTCCGGTAAATCCCTGGATGTGTGTGTTATTATTATGGTATTGTGTAACAGAATATGTATGTTCACATATTGTTATATGTGTTGTTATCTTTTACATAATTTTTATTTTCAGTTGTTATCATATTAGTGTGCACATTATAAATGTGATGTTGTTATAGTATTCTTTGATATATTATGTATGTATGTGTATGCAGATTGATACAGTATTCCTTGTTACATAATGTATATACACAGATTGTTCTAATATTATTTAGCACATTACATAATTATGTGTGATTGATATATTCTTTGACACAATATGTTTGTGTCAGGGGTGCACCTAGGCTGAATGTGAGTATAATCATTATGAAAACTTGTGAATAGCAGTGCTGTACAATACGAAAGTACTCTAAATAAATATTACATAATCTAATCAGTTGGACAAAGAATAGTTCAGATTTAATTACTATGTTCATATCAAAAGATACAATTATGTCAAAGTGATGGTGCTGATTGTGTGCCTAAGAACTTTTGACCTTGACATTAAATGTTCATTTTCAAGTTTTAGCAATTTCCATTGCCAGGTGTAAGCGTTACTATTTATACACACTTGGGCATAGGATTTTGCCTAGATACACTCTTGTTTGCTGATTTTTGTAGTATTTTTAAATACATTATGTAGCTTGATATCTTATACTTAGACACATTATGTAGATTGATATAGTATTCTTCAACATTTTGTATGTGAGATATAGTATTCTTTAACATTGTGTATGTTAGATATAGTCTTCTTCAACATTTTGTATGTGAGATATAGTATAGACACCGCTTACTACAACACTTGGATACTTGAATAATTCAAATGGGCTGTGTTTGGTTAACTAGATTTTACCATTTCCCAACCTCATTTTGACCTTGAACTTGACCTAATTTGGAGTAAGAAATGGGCTATCCAGCACCAACCGGGGGGGGGGGGGCATGTGTGTTTATCAAACACAGAATCTTGTTTTTGTATATTTATTCATTTTGTCTCACAGTGCCTTAAAGGCATTTTTCTGGGGATTTATGAATAAATAGTGTTATGGGTGTTAACACCAGTGGAGATAATTATTCATTACAGTGTAGTACGTAACCTGTGACACTTTAGTCATACAAATAATGTGGTTTGGATTGAACATATTACAGACAAAATACAGAAACTGATGATGACATTTAAAACAAAAATCGTACTGTTTTTCAGCTCACCAAAGCACGAAGTGCTCGGTGAGCTATTGGTATAGGGGACCTCTCTGGCGGTGGCCGTCATCCGTATGCCGTCAACAATTGGGACTGTTATCGCGATAAAGACTACATTTTTTATTCAATCTTGACCTAATTTGCACAGTTTGTGTATGACCTTAAGATCTCAGTTGGTATTGATAACTGGCAAAATTGGACAAGAAACCTTAGAGTTATGGCCCCTGGTTTGTGGGAAAAAATGCAAAAATTGCCATTTTCGTCCGTAGAGACTTTTTCTACCAATCTTGACCAAACTTTCACAGTTTGTGTATTATCCAAAGTTCACAGTAGCAGTCAAAATTGGGCCACAAACACCAGAGTTATGCCCCCTTTTTTGTTGAAAAATAGGCAAAAAATGCAATTTTACCTTGATTAAAACTTCATTTATCTTCCAATCGTGACCAAACTTCCACAGTTTGTGTGTGACCAAAGGATTTCAGCAGGAGCCAAAAATGGGTAAGGTTAGGCCACAGACACCTTGCCTTTTTTGTTCATAGCGAATTTATTTTTCTTCCAACTTTCACCAAACTTTCACAGTTCGTATGTAATCATACGACTTCAGCAGAAGCCAACAATGGGACAGATTGGGCAACAAACATCAGAGTTATGGCCCCTTTGTTAGTGAAAAAAAAAGAAAAATTGCCATTTTCGTGTATCGAGATTTCAATTATCATTCAATCTGGATAAAACTTGTTTTAAAACACATGTTTTGTTTGGCCATAAGGTTTCAACACAAGCAGCAAATGAGACAGGCCTTAAAGGTTACGCATGCGCAAATAAATTCCTTCTTTGTTACATATAAAATATTCAATGTTTGATCACAATTTTCAACATGACCAAGCGACTTCCCAATATATCACCATACATTGTTGGAAAGATAAGGCCAGAACCTTTTGAAAAAACAGCATGTCAAAAAATTCTATACGTTGTAACTCAAAATATTTACCTTAGAATAAACACACCGGTTTTGACAGGCATGGGGGCTGCCATATTGCGCATGAATACATGGGCATAAGTTATGAAGCTGGGAACCACTAGACATAAAAGTCGTGCACAAAACAGCCTTTTCTTTTCTTATTGCTTACATATATACCTTTAAAATGATACCAAAACATATCATTTAAACTGTATTTTACAAATTATATGCATCCTGCACTCAGCCACATGTGCTTATTATCTAACTGACAGCATGTAACCCTGGGAATTAGATGTCCGTTTTGGTGTAATTTGACCACAAACACAGCAGTTATATCCCCTTAATTGTGCAAATTAATGCAAAAATGAATTTGTTGCAAGACGGAGACTTCATTTTCAACCAGTCTGGACCAAACTTGCACAATTTGTCAATGACCATAAACTCTAAATTGCATTTCAATATAGGACGGGTAAATGGCACTACACTCTACTCTTTGAATCAAGCCGGAAAGCATGACATGACCTTTGTGCAGCGGTCGCCATTATCTTTCAGAACTGCAGTATTAACACTATTCCTCCGAAATTTCCTGTGAAAAGTTGGATACCAGGGTATATATGTTCTACGTATGAGGGTGATATATCCAGGTTCTTACTTTTTCTATGTATGAGAGCAAATCAGCTAGACAAATTATTTAAGGACATTATGGCATACATTCCAACAAGCCTTTCACAACAGAAAGGCGTTTATCTTTGCCAGTACTCAGGTGAGCCGTTTGGGCCACCATGGCCCTCTTGTTTTATTATTTTAGTGTGTGTTTGTGTGTTTTTTATTTATCAATAAATGGTATCAAGGGTTAAACGGCGTTATGTTATGTATTTCCACTGCAGTTGTAGCTCTCTGTTCAAATTTTCCAAATAATTAATGAGCTATATAAAATTTGGCAATAAATGATTTAATTCAAGGAATAACGTTACGTATGTAAAAAAAGACACATAACTATGCCATGCGAAGGCCTTAGCTTTATACAGTGACCTCTCTTACTACGTTTTTGCGTATCAAAACTGCGAAAAGGGAAGGTTCATGTTACGATTTGACATTGGCACTCTCTTCCTAAATGACAAAATATTGGATCTGCAAAATATTCTAGTTACATAAATGGTACTTTCTGGAAAGGTTTAATATTTGCTAAAATCAATTTATATTTTTAAAAAATATGCACGAATTGCGCATAACGGCCTTGTGTTACTGAAAGAGACAGTCACTGCACGAAATAATCGTGCGTGACACAATTGATTTTGTATAACTATTGATTGAATTTCACACAGATATTAGGATAACGGTGCAATGATATTGTATATGTAGTGCAAGTGTGTAAAGTAAGATTAATGGTACGTGTATTTTACAACACGTAATTGTTTATATGAAGCAACATTTGAACAGGGATATTTTGTGTTTATAATCGGTGGCAGGTCATATATAATCAGGATATATATAATTTCAAAACGCAGATGGATAAAACTTGCCAGATGTAAGTAACACAATTGATTTTTATTCTTTTTGAGTTAAAACTGAACAACTTTTCTTCAAAGCATTCACCAAACCTGCACGTGCAAATTGTTTAATACACTTCGATCTTGCCGTGTGTTATACGTATTGTACTATTTAAATAAATGTACATACGAAAATGGAAAATACATCTATATACACACGTATTTGCGACGTTTCATTTAACGTGATTATGAAAGAAGAAATACTCGTATTAGATAAGCATACGCTGTCAACCTTACTAAAGTTATGGTATTGAACAGCGGCCCTACATGCATTTGATATGGCATCATCACATGGACTCGTTCATTATACACGCATAATAGTTCTATAATGTATACCGGCATAGGCGGATTTAGAGGGGGTGGCGGAAGCGGCGTACTACATATGTTAAAAGGTCAAAGGACCAAACATAAGCTAATTTTGTCGCTGTAAAGACCACTACGGGACCTTTCAGTCGCTGTTCCAACATAATATAACGTGTTACATAGACGACAACGACCAGAAAAAAAAAATCATGCAAACAACGCCTAAAATACCCAAATACATTGGTTACAGACGAGCCTGGGAATAAAAATAATTATTACAGATACATTTCAGATGGCAAAACAGCTATACTGGGTATCACTGTTGTAACGATTAAGCAGAAATTGATCAAAACTATCAAAATAAAACAAAATTAAATGACGAAACGTAAAATGCCATTCATCGCATTTTCACCATCCAAATTTTATAAAAACTTGTATATAATACTACTAGTATGTGTATGTAACGAAACAATCCCGTTATGTCGACAGTGATACACGAACTTGAACTATTTGTAAGCCGATATAAATTCTCAGTAATACAATATACACATTTACTGATGGGTCCGAGGGTGATTCGACTTACATAAGATACGCTATTTGAGTTCCAACTGTTGGTTGGTATTTGAACATCTTATGTTCTTCATTTTAACAGTTTGCATACATGAAAATCACTTGTGAACGATATTTAACGTATTTGACGTGAACGATATTTAACGTATTTTAGTCTGCTAATTAACATAATCGCTGATAAATTAATTTATCTAAAGCAAATAGCAAGGATTTAATTTATATCAGTGTCTTCCATTCTAGTCCGTTATTAACCGTTTATTAAAGCTTATTACAAAGTTTTTGTACAACTTTAATATTTTGGTTGCGCGATCATGTTTTCGTCTTTTAAAGGGACTATTTCGATTTTTTTTGTATTTTTTTTTTGTAATAATTATGCCCTAAAACGTCTTACCTTGACAAATTAAAGCGTTCGAACTAAAAAGCACATGTACTAAACAGTTTAACAAAAAGCATAAAACGGAAAGAAAAAAGGTGCTCCCACTGGTTTTGAACCTCAAACGTCTGGCTCAAAAGTTTAATACGCTAACTTCTCGGTCATTCCGATTTATATATTTGTCCGTGTATTTTTATTATAAGTGATTCTTGTGTGTTCAATAATTTTAACAAAAACAACAGAAACACTCGAATTGGTTCCATCGTTTCGCGTTACAAACGCTTTCTAATGTTTTCCATTTTCACTGATGATCACTCATTTACCTGAGAAAAATCACACCGTTTTGACGGACATGGATGCTGCCATTTTGGGCATGAATACATGGGCCAAAAGTTATGAAGCTGGGAACCACTAGACATAAAATAAGTGCACAAAACAGCCTTTTTTCTTATTGCTTACATATATACCTTTAAAATTATACCAAAACATATCATTTAACCTGTATTTTACAAATTATATGCATCCTGCACTAAGCCACATGTGCTTATTATCTAACTGACAGCTTGTAACCCTGAGGATGTGACTTCCGTTTTGGTGTAATTTGACCCAACCCTTTTACATTTGAATTGAAACCACATTTTTCATATGTCTGATCTATTTCGAGAAAGAACATGTAGTCCTATCACACTGGTATAAGGATTTATTGGAAAAAAAGTAAAGTTTAAAAAAATACCACATAAAGGCGTTGCGGGACAAGAATTTCGACAGAAAACATGTACTTAGGTACATCTTGCAAAACATTATTTCAACTCAGAATAAAGCACAACTTTGAAATTTAATAGGCATGGAAGACATAATATATAATATCAGAAGTGAAAACAATCTCCATTGGCATTCTAAATTTTATAGAATAGGTTTTTAATCCCTTTTGAACAAATTTGTTTTTAAGTTTCTGCACTTTGGGGGGTAAAATCTATATAAATGTAGCATTTCAGATGCCATTTGACCCCAGAAAAAGTGTTAGTTTACATAACAATCAACATATTTGACCTCCTGTCACACAACAAAAAAAGACTTTGACCCTAAAATGTAAATGCCAGATATTAATTAACAGTTTTCTGTCACACCTGAGCCTGTGGGTGAGGTCAGCCGCTTGCAATCTTCAATCTGTTTCAGGTACTCTCTGCTGTGTAATCTGTGAAAATAAAAAGGTTTGCTGTGCATGTTTACTCAATAATGTGATTACTAGTGTAACTTAGATACAATAAGTGTACATGTACAATGGTTTACACATTTTTTTGTATTGCGATAAGGCAAGTCGCTATGCCGGCTTCACATTGTCGAGCTCACATGCGAACAGTCCAGTTCAAAAACGGGTTTGAAAGTGCCAACAAGGGTTACACTCTGCTTTTCCTACTCGTGTTGATGAGAAGTATGCCAGGCTGGAAAAGAAGTCATTAGATCGTAGAATACATGACAATAATCATGTACTAACCTTCAAAGATACTGATGGTACGGACACGACTGTGTCAGCTTTGCGGTCCCGCCCCAACGCTCCAGTGTAGTTGCAAAGTTCAGTAGTTTTGATGACTCGTCACTTCACCCAGACTTGTATACCAATGAGATGATGGTTCCGGCTGAGTTCCTTGTGCTTTTCATCACTGCATTTAAAAAACATACTCAAATTAAACCAAACTGTGATGGTGATTTAAATTTTGATGCCGCTAACTCCATTAAGTGGGGTCTGGGTTAGCGTGGGCCCCTAAAGTGTTTTATGCATGTATTTCATGTATTTTTCAGCTGAAAGCCTGATCTAAGTACAATTATAAAATAAA
Source organism: Congeria kusceri (assembly GCA_027627225.1). Taxonomy (NCBI): domain Eukaryota; kingdom Metazoa; phylum Mollusca; class Bivalvia; order Myida; family Dreissenidae; genus Congeria; species Congeria kusceri. The sequence goes on from CM051035.1 coordinate 14,340,279, forward strand.
ATAAGAACTAAATAGGATCTGTAAACTTTGCAAATTAGGAAAATTGGTATTATTCAAAGTAGGCAGGTCGGACGGTCATCATGGCCAATGCATCGGCCAGTGCGGACACGAACTATACGGTCATTATTAAGAATTACAGGTTCTAAAACTAAATGACACGGATTGCAACACAAAGTATTATGACATAAATGAGATAATTGTTGAGACTCGTGCAAATAATTGTCAAAATGAAACTGAACAACAACACGGTGAACACTATGGATCATTCTTTGTTTAGAATTACTTGTTAAAGGCATATCGGTAATTGACATTGCCTATCAGATTATTTACAAAAAATGCTTAAAGCGCGAATTCTGTACACGTTTTCTATCATGTTTACTTTGCACATTGTAACGCGGGTCTTCCTCATCGTTGCGGAGGACACAAATTCATAAACCCATTCTTACTTAGACTTAGGCGTAATAATAAAACGTTATGTTTATGCACCTATCAATATATAGGCGGGAGCGGCGGGTTGACCAGGGTAAATTGACTAATTTTATGCTTTGGGGTCTGATTCCCCACACTAGAGCCAAGTTTGTCTAAATCCCCACAGTAGGAGATGCTTGGGGGTCCAATATTACCGGGATCTAAAACCCGATGAAGTCTATATCCCGGACCCGGAATTATTCGGCGTGTACAATTCCGCCTGTCTGGAGTCGCTTTTAGTCTAAAGTCCTGTACATGCCCGCCGCTCCTCTCCTGCGGGGAAATATTGATAGGTGCATTATTGAGATTTAAAAGTTTGTTACCATGGGGGTATATGTCTTGTTTAAATAGCAGGGAGTCTCTTCAAAATTAATCCCAACTTTCGATATGTCTCTAATAAAAAGTAAATGAGGTGGAGGTTATGGGACACACCCCGGGTGTGCATATAATGCATCTTCTGTGCGGAAGGACCTCATAAACTTTGAAATACACACAATCTCTGACCACCTTATAGACGCACTATCATCGTGTTAGGAGTTGGATTTTTACTTTGAAGAACCAGGTTACTTGGAAAAGCACGGACAATGCTTTGTAACAGGTCATCTCTAATGTAATGCTTCCACTTATAACACATAACGCTTGTTGGAAAATGAAAACTGGGCCAATATTCACAAGCTCCTTATGAAAAAGTTGAACTACAGTGAACAATGCCCTTTATCTTTTGGGGTGTGCAATGCAATGAGTTATGTTCACAAACATGTGCATTAAGAAACGCGTGTTCAGTATTTACTAACTCGAATGTAAGAAGACCTTTCAATTGTATGGTTTTAATCAATTTTCTTACGTTTTGCTAAGGAGCTGTATGAATATGGGCCCAGAACTTCCCAGTTATTTCAAGAAATGAATATATATTCCTTGTGGTGTTTTTTGACAACTAATTAGTCAGATTAAAAGTTAAACATGCTTTTAAAACAAATACTTAAGGAAACAATAGTAAGTGTCTAGTGACCCGGAACACACGTACTTGATTCGGAACTCCCGCAATCAGTGAATACAGTTCAGCACAATATTTAACACAAATATTTAATGGTACCTAAATGTTTCAAAGATGCATATTGTTGCTGAGATATCTGTCTTTTAAAGTATATATAGGTTTACGTGATTGCAAGTTCATTTAAACTGAAGACAGCGGTTTGTTCGTTAGTGACCCGGAACTACCCAATTGATGTATTGATTAATGTCCATTTCAACATAATAAACGCTACTTTTTAGAAAATCATTCTTATATACATTTTAGCTAAAAACTATTGACCAACGGCAAAGGCAACACGTGTTAAACAAATTACAATTTTATAAGACCCGTGGACAAATATTTCTTGAACATCTTAATTAAACAGTTAAAGATAATAGTCTTAAAAGGTTTACAGAAACATTCATTAGTCAAAACTTTTCAGTAAAAAACATACTAGAAAGCGCAAAAATTAACGTAATAAAAAAAAAAATATTAACACACAATCCAAACAAATAAATTAATTAATAAATTAAATAGATATTTACATAGATACACTAAATGTATAATTTTGTTTAGGGTTTTTTTAAACCATAAACTTTTGCTTTGGTTTGGTCTACCTTAGGTTTTATCGTGGAACATGTGGGTTTTTTTTTTTAAAGAGGTCACCTTGGGGCAATGATACGCAGTGTAACATTTTGCCCCACTTAGGTTGTTTTAATTAATTTGTTACTTAAGTAAACCACCGAAAAGTTCTAAATCAATGTTTTTCATAAAAACGAATTATTGATTTAACCTAAGGAGACCTTTATGTTCATCTTACAGATCGGTTCGAAATCATGTTCCGATAGACATGACTGAATAGGCCATCTATGGTGTCCTAAAATGAGGCAAAAGTATACTATCGGCTGCAGCAGAAATTGAAATACCCCCAATGAGGTTATGTAGTTACATTAAGAAAGCTACGTTTAGTGGATGGTCTTTCAAGTGAAACCAACAGAGGTTTTCACCAAAAAGCTTTATGCCAGTAACTCAGGAACTAGCTCTCAAAGCATACCTTACACAGCTGCCAACATTTATTTTGGACTAAGTCCAAAGGTGGTGCGAGTTCTTGCGTTTGACCGCGTCAAAAGCTATAATAAATTATAATAATGACTGGATTATGGGAACATGAACAGTGTGTCGGTCATGCATTACTTTTTTTTATAGTCAATTTGGGCCGAAATAGGACCCATTCACAAAGCAAAAAGTATTTTTTTTCACAAAGTTTCCACTAACATTCACAATTGCTAGCAAGCTTACGTCTTGAGTTTGTGTGTGCTTTATTTTTATTCCATGCATTATTGCATATGTTTTTGTCTAGACTGATATTTATATCAGTCTGATGTTTTATATATAGACTGATGTGTACATCAAAAGGAATACCATATGTTCAAATAATTGGTTGAATACTTATATAAATCTTTAACAAGCACAAAATTTTCTTTCATATATGAAATAAATTTGTTATGAAACATTTTAAACATAATATTTAGTCGCAATTTTTTAAAGATTTAATCGCAATTGTTTGTTTCTGTAATCTATGTTACGCAGTTGCAAATTGGCCTGAATAATGTTCTTGACACTCATTCGTGGTCCAATATAATCATCTTTTGGCTTATTTGAAGTTTGTTTTAAGCATTTATTCTAACTAGGGAATACAGTTGCAGGAAATTATTGCAGATTTTTAAATGTGTTATGCTAAGGCGTTTTGAAAAGGCATTTGCATGAATTAGTTAATGGTCTCGTGTTGGCCCGGCGAATGTAACATTGTACCCCAACATACGGGGCAAAACGTTACATTTGTTTGCATGTGTTCACAGTCGTTTTGTAAAGTTTCTGTTTGAGTTTTGAACTCAGCAAACACGTACGTTAACAGTATATCTTTCATGCAAAATCGTTAGATCTCAACTTTAACCAAAACCGTTCCAAATATGAACACAATTTAATTTGTCGTATCGTTATGCCCCGGTCTCCCCTTCTTTGTATTAATAAGAGCAATTATTAATTTTGCGTGATTATTGAATATTTTTTTCTTTCTAATAAAGCAGACGACAATATATGTAACGCACGGAAATATCATGCACCCCAATTTCAAAAGTAAAGCAGCCGACAATTTATGGAACGCATCGAAAGATCGTGCTCCACGATCTCAACACGAGCGCAGACTACAATTTCCGAAACGCTAGGAAATTTCGTGCACGAGTTTTATTCGCATCACGTGACTTTGTTGCGACACGTTATCTAAATTCGGAATGGACGCCAATGTTTGTTTGGACAGGATATTTTAATAAAAACAAGGTTCGTATTTTTATTGAATCCGATCTTTTTTTCATTTTTCTTTAATTACGGACTTTTCTTTATTTTCGCTAATTTTCACTATGTGCCCGGATGACAATAAACTTGTGTAGTACAATTATCCTAAGTATATTTTGGAATGCAGACTTGGATAAAATAGTGGTAAGGCACTATATTTATACAAATCTTTATTTAGTTATTGTTTGTATTTGATCAGGTAAATAACACACGTTTTGTGCATTCATATAAGATGTTTACAAACACAGACTCACATTCGCATTTTTAAAGGACTGTGCGGACGACAAAATGGCTTCCTGTTGCATGTTTGCTCTATAAATGATAATATATGAAAGAGATGAGCTTTAGACTACAGTTGATTAGGGTATTCCGGATCACTAACGAGATTTTCGATTGTTACTTTTTCATATGTATCGTAATAGTTAATGTATATACTATGGAAAGCCGGTGGGGAACCCCGCTAAATTACATTAAAATATATAGTAACTATCGGACTATCGGAGATTTTCATTTTGCGGAACTTTAATATTCCGCGAAAAACAACGCTAATATAAGCATATAGCAGCCGTCGGAATTTTGGGACTCAACATTTTCCGACGGACAGAAAGATACTAATTACTTAACAATTTTCGGGACATTTGTTCCCACGGGAAGAATTCGGAATCTAAAAATCGCGGAACTTGTAACTTTTTCCGACGGACAGAAAGATACTAACTTAAATAGCATTTTTCGGGGCATTTGTTCCGACGGCTAGAAGCATAATCTAAAAAGCGCGGAACTTTGCAATTCTTCCGACGGAAAAATTGCGCCACGAATACTGCACAAAAATCGGAATCTAAAAAGCGCGGAACTTTACAAATCTTCCGACGGAAAATATAACACATTAAATACTGCCTTGGGTTACCCGAGAAACTGATTTGATTGGTTCCGATACTTAGAACTGACCAATCAGTAATAGTGTCTCATCCAGCTTATATACTACAACAACAACAACAAGTAAGTAGAATAAACATGTCACGAGCTTTTTACGTTAGTATATCTTATAAATAACTTAGTTATTATTTTGTTATTTGAAATATATTAATTTAAATATATGTACGTTACACATGCTTTTATTTTTATGCCACTCCAACGTTTTATGCGAATATGAGGAGGAGTACCGTCGAGTATTTTTCGGACGCGAGTGTTTTCCGGACATTGTTTGCCTTAATTTAAACTTTGAAGTCATAATGATAACAAGCACTTAAGATTTCATTATATTTGATCATTATTCGACTTTTCAGTGATTCTGTCACAGGAAAAGGAATGCCAGTTTGTGGCTTGAGCATGAGACTCGGTTAAAAGGTGAGTGCCCCCTTGAATATATTTTATCGGAGTACGGCAACACTTTCCTCTCTTTAAAGGGATTTTATTTTGAAATTTGGAGATTTACTTTGTACAATCTGCGTTGTATCAGAGGCATTGGTATTGGCACTACCCCTTGTTGGGTAACAAATGTCACACTCACAGGGTAAGAAAATTGAACAGCCAGTCCAGGACTCAAACCCGAGACCCGGCAAGTGCTCTTCCCACTGAGCTTACCGGGTCACTACACAATAAGTCCTTCATAGTTACCAAGTCCATACCATCACAGATTTATCTTCATGTCTGTTAAATATTAAATGATTACCATTTTTGCCTTCAATTTACAATAAAGCAGCTTCTTACTAGTGATGAAATGTTATAGTGATTTTTTTTTTGTAATTGGTAACAAGGATACCTTTTGCAATTGGAAAAAAAAACTGCTGACAAATGAGATCCTTCACAAAATCCTATAAAAAACACAGTTAACAACCACAACTGAATTATTTTTACCAGTAGAACTTAAGTATTCTTGTTAGGCGTAAAAATAATTGGTTTCAGGTTACCCAACCGACCCTAAAAATGCCCTGACCCAAGAACATCTTATTGAGTTTTTCAGATATTTTTTTATTATTGTTTTTTAATAACTAAATATTTTTGTTTTGTGGTTTAATTAGTGTTTTGTTTTGATAGCATCTACTTGTTAACTATATTACTGCAGTGTTTTGAATATTCATTCAGTTTTAGAATCTTTAAGTTGATTAAATTTAAAAAAAACCTACGTACTTACCTACCCTAGTTTATTTGGTCATGTAACCTGAAACAAAAATATATTTGACGCGGTACTAAAGTATTTTTAAATCATGAGGTATCAACCTGAGATACTTATTTCATCTTAAAGACATTATTTGTTCATATAAATCAACATTGTGCTTCTTTCAACAGAAACAGAACAGATAAAGCAACATTATCACAGTCTTGGTCAGCAGAAGATCATAAAACATGCTTGCTAAGAGAACACCACAACTACAGGTTTGATTTTTATGCTCTGAAAATGAGATATTACCATAATTTTCATTACATTTGTTTACTCATTTGCTATTGTAGGAATGTGCTGTTGATTTTTATAGTATTAAATTATCTTAAGTTAAAAACTGTTATAATATCTAAATTGATGTATTATGATTTCTTTCATATGGAGATGTACATGTATATAATTTAAACGCCTCATGTAAGAAACAATGCTGAAACAACAAATTGAAAGTTTAATTTGTGAACTCTTATTAATACTGGCACATCTTTGTCGAGTAAATAAAGAATAAATGCACATTTTTAAATTACTTAGATAAATGTTGTACAAATAGAATAAACCTGATTGTGCAAGATTTTATAGTTATCAGATGTTTAAAATAGATATGTTTATTGCAGTGACACTATGAGCATACTGGATGTGATGAAGTGATAAGAAGAGCAAAGAGAAGGAGGCAGTACATTTCCAAGGTTTCAGTCTTTATCGAATAGTCCGAGCTATACTTCTTACCCGTTCGTCAGTGTCGGCGTAATGTTCTAGTTAAGGTGCAACAAGTATATATATATCTGTAACTACTACAGATATTTAATTGAAACTTCACACATGTCTTCAGGGTCATTTTGTTAGGTCATAGACCAAGGTCTATAACTGTTACCTCAGTTTAGCAGAATTATGCCCCTTTGTGTACTTCAACAACTTCAGGTTTAAGTTTGCATGTACCAACTCCATATCTACTACAGATATTCAATTAAAACTTCACACACGTGTTCCGGGTCATTATATACGGTCACTGGCTAAGTCCCATAACTGTGACCAGCATTTTAGCAGAATAATACCCCTGTTGTACTTAGAAAAGTCAGGTTAAGGTTCGTGTGCAAGAGAAAATTGAGGTTAAGATTTGCGTGCAAGTAAATATCATTGTAACTACTACAGATATTCAGCAGAAACTTCACACGTGTCTTCAGGGTAATAATATAAGGTTACTGGCCAAGGCCCATAAATGTGGCCAGCATTTTAGCAGAATTATGCCTCTTTTTGTACTTAGAAATATTCATGTTAAGGTTTGCGTGCAAATATGTATCTCCGTTACTACTACAGATAATCAATTGATACTTCACAAAGGTCTTCGGGGTCATTATGTAAGGTCACTGACAGAATATATATATAATCAAAGCGGAATGAATTGTTAAGCATGTTGTCCTAAGACTACTCCAGTTATTTGCAGACATTTGTTAACATTATTCAAGTGTACTGGTTAGTTCATTCATATAACTATGAAATGATTTTATTATGTGCTATAAAATCATTATATATGATGTTCATGGCTTGATTCAAGAGAGATTTTTCCTGACTAGCTTCATTCATAGATTTGTTCTATTATTCCATGATGGCCACTGGAAAGTGTAAATTGTGAAAAATCAGAAAATTCTGGAAATTTGACCATAGTCATAGGAAAAAATTCCAAAGACAGATGAAACGTGAAATATAAAATCTAAGACATAATTCAACACTGTCACAGATACGCACAAATTAGAATGGCAATTTGACAAAAAATATAAGGAAAAATCACATTCTGGTCAAAGAAATCAGGAAGACAGGGTTTTTCTCCGAATTTCAGTGGCCACCATGTGTACAATGAGTTTATTGCTAAAATAATTTCATGTCTGAAAGCATTGCATGAAACTTCTTAAATAGGAAGTAAACAAGATCTTACTGACATAAATCATATGATTCAGTAGTTATTTTCTTAATTATTTAAAGGTCCATTAAGCAGTATTAAATCATTTTAATGAACATGAATTTGCTTGTCTCGATGACAACAAACATTCAGACACTTTAGTGACATAATGTTGATAAATATTTTCCAACAAAGATGTATTGATTGTTGACAGAATGTACATCAGGCTAACGGATTATGATAAATTATTCATGTGGAGAATTTTTTATAGATTCAAGGTTGTCTTTTGGGAGTATGCATATTTATGTTATTACTGCATGAGAAAATTATGCCTGGTCCATGCTAAGGACTGTATTGGACTGTATATTTAGCTTAGTCCCTGTTTACATTAAAAAAAAGATGTTCATTACAGTGGCGAGGCAACAAAAATCACGATTCAACTTAAATATTATTCCTAATACAAGTTAGTTAGTTAGTTTCCTTCTTGATGATTATTTCAGCAAAACAACTATGCTACAGTAACACCAGTGTCAGAGTATGCAGTGGATGCTTCTACTTCAAAAGTACTGTGCAAACTTGAATGACTTCTGCACCTTAGATGGACATCTTCAACTGACTGGATCCATTATTCAAGACATGATTTGCCTTCCATACAGCATTTAACACATTTCAATTGGGGCCCCACAAGTTTTTGCTGGTACCCTATAGTAATCTACCCGTCTGCCCATCCTTCTGTCCACATTTTCATGTTTTTGCTTCATATCTTCAAAAGCATGTAAGCTATTAACTTCATATTTTTTGTAAGTGCTGAGTTGATTTCAAGGTAATGTTCCATGCATGACCCTCTACAAAATTCCTTCAAATTATTTTGACATGGCGGCCAGGCCTGTAAACGTTTTCCTTAAATGGCTATATTGAAAACTTGAAAAGCTTCTTGTATTTCAAAATTATTCCACAGAACAGTTTGTTGGGTGACTTTCTACAAAATTCCTTTCAAATAATTTGTATTGCTAAAACATGGTTTTCAGTGGTCCAACATTTTCCTTTAAACATGTATGTGCTTTTAAATTTTTAAAAGGTTTATCGAGTAATATTTATTAAACTCAGGTGAGCGACCGAGGTCCATTAGGCCCAGCCGTCTTGTATAGGTCCTTCTTAATATCAAATAACCAATTTTTCCAGCCGTCAATAACTTATGCAGCAGTAATAATGATAAACTTACAACAGGGTTCAATAAAGAAATTACTTTCACAATGATGAACTACCATTGTCAGAGCATGTTCTTAATATGATGAAATTATTAGAGCTTATGAAGAAGACATACTACGCAAGACAATTATGTATAGATGTGCACATGTAATACGAGAGAATATTGTAGAATGAAATTTACTGCATTATATGTGCGAAATATACTTTTTCTAGTTGTAATCCAATATATTTCTTATACGAGTTCTATTAAATAGAATTTACTTAATTTCTTTTGACGGTTTTTGTTACTTTTGTTTCATATGCAACCAATTTCAGAGTGATATTAATAATACCAACTTGTAGTTTGTTGTTTAATGTATTTATTACCTTCCATATTGTTTTTGACCAAATATATACAGTTGTCTATGTATTACATTTTTATTTTCATATTAATGATATGTGTGCACTTCAACTTATGTACATGTATATATATATCGACTTTACCATGTATATCAATGAGAATAATGTTGTTGTTGTTTTTATTTGTTTTTTATTTGATTGTTTTGATTCGATTTCGATTTAAGACACATTACATTTACAAAAAATGTTAATTTAAGAAAAAGCAGCTATATAGATATATTGTTCTATGTAGTTCTAAACTAAGTTGTCAAAGAGACCTGTTCGCAGATTGGTAATTAACATTTTTTTCAACTTTTTGTTACAGATTCCAAAAATAAAAGAACAGTGTATATAAGGGAGCGAAATTACACCTTGGACATAAAAATATACTGTAAATAGTGTTTTGTTTGAGTAATCATCAGTTGAAATTGATAAAATTATAAAGCGTTTGTAATGCTAAACGAATGAATAATTTGGAGTGTTTGTGTTGTTTTCGTTAAAATTGTTGACAACACGTGGGGCACTTACATAAAGTAAATAATTTATGGGGTAAATATAGAAATTGGACTGGCCAAGTGGTTACGGCGACAGTCTTTTAATCCGGAGGTCCCGGGTTCAAACCCCGGTGGGACCTTTTTTTTTTTTCTTTAAAAAAATCCTTTTCTTGTTATTATACTTGAACTATTTAGTTCCGATGCTTACATCTGTGAAGTTAAGACATTTAATGGCCTACTTCAAAATATGCAATCATCTGTGAACAAGTCTCTTTAAAATCAACATTACCTCGTTACCTCAGGCATATAGAATTGTGAAACTAACTGCTAGATATTAATGTTGATAAAAAATTAAGTTTATGCTTATTGACTTCGGGAATAGACATTTTGTGAAGGGCATTTATGCAATTTTTTTCCAAAAAAAAAAGAACAGTTATTCAATATTTACGTTTATGATCAATTTTGTTCAAATGCTCATGGATTAATTGGCCAAAATCTATTAACCTGCATAGTTTGTTAGAAATTGGAAACAAAGAACTTTAAGTTTGTTAATGTACGAATTGTTTCTTCCACCGTTCATTATCCATTTCAATACAGATCCTAAGAACAATTTTAACTGAAATTAGTAAAATTTAAAACGTATGTTTCAAAATCAGTATTTTTAATTTGAAATTGGTACTTTGCTATATAATTTCCTAGTTCCTTACAAAAATAAATTTCATAGCAAAGTTTAATGAAACAGACATAAACTTATGGATTTTAATGCAGGTTTTAGGAATATAACTCAACTTTAAACTAGCTTTAGCGATATGGGCCACGGCACAATTATTACATGTTAATACTCTGCACACACTTTTAAGTAAATGAACATTCTTATGACAATTGTCTTTTGTCAATAAACATAAACATATCTATTAAGATGTCGTTATTATTAATTATGCTCCCCTTTGAAAAGCAGGGGTATATTATTTTGCAAATGTCGGTCCATGTGTCCGTCTGTATGTCAGTAGACAAAACCTTGTCTGAGCGATAACTACAAAACACCTAGGCTAGGGTTCTTGAAACTTGGTTGCTAGGTTGGTTATGATTAGTCGAGGATCCCTATTTATTTTGGAGTCTGTGGGTCAAACTGACCAAAAGATTAACAAAGAATGCCCAGTAATCAGGCAATAACTCCACAACCCTTTGGTCGAGGTTCTTAAAGCTTTGGATCCTTGGGTGAAAGGTCAATGTCAAACTGACTACTAGGCTTCCATTAAAGGAAGTTTGGGAGTACTTTACTCCCAGTTTTTGTCACAGAACTTCCAAATTGCAGCCATGGAAGTTGCAGAACTTCCAAAATTGCAGCCAAGGAAGTTCCATCGTGTAAGGATGAACAAGTTAGAAGAAAAATTAAGAAATTTTCCTAAATGTATACCTCTTTCACTGAATAAATTGGCATATAAGCACATGTTGAAAAAGAACTGGCCTTAAAAAACCTTGAATTTATACTTAATATACACATTTCTGAAATGCTCAGGACTTCTGTAGTGCAATACGGTCATACCTTCCAAATATTATGAGCAAAACTTCCAAAATTTGAGGCCGGGAAGTTCAAACTTACAGTTTTTAAAAGTTAATGAAAGCCCTGTGACTATAAAATATGATTGAAGAAAACGCCCAATAATTCTAAGTTCAATAAAAGCTTGTCCAGGCAATAACTTTGTAGCCCTTGGGCCTAGGCTCGTCAAACTTGGTAGTTAGGTTGGTCATGACTAGTAAAGGATACCTTTTAATAATGGAGTCCTTGGGTCAAATGTCAAATTGACCAATAGTTGTAAAACATTGTCATGGAACCCTTTGGCATGGGTTTGTCAAATTTAGTAGATAGGCGGGTTTTGACTACAAGTAGATCCCTATTGATTGTTTTGTCATTTGGTCAAACTGACCAAAAGTTGACAAAAACATTGTTTCATTTTACTTTCATCCTTGCAATTTTCAACAGAGGCTGTTTTGGACCCAAAGAGGCATGCCTGTTTTACAAACAGCTCTTGTTTATTATTATCTTAGTTTACTGAGCAATTAGTAAAGTTCTCATAATTATATGATGTGCAAACACCAAGAAACAGTATTCTGAAATAATTTGCAGAGAAAACAATCTGTTACATTCAGCATCTTGACTGTGTAGCATGCACCTTTAGTGAGATTTTTCATGTAAAACAGGGTACGAAACTTTGTTCTCACGAAGCTTTTTTGTGTGGTTGGACACTTGTCATATTTAGGAATTAGTTCGCGTATATTGTGAAGCAACAGTCGATACTATCCTAATATTTATTAAAGCAATTTTAACCAGAATATTAATAACAATATGATTACAATGTCACATTTTCACACAATCGTAAATACTAAAGTTCAAAATTATTTGCACATCAGACAAGTACATAGTCTAAATGTTAAAAGAAATTTAGGAATATTATGAGAAATATGGAGATTAAAACGGACCTACTAATAAGAAACATTACAGAATTGACTCTTAAAATGAATGAATCAAAATAAAATTAACAAAATTATGTTTAGAACAGGCTAAATGTGCTTGAAGGCACACATAATTTTTTTTAAATGAAATCCAGGCAATAACTTCATCAGTTTTGTCATAAAGTGAGAGTAATTAAATATGCATGTTCATACACATGTGAGTTCACAACACCAACAAGCTGATTTTGCGTGCAAAAGTAAAACACACATGTATACATATAGTGTCTCTTTAAAGAAACTGCAACACAATGCTCTTCAATGTTTAACAATGCTCACAGATGGCTAACAAATCTTCAAAGATAATGTGTCCTTGCATGTTTAACCATTCAACAAGAAGATCCATCATCGTGGGTCTGAAAAACACAAAACAAAGTACACAATCAATACTGAACATTTTCATTACATCAGTTTGTTTTCTTTAACTATTTACAACACATAACCTACATTGTATTTCTAGAATCGCAACAACTGTGTCAGTAATCACAAGTCAATTATTTTTAAATGCTGTAGCATATAATTGTTGAAGCATGCTAAAATAAGGCTTAAAGCAAGCTTTGGACTATCAGACTGTTTGCATTTATTGAATACTTAAATGCTTTAGGTAAAAAGATAAATAATATAAGTTATTATCAGCGTAATCACAGATAAAGTAAAACGTTACCAGCATGTACCGGTATATATTTACTTGTCACAGATAATCAAGTAAAATAGAACTGTTTACTAATTTTTTACAACAGCAACTACTAATTTGTTTACAACAGCAACTACAAATATTTTATTGAAGTGACTAGTATTTAGTTTAAACCTATGTATTTTAGTCTGCATTCCTCGAACGCTCGAGACTTATTGCGACACTTGCAAATATTTTTCGTGGAAGAACCAGAACAAATGTCTTTTTGAGAGTCCTAAGTAGAGATCAAACTCATGATCCCTCATCGCAAGGTGGACACCAAATACCATTACACTGTTGTGACTCAAGTTGCTAGTATTGAACAATAAACAAGTGTCATCCGTTTGTTAAAATGTGAACTTACCTCTTCATTAACCAATAACACGGGAGGATTGTCCATCATCCTCTTACTAATACTGGATCCAAGGTGATATTCTTCTTGTGTCTACAGGGCACTTCAACACACAGTCATGCAGGTCCTACAATAAGAACACGCGATATTTATAAGTGCATAACATCAGAATGTAATGTTAACATATCAATTTAAACTTACATATAAATTACATTACAACAATCTTCCAAAAAGCCTTTCCAATTAAAGGAGTCCACCTTAGGATGATTTTTCTAATAAATTATTGACATACATTCCTGGCCATTTTTAAAATCTGCCCACGCCCCAGTAATTGTACATTGCACCTTTGGGCACTTTCAAAATGAATTGTGCACTGTATTTTAAATTACTGGTTAACTACTGTACTGTGTTTTCTTTTCTTGAGCAACATACAAGTTTGTCTCTTTAACTATGGTTTTGGTCAATAAAGAAATAAAACAAGAGCTGTCCCAGGACAGCGCGCTCGACTATTCAACCGCTGTGTCAGAGTTATTGGCCTTTATCACTACAATAAGGGCATCATTCTGCTAAAATGCTGGTCACAGTTATGTGCCTTGGCCAGTGACCTTATATTATGAACTTGAAAACATGTGTGCAGTTTTAATTTAATATCTGTAGCAGATACAGAGATATGAAGTACAAAAAGGGGCATAAATCTGCTAAATTGCAAGCCAGAGTTATGAGCCTTGGTCAGTGACCTTCTATAATGACCCTCAGAAGACGTGTGAAGTTTCAATTGAATATCTGTAGTAGTTACAGAGATATAGAGTTGTTGCTTGCAAACTCTAATCTGAAATTTCTAAGTAAAAAAGGGGCATAATTCTGCTAAATTGCAGGTCAGTGTTATGGGCCTTGGTCAGTGACCTTACATAATGACCCCGAAGACATGTGTGAAGTTTCAATTGAATATCTGTAGTAGTTAGAGAGATATGCACTTGTTGCACGCAAACTTTAACCAGAGCATTATGGCAACGCCGACGAATATGTGAGTATTATAGCTCGAACTATTCGGTGAATAGACAAGCTAAAAAGATTTCACTTTCCCAACAACCAAGTATAAAATGATTACAATCATTCCTTAACCTAGTAAACATACCATCGTTTTTGTAAATATTGCTGTCAGCGTCTTCTATTTTTGCGAAACAACATCTGAAAAGAATGAAAAATCAGGTTTTCTAGTTTTATTTTAGTGCCCAAAGTATCCAAGCCATGTGAAATAGCACTTATTTTAAAATCATTAGTTACCATACTAGATAATGAAAATAGACATTCCATTTACCATTTCAAATTGATTTTGTTTATAGCTGTAATCAAAATCATCATCATCTCTCAGACAATTGGCACACTTATTTTCATATGTGAAGAATATGAGTTTATTGCATATAAAATACCAGACTGTAGATCTTATCACAAAATGGACAGAAAATGTGAAGAATGAGAATGTGAATGTGATGTGTGACTGTGAAGAATCATTTCCACACATCATCACATGTGAAGAATGAGATCCTATTTTTGTGAACAATATGATTTGTACAAATATGGTCCCACATACACTGATCCATACATCTATAATGACATCATCTTATTCTGCGTAGATCTATGTATAAAAATTTGGATTAGTGGGTAGTTAATTTAGGCAGGTGCAAACCGTTATTGGGCGAAGCGTTACTCGTATTTAATTTCCCTCTGCTCCTTTGGTTATAAGTGTTCATGTTTGCAAATAGAACTCCATTTGCCTTAATGAAACCCAACCAAATTCACACTAATGACACTATAATAAGTAATATATTTAAATCACTTACCGTTTATTAATTCCACTCTGGTACACAATCGACGTCTACCATGTTGAAATATAGCTTCTAAATGTATTTCTGTCAACATTTCTGATTGGTTGTTTCTAAGTATCGGAACCAATCAAATCAATTTATCGGGTAACCCACGGCAACCCGCTTTTTGTGCAGTGTTCAATGTGTTATAATTTTCGTCGGAAGATTGGCAAAGTTCCGCGCATTTTAGATTCCGATTTCTCGGGTAACCCATGGCAACCCGCTTTTTTTGCAGTACTCAATGTGTTATAATTTTCGTCGGAAGATTTGCAAAGTTCCGCGCTTTTTAGATTTCGCTTTCTAGCCGTCGGAACAAATGTCTGAGAATTGCTATATAAATAGTATCTTTCTGTCCGTCGGAAAATGTAAAAGTTCCGCGCTTTTTAGATTTTTAATTCTATCCGTCGGAACAAATGTCCCGAAAATAACTATGTAATTTGTATCTTTCTGCTCGTCGGAAAATGTTGATTCCCGAAATTCCGACGGCTAATATATGCCTATATTAGCGTTGTTTTTCGCGGAATATGAAAGTTCCTCAATGAAAATCTCCGAAAGTCCGATAGTTACTATATATTTTAATGTAATTGAGCGGGGGTCCCAACCGGCTTTCCATAATATACACCCCAAAAAAAGATTAATCCTTCCCCTGTGCAACTAGACAACATTTTTGCATGAAAAACATGGATTTCGTTCTTGTTTACACGCTCAAGTGACTTAAACTTTTCGGTCATTTCCGAATCATTTCTGGCAGTTTCGGATCACGTCAGGGATATTCTCAAAACATCGTGGGAATATGGACGAACGGTTACACATCGCTCAATTAAATATATTACAAGTATTTGCCATTGAATATGTTCTATAGTCATTTGTAATCAGAACCATAGCAAAATGTGAGATAAAATGGTAATTAAAATATAACCCAACTGTGAACTGTGACTTGTATTGTATTGTATTGTGTATTGTACTTGCTAGAATTAATTCACAGGGACCAAAGTCAGTTACAATGTACAATAATATTTTTACACAATGATAAAATAATAGGCAATATAAGCTCCATCAAATTTTCAAATATTTGTTTGCTTATTTATCAGAAAAATACTATAAATTTACTACTGTATATTTTTTGCTTGTCACAAGAAACCTTAACACTGTCGACAGACAGACATGACATGAGCTCAATTGGCAACATTGTACGTTGTAATAAACTGTGGTCTCAGTGAATTGGAGAATTGTAATTGCTATTTATAGAGTGCACCGATTATGTAGGCTGAACAAAATAGTTATTTCATTAGGTGAATGAATATAACATTCTGATCATGACAAACAATGAGTAAAATTGTTCATAATTATGTTCAGTTCTAGATTGTATGGCGAAGATATGTTTATAGCTTTATTTTAACTGCTTATGTAAACAATTATGTAAATTTTTATGTCCAATAGTATGCAACAGTTATTGGTATACATTAAACCATTGTTGTAAGTTTGCATTCCCTAAAATTAGAAAATGTGCACATTCTTTTGGCATTGAATTTTCCCGCTGCATAGTTCTCGCAACAAATCTTAGACAGCTACGCCGAAAAACAGCATAATGTTATCTTGATGCATGTTCATCTGTGTCAAATCTCTTACATCACCAATATCTCTGGAGTTACAATTTTTACCACCCAATCCAACCAGCAAGTTTAGAAGCTGCACCAGAAACAACTGATCTAATCCCTGATAATACAGCCCCAGAAGCTTTTTTAACAACATTGACAGCCCCTTGTAGAACATCTTCATCCTTTTGAACTGCCTTCTTAAAATACTCCAATGCCTCTGGAGGAATTTGTTGCTGGAGATGAATGTTTCTAAACCGTGTGCTGAAGTATGGTAGATGCTTTGCTTCATTTGCTTTATAGAGAGTACTGAATATATCAGAAACCATTTTCTCTTTATTCTGAGGAGAAGCATTGTTATCAATGCACAAGACCTTTCCTTTACAATGCCTAATTAGAGGATTCAATGCTTGCCTGCTTGCAGTAGGCATATCTTGTTCCAAGTAATGTTTCATTTCTTGTTCACTGTTCATGTGAGTTAAAAGAACAAATGCATAGTCATCAACACCTTCACCAAAGAATTCGAACAACATGTCCATTTTCTTTACCATGTCCACTGAGAACTGATCTGGATGGTGTACAAAAAGGATAGCATGAAACCCTGGAGTCATCATATCTACAACTTTGGTCAGCTCTTCATTTACGATATTGTTGCTGGATTCAAAGATGTAAGGAACTTCCACTATTTCTATTGTTCTACCTAAATTACTTGCAACCTGCAAATAAAGGGCAAACATTTAAGTAATAACAAAATGTTTTATGTAAACTTCTGTTTCAGAGGTACATTTTAGGTTGAATATTTTCTTTTCAGCTCAGCAAAGGCACACATTCTTCAAAGGTTCGATTTTTTGGTAAGTCGGATTGTCCAGTTGTCATTGTTGCCAACAATTTACTCAATCACACTGTAGTACTGGCTTCTGATCAATGAATGCTGTAATGTTCCACTAAATGGATAAAATAACGACAGTGGGTATATATGTTGGTTTGTGGATGTAATTTTATTGTGTTTTAAAAACTCAATGTTATATCTGGATGTCAGAGGTGACAAAAAGTTTGCACAGAAAATGTAATGATAAAAAACATTATACTTTTTTAGTACATGTTAAAGTCTAAAAATCATGTCAAAACAGCAACTACTTTCTAGTTCACACATTTTGTGTAGTTTCAACCTATTTTTTTAAGCTTGATTGCTTTTAAAGTCTAAGACTTATTGAGACACTATTGAGTCTGTTTCCTGGGTAGAACCAGTATTTGTTGTCTTTTGGGGAGATCTTGAGAATGCTCCCAGAGTGGGGATTGAACCCAGGACTTCCCGAACCCCAGGTGTACACCATATCCACTACGCCACCGCAATTTTGTTTAAATGGCTTTTTCGAAAATTCTACATCAATAGACTTTTTGTTCAATGTTTCATAATCACATAAAATAAACAAATAAAGATGAAATAATGGCATTTAACAAATTGTCACCATCTGCATGTTTGTATGTTGTTTTTATACTCTCCAAAGGGGAAAGCATATAGCCACAACTTTGTCGGTCTGTCCGAATTCTAATTCAACTGCTATTCAGTTTGTCTGGGTGTCAAATGTATTTCCCTGACAAAATTTAATCTATTGGACTCCATGTCCTTCTGTCCATCCTTCCGTCATTTTGTCCATCCTTCCGTTTCTCTTCGAGATTTCAGGGAGTAATCATTCGAATTCATTGAAACTTTATATGTAGCATCCCTAAAGGATGGATATGCGCACATTGTTAGGTCATCTCAGTCTGATTTTTCAGTAAATTATTGTCTTGACCATAAATAGGACATTTTTAGCTTACCTGAGTACAAAATCTGTCCGTCGTACAAAATCTGTCCGTCGTACAAAATCTGTCCGTCGTCATCCGATGTCGTCGTCAACAACTTACTTAGAAAATATTCTCCTCTGAAACAGCTTGGTGGAAATTAACCAAACTTTGTATGAATGTTCCTTGGGTGGTCCTCTACGAAAATACTTCAAATGATTTTGATTTGTCAAAAAAAAAAAGGCCTTTTAAAATATTATATAACCACTAGCAGTATTTTGAAATGATTTCACACAAAAAATGTTTCATGGGTGACTATAATCTACCAAATTCCTTCAAATTATTTGGGTACACTAAAAACATGGCTGTCAGTGATCCATCATTAATGTCGGTTGTCAACGTTTACTTCACCCTTCGAACATGCATTATGATTCATTAAACTCAGGTAAGTGACCAAGGGCCACTTTGGCCCTATTGTTATAGGAAATTTTTGTTTTTGTGTGAGATCTCTGGAACTAATAACTCAATGAAACGTTATATGCAGTACTCCTACCAAGAGGACATGTGTATATTGTCAGATCATTTCCAAGTGATGATTTTTCAAGAAGCTATTGTGCGTTTAATTCTCCCCATCAAAGATGGGGGGATATATTGGTTTGTTAAATGTCCATTGGTCGGTAGACCACTTTTGTTTTCGCTTTATAAGTCAAATACTTCTGATCTTCATCTGATCTTCAACAAACTTCATGAAAATGTTTCGGGGCACAAAACCTAGACCAAGTTTGATTATCAGCCAAATCGCAAATATAAGGAATTGTAGAGGTTCAGCCCTTTAATAATCTAAAATTGGCCTTTTTAGCAGTTTCTGTTTCTGCTCTCTAATGACCCTAGTTTTTATCGGATATTCACCAAACTTTATTAAAATGTTTGTGGGCATAATATCTCGCCCGAGTTTGATAATTAGCCAAATTGCCCTTGCAATTGGGGTGTTATGGCCCCTTGCAATATCTGAAATTGGCTTTTATAGCCATTTCCGTTTTCCACTAGTTTTTATCCGATCTTTACCAACCTTCATGAAAATCTTTGTTGGCATAATATCATGGTCATGTTTGATAATCAATCATATCACCTCAGAAATTGTGGAGTTGTGACCTTCGATTGATCTAATATTATCCTTCTTAGCCGTTTCCACTTCTTAGCCATTTCCTCTCTGTAAGTCCAACAGTTCTCATGTAATTTTCACCAAACTTAATAAAACTGTTTGAGGGCATAATACCTTAGCCAAGTTCAGTGATCAACAAAATTGTTTGCAGAGTTATGGTTATGGGTCTTGATTTCTCGAAAATTGGCCTTTTTAGCATATTCCGCTCTATATGTCCAACAGTTTTCATCCAATTTTCACCAAACTTTTAAAGATTCTTTTCAACTTAGAGTGGGCATAACTTTTTTACAAACAGCTCTTGTTTTATTTAAAATAATACATTTTCAATCAATATTTTTGTTTCTGTGCGAGATCGTAGGAACTATCAACTTTAATTGACTCAAACTTTATATGCATTATTCCTACCAAGAGGACATGTTTTATTGTCGTGTTGTTTCTGTCTAATTTTGGGAGATTTTACCTTTTCGGTGCATATCTTTGTCCAACATGGATGGATTTTTAAATAACAGCAGAAGAAACAAGCATAGTAAGACTGCGTTTCACTTCCAAGAATCAGGTCCCCATGTCCAAGGTCAAGGTCACAATTCTGGATCAAATGTCAAATTTAAGAAATTAACCCTGTAACATTGCAGAAGTGGCAGGAGTGGTGAGTCGAAGTATAATCGCAAAAACTACGTCCCTATGTTCAAGGTCACAATTCAAGGTTGAAGGTCTATTTTGACAAACCAGTACATCACACTTCGTCTCGAGAATATCTTTGTCCAGTATGGATGGATTTTGAAATAACTTGGCAGAAGTGACAAGCATAGTAAGGCAAAGTGACACGCTTAAGAACCAGGTTGATGGTCAAGGTAACAATTCAAGGTCAAAGGTCAAATTTAAGAAACGCTTCTTTGTCCGGGTCACATCTTTTGCCAGCATGAATGGATTTTCAAATAACTTGTCAGAAAACTTAGTGATGAGCATGGTAAGGTGGGGTGTCACATGCAAGAACCAGGGCCCAAGGTCCATGGTCAAGGTCACAATTCAATGTCAAAGGTCAAATATAAGAAATCAATCCGTAACACTTTGTCCAGAGAATATCTTTGTCCAGCATGAATAGATTTTAAAATAATTTGGCAGAAGTGATAGCATGGTGAGATGGCATGTCACACACAAGAACAATGTCCCTAGGTCTAAGGGCAAGGTCACAATTCAAGGCCAAAGTTAAAATTTTAGACAACAATCATTAACACTTTGTCCAGAGCAAATCTTTGTCCAGCATGGATTGATTTTCAAATAACTTTGCAGAAATCAAAAGCATGGTGAGTCTGCATGTCCATCATTAGAACCAGGTTCCTAGGTTGTTGGTCAAGGTCACTTAATGTATTATTTGGTATGTTTTACCAAACAACCAACCGTATGTGTGTATTTGTGTATTTCTATATATTTAGGGATGAACCGCCAGTCATGTTGTAAGAACTTTGGTTTAACCCTTTTTCCTTTGTATGATGTATTTGTTCACTTGTATCGTGGTTCATGTAAAATATACTTATACGATGGAAATAAAATATGTTTAAAATAAACTGTCCGAAGCATATCTCTGTCCAGCATGGATGGATTTTGTATTTTATTGCATACATTATAGATTTAAGAATATACATGGAATAGTTTTGATACTCTAACTTACCACATAGAGAGAGGCTTTGGAGATGAGTTAGATGCACAAATACCATGACTCTACCTTATTAGTTTTGGAATAGTTTCTTTGTAGCTGGTGAATATTTACCCACAAAAAGCATCATTGACGGGCATATCTTTGTGACAATGGCACTCTTGTTGGACTTACAAATATTCAGGTAAAGTTCGTGTGCAAGTACCTTTCACTATAACTACTACAGATATTCCATTTGAAACTTAACACATGTCTTCGGGGTACTTATGTAAGGTCACTGACCAAAGTCCATAACTCTGACGAAGCAGTATGAATAGTTGAGCATGCTGCCAGGTGAGACAGCTGTTGTTATTTTAAAAATAATACATTTTAATAGAATATTTTCATTTCCGTGCAAGATCTCAAGAAGTAACAACTTGAATTCAATGAAACTTCACATATGCCATTCTTATTAAGAGGACATGCCCTTAGATCCATCCTTTAAATTGGCGTTTTTGCTTGTCCACACTATAACTTGGCCATGGATGGAGAGATTTTAAAATTACTTGGCACAACTCTTTGCTGCAATGAGCTGGTGTGTTCCGCACATGAATCAGGTCTGTAGGTCAAAAGCATAGACGTCAAATATCATAATTGGCACTTGGCTTGTCTGTGCTTAAACTTGAAATTGATTTTAAATCTTCTTGGCACAAATGCTGTCCACACTATAACTTGGCCGTTGATGGAGAGATTTTAAAATTACCTGGCAAAACTCTTTGCTGCAATGATCTGGTGTGTTCCGCACATGAATCAGGTATGTAGGTCAAAAGTTAAGGTCACGCATAGAGGTCAAATGTCATAATTGACACTTTGCTTGTTCGTGCTTAAACTTTAAATTGATTTAAAAAGTACTTGGCACAAATGCTAACCTGAATGTGATGGCTTGAAGTGCACAGAAACCAGATATGTAGGTCAAAGGTCAAGGTCACACTGAGAAGTCAAAGCTCAAAATTGGCATTTTGCTTGTCCAGACCGTACCTTGGCCATGAATTGAGGCATTTTCCAATTACATGGCTTAAATGTTTGCCTTAATGAGATGGTATGTCCCTTGCACGAACCAGGTTTGTAGGTTAAAGGTCAAGGTCATACTTAAATGTCAAAAATCAAAATTGGCTTTTAATTTGTCTTGACTTATAACTTGGTCATGAATGGATGGATTCTAAAATCAGATTTAACAAATATTTGCCTCAATGACACAGCATGTTTCCGTATGAATCAAGGCCACAAATAGAGGTCACAGCCGCATCGGGGAGCATCCATCAATTCTTTCGATATTCTTATAAAGTATTGGGTTCTAAAAAAGAGCACTTACCGTCTTTTGCAGTGTTTTTGATCTTGCATTTAATAGATCGGCTCCAAGAAGTGAGTTTCCAGTTGCACTCTTGCCATGACCAGTATATCCAACAATCAGGAGTCTTATGTCTTGAAAAATGAAAATACCCTGTAGTTTATATATCAAATACATATTATGACCGTGAAGGAATATAAAATATAAATCAGGTCCTAAAAATTGAATAAAGCATCAAAAATGTATTACGCATAATAACTAAATTCATTCTATTTTTCCAAGTACATTAATTTTGTATCCTAAAGAGTCATTACATTACATTGGTTAGTATATAAAATGTATGCCACTGGTCTTTAAAATTGAATACAGCTTCAAAAATGTATTGCCGAAAAAACTTGACTTGTTCTGTTCCTTATATTTATCATACCACTATAAAGATTTCAGACTGATTATATTTTGCTTTATTATACCTCACTTTTGTCTTCAATGATAAATTGCCATTACCTGAAAAAAAGATATTTCGACTGTCAAAAACATTTCAACCTTTTTGACACATGACCAAGCGAATGGCAGTGATGACATTTTGAATGTCATATAAGGGCAAGTGACTGTATTAGTTTTTTTAGCCACATCATGAAAAAGATTATCTCCCTTGTTATTATGTCATATTGTCATGACATCACTATTCAATGAGTTAGGAAGTGGTTCTCTTCAAAATTTTGAAGATAAAACAAGATTTAGACAGTCTTCAATCTTCATGGGAAGAATTAAACATTTGTTTACCTTTTTATGCCACCACAATCAATGATTGGGGGGCATATAGTGTTTACTCTGTCCATGGGTACGTACGTATGTACGTGTGTACATAATTATGTAGGTATGTTTGGATTCTTGTCCAGACAATAACTTAGTCCGTATTGGAGGATGTTCAAATTACTAGGCAGAAATGTTAAGCATGATGAGACGGTGTTCAAGGTCAAGGTTACACTTAAAGGTAAAATGTCAAATATAAGAATTTAAGCCATATACCCTGTTCAGAACATAATTTTGTCCAGCATGGAAGGAATTTTAAAAAAACTTGACACAATTGTTGACCATGGTGAGACGGTGTGTCACGGCAAGAAGCAGATTCCTAGGTCCAAGGACAAGGTCACACTTACAAGTCACATGAAGGAATTTAAGCCAGAGTATAATCGTGTCCAGCATGGAAGGAATTTCAAATTACTTGGCAGAAGTGCTAAGCATGTTGAGACAATGTGTCATGCACAAGAATCATAACCTAGGTCTAAGGTTAAGGTCACACTTAAAGGTCAAAGGTCAAATATCAGAATTTAAGTCATAGACCCTGCCCGGTGCCTAATTTTTTCCAGCAAGGAATTCAAAATAACTTGGCACAAGTGTTAAGCATCGTGAGACGGTGTTGTCGCGCGCAATAACCAGGTCCATAGGTCCATGGTCAAGGTTACTATTTAAGGTCAAAGGTCGAATAAAAAAATTTAAGCCGTTGACCAAACAGACTCCGCCCCAAGGATCACATGGTCAATATAATATAGAATAAATAGCAAAATGACTTTAAAAATCTTCTCCTCTGAAACCACAAGACCCAGAGGCTTTGTATTTCTTATGTAACATCCTATAGTGGCCTTCTACAAAGATTAATCGAATTATGCCCCTGGGGTCAAAACATGCTACTCCCTGTGGGCACTTGCTTTATATAGTATATATAGCAAAACGAAAAATATTCTCCTCTGAAACCGCTAGCTAGCCCCAGAGGCTTCATATTTGGTATGTATCATCATATAGTGGTCTTCTATAAAGTTTGTTCAAATAATGCCCCTGGGGTCAAAACAAGCCACGCCCCGGGGTCACATGGTTTATATAGCATAAAAAGCAAAATGTCTTTAAATATAGTCTCTTCTGAAACTGTAAGACACAGAGATTTCGTATTTGGTATGTAATATGCTATAGTGGTCCTCTACAAAGATTATTCAGATTATGCCCCTGGGGTTACTAGTGGCCATGCCTGGGGGTCACAGGGATAAGATATACTTCAATAGCAAAATAACTTTAAACATCATCTCCTCTGAAACCACAAGGCCCAGAGGATTCATGTTTGGTATGTAACATCCTATGGTAGTCCTCTACAAAGGTTGTTCAAATTATTACCCTGTGGTCAAAACTGGCCACACCCTGGGGGTCACTGGGTTTATATAGACTTAAATAGTAAAATGACTTCAAAAATCTTCTCCTCTAAAACCACAAGGCCCAGACGTTTTGTATCTGGTATGTAAAATTGTATAGTGGTGCTCTACAAAGAAGTTCAAATTATGCCCCTGGGGTAAGCCACGCCCTGGGGTCACATGTTTTATATAGACTAACATGGCAAGTGGACTTTAAAAATCTTCTTTGAAACAGCAAGGCCCAGAGGCTTCTTATAAGGTATTTAACATTGTATAGTGGTCCTCTGAAACGCTTGTTCCAATTATGCCCATGGGGTCAAAACTGGCCATGCCCAGGGGTGACATGGTTATAGGCTAATCACATAGCATAATGACATTAAAAAACCTTCTTCTCTGGCCAATAGGTTTCATATTTGGTTTGTATTCGCCCGTTTGAAAAATGGCTGTATTATGGGAACGCCCGAGCGGGTGGGCAGGTGCCGGATGGATTTTCAAATATTTTGGCAGAAGTGATAAGCATGATGAGATGGAGTGTGGCGCGCAGGAACCTAGTCCCTAGGCTTTGGATTGTAATGGGTTGGGTGGGGTCAAGGTCACTGGTACTAAAAATAGAAAAACAGTTTCTGCTCATTAATTTAAAAGCACATTGAGATATGTTAATGAAACTCATTTAATAGATACCCTATATCCAGACCTCACTTTGGTTTGCATTTGGGGTGGGTGAGGTCATGGTCAAGGTCACTGTTACTAAAAATACAAAAACAGTTTCTGCCCAATAGTTTCAGCATGCATTGAGATATTTTAATGAAAGATAGATACCTTATTTTGAGACCTCACTTAGAATTGCTTATGGGGTGGGCGGGGTCAAGGTCACTGTTAGTAAAATAGTAAAAAGATTTTCCCATCAAAAACTTTAGAACAAATTGAGATATTTCAATGAAACTTCATATTTAGATATCTTTTATCTAGACCTCGCTTGGGATTGGGGTGGACGGGGTCAAGTTCACGGTTACTCAAAATAGATGAAAGTTTCCACACAATAGCTTGAGAAGACATTTAGATATTTTAATGAGTCTGTATAAGTAGATACCTTATATCTATACCTCATTTTGAATTGCATATGGGGTGGGTGGCATCAAGGTCAAGGTCACCATTTCTATAAATTTTATTTCTGTGCTGAATTAAATGCATTTCATTTGAAAATTTAGTTTTCCGGAAATCTCCATGTTTATTGTTTTTTTTGGCATCTTGATTATAGATTTATGAATATATATGGAATAGGTTTGATTTCTCAACTCACCACAACAAGAGAGAGGCTTTGGAGATAAATTAGATTCACATGTACCATGCCTCTATCTTGTTAGTTGTTTAATTGTTTCTCTTAAGTCGTTGAATCTTTACCCCAAAAAGCTTCTTTGATGGGCGTATCTTTGTGACAATGGCACTCTTGTTAACATTGTATAGTGGTCCTCAACAAAGATTGTTCAAATTATGCCCCTGGGTCAAAACTGGCCAAGCCCCAGGGGTCATATGGTTTATATAGACTTAAATAGCAAAATGACTTAATATCTCCTCTGAAACTGCAAAGCCCAGAGGTTTCGTATTTGGTATGTAATATTATATAGTGGTTCTCTACAAAGATTGTTCAAATTATGCCACTGGGGTAAAAAGTGGCCACGTCCTAGGAGTAACATGGTTTATATAGACTTATATGGCAAGAGGACTTCAAAATCTTCTCCTGAAACCGCAATACCCAGGGGTTTTATATTTGGCATGAAACATTGTATAGTGGTCCTCTACAAATATTGTGTATATTGAAGTCTTATAACTTGAAAACTGCACAAGTTATTCACTTTGTCCAGAGCATATCTTTGTCCAAAATGGATGGAATTTCAAATAACCTGGTCTAAGTGATAAGCATGGTGAGACGGAGTGTCGCGAGCAAGAAACGGGTCCCTAGGTCAAGGTCACCATTCAAGGTCAAATTTAAGAAATGAATCCTTAACACTTTGTCCGAAGCAAATCTTTGTCCAGCATGTATGGATTTTCAGAAACCTCAGCAGAAGTGACGAGCATAGTGAGACGGAGTGTCCTAGATCAAGGCCACAATTTTAGGTCAAATGACAAATTTAATAAATCAATCCTAAACACTTTATCCGGAGCATATCTTTGTCCAGCATGAATGGATTTCAAAATAGCCCTGCTGAAGTGACAAACATGGTGAGAAGGAGTGTGGCGCAGACGAACCAGGTCGCTAGGTCCAAGGTCAAGGTCACAATTCAAGGTCAAAGGTCAAATTTAAAAAATCAATCCTTAACACATTGTCGGGACCATTTCTTTGTGCAGCATGGATATATTTCCAAATAACCTGTCGAAGTGACAAGCTTGGTGAGACAGAGTGTCGTGCGCAAAAACCACATCCCTAGGTCCAAGGTCACAATTTAAGGTCAAAGATCAGATTTAAGAAGTAAATCCTAAACACTTTGTCCGGAGCATATCTTTGTCAAGCATGGATAGATTTTCAAATAACCGGGCCTAAGTGACAAGCAAGAACCAGGTCCCTAGGTCAAAGGTCAAGGTCACAGCTCAAAGTCAAATATAAGAAATGAATACTTAACACTTAGTCCAGAGCATATATTCGTCAAACTGGAATGGATTTTCAAATAACTTGGCAGAAGCAACAATCATGGTGAAGTGTAGTATTGCGCTCAAAAACGAGGTCCCTAGGTCATAGGTCAAGGTCACAATTCAAGGTTAAAGGTGTAGTGGTGCCGTCAACTTGTCATTTCCACTCTCGAACTAGAGAACAAATTGTGCTATTGTAATGAAACTTAAAATACATAGATACCTTATTGTGAGACCCATTTTAGGATTGCATATGGGGTAGGTGGGGGTCAAGGTCACTGTTACTAAAAATAGAAAAACGGCTTCTGCTCAATAACTTGAGAACAATTGAGATACTTAATGAAACTTAATACAAAGATACCTTATATCGAGACATTGCTTGGGATTGCATATGGGGTGGGTGGGTTCAAGGTCAAGGTCACTGTTACTAAAAATACTAAAATTAGAAAAATGGTTTCCATTCAATAACTTTTTTAATATTTACTTAAACTTAAACAATACATAGATAACTGATATTGAGACCTCGCTTGGGATTTCATATAGGGTTGGTGGGGTCAAGGTCAAAGACACTGTTACTAAAAAATAGAAAAACTGTTTCTGCTCAATAACTGCAGCATACATTGAGATATTTTAATGAAACTTGATACATATATACTTAATTACTGAGACCTTCCTTGGGATTGCATATGGGGTGGGTGGGGTCAAGGTCAATGTTACTTAAAATAGAAAACCTGTTTCTGCTCAATAACTGCAGCATGCATTGAGATATTTGAATGAAACTTAATACATATTACTTTATATTGAGTCCTCGTTTGGGATTGCATATAGGGTGGGTAGGGTCAAGGTCACTATTACTTAATATGGAAAAATAGAAATATTCCGCTTAATAACTTGCGAACACATTGAGATATTTTAATGAAACTTCATATGTAGATATCTTATATCTAGACCTCGCTTGGGATTGCATTTGAGGTAGGTGCGGTCAAGGTCACCGTTACTAAAAATAGAGCTTGAGAAGACATTTAGATATTTTAATGAAACTTCATATGTAAATACCTCATATACCATGCTTGGGATGGCATATGGGGTGGGTGGGGTCAAGGTCACCATTACTGAAAATATTTTTTTGTACTGACTTTAATGCATTTAATTTAACGATTTGGTTTTCTGGGAATTTCCACTTTTCTTGTTTATTTTGTCATCTTGATTATAGATTTAAGAACTCGCCACACAGAGAGAGGCTATGGTGATGAAGAAGATGCATAAATACCATGACTTTAACTTTTTAAATTTTGAATTGTTTCTCTTTAGTAGTTGAATCTTTACCAGAAACAATCTTCTTTGACGGGCGTATCTTTGTGACAATGGCACACTTGTTCCCAGAGATTTTCTGATTAAAGTTTATATTCAAAAGTCTTGTTACTTGACAACTACACAAGTTGTTCTCTGGAAACTTGAAATGTACCTTTGTCATCAACATCAGCTTGGAATACATCTTTGTAAATCAACTCCAGCATTAGGTGCAACAATCCCTGTAACTCTGTTTAGTATTTTGACTTAGGTATGCCTACTATTTACATATATTTTGGGGTTAATAATTTTGTTCCAGTCTTATAATTTTTAAACT
The DNA here is from genome assembly GCA_027627225.1 of Congeria kusceri. Lineage (NCBI taxonomy): Eukaryota > Metazoa > Mollusca > Bivalvia > Myida > Dreissenidae > Congeria > Congeria kusceri. The sequence continues at coordinate 14,369,597 of CM051035.1, forward strand.
AAATAAGGTAGGTATACACTTGAAACTTGGAATAAATTGATGAAATAATTGTCATTACTCAGCCTTGCATTTCAACAAATTTTGCCCCTTCAACTTTCCAAATTATGTACCAATTGAAATACTTCAAATAGTTTAGCACGCTGTCCTTTGACAGCTCATGCTCATTGAGTTAAATTATTGCCCTTTGACTATATATAGGACATTTTAATTTGAAATTTGTGTTTCTGCACAAGATCTCAGGAACTAACGTAATCTTACAAATATAATACACACTTGTTTACCGGAATTTTTTAATCAGAAGTAGGGGGTGCGTATTATACTTGAATGTAAATAGTTTACCTGTAAATTTTCTGTCCAAATATTTGCTTAACACTTTCCCTTATAGATATGTGTGAACCCGACCGTACCAATTACTGGATACATGGCGACTTTTCACATCTCTATCAATTACCTGATAATCCCGTATATTCGCGACTTATTTTTAAAAGCAAATTCTGGCCAATATTGACGATAAATGTGTTTAAGAATTACATAAACACAAAAACATTCACCATTTTTCGGAAGCATAGAGAGCATTGTGGGATTGTTTCTACTTAAAGATATGCTGTAATGGACGTCCAATTGGGTCGAGAGTATTCCCATTGAACATGCGTAAATCAGGTACTGCTATGTGCTCGCATCTGGTAAAGGTCATATTTGAACAAACAGTGACCTATCGAGTAGTAAATTAAATTTAGATGTATAAACCATTTTCTGAAAATAGGGTGAATTTTCTGTGTAAATACAAAGGGGGACCACTGTGCATGTTTTAAAATAATATTACACCATATTTTACTGTAAATTAGAATAATGTATTCAGGGTTGTCATTAACAAATGAAACAAACGAATTTTCCTGAAAAGTAACCGATCAGGCTGGGGGTCAAGGGGGCCACCTAGGTCCCTGTTTGGTCCAGGGCAAGGCCCTGGTGGGGGCTCAGGGGGGCCCCGATCGAAAACGAATTTTGAACATTTTGGAGGTCACAATACTGTTATCCTGAGTACAAAAGTCACTGTTTTGAATGTATTTAATGTACCTAAATTACTTTTAAAACTCTTCACAATCTCAATTATCAAAATCGCTAGCCTCTCTCTGCAGTGTTTTCAAGGCTGCTTCTATCTCCATTCTGAGTACATCCTGTCCAATAACCAACTGAGTGTAATCTGTCTGCACCCCTGCCTTTGTGTAATTACTAGCTGCAGTTGCTGCTACCATTTCCTTCTTCTCAGTTCTGACTGCTAGCTTTCTCCTGGTCTTCTGATTCATCCATTTTGACACTGCTCCCTTTACCAGTTCTCCTGCATCCTCACACTTGGGACCATTCACAGTTACTTGCAGTAAGGTGTTCAGCAAGTCATTTTCAATTCTATTTCTGTGTCTTGTTTTAATGTTTTTCTGAGCACTGGCTCCCCTTTCTGGCCAGGCATTACTTACTGGAAGCGAGGCAGCTACTTCTGCTATAAAACAAAGTTTTGGAAAGAATTGTTTGTATACTGGCACTGGCAAAAGTTGATTCAGACACCATTCTGTAGTGGAAATCTTATGTGTGTTATCAAGAAAACCTTTTGGAATTTTTGGTTTCAAAATGTCTCTGAGATGGTATTTCATGCTACCCCATTCCGTTTCAAGTTTATTAACCTCCTCCGGATTATCTGCAAAGAAATGTGTGGCTATCTGCTGAATTTCTCTATTTCCATACTCTTTGAAGTGGGCTGGGTTTTCAGGAATTGGCACTGGGTCAAAGATACAAAAGGCTGCTAATATTTCTGAAGAATCACCAACTCTGCGATCAATGTTTGTCTTTAAAGCAGTGATGTACTTATTGAGTAATGTCTGTGTTTCGTCCATCACTTTTGTGGACATTGTCAATTCGGCACTAATGTTAGTAAATGAATCTATATCACTTTGCAGAGAAACTAGTGGGGTTTCTTACTCAATAATATCATCAAGTTTGTCCTTAGCACAGTTGACCTCAGGAATGATTGAAGAAAAACAGAACGAATCTCGTTGGAACACTCTGGAGAGGTTTGACGGAACTGGTAGTACTTCTTTGAGAATGTAAATTGCTCCAAGGAATTTCATGGTTTTGATTATTTTCAACAACCCTAAGGCCATTGTGTCTTCATTTTGAGACTGTGATAGTGTTTGCAACAAAGCCTCATAATCATTGAATACTGTTTTTACTGACGAGTCAAGGCTCAGCCACCTTGTTCTGCAGGCCTTTTTCAAACATGTTGCTACAGATTTGGAAGCTCCTTTACTCAAGTTCATGCTTTTTAACTGCATCTGCATTTTCAGATAGGCTGCCATTGTTTTGGGGGAATTTTCAAAATAACTCCACAATTGTCTAAGGATAAGTTTTACTTCCTTAATGTATTTAATACTCTCATTGCTGTTGGTACAAGAAAGGGCAAGCTTGTGACATACACAGTGTACATTAATTAGTGTGGGACTGTTCAAGCGCAGCAGTGCAGCTACTCCTCCTCTTTTACCAACCATAACAGATGCACCATCAGAGGAAAACCCAGTCATCTTTGTAATGTCCACTATTTTGTACAGTCTCTACAAGTAGGTCTGAATTGCTCTCTGCATTAGCTGCACTTGATTTCTCTAATATAACTTGGCAGGACAAAAAGGAAGTATGCACATTGCCAGAGTCCTGATCAAAATACTGAATAAATGTTATGAGCTGCTCAGCAACACTGATATCAGACGCTTCATCAGTAAGCATGCCAAATGCACTGGCTTTCGGAACTTTTTCAACCATGCCCTCTTTCACCGTTTCACCTAAGGTTAGGAAAAACTCCCTCTGAGCATATGGTCAAAGTACTTCAGATTCTTGTAGTCATATACAGTTTCTATCATGCTCAGTTAAGTTAATTTTCTAATTGGCATAAAGTTTTTCATAAGAAAATATGCAGTTGAGAATACCTTTTCATACAAAGATGTTTCAACATTTTTGTGTGACAAACTTCTGTGTGAAAAACAGACAGCCGTTGTACCAACTCTGTTTCAATTGCTGACATATGGATCTTAGATCGAGAATGGGTCTTTAAAGTATCTTCTAAAAACCATGTACCAGGTGTGTATTAACAAATACGTCTCTTTTATTAAGGGAGTGTTTCATGTTGTGTTTTTTACATAATATGCAGAACATGCCCTGGCCTTCTAGAAAAGAAAGCCACCAATAATCTGAGAGTTTGTTATGATTAAAATTTTTGGGAAGAAGTCTGTTCTTTTCAGTTTCTGAGATATCTGTGCAGAAATTATCCTGACAAAGATTCCTGTGATGTACCCTATTCTCAGATCCATCAAATAATGTTTTAACTAGCTCAAGACATTCTTTATCAGAAAATGGCTTTTGGTGATGCGAAACCTTTGTTTCCTCTGGTTTAGAAGCATTTATAGAGGGCAAAGCATATTCATGTACGGACAGATCAACACTCATGGGTTCTGCTCCCTGCTGTTTAGAGGCTGATGACACTGGATCCACAGACCGCACTTCAATTTCAACCCCTTTGCCCCCATCATCAGCTGGTTGGGAGCTGTGTGTAGATGAACCAGCATTGCCCCCAGAGCCACATGCATCAGCTGTAGGTGAATGCCCACTTCTGTCGGGTTTGGAACATGGGTTGTCTGTAGATGAATCAGCACTCCCCTTATCTGACCCTGAAATACAATTTTGTTCATAAATATTAAACGCGATATATGGACCATATATGTTTTTCTCAAACGAATATTTTTATCTGTTCTCATTATGGTTGAAAGAAGACAGGTTTGTTTTAAATATTTTTTAAGAGACGAAGTAGTCGAGGAAAGGACAGCATTTTTTAGAAATAATACATGGCTTGTGTAGTAATTTTTTTTATTTATTTTGCTTGGAAAAACAAAGCTAAGTTGAAGTATACCATGTTTAGTTGTAATATGCATTGTTTCACTGCAAATTTAATTTATTTTAGTTAAATTGTTTTACATGAATAGTTTTACTTTTAAATGATACAAATTATTTAACCCGATGTAAGTGCATGAAGTTACATATCTCTATTATATGTCTCTGATTCAATAATTAAATTATTCTAAGAATGTACGATCTCAAATGAAAACGATAATATTTTTTTAAATTCTCTTTATTTAGAAAAGAAAGAAAATAAATAGTTAGCCTTACCTTGAACACAATGAAACAACAGAACGAGTCAACCTCCTGTCTCAGTGAACTGCGAAAAGCAGTGAAAACAAAAACTTCAACAAATCAAACTTTTCGAACAAGTGTCATGCATCCGAACATAAACGAAACAATAAATAAACTGTTAGGCTATCCATGTCCAAACTCGTTTAATTCTCACCGGGTTTCGATTTGAAACCAAAGTCGGACAAAGTTTTAAATTTCTTTTTCTTAGGCTCGTTCGCCATTGCCATGCTGCTGTCTACATTCATTTCGTACCGAGGCACTCGATTGGTTGTAAAACTAGAATCAGCCAATCAAAAGCCACATTTTAACTACAAGCGTTCTATTGCGAAAAAACGGTGTTGCTATACATAATTCCTCGTCAATTTATTCGCTATATGCGAGATCGATATTTCCGATCACAATTTTAAAGTTCCCGAAAAAACAACCGACTTTCTGACGATTTTAAACGATGAGTTCGATCGGCAATTGGTTAATAATGACAACCCTGTGTATTATGTCTATTGTTCTTTTTTGCTTGATTATTGTTTTACTGAACTGAATAAAATGTTATTAAAACGCTGCATGTTTGTTTGTTTAGTGTAATTATGGCAGCCAGACCCTGGTATCAGAGGCTCCTGGTGTATTAAATGTGTTGAAAAGATCGACCAAGGTGTCAACGGCTCTTTGTGTATGAAAGGTGAGGAAACCTGGATAACTGTGGCTTCTGCTAAATAAACACTTGTTAATTGACACATAATTGACACTTTCCTGCCAACGGTATAAAAAACATGAGAGATCCAGCATAGGGCATCATATTTCCAAGATAACTTACAGCAATCGTGTCGTCGAAATTATTACAACGCTATTCCGCTATGACGAAAACAGAAACCTTCTCTGCTTGGCCTGAAAAAAAAAACGGGCTGATCGTGGGCAGTCAGCAAAATACCCAGATCTCAAAAAGAAGCAAGTAGACTTTGTCAATCTATGATAGAACTGGGACTTGAGGCCAGGAAGTTAGGGAAAGGGATAAAGGGAACATCATCGATCAAGGCCTGACAAGCATGGGTTTACAAATTCATGCAACGCAACGACCTCTCCATTCATCGGAGAACTCACATCGGTCAAAAGCTGCCCAAAGATTACGAGGAAAAGCTCTTGGAGTTCCAGCGCTTCATCATCAAGCAACCTAAGCGCCATTGATATGCCCTGAGTCAGATCGGCAACGCAGATCAGACGCCACTGACATTTGATCTACCAACGAACACGTCCGTGTTGATGAAAGGAGAGAAGTCAGTCTCCATCACCACAACAAGAAACGAGAAGAACCGTTTCACAGTCATGCTTGCATGCACAGCAGAAGGCGGCAAGTTGCCACCGTACATCATGTTTAAACGTAAGACTATGCCAAAAGGGGTGAATTGGCCAAATGGAATTGAAGTATGCATGCACGAAAAGGGATGGATGGACACAACGAAAAGGGATGGATGGACACACGCCTTGTCCACGACTGGATCAAGACCATATAGGGACGTCGCCCAGGCGGTCTGTCTCAACATTCCCTTGTCGTGCTCGACGCATTCAGGGCCCACAAGTCTGAGGATGTGAAGTACCGGTAGTCGCTCTCGCAGACTACAAGATGAATCTCGCCGTGATACCCGGGGGAATGACATGCATACTGCAGTCACTGGACGTTGGCGTCAACATGTCAATGAAACAAATGCTCCAAATGAAATGGAACCAGTGGTATTGCAGCGGCCCGCAACCATTCACCGCCGGAAGACGACACAAAAAGCTGCAGGAGATCTTCCAGTGGATTGTCGATTGTTGGCAGAAACTGGATCCTACCATAATCTAGCGTGCTTTCAAGAAGTGCTGCATAAGCAACAGTCTTGATGGCACAGAAGATGCCATAGCCCATTTTAGGGCAACCAATTGTCTAAGAAACAATTTTCTTAAAAATTGTCAAATATCACCTGTACCACACTGAAGCCCATTTACGGCCAAATATTTCCCACAAGACCATTATCCATGGAATTGTCAAATACCCAATAATTACTGGTAACAGTATATCTACTGGGTACGAAAGTGAATGATTACGATATTATGTTTTGTAATTTCCACAAGACGTATATATATTGACACAAAAATATCAATGGCGGCATTTTTTTTATAATTATGGATTTGGACACAGGCTCTGGATTTGAAATGCATATTATACTCTGAATTTCAAGTTTTACCAAAAAATTCGGGCCAAACACAGGGGTGCGTATCATACACTAGTGCGTATTATATTCGTAAGATTACAGTAATAAATCAAATGCAGTGAAACTTAATATGTAGCATCCCTTCCAAAAGAACATGCACATATTGTCTGGTCTTTGCCTTCTGATGATTTTTCGGGGCATACAGTAATCGCATTGTCCCTTCATCTGTCCGTCCATCAGTCACACTTCTTGTGCGGAGCCTAACTCCATTAGTATTATAGGGATTCAACTGAAACTTCATAATGATAGAGGACAATGAGAGGAAGTGCAGAGAACAAGGACCTCAACTGTTTCTTCAATATTTACAGAGTTACTGACTTTTTTTTGATTTTTTTGTGCGGATTACAACTCCATTAGTAATGCAGAGAATCAAATGAAACTTCATACAATAATAGAGTACAATGAGAGGAAGTGCAGAGCACATGGAGGGCCACAATATTTCTTGAGTTAATGCACTTTGATTTATTTTCTTGTGCTAAGTTTTAATTTTCTTGTGCTGAGCATACTTTCATTAGAATAGAAGGGACTCAAATGCAACTTGATAGAATGGTAGTGGATAATGAAAGGAAGTGCAGAGTACAGGGACCATAACTATTTCTTAAATATTTACAGAGTTATTGCCCTTTGTTTAATTTTCTTGTGTGGAAATAAGTAATGCAGAGATTTAAATAAAACATTATACAATGATAGAAGACAAAGAGAGGAAGGGCATTGTTCAAGGACTATAACTATTACTTCAATATTTATGGAGTTATTGCCCTTTGTTATTTTGTGCGTGGCATAACTCCATTAGTATTGCAGGGATTTTTAATAAAATCGCATATATTAATAGAGGACGTTGAGACCATAACTTCTTTTTGTGTTGCCAAAAAAAGACAACATCAAGGGGGTACTTTTGGTAGCGGCAGCATCCCATTCAGTTTGCGCAGACAATAACTTGAGAATTTTTTGTGCTATTATTATCAAAATTTATGGAAGTATTAGTAGGCATAAAAGGAACGTTAAGTTTGATTTTCGGCACAATTGCTCTTATCGTACCTGAGTTATGCCCCTTGTTCAAATAAGTCTTGGATAGACAATATCTTAAACTGTTTTTTGTTTAATCTTTACCACACTTTATGGAAGTGTTTGAAGCCATAAAAGGAACGTTAAGTTTGATTTTCGGCATAATTGCTTTTATCGCACTTCACTTGTGCTCCTTTTAAAAAAAAAAAATCGATCAAATAAGGCTTTTGCATACAATAACTTTAAAAGTTTGTGTTCAATCTTTACGAAACTTTATGGAAGTATTAGTAGGAATACATTGAAGGTAAGTTTGGTTTTTGGCATATAATTGCTCATATCATGCTTGAGTTATGCCCCGTCAGGTGTCAGATCCGGCTTGGGGAGTTCTAGTTAATATTAACCGAGTTATTGTCCTTCGTTTTCTTGTCTGCAGATAATTACTACCTTAGTATTGAAGGAATTTAAAATAACACCACATATATTGATAGAGGAAATTGAGAGGAAGAGCATAGTAGAAAGACCATAACTCTTTCTTCAGTATTTATGGCGGTATTGCCCTTCAGTTAATTTTCTTGTGCAGTGCATAAATCCATTAGTTTCGAAGTGATTTCAAATAAAGCAACATATATTGATAAAGGATGTTGAGAGGAAGTGCAGAGTATAAGGTTCAAAACTTTTTTTGTAGGAAGCATCATTTTTGCCAACATGTAACTGATATTGTGTTGCCTTCCTCTGACAAGCATATGCTTCGTGGCATACGTCACATACTGTGACAAGCCTTGTTAAATTAAAAATAATACATTTTAATTTACTATTTTTGTTTTCGCGTGTGATTTCAGAAACCTAAATAACTTGAATTCAAGAAACTTTATATGCACCATTACTACTAAGAGGACATGCGCATATTATCAGGTCGTTTCCGGTCTGATGATTTTTCTGGGAGGTTTTGCCCATTTGATAAAAAATGAAAACATTTTAATAAAATATTTTCGTTTCTGCTGGAGGTCTCAGGTATTTATGACTTGAATTCGATCTGTATGTCAAAGGTCGCGTCTCGCCTAGAAGTCAAAGTCAAGATTGGCACTGCTTGTCCCTGCTTTAACTTACCATGGATTAAAGAACTACGTAGCTCAAGTTTTTATCTTAATGAGATGGTGTGAAGTGCAAATTAACACGGTTTGTAGGTCAAAGATCATGTCACATTTAGAGGTCAAATATCAAATTTGGATTTTTGCTTGTCTGGACTATAACTTGGCCATAGGTTTCAATTACTTTGCACAAATATTTGCATAGCCGAGATAGCATACCAAACGCATGAACCAGAACTAGGTCAAAGATCAAGGTCATACTTACTGGTCAAAAGTCAAAATGAGCTTTTGCTGCTCCAGACTTATAACTTAGCAATGAATGTATGGATTTTAAAATCACTACAGAAATGTTTGCCCCTACAAACAGTGTGTCTCTGTATGAATCAGGTCCACAAGTTAAAGGTCAAGGCCACAATTAGAGGTCAGAGTTTAATTAGGAACATCCTTCAGTTTTGCAGTTGTTGTTTCACTAGAAATCAACTGAAACGTAAAGAATTTAAATATGAGAGAACAAACTATTTGATACCAACACCGTTTATATTTTGTGATCCGTTATTGCCATAAATAACAAAAAACTTTATTTGTACATATTTATATAAACACGCACTTGGCTACTGTAATGACACCATCAATGGAAAACAATTAATCAAGTGTAAACTCTTCACACCTATTTGACCTTTGACCTTGAATTATGACCTTGACCTTTGACTGATAAGCATGGGACAAGTGTGCGACACATTGTCTAGTAATGTGAAATAATAATCTGAAGTAATATCAAAATCTTTCCAGGCATTTAAATGTTGTGGAGAGGAAAAAAAACAGATATTTAACCTTTGACCTTGAATGGTGACCTTGACCTTTGATCTATAAGTTTGGCTCATATACACGACACATTGTTTCGTCATGGGGAATAATACTTTGAAGTAATATTAAAATCCTTCAAAGCATTCAGAAGCATAAGAGCGAAAAAGAAATACAACAAGAAGTCACTTTAGTTTTGAATTTCACCTCAAAGTATGACCTTGACCTTTAAGGCGGCCATCTGGTTCTTGCGCACGACACACTAATTAATATATGTAAATATTTGTGCTAAGTTATTTAAAAATCATTCAATGAATGGGGAACTTAATGCTGAGACAAGCGCTATTTTGCCAATAAAGCAATTTGTTTTGATCGTTAACCTCAATGTATGACCTTTTCCTTCGTGGTAGCCATCCTGGTCTTGTGCGCGACACACCATCTTATCTAGGTTAACATTTGTTTTTTTCAAAATTCTTTCATGCATTGGGAAGTAAGAGCCCGGACAAGCAGTGTTTTGATAACGAAGTGCTCTGTTTCGACCTTAATGTATGACCTTGACCTGTAAGGTAGCCATACAGTTTTTGCGCTTGAGACACAACAAAATTAGAGCTTGGACAAGCACTATGTTGACAAAAAAACATGTTATTTTGACTGTTGACCTCAAAGTATGACCTTGACCTTAAAAGTAGCCATCAGGTTCTTGTGCAACACACCATCTCATGAAGGTTAACATAAGTGCCAAGTTATTTCGAAATACTTCAATGCATGGGGAAGTAAGAGTTCGGACAAGTTTCGGGACAAACTATATATACCCCTATATATAACTATATATACTATATAACAGGTTACCACCTTGTGTAATATATCAACTTTGACATGAAATAACGGTGATGCTTGTTATATTATTCCAAGCCTCCCCTTATATATATTACACAAGACCAGGCAGTAACCTGTTATAACACCTTTAATTATATATGTGAAGTTAGAATAAGACGTATTTCAATGTGGAGGTTTTACATAAGCTTATACATTATTTACCTTCATTGGAACTCTCTGGTGTCTTGTTTTTTTGTTTTTCTTCGGCTACCATTCCTTTTTTTCCACATTGTTTTTCATAGAATTCGTTTGCATACATTTCCATCTCTTTGAAAATATTATTTTGGAAATATGGCATTAAAGTTTTAGTAAGTGCTTTATCTACCTCATTAAAAATGTTCCAAATCATTTGGTTTTTTACGTCTTCAGATGCTCTATTTTCTATGAATAGTAGTTTCCCTTTGCAACGCCTTTCGAGCTCTGCAAATGTCTTTTCTCCAATATCCTTGTCCCGTTTTTGGTCTTCTCCTTTTCCAGTGTACTGGTTCATTTCTTGTTCATTCTCTATAAATGTTAAAAGGACAAATGCATGGTCATCAACACCTTTACCAAAAAATTCAAAAAAGATGTTTACAGTTTTGACCATCTCTTCAGAAAACCGGTCTGGACGAAGTGCAAAGAAGATTGCATTGAAGACTGGCAGTGTCAGGGCAACACATTTGGTTAATTCATTGTACACAAATTTGTCATCATGTGAGGTGTCAACAAATCCAGGAGTGTCCACAATTTCTATTTGTCGACCAAATCGTGTTGCTACCTACAATTAATTTATCAGTTATTATAGAATTATTGAGCTAATTTAAGTCAAACATTGCAAAATATACAACAATAACATAATTTTAGAACATTATCTGTTATGATGGAGTTATAAACATTTTACATGTACATTAGAAATTATTTTGTTATGAAACAATAGATCTGCACCTTGTTGGAAGCGTTGGTTTTGTTTTATCAAACTTCTCATAGTCAAACTGAAGATTTCTCATTACTATCAATTGGGTAGGTCTGGGTCAAATACAAAACCACTCTCTTCATTTTAATTGTACTTGCAATCATGCAAACCTACGTATACTTTGGAAGAGAGATATCTCAGCTTTAAAATGCATGTTTGAAACAATTGGTAGCATTAAGTAATGTTAAATATTTTGTTGAACTGTATGCACTGATTGCGGGGGTTCCGAATCAATTATCTGTGTTCCGGGTCAATTAACAATTCTAGTATAGTTTCCTTTAAGGTTTGTTTTAAAAGCATTGGTAACTGTCATTCTGACTTAGTAGTTTTCAAACAACACCACTAGGAAGATATATTAATTTCTGGAAACCGGATAACAAATAATGACAACGTAATAGTTAGGGCATATTGACAAGTGTCCCACGTTTGTCATCTTATTTATATTCATGTAGGATGTGGGTCAATATTCAGATGTTAGACTGCAACAATCAAATCATCTTATAATTTATGAGTGTTTGTCAATGCATTTGACTGGTAAAATTATACGTAAAATAACAGCTAAAAGAATTAAAATAATCTGCAAAATAAATGAAATCTGTATATAAATCTGAATGCGATAAACAATCCAAAATGCATTAACGTATGCTATGTTTTAATTGAATGTAGTTTCTAAACATAGATGTAAAAACCAGAAAAACTATTTGATAATGATCATAAGTATATTGATAAATTTATCAACATAAGAATATAAGAGTAAAAAAAGAAGATAACACAAGATATACAGGTAGCACTTTTCCAACGGTAACATCAACACTCTGAAAGACATACATACTACAGCAAAATGAAGATATGTCATATGACATTCTAAATATGGAACGCACAGTCTCTGCTACAGTATTTAACAATCTGACAGCTTTTGAATGCATACATATAATATACACATACACCCATGTGCTATACTTGCTTACATTGATCAACTATAATAATGATATAAATGAGATAAACTTTCTCAAAACATTAAAACATTGAAGCGTTTGATCAATGACTAGCACCAGTCTTCAGTTTGAAATACTACGAAAAGCTGTTATTTATTTATTACTACTAGAAGGGTAAATCAAACCTATGAGAAGCATACCTATAATAACCCTTTATTTGTGTAACAAATAATTCATATTGGTCAATAAATAATTGTCTTACATGGTGCATGAGTCTACTGACCCAACCAACCCATGGAGATATTCCATAAAGCATATACACAAAAAGTGGCTTGACATATCCCCCCCCCCGTGAACAATGATGTCCATTCAAGTGACCCAGAACACCCCAATACACATGTGTTAACATAACTGTTGTATTCTGCAGTAATTTGGAAAGCATTTGTTTTCTTATGTATAAATTACACAGAATATACATGTATAAGCAATTTAAACCGCACATTTGTTGACTGCTTGCATTATCATGGCAGCGTGTTTACAGTAAAACAGTCTACTATGCTGTACATTATATTCATAGGCAACGCAGAATTCGGGTTTCTAAATTTATTCAAGTTTATATACATGCAATTGGATACACATAGTCGTTGATTAATGCCAAGCTTTTAAATAAAGCAGTTAACAATCAATGCCAAGTTTAAACATATTTATCATAAATATACATATTGAAAGTGAAAGTGCGGTTCACCGAAATTCCCATTTTCTAAAAATAGCGTGAACATACGTGTTATGATGTAAACACAGTCACGAAATTTCAAGCGCATGATGTGTTTTCAAAAGCAATTCAATATGATGAAACTCGTAGATGCACGTTAAAATGTGAAAGAGTGTTCTGAAATGGATGACTTATACGTATAAAGTGTTTTCTATATTAGAGATTCGAAAATAATAACACAATTGGGTTAAAAGTCGGTCGAGAATTTGAAGAAAACAAGCTGGCGGATAACAGAACCCTGAACACTTCTTACACCAGCACATTTAATACTAAATTCATAAGCGTGATTACTGGATATACAGACTTAATACACAGAAACTAATATATAAATATGTGCTTTTTTTATGAACACAAGTTATTACTTAAGGCAACGTTGGATTCTTGTTGGATTTTGGAGAACCGGCAATACAGCAATTATGTAAATAAATGGAGACTACTGTCCACAGCAACAGTAAACAACAAGTGCAACTGCAAGTGTAGTATGCATGAATTAATAATGTGCAAAGGATGAAATAAATACTTTAAATTCTAAAATTGTTTGGACCAAGGTGACCAGCTCCAATGCCTTGTGAGTAAAACGTGTGCCCGCAACACATTGTCTGTACTAGTCTCCTTCGCTCAATATGACTGAGGAAAATCCAAGACAAAAAAAGAGGAAATACAGTTCAATATATCGGAAAGGTATTCTTTACATTTGCTGTTATTAATCTTTACTACTTTTCTTTTTGGTAATTTTGTATGATAAATGGTGACAATACATACAATTAAACATTGTTCAAATGAAATGAAATTTGACAAAAGTAGTCCCTGACTGTGAGTGATATAGGGATATATCTAACTGATACTTTTCTATGTATTAGTGAAATGTTGTATTTGAATAAATGTAAGCTAGTCATACAATTATTTAAATGGGTGTGTCTACAGTGTTTTGCAAAAATACATACAACTGTTAAAATCAATGTACTTTACTTTTTATGTCTAATATACTTTACGAGTAGAAACAATATATTGATGAACCATTGTTATACGCCGGTTTGAAAAACGGCCGTTTAAAAAACGACCATATCATGAGAACGCCAGAGCATATAGGGGGGTGGGCAGGCAGGCGGGCTGTAGATCTTTGTCCAGAGCATAACGTTGTCCAGCCTGGATGGATTTTCAAATAACTTGGCAGAAGTGACAGCATGATAAGTCGGAGTGTCGCGCCCAACAACTAGGTCTCAGGTCCAAGTCATTTTGGCTCAGGACAAGATGGTCACACGGTCGTGGCCAAAGTATAATTTATCAATCTAATAAAACGTTCACTTTATTTAACTTTCTATCATTCCGATTGTATGATAAATGTATTAAAAGTATTATACTACCATGGTATTTACATGCATAACAGTCAGCGAAAATTTAACAAGTGATTAGTCTACATTATCACCCGTTTTGAATTTGGGCTCTTCTTTTTCACAAACAAATGGGCAACTCACTTTGTTCTGTATACCCTAATCAGCTCAAAACCTTGGTTTATTATGAGATTTTATGGTCATACACAAGCTACCTAATCAGCGCAAAACCTTGGTTTATTATGGGATCTTATGGTCATACACAAGCTGTGCAAGTATGATCAAGATTAGATGAAAAATGAAGTTTCTATGTCACACAAAGTCATTTTTTGCAAAGTTTCTCACAAAGAAGGGGAAAAAACTCCAGTGTTCCTGGTTCTATCTGGCACATCATTGCACCTTGATGAAATCTTATGGTTATACACAAACTGTGCAAGTTTCGTCAAGAAGGAATGACAATTTAATTCACTATGGAGAATGAAAGCCAATTTTTGACAAATTATGAATTTTTTTCACAAACAAGGGGTAATAACTCTGGTCTTTCTTGTCTGAACTGTTCCATTTTGACTTAGACCCAGGCCTTTCCCCAGATGCTTTAAGCACAGCAGTACAGCTGTGCCTTAATTTCCAAATCCTTGTCACCAAAACGCTTAAAATCCCAAAATCAGTCTACTGCAGCACTACAATTTCAATAAACGTCTAACAGCAGCTCACTAAAAAATCTCACGACCCAGGGGTCACAGGTTTAAGTCCCTGCTACACCCTAACCTTCTAACTTGTCCCCCTGGCAACCTTGTTTTGAAACAGGTCACAATTACTTTCATCCCATCATTACGCCTGCATTGACAGAATAAAATCCAGTGGGATAAACTTAACTGTATTTCCACCTTGTTGAATACAGCAAACACAAGCATTATATTGACATTATTTTGTTTATTATTGTGACGTCATTTGATGTTTATCGTGTTATTCAGTGATTTTTTTTTTTTTTTTTTAACATAAAGACAGAAAATGATGAGATAAATTGAATACAAGAGAAATATTCAATACACACAACTTTATGTGCGCAAAAACCTAAACCACTCGCAAAGACTTGTGATTTTTGTTTTCTAAGCCTTGCTGAATAAACTTATCTTAGTGTAATTTAAGGAATATTACTTTGAAAATATTTCAAAATCCAGCAAGTGCTTTCTGATAAGAATATTGTCTAAGTTGCCTATATGGCCATATACGGTCAAACATCCCCAACCGCTGGGAGCCATGTTTTTTAACAAATCAAACTTATTAGAAGGAATTTGGTAAACGGTCACACAAGGAACCTTGCCTGGTTAATTATTTTGAAATTTGGTTAATGGTTTCTGACAAGATTGTCAAAATTGTCCAGATAGTCATAACGCTCAAACTTCCACACCTACTAGTGGCCATATTCTTTAGTGAATTAATATACGGTAATTGGAAGGAATTTGGTAGAGGGTCACCCAACCAGTGGTTTCAGACAAGAACATTTAAAACATTTTCAATATAGCCATAGAAGGAAAACTGCCCCAACCCTGACAGCCATGTTTTTAAACGATACAACATGATTTGACGGAATTTGGTAGTTGGTCACCCATGGAATATTTCTTTGAAATTATTTTGAAATCAAGCCACTGGTTTCAGACTAGAAGTTTCTGAAAATTTTCAATCTAGCCATAGAAGGAAATTTCACTGTTAATGTCAGTGACATATACAATGTGTAATATTCAATTTTTAGGCACATTACTAACTTGTGAAAAATTGGAAATATTTCTCTGCAGCAGAACCTTTCCAACACAGAACCCAGTATGTATGAGTCATGTGCATGCAGTTAGGAAGAATGGTGCAGCTACTATTGTTATTTTCAATCCAGTTTACTGAATTGTTTAGGAATCTGATAAACAATCAGTCTTATTTCATTGGGTGTGTGTGTAGTACATTTGTATCTGGTTGCTCTTGGGTTCTGTCCCATAATGCCATCACCCCCAGAAGAATTGCTATTGGGTAAAAATGGGGTCAGTTGGAGAAGGTTATGCAATACATAAAATATGATAGGAGGTCAAATAAGATTCAAGTAAACAGATGCTGTGGTTAGTGGGTTTCTCTCTGATGAGATTTTTTTGTAGAAGAATATCATAATTACCTTAAGAATTGGGAATATTCAATTTGAGTAATGAAATATTATTTGAATATGGATTGATGTTTATGTTCACGCCTTCATTATCATCATCATCATCACCATCATCATCAACAACACCACAATCACAATATCATAAGCAACATTAATAACAGCTTTTGCAATGTTTAACCCAGGTCTTATAGGCATTATTTATAAACAGTTGACTTTATTCAGGTTGATGTCAAATAAGATTTAAATGATGTCAGACTTATACATTGGCAATGTGTTAAAAGTACCAGTTCATACTACTTTACAGCTACGACCTGAATTAAAAATGTAGTTTTAATGCATTTATTATTAATAAATGTATACAAAGAATTTATATTGGTTTAATGAAATTTTATTGAATAATCCTCACCAAATTTACCCATATATACAGCTTCATTTTCAGTAACTATAGAACGATACCAATATTATGCAATGCAACACAAGAATATTTTTAAATTTTCAATGAAGTCGTATAAAGAAAACTGTCTGACCCATGGTGGCCATGATTTTTTAACAAAACAAAGTGATTTGAAGGAATTTGGTAGAGGATCACCCAAAGAACATTTGTGTGAAATTATTTAAAAATCCAACCAGTGGTTTTTGACGAGAAGACTTTGAAAATTTTCATATAGCCATTTAAGGAAAACTGCCCACCCCCTGGTGGCCATGTTTGTTCACAAATCAAAATGATTTCAAGGACTTTGGCAGAGGGTCATGCAAGGAACAAATATGTGAAATTATTCTGAAATCCAGCCAGTGGTTTCAGACCAGAAGATTTTCGAAGTTGACAATATAGATATATAAGGAAAACTGCCCTGCCCCCTAAGGGTCATGTTTTTTAACAAATTAAAATGATTTCAAGGAATTTGGTTGAGGGTCGCCCAAGGAACATTTCTGTGAACATTACTGTGAAATTATTTTGAAATCCAGCCAGTGGTTTCAAACCAGGAGATTTTTAAAGTTTTCAATATAGCAGTATAAGGAAACTGCCCATACCCCCCATTGGCCATATTTTTTAATGAACCTACATAATTTTAAGAAATTTGGTAGCGTGTCACCCTAGGAGCATTTCTAAGAAAACCATTTTCAAATCCAGCCAATTATTTCAGACAAGAAGATTTTTAAAGTTTTCCTCAGAGTTTTCAATATAATCTAATAAATTGAAGGAATTTGGTAAAGGACCATCTCAGGAACATTCCTGCCAAGTAAATCCGCAAAGTGGTTTTGGAAAAGAAGTTGTTTGATGTAAAATGTTGAGGACGGATGCCGGACACAGACTGACCACAATAGCTCACCCTTGAGCACTTTGTGCTCAGATGAGCTAAAAATACATAAAGAGCTTATGATTGGATACTACCATCTTTTTTCACATACCTGTATATGTTTGAATTAAAATAATACATTATTTATTAACACCAGTACTCATACCAATTTGATGTCAGTTCATCTTTGAGCATCAGTGATTGACATATTGTTCTGTATTGTTGTTTTCAAGAATGTTTTAAATGTTTTCCAATGAAGTCCATAAGCAATGATAAACCCTTACAGGTTCAAAACTGGTACATACAGTGACACTCGATAGTTACTACACTCTACGAAAACTTCTTAAATGTTATCATAATTGCACCATATAAATGTATTAAACCAAGTAGATTATTCTGGCTTTGCGGGCCCATCTACCCTAGTTGGTAGAAAGCTATACTTTGAATCAAGGGTTTATGAGTTTGAGCCCCAGCCCGGCCACATAACTTGTGTGGGGATTGGTCGTGAAATAATTTATATGGACATTCTCCCCCTACCTCTGATTCAAGTAAGGCAGTTGTCATTTACTGGTATAAGTATGTGTACTTGGTACTGGTAAACCACTTACATCGGCTTAGTTTGCCCAGAAAGAGTGATTCACTGAATTACTGGTAAAAAACATCAAAACAAACTAACTTTCCAAATGTACTCTTAGGAGAAGGAAATTTCTATGTTACATAAGAATACTTATTGTTAACATTAACAACCATACAATTATCAATATTGCCAGATTAAATTATAAACAACTATTTAACCTTTTAGTTTTTTTACGTAAAAACTTACTAATAAGTTGGAGTCAATGACACCCACAGAGCCAAACTTTCCAAATTTACTCTTAGGAAAAGGCAAATGTCTATGTTATATAGGAATATTCATTGTTGACATTAAGAACCATACACCTATCAACATTGGCAGATTAAATTATAAATAAATATGCAACCTTTTAGTAGATTTGTGTTAAAACTTACTAATAATCACCCCTGGGGTGAAAACTGGCCACACCGCATGGCTCACATGGTTTATATAGGCTTAAATAGCAAAATGATTTAAAAAAATTTCTTCTCTGAAATTGCAAGGCCTAGAGGTTTTATATTTGGTATGTAACTTTGTAGTGGTCCTCTACAAAGATTGTTCCAAGTGATGCCCCTGAGGTCAAAACTGGCCACACCCTGGGGGTCATATGGTTTATGTAGACTTAAATAGCAAAATGACTTTAAAAATTTTCTCCTCTGAAAGTTCAAGGCCTAGAGGTTTTGTATTTGGTATGTAACATTGTGTAGTGGTCCTCTATAAAGATTGTTAAAATGATGCCCCTGGGGTCAAAGCTGGGCACACCCAGGGGCTCACATGGTTTATATATACGTAAATGGCAAAATGATAAAAAATTTCTTCTCTGAAACCACAAGGCCCAGAGGTTTCATATTTGGTTAAAACATTATATTGAGATCTCAATTGGGATTGCATATGGGATGGGTGGGGTCAAGGTCACTGTTACTAAAAATAGAAAAATGGTTTCCGCTCAATAACTTTAGAACGCATTGAGATATTTTAATGAAACTTAATACATAGATACCTTATATTGACACCTCGCATGGGATTGTATATGGGGTGGGAGGGGTCAAGGTCACAGGTCGCTGTTATTAAAAATAGAAAAACGGTTTCCACTCAATATCTTGAGAGGGCATTGAGATATTTTAATGAAACTTAATACATAAATACATTATGTTGAGACCTTGATTGGGATTGCATATGGGGTGGGTGGGGTCAAGATCACCGTTAATATAGAAAAATGGTTTCCGCTATTATCTTGAGAACGCATTGAGCTATTTTAATGAAACTTAGTACATAAGTACCTTATATCGAGACATTGCTTGGGATTGCATATGGGGTGGGTGGGGTCAAGGTCACTGTTACTGAAAATAGAAACGTTTCCGCTCAATGACTTGAGAAAGCATTGTGATATTTTAATGAAACTTAATACACATATCTTATAGCGAGACCTCACTTGGGTTTGCTTATGTGGTGATGGGGTCAAGGTCACTGTTATTAAAAGTAGAAAAACGGTTTACGCTCAATAACTTAAGAACCCATTGAGATATTTTAATGAAACTTCATACGTAGATACTTTATATCAAGACCTTGCTTTACGTATGTGGTGGGTGGGGTCAAGGTCAAGGTCACTGTTACTAAAAACAGCAAAACAGTTTTCGCTAAATAACTGGAAAACCTATTGAGATATTTTAATGAAACTTCATAGACAGATATTAGGTGAGCGACCTAGGGCCATCAAGGCCCTCTTGTTATAAGGTTGAGTTTCAAAATAAATAAAACAAAACTATATTATATAACAAATAGTTTTGTTGTTGCCTAAAAAACATACTTTTAATAAGTCTTTGGATGGATGATGAATAAAATATTCATTCTTCCAAATGGCTTCAGAATAATTCACAGTACATGATTTGTCTCTAAATTGTGTTGATAGGATAAAAACTATCGATTATCTAATAACGATTATATCCTTATTATGATTGTAATATCACTGAAATACATTTTCTTATTAAATTTTGAACAATAAGCGTCATGACACAATCAGATAATTGGCTGACCTTTTGACCAACAAAAGGAAAGAAACCTGTGAAACAACCTTTCCCAATTAACACCTGACATTGTAACAATGTTAGATTTAAGTTGTGAAGTCCACGACCATTAACCAATGTTGATACGACATTGAAATATTGTCGTAAGTATGATGCTTACATCAGACCAACGTTGTGTTTGGGTGATTGCTTTGACACAAAAATTCTACTTTGGACAAAAGATCCAGTTATAACCAAAAAAGGTAAATATGTTAAATGTAATATTTCGTAGAGTTGTCACGTCAGAAAAGATAACAAATATAGGAAATAGGGGAATATAAACAACCTTCACTACTTTCAAATGCTTAATTGCGCAGTCAGAAACTGAATGACATGTATATATGTTTATTAAGATGAACGTTGAAACCAAAGAACTATTTAGATTGACATGTAATCATTGTACAAAAGTACAGTTGTCAACCCTAACACGTGTAGATTCTAGATTTATACAGAATTTCCCAGATAGGGGATTTCCTATCCTTTTTTATCGGTGTGTATAAGGAATATCCTCACATGTGAATTACTTATATGTACAGGTCTACTTGAAATTTGATATATAAATACAGCAAAATATTATAATGTATATACACATTAATAGATGTTCAAAATAAATAAAATAGTTATGGGAATTAGCGATGATCGCTTTTGCAATTCAAACATTGGTTTAAATGACGTCATTATTGACGAGTCAAATTTGGAAAATAAAACCTTCGGACAACGTCATGAAGTCCACACAATGCAACAATAATAGAGGTATGTTTAATAAAAGGACCAGATAAGGCGCGTAAACGCGTAAATAACGCACACAAAATTGGAAGATACACAGTGAAATATGAAATTTGGCGTACACAGAGAAAATAAAATGTGGGTGTAGATTTACGCACAATACCGGTACATCAAACTTTAGTGACTAAAAGTTATATAGAAGATGAAGTTTTACAGACCTGCACAGCTGTATGGGCAGTTTATATGTTGTGTAGTTAGCAATACATTTTTTAACTGTAAAATGAATTCTTATTTTGTAACATCATTCTTTTCAAATGGTGTTGCTACATTATTGCAGGGTTTGACACTAAGGCACGTCCGAACGACAATGACTAGTAAAAGCTTGGTCTGGGCTAGTAAAGCTAATTTCTGTCTAGCCCGAATGGTCTAGTGAAAAAATCTAGAGTTTTTCAGTTAAAACATACCTAAATAATAAAAAACGCCGCAATGGTTTCACTGGAAAATCCAAAATCTATTTTTAGATACAAGCATTGACATGACGCTTGGATGTGATTGTTCTGCAAGATTGGTTTATGGGAATTTGGCCAGGTGTGCGTATTGTTGTAAAATAAAGCAATAGTAAATGGTCAATTTTAAATTGATTTTAGCACACATTTAATATATGAAACAATTCAAACTATAAACAATTGCTTTTAAAATATTAACTCATAACACTGACATATTTATTTATTGATAACTATTTTTTCCCACGTGTCTGTCTGGGTTTTTAAAATTTAAAAACGACAATCTCAACTTGTAGTTAGCCATTTTTGGTTCTTTTAAGGTTAGATACC
Organism: Congeria kusceri; assembly: GCA_027627225.1. Classification (NCBI taxonomy): domain Eukaryota; kingdom Metazoa; phylum Mollusca; class Bivalvia; order Myida; family Dreissenidae; genus Congeria; species Congeria kusceri. The sequence continues at coordinate 14,391,506 of CM051035.1, forward strand.
AGTAATTCCAATTCCCATAGGGTCCCAATATAAAATGGAAAACTTTCCAAGCATTTTTCTAGCATTTCCTTTATTTCATATTGTGCAAGCCTGGTATCAATTTAAAGATCAATCTGTCCTCTTCCAAAATTTGCAATAAAAAAGATATGTCATGTTACTTCTAAGAAAATGCATCTCACTTGAATACAGGCACCGGTTGAAAACAGGGTTTCCATTCACTTTCAAGTTAGCATCCAATGAAATGCACCAAAATGTTGCATGTTGCAGACACGCATAGGATATTAGAAATAACCACAAAAGGCATGTCTGAGATACCTAAATGGCTTTTTTGAGCAACCCAATGCTACCTATATACTTGTCACTAAATTGCTTACTTATTGTACTCAACAAATACAATATACACAATGTACATCAAAGCATTATACAATGATTCATATTTCTTGTTATAAGAATTTAATTTGGCCTTTTTCTGAATAAAAAGAAAACGTCTCCTTTTTGGATGATTTCTCTACCATTTAATAGGGCATGAAAATATTATATAAAATTCAAATGTCATCAAGAAAGATTGTGTGCTATTAATTGCTTAGTTACCCCTACCCGTAATAAACTAAAATTTGCTTCAATGATAATTTATATTGACCTTACTTTATAAATCTTGTCATTTAGACTTTGAAAAATTGAAATAATCTTCTATTTCTTTAAGTTGACAATTGATGAATTTTAAGAATGCAAATTATAATAAATAGAGGTAATATGGTTGGTTAAATCTGAATAAAAGTAGATGTTGGTTTTCATTATAGAAAAAGTTAAACATTGTCAAAAACAACTGTCAAAACACGTGAATCATTAAATAACAATCTATCTTAACATATATTTGTATTTTCTAAAATTTACATTCCTCAGAAAAGTATCAAAATAATCTTCAAACTGAGGCATAGTGTCAGTACAGCTCAAGCGAAACAAACATATTTCCCATTTATTGGGAGATTGAGTCAGAGGCATTTTGTCATGGGGTAGACCTGTGTTCATGCCCTCAGACTAACATGGAGTTGGGTGAACAGCTACCACTGTGCATAGCTATGCATAGATATGCAGAGTAATTACATGAATACACAATTCTGACTCTACAACCATGAGTTAATTATTTGTTGTGCTTCAGATGTACTGCTATAATTTTTACAGACACACAAATAAATACACATGTTACATAATACTTCACGTGAAAGAGCAGCTTAAAACAAGAACTTCATGTGAAAGAGCAGCTTAAAACAAGAATGATTACTGTCAGTGATGACTGACCCCATGGCACCTTGACACTGACTGGGTGAATTATTACAGGAACAGGGATTCCATAGTTACTGCCTAGACAACATTTAACAACTATTGGTCTGTTCGACTTTGACCTTTGATGCAATAATCCAATAATGGCCAAACTTCTTCCCCAAGTTAGAAGAATCTGGACCTTAGGGGGAATCTGGGCCTAAAGGTTCCATTTTTATTGATGTGACAACATTTACAACTGTTGGTCAATTTGACATTGCGTCCTTTACTAGTCTTGACCAACAGTTTTACTGACATAGGCCTACAGTTAAATAGCTATTGCCCTGACCAGGTTTTATAACTATCAGTTTGACATCGACCTTTTATCCAAGAACCCAATAATCAATAGCGATCTTATATTAGTTATGGCCAACCTGCCTACAAAGTTTGAAGAACCTAGGCCTAAGAGTTCCATAATTATTTTGTTGTCAAGGTTTTCCAACTTTTGGTCACTTTGACCTTAAACTTTCACCGTTTGACTAGGTACTCATTAGAGATCCACTTATAGTCATACCCCACCTACCTACCAAAATGTACTAACCTCAGCCTAAGGGTCTCCTAGTTATTGCCCAGACAAGTTTTAACAACTAGTAGTCAGTTTGACCTTGACCTTTGACTGTATGACTTAATAGGGATCCACATCTAGTCATGACCAACCAACCTACCATGGAACCAGATAGATAATAGGTCAAAATGTAGATGATTTTTCAAATTCAAAAAGAAATTCAACATTTCTATTTCTTACTAAAAAGACTATTTTACTATGAAGTTTGCTTAAAAAAAAACAACAGTAAATTAATAACTAAGATTAATATATTGATTGAAAAAGGTTGTAACTTATATTCGAGAAATTATAGTGCTTGAAAATGTACTTATGTTACAGGAAATGAAGTTAAGCAAAGAAAACAAGAGCGATCATTAAAGGTGATTAATACCCCAACATACCGCTTTGGCACATATGAATAGGGTTATAGTTATAGTGCTTTGATGAGGAACAATAGTTTGACTGACAAAATGACTTGCATTATAGGAAAGATGGGATTTAAATGAAAAAGGAAGTGTACATTATATGCCCTGGACAACTATTTTGACCTTCAACCTTGAAGAGTGACCATGAACTTTCAGCTGCAGACCTGGTCATAATTGCGTGTCTCTTATAATGATAATCTCTTTAGACAAGTTATTTCAAAATCATTTCATGTTGGAAATTTGTTTGCTTCCTACAAAAACTTCATTCTTATAATTGACCTTTAAGTGTTACTTTTGATTCACATACCTTTTTTATGTCCCCGGCATCTTGATGCGAGAGGCATATAGTGATTGTCCTGTCTGTCCGTCCTTTTGTCTGTCCATCCTTTTGTCCGTGACAAGGTTAAGTAGATTTTACAGTTACGTCTAGCACCAATAACGCTTACAACAACACTTGGATAATTACACAGTTGTTGCTTATGACCATTCCCTATCCACCAATATCACCCATCCTCACTTTGATATTGACCTTGACCTAATTGCACTTAGAATAATTCAAATGGGCTGTTTCTTGGTTAACTAGATTTTACCATTTTGTCTAGCACCAACACTGCTTGCAACAACACTTGGATATTTACACAGTTGTTACTTATGACTGTTCCCAATCCACACATATCACCCAACCTCACATTGACCTTGACCTTGACCTAATTTGCCCTTAGAATAATTCAAATGGGCTGTTTCTTGGTTAACTAGTTTTTACAGTTTCGTCTAGCACCAAATTCGCTTGCTACAACTCTTGGATACTTACACACAGTTGTTGCTTATGACTATCCCCAATCCACCCATATCACCCGACCTTACCTTGACCTTGACCTGATTTGGACTAAGAAATGGGCTATTCAGCACCAACCGGGAGCATGTGTGTTTATCAAACACATAATCTTGTTCTTGTCTGGGACACATCTTTTCATGTTGGTAGGCACTTTGTTCAAAGTTACAGAAGAATGTCTCTTTGTATGTACAATACATGGTTCAAAACAAAAATATATTTCTTATATGTGACCGTGACCTATAAGCTACAGACCAGATTCTTGTGCGCAACATGAAATAAATCATTAATAATCTGAATTAATATTAAAATCCTTCCAGGCATTAAAAAGTTATGGAGCAGAAATAAAATGCATATATTTGACCTTTGACGTTGAATTATGACCTTGACCTTTGATGGACAAGCATAGGTCATGTACATGACACCTTGTCTGTTCATGGGGACTAATAATATGAAGTTATATGAAAATCCTTACATCCATTATGAAGTTATGGAGCAGAAACAAAATACAAATATTTATACACCCACAAACGAAGTTTAGGGGGGGTATATAGGAGTGAGCTTGTCGGTCCGTCGGTCTTGACATATTCAAATAATTTTTGGTACACATGTGGAACATCATAGAATACAGGTCAAGTTTGATGTTGGTTACAAACCACTAAATTTAGACAGAGTTATGGCCCCTTTTATACTTAAAATTCCCTAAAAACATGGTTTCCGGATGATAACTCAAGAAAGGCTTGACATTCAAATAATTTTTGGTACAAATGTAGAACATCATAGGTCAAGTTCGATGTTGGTCACAGACCACTAATTTTTGTCAGAGTTATGGCCCCTTTTCGACATAAAATTTCCTAAAAACATGATTTCCGGACAATAACTCAAGAATGGCTTGACATATTCAAATTATTCTTGGCATACATGTGTAAAATCATAAAATACGGGTCAAGTTCGACTTTGGTTACAAACCACTAAATTTTGACCCATTATTTGACTTAAATTCCCTAAAAACATGGTTTCCTGACGATAACTCAACAATGGCTTGACATATTTAAATAATTATTGGTACATATGTGTAGCATCATAAAATACAGGTCAAGTTTGACTTAGGTTACACACCACTAAATTTTGACACAGTTATGGCCCCTATTTGACTTAAATTCCTGAAAAACATTGACATTTACTCATGAAAGGCTTCACATATTTAAATTATTTTTGGTACATAGGTGTAACATCATAAAATACAGATCAAGTTCAACTATGGTTACAAACCACGAAACGTTGACAGAGGCTCCTATTGAAATGACATTTTTCCAAATACACTGTTGACCATTCACAAATTAAAGCATTCTCTCTCTGTCCATTTCTTTCGAATGGATGCCAGTTTTGTGACGAGGCCATATTGTGGGGGTATATCCGTCACTCAAGTGACAATTCTAGTTGACCTTTGACCTTGAATTGTGACCTTGACCTTTGATGGACAAGCATGGGTCATGTGTGCAACACATCATCTGGTCATTGGGAATAATTATCTGAAGTTATAATAAATCCATCAAGGCATTACGAAGTTATGGAGTGGAAAAAAAATACAGGTATTTTGCCCGTATTTGACCTTTGACCTTGAATTATGACCTTGACCTTTAAAGGACAAGCATGGGTCATGTACGGGACACATTGTCTTGTCACTGGTAATAATTATCTGAAGGTATAATAAAATCCTTTCAGGCATAATGCCTGGAAACAAAATACAAGTATTTGACTTTTGACCTAAAATGGTGACCTTGAGCTTTGACAGTCAAGAATGGGTCATGTGCACGACACATCGTCTGGTGATGGGGAATTATAATCTGAAGTTATATTAAAATCCTTCCGGGCATTACAAAGTTATGAAGCGGAAACGAAATATTGGACAGACGTACGGACCAACATGTGCGATTCCTATATAGACCCCACTTTTTCAAAAAGTGGGGGTATAATAAGTTTCTGATCAATCCTATTTGTGCAAACATTTATAAAAATGTATTTTCTGAATGTTTGTATCGTTTGCAGATAATTAACACACTCTGTGTATTTCAGTTTGTTGTTTGTTTGGATTTTTTGCCGTATTCAACAGTATTTCAGTCATATTACGGCGGTCAGTTAACCAACTCACGCTTTTCCTGGGTAAGCTGGTTTACCAGTACTGAGTGCACATACTTATGCCAGTAACTGACAACTGACCTTCTTGCATCAGAGATAGGGGGAGAATGGCCGTAGAAATAATTTCATGACCAATCCCCACACAAGATATGTGACCGGGCTGGGAATCGAACCCGCGATCCTCGGATTTGTATTCCAGCGCTCTACCAACTGAGCTAGCTGGCCCGGCTTCTGTGTATTTCAGGGACACTTATGACATTTCTTTCAAATGTTATTTTCATAACGCACTATTGACCTGGCTAACGTCATTTAGATAGACTAGTATTGATCCAGTTTATCTGACCAACACGGCTATGTTGGAAAGATCAAAGAAAATAGCTGGGGAAAATTTTGACGTTGTCAACGGAGTTGCTAAGGGAGTCGCTTGAGCTACTGAAGTACAAATTTAGACTGGCAACAATGGATTTGTATTGTGTAGATAAATAATTGACATGCTTTGTTAATGTACCGGTAAATGCAATTTTACAAGGACTATTGAGTGCTTTGTGTATAGAATAGTTAAACAAAGGATGTTTTGACGGTGTGGTTAACAGGTGTGATCTTTTAAGAGGGACTTATTCTTTTACAGAATATGGATTTTAAAAGTGTGACTTATACACCGGTGCCACTTATATGTGGCTGAAAACATGAAATTGTAAAAAAGTAGCAAATGCGTCTTATATACCGATGCGACTTATAGTCTGGAAAATACGGTATGATGTCTCTTTCCTGAATAATGTCCATTTTTGTATAATTTTTTACAAACAAAGGGCAATAACTCCAGTGTTTCTGACCCGATTTTGTTTATATTTCACTTGACGTGTAATCTTATTGTCATAGACAAACTTTGCAAGATTCATGAAGATTGGATGACAAATGAAGTCTCTATCCTAAGTAATGTCCATTTCTGCATATTTTTTTCACAAACAAAGGGCAATAACTCCAGTGTTTCTGGTGTGATCTTGCTTATATTCAACTTCAACTGTAATCTCATAGTCATAGACAAACTGTGCAAGATTGGTGAAGATGGGATGAAAAATGAATGTAAGACTACAGGTAAAGTCAAATATAAGCATGATCAATCCAGAAATAACGGAGTTATTGCCCCTTGTGTTTGGAAATTAACATCGACAAGTTATCAATGTCTTTACACACACAACTTGTATGCCCCCACTTTAGTGGGGAGGGGGGGGCATATAGATTTGCCCTTGTCCGTCCATCCATTTGTCTGTCCGTCGGATTTTTGTGTCGCGCATAACTCAAGAAGTGTAACTGCTAGAGTGATCAAACTTTATAAACATATTCATCGGCATTGGGGTTTGTGCACCTGGGTATTTTGGTGCAGTTTTTTTCAACATCAGTGGAGTTAAGGCCCTTTTTTATCAATAAATTACATTTTCGGACTTGTGTTGCGCATAACTAAAAAATTATTAATGCTATAGTAATGAAACTTTATATACTTATGAATCAGCATGTGAGCTTGTGCACCTGGGTATTTTGGTGCATTTTTTTTTAACATCAAGAGTTATGTCCTTTTTTGTGTCTTCTGACTTGGCGATATATAGGGGTTACTTATGTGGGCAGCAGTGACGGAATTACTTATATTTATAAACTTACCATGCATGTTTATTTGAATAACAGTTGGTAGATCTATTTATTAAGAATTAGATTAATAATGAATGGAGAATTACTTATATTTATAAACTTACCATGCATGTTTATTTGAATAACAGTTGGTAGATCAATTTATTAAGAATTATTAAGAATTGCATTTTGTCTTCTCTTTTTCAGTAGAGGCTGTTCAATGCATAAATATAGTTTGCATCTTCCTATTAATAGACACTGGAGGAAGCTTCAGACAGACGTAATTTCATTTAAATTTGGTATTTTTGGTATTTGGTATTTTTTCTTTACGTGCATTTTATGAATGCATTAAAACTATAATAGTTATACACAAGCATGCTTGAGACGTATTTTCCCAAAGTTATATATAATAAATCTGATTCGCCACTATTAAATATAACGCTTTTCTTATCACAAATGAAGTCAAATCATCATATTTAATTGCGATGAATGTTCCCTAATGTGTGTTTTTATTTGGCACACATAGAATAAATGCTTAATCCATAATAAATATGATATACACTCATATTCATTCTCGTCATTATTTTCTTGGAAACAATGTAATTTCTATTAAATTTTGATTTGCCTGACATATACTGTATACATTATTTCAATTTAAAAAATCACGGATGAAAAATATTAGACTGTAAGATCAATTAATTGTACAGACATGACGTAATTAAGATATCTTAAATATATGGACTTTTCATAGTTTCCCGGCAACTAATGATGCTCTGCATCATTGTTTAGCGCATCATTCTTTTTTCCTGTGAAATACTGATGTTTCTACCAAATTCTCGTGTAGAGGCTATTCAATCTACAAATAGACATTGTTTTATATAGACTATGAATAAATGCATTGTATAATACAATTATTTAATCATGAAAAACGCTTCAAATATATATATTTCATTGTAATGGAAAATTCTTAGTTTTACTTTGTGTAGATAAACATACTTACGTTGATAAGCAGATGAGTCTGACTTATTTGGGTTATTCAAGTATGGGGCAGTTCATCAGTTCATTGCTTTGACATGAAATAATGATATTCTTTTGACTTATTTCAAATATAGAAACATTTATATACTACTTTTTAGGAGCTAGCCACATGAAAATATCAGTTCGCTATTTGATGATGAAAATTTACTTATTTATTTTATTTTAATAATATAGACAAATTATATTAAATGCCTGTATAGTAACAATCTATGAAGAAATGAGACTATTTTTGTTATAAACCAAATCAACATACGCAGCAGTTTTAAATATTCATGTTGGATATTCAATTTACATTGTTTACAAACATTTGCAACATACGCCGAATATCTTTTTATACCCCCGGCATCTTAATGCCGGAGGCCTATAGTGATCGTCTCCCGTCTGTCCTTCTGTCCGTGACAAGATTAAGTAGATTTTACGGTTTCGTCTACCACTGACACCGCTTACTATAATACTTGGATACTTACACAGTTGTTGCTTATGACCATTCCCTATCCACCCATATCACCCAACCACACTTTGATGTTGACCTAATTTGCACTTAGAATAATTCAAATGGGCTGTTTCTTGGTTAACTAGATTTTTAGCCGTTTTTTTCAACTCAAAATCTCAACTTATATATTAGCGAAAACCGGTCGGTTGGGCGGGCGGGCGGTTGGGCGGGCGGGCGGGCGTTGTGATGTCGTTAACAATTTGCATGAAAGTTTTGTATTCCTGTCATATTTTCAAAAGTTCTTGGTCAATCTTCATGAAACTTTACAGAAATGTTCCTTGGATGGTCCTCTTCCAAACTAAGCAAATGGTTCCTCTTCAATTCACAAGATGGCTACCAAAGCTAAGAATAGAAATATGTCTAAACGCCGTTTTCTTCTAAAACTTTGGCTAGATTTTCAAATAATTTTACCCAAAAGTTTGTTTATTGTTCATCTACCAAACGTATTTAAATGGTTCCGCCTCACTGCACAAAATGGCCACTAGAGCTAAAATAGAATTTGCGTTAAAGTTTACTTTCCTGTCAAATTTTCAAAAGTTCTTGGTAAATCTTTATGCAACTTGACAGAAATGTTCCTTGGATGGTCCTCTACTAAACCTGTGAAAATAGATCACGCTTCACTGCATAAGATGGCCGCCAAAGCTAAAAATAGAATTATGTTTACACGCCATTTTGTTCTAAACCTATTGCTAGATTTTCAAATAATTTTACACAAATGTCAGTGTTCCTCTACCAAATTTATTCAGATGGTTCTGCCTCACTGCACAAAATGGCCACTAGAGCTAAATATAGAATTTGCGTTAAAAAGTTTTGTTTTCCTGTCATATTTTGAAAAGTTCTTGGTCAATCATCATGAAACTTTACAGAAATATTCCTTGGATGATCCGTTACCAAACCTGTGAAAAGGTTCCACTTCACTGCACAAGATGGCCACCAGAGCTAAAAATATAAATATTTCTAAACGCCAATTTCTTCTAGACCTATGGCTAGATTTTCAAATAATTTCACACCAGTGTTCGTTAAAATTTTGTTTTCCTGTCATATTTTGAAAAGTTCTTGATCAATCTTTATGAAACTTTATTGCATACATTTTAGATCATCGACATGAAACTTCCATACTTCTTCACCAACATTGACTTGTACATGTACCCCCATTGGCAACATAAAAAATCTGGCTTTAATCCGGTTTCCGCATTTTGTCTTTTGTCTAGCACCAACAGCGCTTGCTACAACACTTGGATACTTACACAGTTGTTGCATATCCACCCATATCACCCAACCTCACTTTGACCTTGCCCTTGAACTAATTTGGACTTACGATAATTCAAAAGTGCCATTTCTTGGTTAACTAGATTTTACCGTTTCTTCCAGCACCAACACCGCTTACTACAACACTTGGATATTTACACTGTTATTACTTATGACCGTTCCACATCCACCCATAGTACCCAACCTCACTTTGACCTTGACCTTGACCTAATTTGGACTAAGAAATGGGCTACCCAGCACCAATCGGGGGCATGTGTGTTTATCAAACACAGAATGTTGTTTAACGAATCAGAATGATTTCAAGGAATTTGGTAGAGGGTCAACCTTAAGGAACATTTCTGTGAATTATGTTTAAATCCAGCCAGTGGTTTCAGACAAGAAGATTTTTAAAGTTTTAAATATTGCCATATAAGGAAATAAGGAAAACTGCCCCAGCCCTTGGTGGCCATGTTTTTTAATGGATCAAAATGATTTTAAGGAATTTGGTAGAGGGTCACCCATGGAACATTTCTGTAAAAACTATTTTCAAATCCAGCCAGTGGTTTCTGACAAGAAGTTTTCCAGTTTTTAAGTTTTTAATTGCCATAGCAACCAGAGTTTTCAATTTACTCTAATAAATTGAAGGAATTTGTTAAAGCACCATCCCAGGAACATTACTGCCAAGTTCCGCCAAGTGCTTTCAGAGAAGAAGTTGTTTGAAGTAAAATGTTGATGACGACTGACGGACACGGACGCCGGACACAGACTGACCACAATAGCTCATACTTAAGCATTTCGTGCTCAGGTGAGCTAAACAACGGTTTGCACTCAATAACTTGAGAGTGATTTTAGATTTTTTAGTGAAGCTTCATTATGTTGATACCTTATATTGAGACCTCACTTTGGATTGCAAGGTCAAGGTCACCATTACTAAAAATAAAACAAACTGTTTACACTCGACAGTTCAATAAAGAATTGAGGTATTTTAATGTTACACCAAATGAAGATACCTTATATTGAAACCTCACTTGGGATTGCAGATGGGAAGGTGGGGGTCAAGGTTTCTGTTACTAAAAATAGAAAAAACGGTGTAGGCATTAAGCCCAGTTTTCCCACGACACGCCTCATGTATAGATACATTATAGCAAGACCTTGCAATTGATTGCATATTGTTTGTGTGGAGTCCAGATCATCAGACGCCACTTTCTATTACTTAGGGGATGGATGAGGTCAAGGTGACCATGACCATATTTAAAATAGATTAAATGCAGTCTGCTCAATAACTCAATAATGAATTGAGCTATTGTTATTCTGGTTAAACTTTTTCACTTACATTTAACATACTTCTGTTCAAGGTCAGTATTCTTAAATGTCCTAATTAATAACTAAAAAAGCAGTTGCTTAACTTGTGTCATGACCTTAACTTTGCACGCAGAACTTTATTTCATTATTGTGCTGACTTTTATGCGTTTCGTTAGAAACATTTGGTTTTTGTGGAATTTCCACGTTTCTTGTTAAAATATGCTTTGCTTAGCGATTCATGTTTTAATTTCATGAAGAGTCTGTCCAGTGATAACAAGAAACTAAATATAATGCTGATTATATTTTTATTTCAAAGAAGATTGAAAACAAATACACCCATTTAAACCATCAAGAAACATACCGTAAATGTTCTATTAAAAGTGTATCGGAATATTTTCACAGTTTAATTGGTCAAAGCTGTTGTGAGTCATTTGCAATGCTAATAGCTCTATATTTGTTCTACATGTGCCACTATTGGCTTTGTTCTTGACATGCAGGTTGACTGCCACTGATCAATGCTTGATGTTAACACTTCCATAGGAAAGTGTGCAGCATGCTTTAAATGTGATTCTATGTAGTGATTATCAATCTTAAAAAAAGACAAATATCAAATACTGTTGATTGTTATCCATGTGTTTAAATCGGGGCATTTGTTGATATGTTTAAAGATGGGTATTTTCGATTGAATGAATATGGCCATCAATATGAACGTTTCTGTGAACTAACTGTTTGTTTTAGTTTTATATTTGGAAAAAAAAAACACATAAATATTTCTGTACCCAAAAATACCCTATGCTTGCCTATTAAATACATTTACGGTATTTACAAAAAAAGAAAAACAACAACCAAAACATTTCATGCATAATAACAAATACACAAGACACTTATAATATAACAGTTTCAATAATATTCTTTATTCTTAGGTCTTAAGTCTTAAGAATGGGTTGGTGACAACGGGATAATGTATAATAACCGTTGTTTCTTTGTATGCTATTGGTATAAGTTCAGGTATAATGTGTATGTCACATTTTGAAAGAATGACTCAGGCTTCCATTTACACAACCTGAAACCTGAAAGGTTGTGCCTCTGTCAATCAAACTGTCCAATGCTTCCTGCATAGCGTCCCTGACTGTATCCAACCGTTTTGTTTGTAAAGCTCGGACACATATAATGACACTTATTAACTCTATGAGCATAAATTTCCCTGTCTAATTGTTTGCTTTATTTATACTCGGTTTTGTTTGTGCACGTGTTTCACAGTTTGCCTGTATGAAAACTAATATACTGATTGTAACGAGTTTTTATGGCCCCACTTAAAATGGGTGGGGGGGGGGTATAGATTTGCCCTCGTCTGTCCGTCCGCCGATCCATCCCGTCCGTCCGTCAGATTTTTTGTTGCGCATTACTCCAAAAGTATAACTGCTAGGGAGATCAAACTTAATAAGCATCGGCATCAGGACTTGTGCAACTGGTATTTTGGTCTATTTTTTCAGACATCAGCGGAGTTATGGCCCTTTTTTTATTAAAAAATGACATTTCTGGACTTGTGTCTCGTGTAACTCAAAAAGTATTGAAGTGATGAAACTTTATAAACATGTTAATCAGCATGTGAACTTGTGAGCCTGGGTATTTTGGTAACGATTTTTTCTTCATTAGCAGAGTTATGGCCCCTTTTTTAGTAAAAACTGACATTTTTGGACTTGTGTCACGTGTAACTCAGAAAGTATTATTGCTAGAGTGATGAAAATTTATAAACATACTAATCAGCATGTGAACTTGTGCATCTGGGTATTTTGGTGCAGTTTTTGCAGACATCAGCAGAGTTTTGGCCCCTTTTTTTCAGCAAAAAATGACATTTTTTAACATGCGTCAAGCGTAACTAAAAAAGTATTACTGCTTGAGTGATAAAACTTTATATACATATTAATCAGCATGTGAACTTGTGCACCTGGGTATTTTTTCTGCCATCAGTGGAGTTATGGCCTTTCTTTAGCCCAAAATGACATTTTTGGATTTGTGTCGCGTGTAACTCAAAAAATGTAACTTCTAGACTGACAAAACTTTTGTTTTGTTTGTTTGTTTGGATTTTTCGCTGTATTCAACAGTATTTCAGTCATATAACAGCGATCAGTTAACCTACTCACACTTTTCCTGGGTAAACTGGTTGACCAGTACTAAGTGCACATACTTATGCCAGTAACTGACAACTGCCCTACTTGAATCAGAGGTAGGGGGAGAATGGCCATAAAAATGATTTCATGACCAATCCCCACACAAGTTATGTGGCCGGGCTGGGAATCGTACCCACGATCCTCGGATTTGTAGTCCAGCGCTCTACCAACTGAGCTAGCCGGCCCGGCTGATGAAACTTTATAAAAATATTAACCAGCATGTAAACTTGTGCACCTGGGTTTTTGGTGCAATTTTCCTGACATCAGCAGAGTTTTGTGACAACCAGCGGAATGTGGGGGCATCTTGGTCCTATGGACAGATGTCTATTTAATATATTAGTGCATAAAAGTCAATGTCAGGTTAATGTGTTCGAGCTATAAGAGTGTAATAACTGTCATATAATACTGCGTATGACCCTTTATGTTAAAGCCACCAAATCAGCATGGAGCATTTGAAAGTACAACAAAATCTTTCTGTGTATAAAACAGGATCAACAAGATCATGTAGATCAACAAACATGGAACTGGTTTTGTTTGCAAAAGTTACAAACATGCACCGCTGTCTATATGTTTGTTCCATTCTGGCATGTCTACCATTGTTTGTACACTGTTACTAATGATGATTCAACAACTTTTCTTATTTCAACTAAAATAATGTCAACCATGTCACATATTTACACTCAGTGCCTGTTTTTATTTTGCAAAATAGGAACCATTTCAAAATTTACCAGAAATTGAAATTGCATTGACCATATTTGTATTGACCATTTTTGTGCTTTGAAAACGTGTAACATCCATTTAATGTGTACACAAGAAATATATTGCAATTTGTGTCAAAGTTATTAACAATATATTGTTAAATTTTATATACAGTAAATTAATAATAAAATAGCTTCATAAAATGATTTAGTTTTTCTGTAAGTTTTAAGACATTCAGTCATAATATTGGTAATTTAATGTAAAACAAACTGCGAGCTGAAGCTAATATTTAACACAAATAGAAGAACAAAGAAAAACTACCTTAATATATAGAAAAAAAAAAAAAAACATTCATAATATAGACATCAGAAATAAATCATCCATGAATCCGCGCTAATTAAAAAAAATTAAATTATACATATTTGAAAAAGCAACAATCTATGCATCAAACCATGAAGGAAAAAATGGGAAAAAAGGCTTTATATAATAGTAAAGTAATTAAGCTTGATATCTATTAGTAAAATCTTTGTACCATATGTTTATTCATTTTACGAGTTGTCCATTCTAAAAGAAAATGATAATGTTGATGTAGCCCTTGGCAAATGACTAACTCTGGTTAGGGTTTGCATGCAACAAGTTCATATCTCTGTATCTACTACAGAGATTCAGTTAAAACTTCACACATGCCTTCAGGGTTTGTCGTACAAAGTCTTTTATAACAACCTTAATGACTAGTTGCAATTATGGGAACTATGTTTGCTTATTATGTTTCAGTGTTTTGTGGCAGTTCCACTGGCAGGAAGACTGAGTCATGGGCAGAAGTAGTGCTGTAAGTTATTTTCTTTAACCTTCTTAGTTTAGAATCCGGGTTGCTTTTTGTGTCACCTGAAAAGGCAACATATAGGATAGGGGTTTCTGCTGGCGGCATCAGTAGCGGTGGCCACAGCGTCCCCCTAAGCTTGTGCAAACAATAACTTGTGAAGCTTTTGTGCAATCATTATGAAACTTTGTGGAAGTGTTAGTAGGCATAAAAGAAAGGTAAAGTTCGATTTTCGGCAAAATTGCTCTTATCGTACGAGTTATGCCCCTTTTTAAAAAAATAGTTCAAATAAGGCTTGTGCAGACAAATAGGCCAAAACGAAAAAGTTCTGTGTTTCGGGCAACCCGACCCTACCTAGCAAAAAAAAAAACGGACCCTTCAGTTTTTAAAGACGATGCTTTTGCTTAAAAACTGAATTTGTCCGATTTTATTTTTCACGGGAGTTAATTGTGATTAAGTAAATAATATGTGTCAAAAAGTTGCTTTATATGAATAACTCAGTATTCTGGATCTCTTTATTTCCAGTTAGGCATTTGCTATTCATTCGCTTTTATGGCTAGACTTAAAAAAAAAAAAAAAGCTCAGTCTCTACCCTACCTAACTTTTTTGAGACCGTTGCCCACACAATTAATTATTGTTTGGCCTAACTTGAGAAGTTTTTGTGCATCACTATGAAACTTTAGGGAAGTGTAAGTAGGCATAAAAGGCAGGTCAAGTTTAGTTTTCTCCATAATTGCTCTTAACGTACTTGATTTATGCACTTTTTTAAACAAAACAGTTCAAATAAGGCTTGTTCAAACAATAACTTGAGATGTTTTCGGCGTAATTCCTCATATAAAATTTGAGTTATGCCTCATCAGGCGACACATCCGACTCCTGAAGTTGTAGTATTTTCTTTGTTTGAATCTGGGTACACCATATTCAAAGAACATAATACAAGGTTGGTTTTCACTTCATTTATTTGAAAATACCAAACAACATTTTTTTTATTGAGCATTATTCTCTTTTTTAACCAAATTTTTCGAAGAAAAATTTTGGTTATTAGATTGGGGTATGTCATTCGGCTGTCAGGCAAGCGGGCGGGCGAGCTTCAGGGTGGCGGGGTCAACTTTTTGTTTCGGCTTTCTAACTCGACAACTGATTGAGCTACTGTAATGAAACTTCAAACATAGATAAATTATATCGAGGCCTCGCTTGGGATTGCATATGGGGTGGGTGGGGGTCAAGGTCATGGCCACTGTTATGCTCAATAACTTGGGAACACATTGATACATAGATACCTTATATTGAGACCTCGCTCAATATTGCATATGGGATGGGTGGGGTCAAGGTCAAGGTCATTGTTACTAAAAATAGAAAAATGGTTTCCGCTCAGTAACGTGGGAACGCATTGAGATATTTAATGAAACTGAATACATAAATACCATATATTTAGACCTCATTTGGGATTGCATATGGAGTTGGTGGTGTCAAGGCCATGGTCACTGTTACTAAAAATAGAATAACGGTTTCCTCTCAATAACTTGAAAACGCGTTGAGATATTTTAATGAAACTTCATACAAAGATACCTTATATCGAGACCTCGCTTGGCATTGCATATGGGGGTGCGTGGGGTCAAGGTCAAGGTCACCGTAACTAAAAATCGAAAAACTGTTTCCGTTCAATAACTTGATAACACATTGAGATATTTTGGTAAAACTTGATACATAGATACCTTATATCAAGACCTCACTTGGGATTGCATAAAGGGTGGTTGGGGTCAATGTCGTGCTCTCCGTTACTAAAAATAAAAAAACAGTTTCCACTCAATAGCTTGAGAACACATTGAGATATTTTAATGAAACTCCATACATAGATATCTTATATCTAGACCTCACTTGGCATTGCATATGGGGTGGGTGGGCTCAAGGTCAAGGTCCCCATTACTAAACATAGACAGTTTCCGCTCAATAGCTTGAGAAGACATAGAGTTATTTTTATGAAACTTCATATGTAGATATCGTATATCTAGACCTAGCTTAGGATTGCCTATTGGGTTGGTGGTGTCAAGGTCAAGGTCTCCATTATTTTTATTTTTGTGCTGACATTAATGTTGAAAAGTTTGCGTTAGAAAAATTTGGTTGTGTGGAATTTCCACGTGTCTTGTTATCATAATATCTAGGTTAAGTTCAATAATCAGTCAAATTGCCTCAGGAATTGTGGAGTTATAGACATTGAATTATATAAAATTAGTGTTTTAGTTGTTTCTGCTCTCTAAATCCAACTGTTTTCATCCAGACTTCATGCAACTTCATAAAAATGTTTGTTAGGCTTAAAAGAAAATGTGTTTGTTTCATGTTACACGACCAAAAGAATTAGGTCAACTTGAAGATTCTAAAACTGAATTAATATTAAAAAACATATCTGTTATATCCTTAAACATCGTTTTAAATTGGATTCTATAAAAACTACATACTTATTTAACAAAAAAATCATTTAATTATTGAAAAACATAAATAAAACAAGAAAATATATGACCACCGCAATAAAATGTACTTAGGTTGGGACATTTTTTACCGTAGGTTGGGTAACCTGAAACTAAAATATTTTTTTATGCCTAAGAATAACATCTAGATCACGTTCGATAAACAGCCAAATTGCCCCAAGAATTTCGGAATTATTGCCCTTGAATTATCTGAAATTGAACTTTTTAGTTGCAGAGTATAGGAAAGTTAACAAGAGGGACAAGTGCCCATATTGCTTCACTGGCTTATTAGTCCCCTACCAGTGTTTGCCCTCCGTCGATCTGTCCGTCTGTCCGTCAGTCGGTCCGTCCGCAAAATATTGTTACTGCGATTACTCAAAAAGTACTGAAGATACTTTGATGAAACTTGGTATACATATAAATGGCAATGTGAGTTTTATGCACAACCTTTTATTTTTCACCAGAGGTCAAAGGTCATGTGACTGTTACTAAAAACAGAAATAAACTAAAACAAACTGGATCCTGTGATAACTCAAAAGTACTGAAGATATTCCGATGAAACTTGGTAAACGTATAAACAGTAATGTGAGGATTATGCTGGACCTTTTATTTTTCACCAGAGGTCAAAGGTCACCTGACTTTTACTTAAAATAGAAATAAACTAAATACTGTTATAATTCAAAAAGAACATATCCAAGAATATAGGTTTGCCATCCGTCTGTGTGTCTCTCTATCTGTTCGTCCAAAGGTCAGGTGACTGTTACTAAAAATAGAAATAAACTAAATACTGTAATAATTCGAAATGGACATAAGATGTGACCATGAAACTTGATACATAGTTTGAACTATAGGTTTGCCATCTGTCTGCGTTTCTTGCTGTCTGTTTGTCAGTATGTCTGTCCATCCGTCCGTCCCCAAAACCTGGATGCTGTGATTACTCGGAAAGTACTGAGGACACTTGGATGAAACTTTGTATATGTAGCAACAGCAATGTGAGAATTATGTACAACCTTTTATTTTTCACCAGAGGTCAAAGGTCACATAATGTAAAAAAAATATACATAAACTTAATACTGTAATATTTTGAAAAGTGCATAAGATATGATCATGAAACTTAATGAAACTTGGTACACAGATTGGACTATGGGTTTGCCCTCTGTCTGTGTTCGTCTGTCTGTCTGTTCGTCTGTCGGTCTAAAAAAATACTGAAGATTCTTTTATGAAACTTTGTATACATAGAAAGAGCAGGGTGAGGATTGTTCATGACTCTTTATGTTTCACCAGAGGTCAAAGGTCACATGACTGTTAATTTAAATAGAAATAAACTTAATACTGTAATAATTTGAAAAGAACATAACATATGATCATGAAACTTGGTACACAGAATGGACTATATGATTGCCCTCTGTCAGTTGGGTACTGCAGTAACTCAAAAAGTAACTTGAATGGCTGGTCAATGTTACTTAAATAGAAATTAATTAGTAGGTGTTTTCACCGGTAGAGGACTCCTGTAATGCTTGCAATACTATCAACGCCTTGTTAAGTAAGGAGTGTCAGAAGCAACAGGACCCTGATATTGTATATAAGGAAAAAAAGGCCCAGCCCTCTGAAGGCCATATTTTTTAAATGAACCAAAGTATTTTCATCCAGTCTTCTCTAGGAATTGTTGAGTTATGGCCCTTGAATTATCTAAATTTGGCCTTTTTAAGGTTTCTGCTATCTAAGTCCAACAGTTTTCATCCAATCCACTAAACTTCATAAAAATGTTTACTATAATAATATCTAGGTCAAGTTTGATAATCAGCCAAATCGCCCCAGGAATTGTGGAATTATAGCCCTTGAATTATCTAAAATAAGCCTTCTTAGCCGTTTCTGCTCTATAAGTCAAACAGTTTTCATCCAATCTTCACCAAACTTCATGAACATGTTTACGGGCATAAATCTTGGCCATGTTTAATAATAAGCCAAATCGCCCCAGAAATTAAGGAGTTATGACCCTTGTATTATCTAATATTGGTCTTTTTAGCAGTTTCCGCTCTCTTAGTCCAGCTGTTTTCATCCAATCTTCACCAAACTTCATGAATATGTTTGTGGGCATAATATCTTGGCCAAGTTAAATAATCAACCAAATCGTCCCAGTAACTGTGTAGTTATGACCCTTGAATATCTAAAATTACTGTAACCTAACGAATATAATACACACTAATTTATAATACACACCCAAACATTCAACAATAACAAAAATAATAATCTGATATTATACTCATCCAAAAATGAGGTGTCTGTTCATAATGCTTTTTTTTCAGTACACAAGCCATAGTAGCCTACACAATTAAATCACCTAGGCATCTCGTTAAACGAGATTTTATGAAAACAGGAAAAATTGCGATATTTATTCAAATAATTTCTGCTAAAATGCAAGTGAGAATCATAAGAAACATAGACACATCACAATAAGTAAATCAGACAATATAAATACAGACAAATGCAGCATGTTTATTCACAAAGAAAATAACGTTCACCCTATTTTCAGAAAATGGTTTGTACATGCAACTACATTCCATCGTAAGTTAAATACACTACTTGATTGGTAGCTATTTTTAGCTCACCTGAGCACGAAGTGCTCGGTGAGCTTTTGGTATAGAGGACCTCTTTGGCGGCGGCCGTCCTGCCGTCGTCAAGGTGCTGTCAACAATTTGGACCGTTATCGCGATAAAGACTACATTTATTATTCAATCTTGACCAAAATTGCACAGTTTGTGTATGACTATAAAATCTTGGAAAAGTTCGATAATGGGCTCTATTGGACCAGGAACACCAGAGTTATTGCCCCTTTTTTATGCAAAAATAGTGAAAAAGTGCCCTTTTCCAACGTATAGACTTTATTTTCTATCCAATCTTAACCAAACTTTCACAGTTTGTGTATGACCATCAGATCTCAGCAGACGTCAAAAATGGGCCAGATTGTGTTTCAAACACCAGAGTTATTGACCTTTGTTTATTACACAAATATACAAAGATGGACAAAAATTAGCAAAAAAACACACATCCACTACCCAACTCATACTTAAGTTAGTCCATTGCACTTACCGATGTTTTAAATCAAAATTGATCCTACCCCAGCTGTGTATTGTTCAGAAACCTTAAATTGCAAACCTGTCACAACAGTATGGTCTTCATCTGTACCAGTTCCCAGGTGAGCGCTTTGGGCCATCATGGCCCTCTTGTTTAAAAATATGACCTTAATCAGATGCGCACACATTGCAGTTCATGATTTACACATGTTCATTCGAGGGCTGCACGCGAAACTAGTGTAAAGTGCATTTTGTGAAATTTTACAGGAGAAGCAAAAAACTATATTATTTCATTTAAACAATACTTTGCATAGGAAACTCTTGATTAGAAACCCAGAATAACATTGGTCACTACCACATATTTTTGTTTTATGTATATCAATCAAATGAAAAGAGATATTTGCATAAATGTTACTTAGAACAGTTTCACCCTGAAAATTCTGCAAAAATGTCAATACCATTTATTGCGAAAGAAGTGTAAGTGCAACATTTACTAAATAAACTTACAGTTAAAACAACCATATTTGACATACTTAAAAGTACAATGTTATTGTCCTTTAAAATATTGTTTCTCATCAGGAAACAAATGTAAATTCCACTTTTTATACAAAATACATGGGAAACATAATTGTTTCAATGTAAATTTCTTGTAATGTACAAGTACATGAATTTTGTAAAAACACATTTTGTTCAGTGTAATTTTAAATACTTAAAGTATATAAAATTAATCTGTATCTCAAAATAAATAAACAGAAATATAAGTTTGACATAAGTTTAAAAATATTTTCCTAAACAAAGAATGTGCAACATACGGCTCTACTGGTGAAAAAAATTACTTGCAAAAAATAAACATTACTTTTAAATGATGCAACTATATTCAAAAATTATTTATCTCAAATATCTAGTTACCATTGACTTATAACAACTATAGTTGTTGGGCTTTAACAGTAAATTGTCAAAATGTTCGAATTGTAGAGATAACTTTACCCTTGGTCCTCATCTCAGTGGGAAACAGGACCATGGATGTCAAATAAAAAAAAAAGATTTTCACATAATGTTAGATTTTTAAACTGAATTATTCACTGTTATCTTTTGTAACATCTAATTGTTATGCACATTTGTAACATCCATATTAAGCTGTTGGATATTTAATGTAAGTTTAAACTTAAAAACATAATCCAACAATGAACATTGAAAATAAATGTATTCCTGAGTAGAAGGTAGTGACACTTAATTTGCCCCTAAATAGGTAAACTAAAGGCATTAATTGTTGGTTAGGAACCAAACAGTGCTGCACATATAGTAGTTCTTAAGAAATCATTGATATTCAGTAACATGGTCTGAGTACGTTGATTTAATAGCATTATAATCAAAATCAACATCCACATTTGCCTTTGAGGCAGCATGTCATATTGTTTTTACATATAGAACTTGGTAGTGAATAAATCCATATCAAATGCATATTCTTATTTGACAATAGTGCTAATTGTGGAATGTTTACATAAAAAAGTATTTAATTATATTTTGATTTTTAAATGTCAATACATAGACCAGTTAAATGAAAATTCACACTTTTTGCTAGTAAAAACTGTATGATAAACTACTTGTTCAAACATTATTGGCATTGGAATTTGACAAACTGAATAAGTTTTGCAGTGATTTGAATAGTAATTTCTGTACATTGAAAATCTTCAATAAAAAAATAAAAGACACATTTTCCAAAGTCATTTTTTATATGTTAGTGTCAAATACTTACTAAAACGGAGTGCAATAACATGATACTATGACTGGGGTATTAAGGTGTTTGGCACATGATTAATAATGTAAAGTTTCACAGAGTATTGGTTAAAAAAAATTATGAATTTGAAACAGGTAGTTAAAAGATATTAGTAGTATGTAAGCCGTATAATATGAATTAAAAACACACTGGTTGTAAATACGTATGCTTGTCAGCTGCAAGTATGTTGATCAACTTTTGAGTGAAAAGACATACATATATGACTGGAATACATTACATTACACTTTAATTTTGCAAGTAACTTTGCTGGTCAAATGAGCAGTTATTTAGAATTATTCATTTCTTAAGACTTAAAGCTAAAAAATAACCGTACATTTATGGGCCTAAATTTCTTTCATTGAAGGATTCAAAAAATTTCGCCTCTTAATATGCATTTTTGGTATTTTTCGGATGTTTATTAATTTTTTTAAATATGACAAGAATTGTCACATGAGTGACGTATATACCCCCACAATATGGCCTTGTCACAAAACTATGGCATCCATTCGAAAGAAATGGACAGAAAGCGAATGCTTCAATTTTTTAATGTTCAACTGTGTATTTGGAAAAATTTAATTTCAATAGGTGCCATAACTCTGTCAACATTTAGTGGTTTGTAACCAAAGTTGAACTTAATATGTATTTTATGATGCTACACCTATGTACCAAAAATAATTTAAATATGTGTCAGCCTTTCATGAGTTATTGTCCATGTTTTTTTGGAATTTAAGTCAAAAAGGGGCCAAAACTTGGCAGAAATGTTAAGCATAATGAGACAGTGTGTGGGGCGTAGGAACCAGGCCCCTAGGTCCAAGGTCAAGGTCACACTTAAAGATCAAAGGTCAAATATAAGAATTTAAGCCTTCTATCCCTGTCCGGAGCATAATTTTGTCCAAAATTGGAAGGAATTTCAAATAACTTGGTTCAAGTTTTGAGCATGGTGAGACAGTGTTTTGCACGCAAGAACGAGGTCCATAGGTCCAAGGTCAAAGTCACACTTAAAGGTAATATTTTAGAATTTAAGCCATAGACCCTGTCCGGATGATTTTTTTTTCTAGCATGGATGGAATTTCAAATAACTTGGCGCAAGTAATGAGCATGGTGACATGCAAGAACCAGGTTCATAGGTCAAAGGTCAAGGTCAAAGGTAAAATATAAGAATCTCAGTCATAGCCCCTATCCTGAGTATAATATTGTCCAGCATGGAAGAAATATCAAATAATTTGGCACAAGTGTTGAGCATGGTGAGAGGATGTGTTGCGTGCAAGAATCAGATCCCTAGCTCCAAGATCAAGGTCACACCTAAAGGTCAAAGGTCAAATATAAGAATTTATGACATAGACCCTGTTCGGAGCATAATTTTGTCTAGCATTGAAAGGAATTTTAAATAACTTAGCACAAGTGTTGAGTATGGTGAGACGGTGTGTCGCACGACAGAACTATGTCCCTAGGTCCAAGGTTAAGGTCACACTTGAAAGCTAATGGTCAGATATAAAAATTTAAGCCATATACACTGTCTGGAGCATGATTTTGTCCAGCAGGGAAGGATTTTAAACTAACTTAGGGAAGGATTTTAAACTAACTAGGCGGAAGTGCTAAGCATGGTGTGTCGGTGTGTTATGCGCAAGACCCAGGTCCCTTTGTATAATGTCAAAGTCACACTTGAAGTTCAAAGATCAGATATAAGAATCTAAGCCATAGACCATGTCCGGAGCATAATATTGTCCAGCAGGGAAGGATTTTCAAATAACCTGGCAGAAGTGATAACGCTTATAAGACGATGTGTTGCCTGCAAAAACTAGATTCAAGGTCAAGGTCACACTTAAAGGTCAAAGGTCAAGTATCAGAATTAAGTCCATGGATTCTGTCTGGAGCATAATTCAGTATGGCATGAAAAAATTTCAAATAACTTGGCAGCAGTGGTAAGCATTATGAGACTGCATGTGGCGTTCTAGAACCAGGTCTGTAGCTGAAAGGTCAAGGTCATTACATATAATGTCAATTAACGCAATTCCCCTGTAATTATTAACACAAGTTGTGTACCCCTTTTTAGCTCACCTGAGCACAAAGTGCTCATTATGAGCTTTTGTGATCGCCCGTTGTGTGCGTGCGTGCGTGCGTGTGTGCATGCGTCATCAACTTTTTGTTAAAACAACATCTCCTAAACCGCTTGGCAGATTTTCACCAAACTTCACAGGAATGACCCTTGGGTGGACCTCTTTCAAAGTTGTTCAAATCTTTCGGGCCACT
The DNA here is from genome assembly GCA_027627225.1 of Congeria kusceri. NCBI lineage: Eukaryota > Metazoa > Mollusca > Bivalvia > Myida > Dreissenidae > Congeria > Congeria kusceri. The sequence continues at coordinate 14,415,726 of CM051035.1, forward strand.
GAATATGTAGGTCACCAGAGCTAAAATTAGATTTAAAAAATGAAAACTTTAAAAATCTTCTTCTATGAAACAGCAAGGCTCAGACCTTTAATATTTCATCTCTGACATCCTCTAGAGGTTCTCTACAAAGATTGTTCAAATCATGCCCCTGGGGTCAAAGCGGGCTACGCCCCAGGGATCACATGGTTTATATAGAATAAATAGCAAAATGACTTTAATAATCTTCTCCTCTGAAACCACAAGGCCCAGTAGTTTCATATTTGGTATGTAACTTCCTATAGTTGCCCTCTACAAAGATTGTTAAAATTATGCGCCTGGGGTCAAAACTGGCCACGTCCTGGGGGTCTCATGGTTTATATAGAATATATAGCAAAATGACTTTAAAAATCTTCTCCTCTGAAACCGCCAGGCTCAGAGGTTTCATATTTGGTATGTAACATCCTTTAGTGCCCCTGGGGTCAAAACTGGCCACGCTCAGGGGATCACATGGTTTAAATAAACTTATATAGCAAAATGACTTTAAAACTCTTCTCCTCTGAAACCACAAGGCCCAGAGGTTTCGTATTTTGTATTTAACATCATATAACTCTACAAAGATTGTTCAAAATATGCCCCATAGGGTCAAAACAGACCACACCCAATTGGTCACATGGTTAATATTGACTTAAATAGCAAAATGACTTTAAAATTCTTCTCCTATAAACCGGCAAGGCCTAGAGGTTTCATATTTGGTATGTAACATTGTATAGTGGTCCTTTACATACAAAGAGTGTTAAAATTATGCCCCTGGGGTCAAAACAGACCACACCCAATTGGTCACAGGGTTAATATTGACTTAAATTGCAAAATGACTTTAAAATTCTTCTCCTCTAAACCTGCAAGGCCTAGAGGTTTCATATTTGGCATGAAACATTGTATAGTGGTCCTTTACATACAAAGAGTGTTCAAGTTATGCCCCTGGGGTCAAAACTGGCCATGCCTTGGGGGTCTCATGGTTTATATAGACTTCAATAGCAAAATGACTTTAAAAATCTTCTCCTGAGATGGCAAGGCACACAACTTTCCTATATTTGTTAATTAACATTGCATAGTAGTCCTCTCCAAAGATTGTTCAAATTATACCCCTGGGGTCAAATCTGGCCACCCCTCGAGTGGTCACATGATTAATATAGACTTAAATGGCAAAATGAGTTTTAAAATCTTTACCTGAAACCGCAAGGCCCACAGCTTTCCTGTATTTGGTACGTAACATTGCATAATGGTCCTCTCCAAAGATTTGTCAAATTATGCCACTGGGGTAAAATCTAGCCACACCTCAAGGGATCACATGCTTAATAGACTTAAATAGCATAGTTGCTTTAAAAATCTTTACTTGAAATCGCAAGGCCCAGAGGTTTGTTAAAGATTGTTTATATTTATGCCCCTGAGATAAAAATAAGCCACGTCTCAGGGATGCAAATTCTAATTGGGTTATAAGGTCTCAGGTTAGAGTCCTAGGGCCCTCAGGGCCCTCTTGTTTAAAGTTTAAATTTATAAATTCTTAACTTTAAATTAATACATTAATTATAATTTTCGAATAAATATGGTTTGAAGTGTAATTGAAGTATAATCAATGACTGCTTTTGAGTTTAAACAGTTTTGTCTCAACAAATAGTTTAGTTCCGAAATATCTTTATCGACAAACTTCTAGTTCATTGTTTGATTCGCAATCATACCAAATTTCATTTTGTTTCATGCATTTATACAAAAAGATATAAAGTGATAAAGTAGAGGGGTGTCCACAAATCTGCTCCAATTCCTGGCGATTTCAATTTTTTTCCAGCACTGTAAGTCCGCGAAATCGACACAACAATCGGCTTTACTTGCCATGTATTATTTTACAGCGGAATCATACAAGTACGTTCACAATACTTCTTTAAAAACATGCTCATCTGTCTGTCCGTTAGTTTGGTTCAATAAACAAAATGTGGTAAATGAATATTACAAGTAATTCTTGATGCGTGTGTGTTTGAATTTAGTCAGCTACGTATTTTACATGTATAAAGATGTTCCTGATATATATAACATTGAATGTTAAATACGTTTTTAGTGAACAGGCACATTAAACAACGGCAATTTACTGATGTACAAATGAACCAATATGTCTTTTGAACATAATGCAGTGAAGTATTGATTTATCCAGTGAAACAAATTGCATTTAATGATGATGATGATGATGATGATGATGATGATGATGATGATGAGAAAGATTTATCATATATCTTTGATACCAATCTGTAGCTAATCACTGCAGACCCACAGACAACATAAATAGATTATAAGTGCACAATCAAAAGTTTACTCCCCCCCCCAACCCGAAATCCTAGATCCGCTCCTGAGATTGCAAGAATCCAATCTAATTTAAAATCCAATAGAACGTCATGTTCTGGTGAATATTTAGCCAACTCATCAGAGCCTTTCTATCATGTTCTTGAAAATAAACATTTGCATTTGGGAGAGCTACAAGTATAAACTGCATTTTCTTAATTCCAACCACCTCTGTCCACTGTGTACTATTTACTGTGTTTACTATTACCCCGCAAACAAAGTTTAGGGGGGGTATATATGAGTAAGCTTGTCGGTCCGTCTGTTGGTTTTATGGTTACGGGATGATAACTCAAAAAAGGCTTGACATATTCAAATAAGTTTTGGTACACATGTGTAACATTATAGAATGGAGGTCAAGTTCAACTTTGGTTAAAAACCACTAAATTTTGACAGAGTTATGGCCCCTTTTCAACTTAAATTTCCTAAAAACATGGTTTCCAGACTATTAGCTCAAAAAAAGGCTTGACATATTCAGATAATTCTTGGTATACATGTGTAGCATCATAAAATATGGGTCAAGTTTGACATTGGTTTCAAACAACTAAATTTGGACAGTTATGGCCCTTTTTATGCACCCGACATCTTGATGCGGGAGGAATATAGTGATTGTGCGGTACGTCCGTTTGTCCTTCCATCCGTTGGTGACAAGGTTGAGTAGATTTTACCGTTTCGTTGAGCGACAACACCGCTTATGACCATTCCCTATCCACCCATATCACCCAACCTCATTTTTACCTTGACCTAATTTGTGCTTTGAATAATTCAAACGGGCTATTTCTTGGTTTACTAGATTTTACTGCCTCGCCTAGTACCAACACCATTTGCTACATCACTCAGATACTTACACAGTTGTTGCTTATGACCATTCTTATCCACCGATAGCACCCAACCTCATGTAACCTTGACCAAATTTGGGTTTAGAATATACGTTCATCAGTTAGCATCCAGAGAATCATAAACCCAAGAATTTCAATAAATGGGGAATGTATATTTATTAACTTATTGTGCAGGTAAATTTATATTTAGTGTGGTTGCGTTTTATTAAGACTTATTTATAACTTCTGTCAACTTCTCCAGTATATGTTATTCAATCTCTAAAAATATTGAGCATCTTTCTATCAATAAAATGTGGTGAAAGAAGTCTCGAAATACGTGGAAATGTTACTTTTACTTCATTTGCATGAATACACTGTTTGCAAAACTAATGATACTTATAGTATACTATATAACATAACTATGTAGACTCGTCTTATATATAATAATTTTCATTCATTCCCGCAATTAATTTCTGACAATGCTTATTTGTTAAATTTGCCTGACAAATTCATGTAACAATTATAGTAACGTAAATTACTAGCATTTGGTTAGTCATTTTGTGCCGCACGACGTGATTGCCCTGCCCCTTTTTCTTAGCACCCTGCCCTAACTTTTTACCTCACCTTGCCCCTTTTAAAGTCCATATGTAACACTATTTCATTTATCACCGGTGAAAACATGAGAGTATGATGGGTTTATTCACGCTACACATATTAATAAGTTTATCTCAAATTAATTTTTGTTCGATACGTTTTCTTATGGTGTCGGAAAAATCTACAGTCCGAGAAGTCTCCTTAGTAGGGACCAAAAAATCTGGGGTCCGAGAAGTCAAGTAACCGATCATCTCGTCCCTCTTGTTTCGGGTAAAAAATGACATATCAATATTAATTACACGCCGATTGTCTTTTTAAAAAACATTTCTTGTTTATACACATTGATCTTGTGTATCATATTACATATACTGCAATGTAATATGTGCATAAAGTTTGTGGATCCTTCTTATGCTGTGGTTTAGTATGTATGAGAGTAATTTTAAAGATTGTTACTGGATATAACCAACATGATATAACATATTTTAATTTACGGTATACTATACCACAGTGGCAATTTTGCAGTGTAAAAAAATGTATATTGAAGATTGCTAAGGAATTTATTCCCTTTACAGTTATGTAAATTTTATTTTATTCTTTTCAGTCATTTATTGGGAAATATCAGTGAAGTAAAACTGTTTTAAAACAATGGAAATTACCAATCTGGTACTTTTCACTGTTTCACACTGGTTCCCAATTTAATACAGTTAATGAAACAGACCATTAACGATGCCGGACTCAAAATTGTGCAATGACGTCATTATTTTGACATCATGATGTCAAGAGTCCTGCTAAATTTTCCAATTATACCCAATAATGATAAAAAACTACTAGACAATATTCAAAGAAACTTTATGGAAAGCTTCATTACCAAGAGGAGGTGATCACTGTACCAAGATGCTCTGCTTCAATGATTTTTCTTAGTTATGAGACTTAAATGATTGCTGAAATTAATATATAAAGCACAGTTGTCTGGACTCTTATCTCCTGAATGCATTCCCATTACATTTGAATTAAACCTAATTTTTAACTCAACTTGTTCTTCAGTGTCAACACTTCATCTTTGAATGCAATAAAAATGTCTACTATAAATTATTAAAAACTATGTTTAAAAACAAAAAGTTACGTTTTAAAATATAAATAAAATATATGGAAACTAGATTCAAAAGACTACCAACTTACCTGTCTTAAAATCAAACCTAATCTACTCCAGTGTTCAATGCTAATGTGTTACAGGCTTGTTATATATTGGGTATTGTTGTAAGGATAAATGCACCTTTTGTCAAAACTAGTTTTATGTCTCTTCATGTTCATAGGCATGCATTGTCACAACCACAGACTTTTTTTCAGACCTTAGCAAAATGAACAAACAAACGAACAAAGGCTAATTTTGTCCTATAGAAGTTCTTAATGGATCGATAAATTTTTAAACTTTAAATGTCTTCTCATTATACCCACACTGAAAAAGTGGTGTCTATAAAACTATACAAATTGTGCATGCTCGTCTGCATAAATTGTGTATGTCCATATTTTGTTTCCGCTCCATAACTTCTTAATGCCTAGACTGAGTTTAATGTAACTTCAGAGTATTATTTCCCATGGCCAGAGGATGTTTTGCATACATGAACCATGGTTATTTTTCTGAGGTCAAGGTCAAAAGTCAAATATTTGTATTTAGTTTCCACTCCATAACTTCTAAAGGCCTGGTAGGATATTAATATTACGTCAGATTATTATTCCACATGACCAGACGATGCGTCGCATACATCACACATGCTTGTTGGTCGGTAGTCAAGGCCACACTTAAAGGTCAGAAGTCAAACATCTGTATTTCTTTTTTGCTCCATAACTCCTACATGCCTGGAAGGATTTAATATAACTTCACATTATTATGACGTGTCACATACCTCGGACTCAAACTTGGTAGGTAGGTTGGTCACAACATGTAGAGGGTTGATCAACATTGGTCAAGCTAGGTCAAACTGATCAAAAACATAATTAAACAACTCCCAATAATTGTAAAACATTGTCCGGAAAATAACTACCCAACCCTTAGGTCTAGGTTTAATTTTAACGCACAAACTTGCTTGTGAGCTTTTGTGATCGCCCGTTGTCCACCAAACTGATTGTCACCAAACTTCATAGGAATGATTAGTGGGTGACCCTCTTTCAAAGTTGTTGAAATTGTTACGGTCCGCTGCATATGTAGGTCAACCGAGCTAAAAATAGATTTTAAAGGTGTAAACTTCTCTAAAACCACTGGCCCAGAGGTTTCATATGTTGTGTGTAACATCCTATAGTGGTCCTCTACAAAGTATGTTCAAATTATGCCCCTTGGGTCAAAATGGGCCTCACCCCAGGGGTCACATGGTTTATATAGAATATATAGCAAAATGACTTTAAAATCTCCTCTGAAATCGCAAGGCCCAGAGGTTTCATTTTTGGTATGTAACATCCTATAGTGTTCCTCTACAAAGATTATTCAAATTATGCCCCTGGGGTCGAAACTGGCCATGCCCTAGGGGTCACATGGTTTATATAAAATTAAATAGCAAAATGTCTTTAAAAATCTTCTTCTCTGAAACCGCAAGGCCCAGAGGTTTCATATTTGGTATGTAACATCCAATAGTGGACCTCTACAAAGATTATTCAAATTATGCCCCATGGGTAAAAACTGACCACACCCCAGGGGTCACATGGATTATATAGACTTAAATAGCAAAATGACTTCAAAATTCTTCTCCTCTGAAACCTCAAGGCCTAGAGGTTTCATATTTGGTGTGTAACATAATATAGTGGTCCTCTACAAATATTGTTCAAATTATGCCTATGGGGTAAAAACTGGTCACTCCCTAGGGGTCAAATTTTTATGCCCCGCCTTTAGAGGGGGTGCATATAGATTTGCCCTTGTCTGTCCGTCTGTCCTTCCGTCTTTGCTTGCTAACGGAATAGTAGTTAAGTGGTTTATGTTTACGGACAATTTAGTTGAAATTTGTTTATTATGATTAGGGTTAGTCTTTCACGTGGCTTAAAAATGCTTTTAGGTGGCTATTTTAAGACACTTAACTATCTTTTTTTTGTAAGGGAGCCACTTAAGTATCGTCTTGTAAGGACGTCAGATTTTTGTGTCGCACATAATTCAAAAATTATAACTGCTAGAGTGATGAAACTTTATAATCATATTCAGCAGCATTGGCGCTTGCCTACCTGGCTATTTTGGTGCCTTTTTTTCTGACATCAGCAGAGTTATAGCTTTTTTTTAGCAAAATATGATAATTTTGGACTTGTGTCGCGGGTAACTGAAAACGTTTTGCTGCTAAAGTGATTAACTTTACAAACATAATGATCAGCATGTGAACTTGTGCACCTGGGTACTTTGGTGCAGTTTTTTTCCAACATCAGCGGAGTTTTGGCCCTTTTTTTAAAGCAAAAAATGACATTTTTGAACTTGTGTTGCGTGTAACTCAAAAAGTATTATTGCTAGAGTGATGAAACTTTATAAACATATTAATCAGCATGTGAACTCGTGCACCTTGGTATTTTGGTGTAGTTTTTTTAGACATCAGTGGAGTTATGGCCCTTTTTTTAGCAAAAAATGACATTTTTATGCCCCTCTTCAAAGAAGTGGGGGGTATATTGCTTTGCAACTGTCCGTCGGTTAGTCGGTCGGACGGTCGGTCGGTCTGTCCGCAGACCATTTCGTTTCCCCAAGATATCCAGAGAACGCTTTGACCAACGATCATTTAAGGTGGTTACTTAGGAGGATAGGAAGATGCCTATCAATTTTGAGGTCAGCAGGTCAAAGGTCAAGGTGACAGAGGCTTGTAACATGAAAACTGTTTCCTCTGTAGACCATTTTGTTTCCGTATGATATGTAGAATACACTTTGACCTACAATCATCCAAGTTGGTATACTGGTTACTCAGGAGGAAAGGAAGACTCCTATCAATTTTGCGGTCAACAGGTCAAAGGTACCTGGGTATTTTGTCTAGTTTATATAAACTTAAATAGCAAAATGACTTTAAAAATCATCTCCTCTGAAACATCAAGGCCCACAGCTTTTCTATATTTGGTACGTAACATTGCATAGTGGTCCACTCTAAAAATTGTTCAAATTGTGTCCCAGGGATCAAACCTGGCCACACTCCGAGGGGTCACATGGTTTATATAGACATAAAGGTTAGATACCAGTAATTCCAATTCCCACAGGGTCCCATAATAAAACAGCAAACTTTCCAAGCATTTTTCTGGCATTTCCTTTATTTCAGATTGTGCAAGTCTGGTAACAATTTAAAGATCAATCAGTCCTCTTGCAAAATTTGCAATAAAAAAGATAGGTCATGTTACTTCTAAGAAAATGCATCTCACTTGAATGCAGGCACCGGTAGAAAACAGGGTTTCGGCAGTCATATTTTGACAAATGCCCTATACCACAGTAAACACCCCCTAAAAGTTCACCTTTCAAGTTAGCCTCCAATGAAATGCACCAACATGTTGAAGACACACATAGTATATTAGAAATAACCACAAAAGGCATGTCTGAGATACCTAAATTGCTTTTATGCCAAAAGAAAAGAGGAACTCTGTAGTAATAGGCACTACTTTTGAGCTTACTTTAATAGGCACTTACTTCTAACCTAGATAGAAAAATGACTTTTAAAATCTTTACCTGTAACCTCAAGGCCCAGCAGTTTGTTGAAGATTGTTCAAATTATGCCCCTGTGATAAAAATAAGCCACGTCTAGGGGATGCAAATTCTAATTGGGTTACAAGGTCTCAGGTAAGGGTCCTAAGCGTCCTAAAGCCCCCAGGGCCCTCTTGTTACTTCTTCTTGCTTAAAATGACTGTTTGTAACTTTAGCAATTAATCAATCTGTATTAATAATTTTATAAAAAGGGGTGCTTATGTTGTTATTAAAACTTAAAATTGTTTTTAATCTGTACTTATTTACTTGTTTTAATAGGTCTAAGTCATTACATAATGCCAATAGAAACGAGTAGGAGAAAAAAAAAAAAAACCTCCCTCCTTTTTGGACGTCGTTGGTGCCAGCAGACATTTCACACTATTTTCTAGCAAAATACAGGTTTTACATAGCATAACAAAAAATTTGTGTTTACGACAATTTTATCCGAAATTTAAAGGAAAGTAATTTAAAACAATCCCTTATTTAGGTAGTAAACAAACTGTTGATGTTGTGAACATCGGAAACCATTGAGTAAACTGATGCATGTATACACTTAGTGGTGCGTGTATAAATGTGTATTACGCCAAGTGGTCGATCGTAGGGCATTGGCAAACTGAAATAACTCATCCTTTTAATTGGCTATTATTGATTTGTGGGAATGAAGCTCCGCCTTCAGGAAGGAGCTTCTCTGTGACTGATTGCATCTTAAGAATGCAGTCGATTGGAGTGAAAGTGTGACAACTGCTGTTAAGTGCTTGTTTATGACACATTGCATAATCACTTATGCATTGCCTTGGGGATAAATTAGGGGATTAGTGGTCTGTCAAAAGTTCAACTATTATAGGTATGCACAGTTTTTAGCTCGACTTTTCGACAAAAAGGCAAGCTATCCTACTTGCCCCGGTGTCGGCGTTGGTGTTGGTGTTGGCGTCCGGTCAAGGTTAAAGTTTTACGGTAAGCTGGTTTCTCAGGAATGGCATGAGGGATTTCATTCAAACTTGAAATATTCATGCCCCATATTGAAATCAACATATAGGCCAAGTTTGGTAACTTTACTTAGAAATTTGTTAAAATTATGGGTCTTTTTACACTTAGAAATTTTACATATAAGCTATTTGGATAGGTTAAAGTTTTTTGGTAAGCTAGTTTCTCAGGAATGGCTTGAGGGATTTAATTCAAACTTAAAACACAAATTCCCTTTATTAAAATGAACCCATAGACCAATTTTGATCACTCTAGTTTGAAATTTGTCAAAATTATGGGCCTTTTACACTTAAAACTTTTACATATAATCTATATAGATAAGTTTAAGTTTTTTGGAAAGCTAGTTTCTCAACTTTTCATTTGTGATCTCTAACTCGAGAACGGATTAAGCTATTGTAATGAAACTTCCAACATAGATACCTTATAGCGAGACCTCGCTTGGGACTGCATATGGGACGAGTGGGGTCAAGGTCAAGGTCACTGTTACTAAAAATAGAAAAATTGTTTCCGCAAAATAACTTGAGAAGACATTGAGATATTTTAATGAAACTTTATACATAGATTATCTTATATCCAGACCTTGCTTGGGATTGCATATGGGGTGGGTTGGGTCAAGGTCACCGTTACAGAAAACAAACAGTTTCTGCTCAATAGCTTGAGGAGACATTGAGATATTTTAATGAAACTTAATTCATAGATACCTTACATAAAGAGAGACCTCACTTGGGATTGCGTATGGGGTTGGTGGGGTTAGGTTCAAGCTCACCAGTACTAAACATTTTGTTCATTTGCTGACTAATGCATTTCATTCGAAAAAATTTGGTTTTCACGTAATTTCCATGTTTCTTGTCTTAGAAAAAAAGGCCAGTCACTCTTACAAGTTCAAGAAAAGTCAAGCGCACTGTCCTCCGACAGCTCTTGTTATGATTTGCGGGACATATGAAGTATTCCAGGACACCGTTATGGGCACTGCATTTTCGGGAAAATCCCAGACAATCCGGCACATCGGCATTTATGGGTCATAGGGTGAAATGGTCAAGATCAAATTGATGAAAATATTGTTTTAATTTACTTGTCATTCTTGCAATTGACAATTTTCCCATTTTTTGCGATTATCATGACACAGTAATTTATCACCGAATCGTAAACAAGGCTCGCGAAGTATTGATAGTGGTTAATACTGATTGCATGGCAGTCATTTAAAATTTATTGCTTATAAAATGATATAAATTTAAGAAGAAATTCACTAATGGCACTTCTTAACAAACAGAAATGACATGAAACATAATGTTATTATGATATACGATAAGATAGTGTCAGTTTAATTAGTATATCATTGCTTTTTGAAAGGAAAAAAGTGCAGTTAAGACTGAGGTACTTTCTCTGAAGCTGACATAATTTTAATTGACGAAACCTGGTCTAATATATCGTATAAACACATGATCATAATTATGTAATCAGAATTTGTATATTCAGGTTCTAATCTTAAAATAAAAATTGGCATCAACATGCGTAACGTTCATGTCCAATTAGTTAAGTAACACGCAGCTCTTTGTCTCGGCAGCTATGCCATTGACTTCAGGAATGTACTTGATTACAACTGTCAAGTGAAATAACATCATCATTTAATATAACAAACTAACTTTATTTAAGACAATAATATAAGTTTATTGGCAATAATCCTGATCGTTGCTTGAACTCATAATAGTTTATAAATGGAATGTAAATGTGTTTGTACACAAAGTTTGAAGCCATGTAACAATAATTAACACATTAATTTTCATTGCTAAATCACATTTTTGTTTTGGTTCGCTATCATTCAATTATTTGATCAATTCTGGTTAACTCATTAGAAGTTGCTTCACTGAGATTAACAGAAAAGCATACTCCGTATCATCTCTTTCTTGCTCATACTGCATAATAATGAATAACAATAAAAACAATAACAATAGTAATAATAATAACAATTATAATAATATAGCAATATTGATGAAGCTACTGACAAGTCGTTAATTGCCCAAGACGAAGACACTGAATCTGGAATAAACGAAATGCTTCTGTTAATCATTTATTTATTAATAAATAAATGATGATGTGAACTGCAATACATTTAGCAATTATAGACTTATTTCAATTATTGAAAATTATTAAGATCTTAAAATGAAAATGTTTGAAAAAGTAACATAATATGGTGCCTAACATATAGTTTCGTTCGAGATTTGGCTATGTTGTGATAGTTAATAAATTATATTTTTGCATTATAAATTAACAATTTGAAACCTATCCACATATACATAATTCAGTTATCAAAACAGAGACGACATTAATGACAAAAAAAACAACATTTAATTAGTTTATTTGATATTTTCTCTGCTTAACATAATTTTCCTTTATTGACCTTTACAGCCAACACATTGTCAGCCTCGTTCTCGATTCACTTCATCAAGGGAGACAACTCCTTCAGTACTTGATAACGGGAATGTGAAAGGGGTCTACTTAGTACAGAGATTGCTCTGGTCATACAGGGGAGTATACCTGTTTTACAAACAGTTCTTGTTATTTGTATTTTGCAGATCAAAGCAAGACTACTGACAAAAACCATATAAAGCTGAAATCTATGGGTGTTAATATACATACCATAAAATACCTCGAGGACTTGAAAAAGATGGAGTACATGGGATCCTGTTGGAAGGTAAGTCCCTTTGAATTAAAAATTATTTTCATTTCAAGATGTGTTGTTTTGTTCTTCTCAGGTTGTTGTCCTGTATGCAGAAGTCACTATAATTATTGTTGTCCCCTAAGTGTCGGTGGTTTGGTGTGAGACTATGTGAATTCTCATATGATTTGTGTGACAAGCCGTTCTTGCATGTAACGTTGTACCCTGTTTACATTGCAAAAAGGCAGATTGTAGACCATGGTTAGTTTGGGATTTTCAGAAATGTTTACATAATATTCTATATGGAGCAATCAGTCATGTACTACACTTTCTTCTGCAACTGGTTTTGCTAGTGGTTGGGATCCTGAGTGAACACATAAATGATCACAAGGAAAGTTGCTATCTGATAAAAAGGGTATAGTGTGAGGACGTTTGCTTAATTAGTGGCAAAAAAACAATAATGTGTTATAAAAGATATAACTGCTCAGGGTCTTTTGACTGCAGGAAGTGAAAGCATTCGCACGAAAGTGTGACTCGGCCATTAGCTTATCAGAATAGGTTCCAAAGCCTTTGTGATTCATTATTTCCACTGAATATGGTATTGGATCACTGAGTTTTCCTTCTTTAGATGGATCTGGTGAAAGGCCTATAAACCATAAGGCTAGTGCATGGAAATGTTTAAACTTTAACAACACTAGTTCAAAATAACTTCATGATTATATAAGCTGTATTTCAATAAATAATGACTGCCCTTTTAAATGCAATAACATTTCATTCTTTTGAATGTTATAACAGCCTGTTAACATTTGCTTTGGAATAAGATAATTAAGTATTATTATTATAGGGCCGTGATCTCATCAAGCGGCACTTTCTAATTATCAGCTGTGTGTGTACTCGATTTTGGCCCATTGGTAACGCCCCTGAAAGGCACTTTTCCAAAATCACTTAGAAGATTGCATTTTGTCCCCGTTCGAAAGGCTTAATATGTAGCATGATTCACATACTAGTGACATGTACATTGAGTTCCAAGGTTTGTTCTTTAAGATTAATGAGGAGTAATTTTATGAAGTTAGCAGATATTAATTGGTAACTATTATTTATCCTTTATGTGATACATCTTATGAAAAAACATTTAAAAATCATTTGGTGTTATTGATTCTTGTAGAAGGTATTCAATTTTGATATGGTATCACAAAAGTAATATTTCTGTGCAAATCTAAATACAAAGTGTAACGTAAGTATTCTTTTTCCCAGACTGCATGACTTTGACCATTGGTTCTGTTGCTTGTTATCAATATTGCCCATTTGAGTGTTCTCAATGGCAAGGCTTGAAATTACCATGTATGGCTTTAGAGCTCAAAACACGTATCTGTTAAAATTTACAGAAGGACTGTACGATGTTGTACGAAACATAAAATGTAAAACCATCCATTGATTCTAATGGTGTCAGTATATTTTTTTAATAATTTATAATAAATGTTATGATAACTTACTTTCAGAAATGCGTATTAAGAGAGAGATTGAAAACTAATATAATACTTTGCTGCGCAGTGATCTATTATATACATGTATATACAGCCTCTAGATGAGTTTGATCTATTGTTGGCACATGCACTGTTCTTACTTTCTCATTCAAAACCGAATGTAGCCGTTGCTGTAGGGTAAACAGGTATGGACTGTGTGGTCAGAAAATATATATTTGCATTTCTCGATAAAGAAAATAGTTTTGTTGATGTTGACGTTTTATTATGTTGCATATAAAGGGGGTTTTGTTAGTGGGTAATGAAAGAGATCTGAAATAAATGTATACAAATCAGACAGTCTCCCTTTAATCTATATTGAAATTGTCTGTGTGAGACATGTGTCTTGGCTATAAGTGTATTCACTAGCAAGTACTCAAAACTAACATATAAAGTGACTGGGAAAGGATTTTTCCATATGAGATAATTTCTCATCTCCACAAAAATCTATGGGCTTTTGCATACATATATGGGATTTCCTGTAATTTTTATGGGAATTGCAGCAATTTACGCTTCCCGTTCAAGGTGAAGTGAGCGCTTGTTGAAATTAAATGTTTTGGCAGCCAAATTATTTTTATGGATCAAATCTCAAATCTAGTGTCAAATTGCATTGTATGACACCGTTTATAGATTTGTACTCAACAATTTTGGTGCGACATAAAATCGCATAAGTGAACATTTCTTTTCAATTTGTCTCAATTTTATTTGCAAATATCGCATTTGAATGGGTTTCCCAGTCACTGCAAATATTTCCTAGGAACTTTTTAACAGTCTTGGTAGTTATAATCTAAAAGTTAGTCCCAATGATTTATATCTGTATGTAGAAAGCAAATGTGTTTCATATTCCAATTGCCTTACCACATGTAAGTGCATCTTGCTGTTTGCTTATTAGTATGCTGCAGCTTTGGTATGCTGGCATGTTTTGTACATAAAAAAAATAATCTTAACTTGTAAGGACTTAATGTTTTGATTTTGTGAAGAGGTCAGTGACAATTCAGTTACACCAAACAATTTCATCACTTAATATTGATGTAGTTAAAAACAACAAAGACAATGAAGACTATTATTTTATTAAGGAAGATATTAACAACAAAACACAGATTCTAACAAGATACATAAAACAATGTTTAGGGTGTATGAACTGTCAGTTAATTCATTTTAAAAGATTCCAGACACTTAAATGTAAGAAATGATAGATGATGATTTTACTAAATAAGTATATTGTTTCTGATTCCAGTATTTCATTTTTCAGTGTACAATAAGGTCTCAGACTGCTGAAACCTGAAATATTGAAGTCCCTTTAAGAAATATAGTAGTAAATTCCCTCAAAGAAATATAGTAGTACATTCTTGTTTGCAAACAAAAGTTGTCTATCGACTGACCGACAGACCACCAACCAACCAACATTGGAAAACCAAAATACCCCCCCCCCCCCCCATTTTCAATGGGTGGCATTTACCGTAAAAGCTCTATGTTTTCGGACACTTATAAATAATTAAAAAATTTTGTGTCCAAAAATTTGGATACACACAAATATTTCCAAATTACAGGTGTCCGAACATTTATAGATACTATGACAATATTGCAATTACGTTTGGATATGTCCAGTGTATTGCGTACTTTTGTTTCTGTCCGACAGTTTTCATCCAATCCTCACCAAACTTAATACAAATGTTTGTGGCGATAACATCTCGGCCAAGTTTGATAACCATCCAAATAGCCACAGGAATTGTTGAGTTATAGCCCTTGACTTATCTAATATTGTCATTTTTAGCCGTTTCTGCTCATTAAGTCCAACAGTTTTATCTGATCTTCACGAAACTTGCAGAAAATGTTTGTGGCCTTAATATCTTAGCAAAGTTTGATAATAAGCCAAATCTCCACAGGAATTGTTGAGCATGGCCCTTGAATTCTTTAAATTGGCATTTTTAGCTGATTCCTCATCAAACTTCATGAAAATGTTTGTTGCGATAACAACTCACCAAGTTCGATAATTAGCCAAATCGCCAAATTATAGCACTCATTAAGTCCAACAGTTTTTGTCCGATCTTTACCATACTTGCTGAAAATGTTTGTGGCCATAATATCCCAGCCAATATCAAGGCCAGTAAGCAAGATGGCGTCAAGAACTGTTGAGTCATGGCCCTTGAATGATCTAAAATTGTCATTTTTAGCCATTGCTGCTCTTTGAGTTGAACAGTTTTCATCGAGTCTTCACCAAACTTTAGGAAAATGTTTGTGGCCATTATATCTCGGCCTAGTTCAATAATCAGCCATAACTGTTAACTGTGTCAGGAACTAACAATATTGAATACGTTATTTAATGGCACAGTACAGTTAGTAGATAAATCTACTTCACTGTCATGTCATGTGACTGGTGTGAATGAATGGCTTGTTTTACCCATAGGTTACACACCAAGAAATTGTTTTACACATAAGTTACACACCAGGTATTTGTTTTACCCATAGGTTACAAACCAGGCATTTCAATATGTACCATATATTCTCTAATAAACGCCCCACCCTAGTAAACCCCCCCCCCCCCAATTAATGCATCCCTTATTGTGATTTAAACACTGAATGAACATGCATGCAGGACACGTCTTTTTATAAACCTTTGAAAGAAATGTTTTCACGATATGCTTTAGAGTCATATAATAATGTTTTCCATAAACTGATATACTGTATAGCGCTAAATGTCTGCAGTGCCAAATAGTGGCATTTTTAGGAGTGTTTTTAATGAGCAGTGTCATAAATTTGCACAATCGGTAGTTTCCGCCAAAATAAAACCATTGTACCTACTTGTGATATAATTATAATGGCGAGACTTGTAAAGCAGCTTTGTATTTGTACCGATTAGATTGTTTTCACACGTTCTTTTAAAGTCGCTATATACATACTTGTTATAAACTGTAGGAGAATCGTGGTTGACAGCTAAAATAGTCAACATTAAACCCCTGCCATAAATAGTACTTATATAGTATGTGACAGAAAACAACAAACTGGACTTGCCATAAACGCCTTCTTATGGGAAAATAGAAAGCCCCCGGGGGAGTTGATCAGGGATTATAGGGTTACTATGAAAATATATGTCAGCCAATGTTTAAAGCAGAAATAATGTTCATGAACGATGTGTTTAGAGAACCTTAATTTTTTTGTACACAAAATTACCCAAAATATAATTAATTATACAGTTGTGCATAGACAGCAGCTGTGCAAGTAAATTTTGCGAATGGATAAAATGTTTACTATGAATGACAGCGTTAATTTGATAGCATTTTCTAAACAACACCACCATATGTGGTGTGGCGTGGACAAACCGGGCTTAATGCATGTGTCCGCACAGGCTAATCCGGGACGACACTTTCCGCCTTCAGTAGATGTATGCTTAGAAGAGACTTCCTTGAAACAGAAAATACCATAAAAGCGGACAGTGCCGTCCTTGAGCCTGTGCAGACTGCACCGGCTAATCCGGGACGACATTTTACGCACATGCATTAAGCCCAGTTTTCCCATGACAAGCGTCATATTTTGTGTTTCTGCAAATATTTCAAAGTATTCGATCAGTAATATGAGAGATCTGACTGTTGGAATACAGGAATGGCAGTTATATCTGTTGGATGTTTCACTATTTAACAATATCGAATTGATTAACTGAACCAGTTAATCTGCATTCTCAATACAGTGATTTTAAGAAACATACTAAAATTCATTAAATACTGTGTCAAAAAAATAATTACCTCAACATGTTTCATCAGATATATAATACATGATTAAATTATATTGAAAATATGATTGCACCCATATTTACCATTCACGGTTTACTCATGTTATCTCATTTTATTATGCACCCACTTTTAGGGGGTGGGAATATAGATTTGCCTTTGTCCATCCATTCATCCTTCCATCCTTTTGTTTGTCCATCGCGCGGAACTCAACAAGTATTCTTCTAGAGTCATGAAACTTAATAAACATATTTATCAGCATGTGAACTTGTGCACCTGGGTATTCTGGTGCGTTTTTTTTTGACAGCAGCAGAGTTATGGCCCGTTTTTTAGCAAAAAATGACATTTTTGGACTTGTGTCGCATGTAACTCGTTAAGTATAACTGCTAGAGTTATGAAACTTTATAAACATACTCATCAGCATGTGAACTTGTGCACCTGGGGATAGTAATTGCATGTGATTTTGTGACAACCAGCAGAATGTGGGGGCACCAGTGTCCTTTGGACACGTGTCTAGTTTTGTCTGTGATATATAGAATATATGAATGTACTTATATGTAGACGAAATCTAAACATTGTTATTTTGTTGATAGAACATTGCTGAATTTATATTTGTTTTGCTATTAACATTTGCAACAACTGAGTTTTCTCATAGTGAACAACCCCAGTGTATTGTGGCTTTGATGTTTTGTTGTGTAAACTTTGCCATTAAACATGTGATGTATCAGAGTGCAATAATTGGATAAAACACATATTAATTATGCACCCCATTGTAGATGGCAGGGTGTATTGGTTTGCTAATGTTGGTCGGTCTGTCGGTCTGTTTCGGAGTTTTGGCCCTTGGATTTTCTAAAATTGGCCTTCTTAGCCGTTTCCAACATTATTAATCCAATCTTCACTAAACTTCATGAAAATGTTTGTTATAATAATATCTAGGTCAGGTTCAATAATCAGCCAAATCTCCCTAGGAATTGTGGAGTTATTGCCCTTGAATTATATAAAATAGTATTTTTAGCCGTTTCTGCTCTCTAAATCCAACAGTTTTCATCCAAACTTCACCCAACTTCATGAAAATGTTTGTAAGGCATAAAAAGAAATATGTTTGTTTCAGGTTACATGACCAACAAAATTAGGGATGTAGGTAGGGATTTATTTTTATTAAAAACATTTTTCGAAGAAAATTTCGATTGGGGTATGTTGTTGGGTTGTGGAGGCGTCAACTTTTCGTGTCTGCTCTCTAACTCAAGAACGGATTGAGATATTTTAATATAACTTCATACATAGATACCGTATGTCGAGACCTTGCTTGGGATTGCATATGGTGCGGGTGGGGTCAAGGTCACCGTTACTGAAAAATAGAAAAACGATTTCTGCTCAATAACTTGAGAATGCATCGAGATTATTTGATGAAAATTCATACATATATACCTTATATAGAAGCCTTGCTTGAGATTGCATATGGGGGTGGGTGTGGTCAAGGTCAAGGTGACAGTTACTAAAAATAGAAAATGGTTTCCTCTTAATAACTTGAGAACGCATCAAGATATTTTAATGAAACTTCATAAATAGATACCTTATATTGAGATCTCTCTTGGGATTGCATATGTGGTGGGTGGGGTCAAGGTCAAGGTCACCGTTACTTAAAATAGAAAAACGGTTTTCGCTCAATAACTTGCTAATGCATCGAGATATTTTAATGAACTTCATACATAGATACCTTATATCGAGACCTCGCTTGGGATTGCATATAGGGTGGATGGGGTCAAGGTCTGCATTACTAAAAATAAAAAAATGGTTTCCGCTCAATAACCGTAGAATGCATGAAGATATTTAAATGAAACTTCATTCATAGATACCTTGTATCTAGACCACGCTTGGGATTGCATATGGGGTGGATGAGATCAAGGTCAAGGTCATTGTTACTAAAAAATACGTAAACGGTTTCTGCTCAATAATTTGAGAACGCATTGCGATATTTTAATGAAACTTCATACATAGATACCTTATAACGAGACCTCGCTTAGGAATGCATCATTATTGTGCTGACTTTTATGCATTTGGTTCGAAAAATTAGTTTTGTGTGGAATTTCCACGTTTCTTGTTTTATTATATTTTTTATTTAGTAAATAGTCAACTTGAAGATTCTTAAACTAAATTAATATTCAAAACATATCTGTAATATCCTTAAACATAGTTTAAAAGTGGATTCTATCAAAACTAAATACTTATTTAACCAAAAAATATTTAATTATTGAAAAGCATAAATAAAACAAAAAATATCTGACAACCCCAATACATTTTCTAGGGTAGGGGCATTTTTTTAGGGTAGATCCAGTAACCCGAACAAACATTATTTTTTTTTACGCCTAATAATAATATCTACGTCAAGTTCGATAATCAGCCTAATTTCTCCAGGAATTGTGGAGTTATTGCCCTTGAATTATCTGAAATTGGCCTTTTTAGTGGTTTTGGTTCTCTATCTCCAACAGTTTTCATTGGTCTTCACCAAACTTGATGAAAATTTTTTTTATAATAATAACTTGGGCAAGTTTGATAACCAGTCAAATTAGCTCAGGAATTGTGGAGTTATTGCCCTTGAATTATCTGAAGTTGGCCTTTTTAGTGGATGAATAGTTTTCATCTGATCTTAACCAAACTTCATGAAAATGTTTATTAGCATAATATCTTGGCCGAGTTTGATAACCAGCCAAATTGCCGAAGGAATTGTGGAGTTATGGCCCTTGAAATATCTAAAATTAGCCTTTTTAGTGGTTTATGTTTTCTAAGTCCACCACTTCATAGCCAATCTTCACCAAACTTGGTAAAAATTTTGTGGTTGTATTATCTCAGTTAAGTTTGATAATCAACCAAATCGTCCCATTAACTGTGGAGTTATGGCCTTTGATTAATCTAAAATTAGTCTCTTTAGCTATTTTAACCTCGAGGGGGGCATAACTGTTTTACAAACAGCTCTTGTTAGTTATTTTAACGTATAGGGTGGCATAACTGTTCTTGTTAGATATTTTAACCTAGAGGTGGGCATAACTGTTTTACAAACAGCTCTTGTTAGCTATTTTAACCTAAAGGGGGCATAACTGTTTTACACACAGCTTTTGTTAGATATTTTAACCTAGAGGGTGCATATCTGTTTTACAAACAGCTCTTGTTAGATATTTTAACCTAGAGGGGGGCATAACTGTTTTACAAACAGCTCTTGTTAGTTATTTTAACCTAGAGGGGGGCATAACTGTTTTACAAACAGCTCGTTTGCACATGATTGCCATTATTTTGTGGAAACAAAATAAGGGATTGAGTTTGGGATTGCATAAAGAAAATAAGTAACACACTTGTTTGAAGAAATATTTTATTCACACAGCAAATACAATGCTACATATATAGCTTTCCAGAGTTTCCGTGAGTTGCTTTGTCACAATTGTTTAAATATTTGTAATCTGTTACATATCTTACAGTTTTACAGAATTGGCTATTGAAATTTTGATATTAAATGAATAAAATTCACACATTGACATGTGATTAAATTATGGCAGTCTAAAGAAATAATTAAGAAATAATTACTATAAATCTAAAGCTGGAGTGTTTTGTTTTAGTAATTGTTGGTTAATTATCATACATTTCTTTATTATAATTAATCAAAACTATGGGAAATGATGGTCATTTTGTCCTCTGCCGAATTCATATTCAACAAAACATTTATTTAGAAAATTATTTTGAACAATATCCTGATCTGATGAAAAATAAAGCTCGTAGAGTGTGGATAATTATTTTTTTATATCAATTAATAGTAGCCCAGTTTTTAACTGTACATGACTAAGTATACAACTTCACATTACATTAAGGAAGACTACATAAGTTTCAACACGATTTGACGATGCTCCTACCAATTGCTTGCACACCCGCTACATTTCACTCACCTCTGTAATTGGCTCGAAAAGTAGTCCCAACGCATGTGGTTTTAGTCACATGATCATAATATTAAAAATGAAATGCACAACACCATCCACTCTTAGGAATCAAATTTATGATTTGTTCCCCCTTTATGATAATTTAAAAACCATTTATTATTTTTATGATAATTTTAAAACCATTTATTCTTTATTTCTATGCTTGTGGTCTTAAAAATCAACTGTAATGTGCATTAAATACATTAATTTGGTTTTGACAAGATTCTTGTCCTTGAGCCAGTTGCAGAGGTGTATGGTGAGAGCAAAGAAGGACAACTCTGCTAGGAGATTGTGCACATGCTTCTTAATACGTTATTTATGACATGGGCCAGATTTAATCCTTATTTAAACTTCAAACTTCACTGGGTCCATTGAGCTTCAGTTTAGATGTTAGTTTATCTGTGTGAACTAACAATTTGGAATATAAAAAATAAAAGAAGAAAATCATGTGAAAAAGATTGTAAAGTATTTGAATCAGAAACTACTGGAAAGCAGTTGTACATGTATACACACATACTGTTCAATGTAATAACAACATAAAGTATCAAAACAAATCTCCTTGCGTTAATATGAACAATTTCCAAATCAATACCTAAAGCTATTTGATAGGCCTTTTTTAAAGCAGCAGTCCAGAAATATGTTCATAAAAATAACCCTTTGCAGAAGTCGTTTCTGATGGACATCTTACCGAAATGTACACAAAAAATGCATTAAATTGATAACATAAAAATGTTTGGTAACTTTTTATCGTATAATTATCTGTATGCAATAACTGGTGATGCCATTGGAGTAAATCAGCATGTACATTAGTGTATATTCTGTTCATACCAAGCGTTTTCGAACATAGACATTATAAAACGCCTTTCGTAAATAAGAAACAGTTTTCAGTCAAATAAACACCTTTAACATTCATTAGAACTATTGCCAATTTAAGATGTATTGAATTATATTCATAATTCTATGGACTGCGGCTTTGAAGACATTTGACAAACTATACGTAACTTGACAGCAGCTATGTTATTACAATATTGCCAGTTCTTATACAACAAGGAAGCATTATGCAAATTGATTACTTTGTACTTTCTCGGCCACATTAACTATAATATGATACAATTATTGTTGCCCATCAAGCTTGGTGAACATTGTGCTTGATGAACCTTCTATATATTCTTTATTTGAACTTGAGCTGTTTATACATTGATCAAAAAATTTACTAAAGGAAATAAAACACACACACAAAAACCCTAAACAAAGATCCCATGGGCCAGATTGCACAATTGAGTAAGGAATACATGTATTTGAGCTGGATTTTTTCGCTAGAGCTTTTATAATTTCTGTACTCGATTCAGTTTAAAAAAATTTTGGATGGCCAACATTTTCATTTTGCTGCTGTTGATTTTATTTGAAACTATTGTGAAATTTGATTACTATTTCCAATTATATGTTTTGAATAGATTAAGAGTCCCAAACAATGTTATTTGCAATAAGCTATGAGGGTCATTTTACAAGTAATAGACACAAATGGCCCATGGATCCTTAAAGGGACATATCAATGGTAGGTTGCACAAAAGTTCCATATACAGAGAATTAATATTGTTAAAGGCACATGTTCTGCTTGAATTAATACTTCTTTGAAAATAATATAATTATATTTGTGTGCAGATTTAAAGAATATATACAAAAACGTAGCCTTTATGCCTTAACATACTATAAAACATTTCATATATTGTTTACACTGTCAGCAAAAGTATATTTGTTTGTATTTTGATTGACTTTGACAAGGAATTCAAAGCTCGATTTAGTGGTAAGTATCCAAATATGATGATTTTGTAATGTCAGTGCGCATGACGTATTTAATTGCACATGTTTTTAAACACAACACAATATACACGTTTTCTGAATTGGACAGTTACGCATGGTTTTACACTAATCAGATATGTAAACATATGCTGTGTTGATAAAAAGTTTACATGGTTGACCATGTTTTTTTTTGGAATAAGAAAATGTTGTTAAAAGTTGCGTAGCACTGATCGAATTACATTGATATTGGTAAAAATACTTTCTTTCCTTTATTAATAGTTGTCCACGTCGAATAAACACTTTCTCATGTGCTGCTATTGATATAAACACAATGCACATGCTGAATCATATGAAAAACTGATAAGAAAAGTTTAGTATAGTGTTAGATTTTATTGTTCTGAGTCTGAATCCTATAGAAACCATGTACTCAATAATTATTTTTTATCATACTTGTTTATATATTTTGTTTACATTCAGTACACATTAAGGCTGTTCTAATAATATTTTCATGTTCTTGTTTTAGTATATGTTTGTATTTTACATGTCAGCATTTCATTCAAATACCATCAATATGCCCCTTAAATATATCCAAAGTGTATGATAATATATATATATAACAAACAACACCTAGTCCACATACACATAAAACACCAGATATATTTAACTAACAAAAACAAAGTCCCCATATACATTAAAACACAAAATACATAACATACTAGAAGTTCTATAGCTCGAAACATGCATTAACCTGGCACACGTTTAGCGTAAATCGCCTGCTTGAATTGTTTCTAATATTTTATGATTGGTTTAGTCTGTGCACGTGTTTCACATGTTTAACGATACCATAACAGTATTTTCTGTAACATTTCTTCAGTTTAACTCAAGTCAAGTACATAATCCAATATATGCATCGTAACATTTTTTTTTATTATATTCATGCTAAAAGGTCAGTGTCAGGTTAATGTTTGCGAGCTATACATGGACCCAAGCTCATTAAAATCGTGTCCTTGTGCCATTAATAACAAATAGGTTACAATACACTAATGCCACTGTATGGGCTTACTCTTTCACCACTGCTTTATTAACTGACTGGATTTGATGACTACACATTAACAGGTCACGTTCAGATGACCTTTTTAAAGCCATTGGGGTTTTCAAAATGCTGTGGTACAACAACTATACCACTAAACCTTATGCATTTAATAAACATGCAGTCCTAGGTCTAAGCGCCTCAAGTAACACATTAGGCCAAAAAAATAAATTGTGTATTTGGGGCTAACTGAGGTAGGGTCGGGATTGAGTTTTTAAAACTTTTTTTTAAAGACACATTTCGGTTTGTAAAACGTTGAAAATCATCTAAATTCTGATGAATATGGAATTCATAGAAAACATCTGACAATTGTCGCTAAAAACTTTGGGAGGAGTTTGCTTGGTAGGGTTGGGTTGCCTGAAACACAGAAATTTTATTTTTGGCCTAACTTATGATTTTGCTCTGGAAAAGTAACTGCAAATGATATGTTTCTGCATATCAGTGGAAATGCATGATTTTTGAAAAACTGTGTTGTGAAACAAGCTTTTTAATTGGAAACAGAACAGTTAAGCACTGTCAGAGCCTGATCATATGGAAGATTACCTGTTATTCAATGTCTTTAAATCCCAACAGCAAATTTTTAGAGCAGTGTTAGAATTTGATTTTAATGAGATTGTAATTGACCCTCAAGGTAAAATTATAAAAATTTCTTGGATAACTTACTTGGTTATATATGAAATACTAAATAAATGTTTGGAAATACAAAGCGCGAACCATATAAATGATTAAGTGAAATTGCCTTTCCTTTAATAAGGGGAAAACTATTTAATTTATGTATTCATTAAAACTATCACACGCAAAGCAGCTTAAAAAATATGTTCATGTAGGCAATACAATTTTTTTATTGCAGTTTAGTATTACGAACTCAAACATAATTTGTACAGAACCTATAGGTAAAACTATTATGTTTTGAACTTCGTTATGAAATCTTTTCCAGAGCATTTTTACATCAGAAAACCAGAAAATGTCTATCTTTTATTTAAAAAATGTGTAAGCAAAATAAAAATGTTTTTGCCATTCAATATTATAATGTTGCAGAAACTGAAACAATTCCCAATGTTCTCATCAGTGACATACACAAAAGTAAAAGTTACCAAATTTTAACATTAGTTGCATACAAAAGAATAGAGATATTCAATGTTAACTGTAGAATTCGTCCAAAGGAACAAAAATATTCAATGTTCAATTCAGTAACATACAAACAAACACAGATATTATATGTTCAGTAACATACGAATATTTTTATCAATAACATCAGTAGCATACAAAGAAACATAGGTAATCTAAGTTCACATCAGAAGCACTCAAAGGAACATTCAATATAGAAAACAAAGTATTCAATATTCACATCAGTAATACACAAAGGAGGAAAGCTTTCCAATTTTCACATCAGTAACATACAAAAGAACATAGTTATGCAGTGTTCACATTTGGAACATAAGTATTTAATATTCAAATCAGTACCATACACAGAAGGATTTCCTATGTTCACATCAGTAACATACAAAAGAACATAGTTATGCAGTGTTTGCATTTGGAACATAATTATTCAATATTCAGCTTCCACCGCCTGATTGCAACGGCTTCCTGGCCGGCACCGTCTGATTGTGCCCGATTTTGGATAAAACAGACACTGTCCGGGGGCAGTTCCTTATTTGTGAACGGGGATCATTCAGATCTTCATTTGTTGATTTTTTTACTGTCTGTCCATAATTGATGTTAAAATTCATCATTATTGTGGACACACAGTTTGTTGATGTTCAGAAATAAATCCACACACAGAACTGTTTCCATTGTTTTAGCCTTGTTTTGAAATGAAAATATACCACATGTCAAAAGATGCTCTGTTTTGTACCAGGGTTGTTGTTTTGAAAATTTCACATATTCCAGATAAAATACTTCCACAATATTAACTAGTTAGAAGATTAAAAATTATAAATCAATACTGCCCATTTGGATTTCAACTGAGTGTGATTGTGCCTAACCACCAAACAGAAAACTGGTGCTGTTACATCAGTGATAAGCTTTCACACCATGCCGTCCACGTCTGCAACAATAGGCTGTGTTTGGAGGCCCTGTGGTAACTTCATCTGTCCTAGTTTTGTTTCAATTGATATTTCACATATTAGATTTAGCTCTTTCTAAAATTATGATGTCACCAATAAAATTCGCTAGCAGAACCCATGAATATATTGGCCAGTGTTGAAAAATATGAAGCTTGTATTAATTTTTGTCGATGGTGTGTTATTGTGTCGCCTGAAAAGGCGACATATAGTTGTTACTATTGGGCGTCAGTTGCGTCGGCGGTGTTGGCGGCAGCGTCCCCTTTTGCTTGTCGATAGACTATTAAGGCTATCAACATGAAACTTCTAGCCAGATAGATCTCATTGAGGTGAAGTGCAGTGTACAAGAACCGTTACTCTGCACCTCATACTTTAGGAGTTATTGCCCTTTGTTTATTTTCATACTTAATGTTTCGTCTGGAGCATAACTCTTATACTATGAGAGCTATAAACTTGAAACTTCATAGGTAGATAGATCTCATGAGGAGAAGTGCAGTGCACAAGAGCCGTTACTCTGCATCACATACTTTTGGATTTATTGCCCTTTGTTTATTTTCATACTTAAGTTTTGTCTGGAGCATAACTCTTAAGACTATGAGAGCTATAAACTTGAAACTTCATAGGTAGATAGATCTCATGAGGAGAAGTGCAGTGCACAAGAGCCGTTACTCTGCATCACATACTTTTGGATTTATTGCCCTTTGTTTATTTTCATACTTAATTTTTGTCTGGAGCATAACTCTTAAGACTATGAAAGCTATCAACTTGAAACTTCATCGGTAGATAGATCTCATTGAGGAGAAGTGGATTACACACAAGAACCGTTACTCTGCACCTCATACTTTCCGAGTTATTGCCCTTTGAAAATTATCATACTTATTTTTGTGACACATTTTTGGTTTTCATTAGTCTTTTCTTTGCAATTAGCCAGAGCTTTTGAAGATTTAAAAAAAATCTGTTACCAAAAATTTAAGCATTAACCTAAAGTGCTTCTTCATTTGGATTCACGTAAGCTATCCGGTGTCAGGCGACACTTCAGGCTCGCGGAGTTCTAGTTATTTATATTGAATATTTTTACATCAGTAACAAAAATGTACATTTAACAATGTCTGCATACACAACATAAAAACTATGATAAATAAGGAAAAAAACAACAACATAAAATGCATTGAAAGGAATACCTTTTCAGGATAAGGGTTGCTATGTGTTTCATTATAAATTTTCCTATAATTATTATAGAAAATCAAAGGTGCATAATAATGATAATATATTTGTTATGTTGATTAATCTTCATACCACTTTATTGAGCTCCAAGATTTACTGTTAACCTAAAATATTTTTCAGTAGAAGAAAAACAAGTACATTTTGTAAACATGTACAACAAAATCAGGTACTTATAATAAGCCAATCTATTAGCACCTGATATTGTAGCAACCAAATAAACTGTTAATAATGTCATCATAGTATGATTTGATACAACTTTTTACGAAATTGCACAACTACTTTTCTCCTTTTCCTTCTCCAGTGTCGCAATCTTTTTTTCTAACTCTTTATATTTATCCTCCTGCTCTTTTTGTTTTTTCTTATACTCCTCCTTCTCTTTAACTGCCTCAGCGATCTCTTTTTGTTTTTTCTCATCCTCCTCCTGCTTCTCTTTAATTGCAATCTTTTTTTCTAACTCTTTATATTTATCCTCCTGCTTTTTTTTTTCCTTATACTCCTCCTCTTTTACTGCCTCAGCGATCTGTTTTTGTTTTTTCTCATACTCCTCCTTGTCTTTAACTGCCTTAGCACGCAAATCATCATACTGTTGTTTTAAATTTGTAATTTCAGCTTCTTTAATTTTCCTAGCTTCAGACGCTTGATCTTCAAGTTGTTTCTTATAATTCTCCATCGCTTTAATCTCTGTTTTGAGTGCCTCTGCTTTCAAAGCTACAGCAAATTCAGCTTCTTTTTTAAAACGTGAGCTGAAGTAAGGAATAGGCTTGCTAGCATTTGCCCTGTCAATGGAAGCGAACATGTCTTTTATCACATCTGTTTTATCTATTGGTGAGGCTTTATTGTCTATGTACAACACCTTATTTTTACAAAACCTGAATACAGATGTAACTGCTGGCCGTTCATGCTCTGTATTTCTTGGCATGTGCTTTTCACCTTCATCTTCATCTTTAGTAAAAGTCATGATTACAAAAGCGTAATCACTAGCTCCATCTTCAAAGAACTCGATGATTCTGCGAAATTGGTTGTTGATATCTGAGAACTTATTTGGATCTACTACAAAACAAACAGCATTAAATCCTGGTTGCAAATTGTTCTCGCTTCCTAACAGTTTATTATTTAAATCTGTGTCACTTAGGCTCAAGATGTTCTTCATCGGGAATTCCACAATCTTTATTTTGCGACCAAAGTTTTCCCCATCCTAAAAAAATATAAATAATAAAAAGTGTATAATCAGCAAGATATGTAGATATTTCATCTGAATGGAATAGGTAGATTTCTTAAACAAGAGGGCCAAGATGACCCTGGGTCAATCACCTGAGTTTTAAAATTCATAGTAGCTTCAATCTCATTATAATCAAATCCTAACATTGTTAGGATCTGAAGACATTGTATAACATGTAACATTCAAATGACCTCCGGAGCAATGAAATATCAGCCCTTCAGCGCCCAATGAAATAGCATTTTGCACAGCAATGCCTGGCCACGTTTCTGAAAAGTGATGCATTTCCAGCTGATCCTCTGGAATAAATCATTTACTGTTAAATTTTTACTTGGATAACAATGGATATACTGGTACCTTAAGTGAGTAAAAATCCTATGTTCACGGTAATTTTGTGCATATTATGCTGGGTTGTCGTCCAAACTGACCGTTTCAAACGAGATATGGGCCGGCTCAAATGTTCAAAGAAATAAAAATAAATTATTGTGTACCTTGTTCTGAAAGCCTGTCTTTAAATGGTAATATCCAATAAGTTTTCCATAGTTTCCATTTTATTTCCAAGACATGTGTATTTCGTCAACCCCATTTAAATCTCCAATTTATTAAATGCAACAAAACATTCTCATTTTTTTACACCTTTGATATTTTGCATAGAATGCTAATTCATTAATGCTCTATTAACAGTGCTTGCATTGTTCAGTGTAGTAGTAATGATTGATGCCTTTTCACACCAAACCATGTGCTGAGGGTGTTACACACTTAATTGCTACAAACTGCTAGACGATGGCCCCAATTGGGCAGAGACATCAAAGACTTTTGAAGTCAGTCCAACATTGTTGCTATGGGTGTTGCTAACAGTTTGCAGATTTGGAAGCCCATCAAATTTATGATGTCATGCTGTCACTCTTAATTTTATCATGTGTTAATATTCATGACTTGTGTTTTCAAGGGATTGTTTTTGTTCTTCAAATTGAAAAAATTATTGCAAGGTAATTTGAATGCAGTGTTTTATTGATAAAAAACTTTATGAATTAATAATTAACAACATATAATTAATCTATAATTTAAATTGTTTAGTTTCCAAAACAGTGTTAAGACTATTAATCTAAATGTAGTGATTGTAGTTCAATATGTATAAATCATTTAAATGTGTTACGAATTGAAGTAGTCAAGTCATACAAAATGACACAAATGTTGACAGTTTTATTATTATATTCTTCGTTTTTGTGTTATTTCTATAATTAATTATACAAAATCTGAACTATTAAAATTAATGAGATAAATAAAGGTAAATAAAGGATAAATTTCATAGGGCAAACTATCATGAATCATGTGTCTAAAATCGCTAAAATTTTGAAACTAAATTTAAAAAAAATTCTGTAAGGGCATACCCGGAGCCCCTAGATCAATCACACATTCCAGGTTTGAACCTCTGGCCTCCTCAATTGGTAATTGGGCCTTCTTGAAAAAATCTTAATGACAACCCTGAGTATGTGTGCTTTATATATGAAGCTATACTACTACATTTTGAAGGCAACAGTTTGATTGGCTCCTGAAAAGGTAATCTGAACCTGACCCCTAATGCTAAGTCATCAGATCTAGTGAGCGGATAATATAGTAGCATCAGACTGGAGATGATTTTAATGAGATTGATAGTAGCTTGTACAAAATTTAATGTAATAACATGTGCCCTTATCCAAGCTTTAGCGCTGGATTAAGGTCATTATTGGAGTAAAGCCGGAGGCTGAGCATGTATATATAGCATTCTGTTCTGGACGTATGAGGGGATCCGCACTTAAAACAGCGAAAAATCTACTATGTTCTAACCTAACCATGCACATGCGCAGTCGCTACGGAAATGACACACCGAAACCATGCATTATATTTAACATGGTTGTGTTGCCATCAATACCAAAAGGGTGGGGATTAATAAAATCATATAAAACATCAAAAAGGATACAATATTATCCATAAAAGCATAATATAATTATGCACAATAAGCTAGAGGAGGGTCTATACATACTCAGCCGCCGGCTTTACTCCAATAATAACCTTCATCCAGCGCTAAAGCTTGTATGAGGGCACATTATTTTCGTAAAGCCTTCAGCTTTCACATGTATAGATAGCATTTTGAAAGGCAACAAAACAAAAACTTCCATTGAACTTAACTAAAATGCATTTCTAATAATTTATTGAGCCTAGTAACATATCATCGTAGGACCTAACCAGACAGAACAGCATTACTGAAAGACACATTGTGAGAACTATTCAAAGTACATCTATAATAAAACTTTCTAAATGTTTTTGTCCGACTTCCAATCTGCAGTGTCTAAAATAGTCCTTAATGAACATCTGTTGTAAAAGCTACAGATGTAGAAGCACCTCATGGTAATTAAATGTGCCTAAACATGGTCAGCGTTCATACCAGAAAATTCTAATATGGACTTCAATCATCTAGCAACAGTGCTAGTAGTCATTTGATTGAAATGTTTATATTATACAAGCACAAACCGTGACTTCCTTACAGATTCTATATCAGCAATATAGGCATGAAGTGTATTCATAGCACGCAGCTTATATTTGAAAAAGTAAACACAACGCCCTGTTGTTTAATAAACATATTATCAATATTCATAGATACCAAGGTCTGAGCTCTTGGTGCCAAAGCCAGAAGCGCTACAGTTTTCAAAGTTAACATCTTCAAGAATAAAACCTGTATAGGCACTAATGTTTCCAAATAGTTCAACACAACAAACACATCCCATGTAATAATACACCAGGGTTTAGGAGGTAGGCACAGAAAAACACTTTTCATAAACCTAGACACAAAAACACAATCCTTACCCCAAAAAGGGAAGAGTTTGAAGCAGCATAGCTTTATGTGTGTCAATCACTGAATATGATTTTCTCAATCTAAAAAGATAATTCAAATAACTAAGTATCACTGCTTCAGTTGTGTAAAAAGGGATAACTACCCCGGATACCATTCCAAGTATACAAGTGCTACCATGCGAATTGGTACTGCTTCTTGGTTCTGACTGAACAATGCACACAAATGAACTGTTCAACTGGCCACCAAATTCTCTGGACAATAAGGAATTTCCTGATACAACCGCTCCAATCAAGTGCAGACACCTCCTCAAAGGGTGAAGTTAATAGTTATGCAGTGGAGCTAATAGGTTCTTGTCCCTGGATAACCTTATTGAAATGGATAAAATGATTTCAAAAATCAAAGGAAACCAATATTGTGAAGTATATTAGGGAAATAAATAACACCTTTTCACCTTGTATATCAATATATTGTTTACCACCTTTCCAATCATATTAAATGGAGGAAATATGTATGGAATTAATTCACTTCAAGGCATTAATTGCGTAAATGCCCGGTTCTGGAAACCAGGACACAACAATAGGACATTATTTATCCAGCTTGGAGGAAAATAAATCAATATCAAGGTAAAAATATTGTCTACATAATCTCTGAAACATTACACATTTCAGTTCCCATTCAGTAGAGTCCAAGAAAATTCTAAATTAAAATTCAGCTTTGTTTTGAACTCCTGGAACATAAATCGCAGACGGAATAATATCTCTTTCAAAACACCAATCACAAATTACTTGAGAAAGAGAATCCATACTTGTAGCTAAAGCCATTCATCCAAAATTATTTATATAAGAAACAGCTTTTACATTATCTGACTGTACTTGAATGTGCTTACTGAGATAATTGCTATACAGTGACTGTAATCAGGAATACTTAGACTAAAGCACAAAACAATAAATATTAATTCTTGACTCCATTTGCGAACACCTACCATAAGCATGGAGATGCCTGACTAAGTCAACACAAGCAGCCCCTTCAAATGAGGCATAGGTTTGGCAATGAACATCAGCTTACTTTTGTCTAATGAATTTCACATTGTTCGGTGTAGCTGTCTAAGATCACTTTTGACCTAGATTTCTTGCGATGATTATGCAGCGAGGAATTTTGAAGAGAATTGGGCAAATTTTCAAATTTTAGCGAATGCAAACTTCAAATAATGGTTTAACATATACCAATAACTGTTGCATACTTTGGGGGATTAAAAATTTACATAATTGTTTACATAAGGCCACAACAAATTGATCAGATGTTCGTCGGATTTGCCGCACCTTAAAATCGTAAATCGAAAAAAAAAATAAATTATTTTGCGCCCGCATCTACAAGTTTGCCCCGCATCCGATTTGTTTAAATGAAGTTTTCATTAATGAGTCTCATTTTACGTTAAACGCCGTCTTCATGGTGTACCCAAATCATAACAAGCAATTGGTACTGATATAGAAGTGAATAAGGCACTTTGCGGGGACTGGTTAATGTCCAGAGCACACAATTTATGACCCAGACCTTTAATCGCCAACAGCCAGTCTGGCTCAGCTGCCATTTGTATTTCAACTCGGCAATTTCTTATCATGTTTTATCAAACTTGTGAAAACACAACGAGCTGTTTGTCAGCATTCATTGCCTAATTAAAGATGATTGCTAGCAAGCTCTCGTAATATCAGCAGTTAATTAACAGTTAATAAAAGGATTATCTTGTTGATAAAGGATGTGTGAAATTGGATGTCTGGATTATGTCAAATGGACTGATTATCGGGTATGTTTACATTTCGGACAGTTTTGGCCAGCGGTTTGTCCTTGATTTCTTACTTCTAATATCCACACATATAAGTTGTTTCTGACATGTCCATTTTATAAATTCAACGTATCTGTTTCGTGTACATTTTGTTCAGCCTTTATATATTAAGGTACATTTAACAGGGCAAGCCAAGTCATTATGTTAGTTATTAATTTTAATTTAGTTATGGATATATTTTGTTAACATCTTGTAGATAGTTTAAGAGTGTATGTTGAAATAAAAAATAATTATCAAAGTATACTGCAATGAACAATTAAGAAAAATGTGAATATAAAAATCGAAGTATACAAATGCTGTTGTTAATGCCATAATAAATTAATATAATACAGCACAGTGAAGTATAATTTTATAGCAATTAAAAAAGTAAGATATAACTATTCCCTGACATGGAAACACGCAACGATGTTGTGAGTCGATAAAAAAAATGGCTCAAGAAAAATAAGAGCCAGTGTGAGTCCTGGTTTACGGTTTAAAAAAATGGTGGCATCCAGTTGTTTCGTCGTGTCATTTAAAGATACAGATCTTATACTAGTGATTCCTAAATTGTTTTGTGTTTATTGTATGACATTTCATATTCATGTTATTAAACTGTTGGTAGTGAATGACTTGGTGTATCAAATATATATTTTGATAATGACAATTACCTTGTATAAGGTCTACTTTCTTATAGTTAAGATATGGCTATTTAGTATTTACTGCCAGTCGTTAATTTAATAGCAGAATCACTATTGAAGACTTGTTGCACAAAACCCTTTGCAGGACATGGTCAAAGAAGAAATGGAGAAATTAGTTGCTTAGTTTATTACATATATATTGATTTTGACAACAATTTATGGAACAGAGCAGATGAAGAAGAAATTATTGACAAGATATCAAGTTATGATGGCGTTTGGGAGTAATTTTTAAACACTATGGGCATGATAGGATTTTTTTTTATTTTGCGCTTTTCGCTCGCCTCCGATTTTATCGAAAATGGAAAAAAAATATTTTAGTTTTTATTTCGCTCGCTCGCTCCAATTTTTTTGGGACAAAATCCGTAGAACAACTGATCAATTGGCCTAAGCGGTTGAATTAAAGTTATAAACATATCTTCGACATACACTCTAAAAATGAACATAATTATGAAAAATTTTACTCATTGTATTTCTAGATCAGAATGTTATATTCATTCAAATAATGAAATAACTATATTGTTTAGCCTACATAATCGGCGCGCTCTATAAATAGCAATTGCAATGCTACAATTCATGGGGACGACAGTCGGTCACAACGTACAGTGTTGCCTGTTGAACTCGCAAGCACACAATATAAAGTGGAAAATTTCTGGTATTTTTCTGATAAATAGACAAAGCAAATATTAGCAAATTTGATTGAGCTTATATTTCCTGTTATTTTATCATTGTGTAAAAATATTATTGTACGCTGTAACTGACTGTCGTCCCCGTGAATTAATTCTAGCGAGTACAATAATTCTAAAAATAGCACACATTAAAGCTGTGTTAATACACACGCATAAATAAGCGTCTGGAGAATCCTAAACCCGAGAATTGCAAGAAATGGGGAATTCATAAACTTACTGCTCATTCATTTACGCTATTATTTTCTGACAATGTTAATTTGTTCAATTTGCCTGACAAATTCATGTATCAATTATGTTGACGTAAATTACTAGTATTTATCTTATTCATGTATCAATGGTGTAAACATAGGGCTATATGATCGGTTTATTCACGGTGCAGATAATAATAATTATTGAGTTTATCTCAAATTAATGTCGGAGGCCGATACATTTTCTTATAGTGTCCGAAAAATCCGAGAAGTGTCCTTAGTAGGGACCGAACAATCTGGGTTCTGAGAAGTCTCCTTAGTAGGAACGAAAAATATGGGGTCCGTGAAGTCACAGCTTGGTCCTCTCGTATTATATTTAGGGTAAACAAGAAATGTCTTTAAAAAAAATAATTTTGAGATTCCATTTACAAATGACCTAAACAGACAGCCAAGATGATCGGTTACGGGACTTCTCAGATCCCAGATTTTTTGG
The DNA here is from genome assembly GCA_027627225.1 of Congeria kusceri. NCBI lineage: Eukaryota > Metazoa > Mollusca > Bivalvia > Myida > Dreissenidae > Congeria > Congeria kusceri. Next base: position 14,451,140 of record CM051035.1, read on the forward strand.
TCCCCACCAATATTAGGAGACTTATTGGACCCCAGATTTTTCAGACACTATAAGAAAACTTCTTGGACCCAAAAGTTAAATTGAGATAAATTTATTAATTTAAAAATTAAACAAAATTACCATTAATATCTATGCAGTGAATAAACCAATCATACAGCTCCATGTTTCCACCAGTGATATATAATAAACCACAATAATTTCTGTTAACATAATTGTTATCTGAATTTGTCAAGCCAATTCAACAAATCAACAATTTAAGAAAATAATTTCGGGAATGAATTAAAATTATTTTGTATCAGACGAGTCTATATAGTTATTTATAGTACCGGTAATATAACATTCTTGTTAGTAATCTAATGTAATAACGATTTGAAGTCAAATAAGCATTTATACTGTGTATTCCAATAACAAGCAATAGTCAGGGAACATTCAGCGATTTTTGAAATGTTTATACTTTATTTTTGATAACGCAAACATAACAATTCATTAGACTATGACAATTTTAAATTATATCAGTAGAAATATGATAAATCAAGGATTCCTGTGTATAATTAGTATTGCAAATTGTGTAATGATCCTAAGTGAATAACAATTTGACGTATTCAGAATCTTCTTTGATAACATATCATCTATAGAAAATGTAGCATTTTTTACAGATTAAATAACATCTACTTGAGAAGTTGATAAAAAGATGCAATTATGAATAATCATTAATAAATCATAACCACAATTCTAATTCAAATTAACAGTAAGTTTATTAATATATAAATTCACCATTTATTGAAATTTTTAGGTTTATGATTCTCTGAACGCTATTATTGATGCATGTACGAGTATATTAATAACACAGATATTCAACGGTTGCTAACTAGGCTCGCTATTTTTAGATTGACACTACTGTTTCTGGAATGTGATGAACTTGCTAGAACCAATGGGCTACATGGAACGGCAACTCTGCCAATGAGATTTATGAATGGGAACATTGCACAATTGCTATTTATAGAGCGTACCGCTTATATAAATGTAGGCTAAACAAAATAATTATTTCGTTACGTGAATGAATACAGCATTCTGTTTATGGCATACAATGAGAAAATACGTTCAGTATTAGCCTCAGTTCTAGAGTATATGTCGAGGAGATATTTATAACCTCATTTTAACCGCTTATGTAAACAATTATGTAAATTTTTAATCCCCAAAAGTATGCGTCAGTTATTGGTACACGTAAAACCATTGTTTGAAGTTAGCATTCCTTAAAATTAGAAGATTTTCGCAATTATATTGGCATTCAATTTTCCCGCTGCATAATTATCGCAAGAAATCTAGGTCAAAAGTGATCTTAGACAGCTACGCAGAAAAAAACGACATCTCAATATTAATTTCTACGCAGATCATCTTTTTTTAAAGACATTTCGTGTTGCTGTTAACATTATTTATCTACCAATTTAACTTCCTGACCCTTGCCTCAGACAGCTGCAATTTAATATTAAAGTCTACAGAATTCTGGTTACCTACTAATTTTTCTCTTATAAGTGTACAGTAATGCATCTTCCCTTCACAATTCCACAGAAATAAGCTAATTGTCTGACCTCAATCCACTATAAAGAAACCAGCATGTGGCCATAGAAATTATATTTTCCATGCTTTTATCAGCCAAGTAAACCTTAAACTTGACAGAATCAATAATAAAACCAAAGAATGTAATTCTCTGACAAGGTTGTTACACAGATTGGTGCCAGTTCATATCAAAACCTAATGCAACCAAGGTATCAACCAATGTATGGGTATTATAAAAACACTCCAGTTTGATATGGTTCATGTTAATGGAGTCATCAATATAATAACATTGAATGTTTTGCCTTTTAAACCATGCGAAAACAGGTTTGACAAGTTTCGTAAACAAATATGGTGCATTTCATAAAACAAAAAGAAAATATACACATTTGTATAGTCTGCCATTCCACAAAAATTTCAGGAATTTTTTAGTGTCCGTTTCATGTTTAGGAACCAAAAATTAAGCATCAATGAGATATATTTATGGAAAAAAAACATTCCTATGTACAAGATCTAAAACAACATAAAAGGTCTCTCTCTTGCTAAAAAAGGTTGTATTCAACCTACTGATTCAAATATTTTAAATTAATAACTGGTCTATATTCTTATACCATTATATATTCTATACCAGTTATATAACTGGTCTATATTCAATTAATAACTGGTCTATATTCTCCATTCGACTTGGCAACAATAAATTAAGTTAATAAATTAACATAGCACCATCATTTAAAATCCATGAATCACTCGTAATTAGTTTCTTTTTTTTTATGATTTCTTAAATTACCACCAACACTTACTTTATTCAATCCTGATTGTATGGGGCTGTAAAGATTGCAGTTGGTGCTCTACTAGGAGGCCTGGACCTGCCATACTGTCTGTAACCCCCAGGAGTACCTCATTGTGGGTAAGGTTGATTTCTGCCAACCTGACTGAACGATCCCGAATGACGTCTATGATACCTTCCTCTGCCTTGAGAACTGTAATTTTTATTTCCACGGTAGCCTCGAACGTATATGTATGAATCTGTTCCCAGCGAAACTTGAGAATCACAATTTTTAAATTTTATTTTAAATATCATTCTCGAACAACATAGTTGTGATGAGTATAGAAGTCTGACACAGACTGGCATATTCTTAAAAACATGGCCAAATTATATACCTTCTTCGTAAAGATAAATGATACTGAATCTGTCCAAACAGAGTCAGAGAATCAGATAACAAGGTAAGTGCCTCCGAAGAAACATGGCTTTTCAATAAATCCGCCAACTGAATGATCGGCACAATACGGCAGAAACTAAAGACTGAAAATTGACCATAAGCCTGTCATTAGCATGTTTTTTCTTGTCTAATATTCTCCATATCTCCTTGTTCGCAAGAGGCAGTGTATATTTGTCAAATTTTCAGGAATTTTATACTTATTCAAGAGCACATCTGTATAACATTGAACTGTGCAACACACATTGATAAGCTTTGCAAAAGAGTCTGAAACAGATTTTCCTTTCACAGGTACTTTCAATTTGGGTAAAAACCCTTTCATCATCACTTATTTTGTCATTCTGACTATCACTAGAACCAAACAACGCTTCAGAAAAGCTTCGATTTAAATCACTATAATCCTCTTTGTCAGAGACATCTCTAGCATCAAATTCAACTGTCAATGGCTAATATCGTACCCCGACTTTGTCGTCGGCCTCTAGTACCACGTGGCTAACCATGTGCTCTGAAAATACCCGATGGTGAAATGCCAAGCAAATTCCTCAAAGACAAATTGTCCTTCTGTGACAACTTCGTAATGACAAAAATATTATTGTTACTGTCCGAAGACGTATTCCTCTTGTCCGAAGACGTATTCTTCTTGTCCGAAGACTTACTTCCTTTCTAAACACTCTTTCCGGGTAGTCATACAAGATTTCAATTAAGGTTAGGACTTACTTTTCTTCGACAGCTGCTCTGTTACCGTGTCAGAACAACAGGAAAATTCACCTTCAGATAATGAATAGTCACCTACTACAAGATATATTTTTTGTCCAACATGGTGTATAAAAAAAAAAAATTTTTAAATTGACAAGCCCAATTTACGTGTGAACCCCTCAATGCCAAAACATTTTATGCATGATTACGGGGTGTCATTTCGTTGCGACTGCGCATGTGCGTGGGTAGGTCAGAACGTAGTAGAATTTTTCTCTGTTTTAAGTGCGGATCCCCTCATACGTCCAGAACGGAATGCTATCTATACATGTGGAAGCTGAAGGCTTTATGAAAATAATGATTGTTATGATTGATGTAGCAAATGAAGGATGAACAGTCGGAACTACCTTCCAGACCGGGAATTGAAGCCTGGTCCTTCTGTCACAAGCCCAGTACTTACACCACCAGACAACTGAGGCATCTCTAATATATTGCCTAATATTCTCTATTTACAGCATCATGCATATTAAACTGTTAGATGCAGAGGCTCAGATTATAAAATTACACCTTTGAGATAAATACTGAATATAATATTAAAAATAATCCCGAGAATTTACCTATAATTTACCATTTAAGCTTTTATTACCGCAAGGTGTTACTTACCCTTTTTTCAATGTCTACTTTCCCCTGTGTTGAAGCAGTTTCAGGAAACGTGTCTTTTCCCAGAATCGAGTTCCCAGTTGCACTTTTGCCATGGCCAGGAAGTCCAAGGAGGAGAATTCTTAGATCTAACAATTACAGAAACATAACTTATGTTACACTGTTTATCAATTATATTTGCCCATAATTAATTTAAGATAAGAGTGCAAGTAAGACCAGACGCTCTTCTGGTCCTAGGGCTACTTTTTGTGTCGCCTGAAAAGGCTACATATAGGTGTTACTTTTATCGGCGTCGGCGGCGGTGTCTACTTCGTCAGCGGCGGTGTCTGCTGCGTCGGCAGTGGCCTCCCCTTTCGCTTGTCGGGAGCATAACTCTTAGACTATTAAAGCTATCAACATGAAACTTCATAGGTAGATAGATCTCATTGAGGAGAAGTGCAGTGCATAAGAACCTTTACTACGCACCTCATACTTTTGGAGTTATTTGCCCTTTGTTTATTTTCATACTTAAATTTGGCCGGAGCATTACACTAAGACTATGAAAGCTGTCAACGTGAAACTTCATAGGTAGATATATCTCATTGAGGAGAAGTGCATTGCACAAGAACCGTTGCTCTGTATCACATACTTTTGGAGTTATTACCCTTTGTTTATTTTCATACTTAATTTTTGTCTGGAGCATAACTCTAAGACTATGAAAGCTATCAACTTGAAACTTCATAGGTAGATAGATCTCATTGAGGGGAAGTGCAGTGCACAAGAATGGTTTCTCTGCACTTCATACTTTTGGAGTTATTGCCCTTTGTTTATTTTTATACTTAATTTTTGTCCGTAGCAAAATTCTAACACTATGAAAGCTGTCAATTTGAAACTTCATAGGTAGATAGATCTCATTGAGGATAAGTACAATGCACAAGAACCATTACCCTGCAACTCATACTTTCGGAGTTATTTCCCTTCGTAAATGTTCATACTATTTTTTGTGTCGCATTTTTGGTTTTAATTAGTCTTTTGTTTGCAATTAGCCAGAGTGCAGTGCTTTTGAAGATTTCAAATATCTGTTTAAAAAAAAATTGAGCATTAACCTAAAGTGGTTCTTCATTTGGATTCACGTAAGCTATCTGGCATGAGGAGACACATCTGACTCGGGGAGTTCTAGTAAACAGACTCATCACTTGTTTTGCCCCCCTTCGAAGGAGTGGGGGTATATTGCTGCGCACCTGTCCTACGGTCGCTCCGTCTGTTGGTCGGTCGGTCAAATGGTCGGTCTGTCCGTAGACAATTTTGTTTCCACTCGATATTTAAAGAACACGATCAGTTAAGTTTGTATGCTGGTTACTTGGTAGAAAAGGAAGACGCCTATTGATTTTGAGGTTAACAGGTAAAGGTCAAGGTCACCGTTGCTAAAAATAGAAAAACAGGTTCCGCTCAATAACTTAAGAAAGCATTGAGATATTTTAATGAAACTTCATACATAGATACCTTATATTGAGACCTCGCTTGGAATTGGATATGGGGTTAGTGGGGTCAAGGTCAAGGTCACCATTACTAAAAATAGAAAAACGGTTTCTGCTCCATAACTTGAGAAAGCGTCAAGATATTTTAATGAAACTTCATACATAGAGATTTCATATTAAGACCTCGCATGGGATTGCATATTGGGTCGGTTGGGTCAAGGTAAAGGTCACTGTTACTAAAAATAGAAAAACGGTTTCTGCTCAATAACTTAAAAACACATTAATATGTTTTAATGAAACTTAATACATAAATACATTATATTGAGACCTCAATTGGGATTGCATATGGGGTGGGTGGGGTCAAGGTCACCGTTATTAAATATAGAAAAATGGTTTTCGCTAAGTATCTTGAGAACGCATTAATCTATTTTAATGAAACTTAATCCGTAAGAACCTTATATCGAGACATTGCTTGGGATTGCATATAGGGTGGGTTAGGTCAAGGTCACAATTAATGAAAATAGAAAAACAGTTTTCGCTCTATAACTTGAGAAAGCATTGCGTCAAAGGTCAAAGGTCACGTGTCACTAAAAATAAAAATAAACTTAATACTGTAATATATTGAAAAGTGCGTAATATATGATAATGAAATTAAATGAAACTTGGTGCAAATATTGGACTATGGGTTTGCCCTCCGTCTGTGTGGGTCTGTCTGTCTGTTCGTCCGTCGGTCTCATTGTGTCTGTCTGTCCCATCCCCAAAACCTGGATCCTGCTATAACTCAAAAAGTACTGAGGATACTTTGATGAAACTTTGTATACATAGAAGGAGCAAGGTGAGTGTTGTATACAACACTTTATTTTTCACCAGAGGTCAAAGGTCATGTGACTGTAACTTAAAATAGAAATAAACTTTATACTGTAATAATTCGAAAAGAACATAACATATTATCATGAAACTTTGTAGACAGAATGGACATTATGATTGCCCTCTGTCATTTTAGTATTGCAATAACTCAAAAAGTAACTCGAGAATGTCTGGTCAATGTTACTAAAATAGAAAAAGCAACAACTTCATACTGCAGTGACAAATGGGATTTGAATATAAAACTTTGTACATCTATATATAAATGAAAATTTGATGTTATTGCACAATGTTTAATTAGTAGGGGTTTCACCGGTAGGGGACTCCTGTATTGCTTGCAATACTATCAAAGCCTTGTTTCAACTTTGAATTTTAGCTTAAGTTCAAATTTCTCATGATCTATAAGAGTTCATGACTTGAAATTCAACACACTTCATCACAGTGATGAACCTTTTATATTTACAGAATAATATCAAATACAAGAAAGTCAAGCGTGCTCTTGTTATACATTTGTTTGAAAAAAGGCGTCATATTATGGGAACGCCCAAGCGTGCAGGGGGGCTGGCGGTCGGCAGGCAGTGGGAGGTCTTTGTCCAGAGGCATAACTTTGTCCAGCATGGATGTTGTTAACTCACCCGAGCACAACATGCTCATGGTGAGCTTTTGTGATCGCCTTTTGTCCGTTGTCCTTCGTGCGACATCCGTCATGTGTCGTCAACATTTACCTTGTGAACACTCTAGAAGCCACATTTATTGGCCAATCTTCATTAAACTTGGTCAGAACATGTGTCACAATGATATCTTGGCCTATTTCCAAACTGGGTCATGTGGGGTCAAAAACTTGGTCACTAGGTGGAATTGACAAAAAGCTTGTGAACATTCTAGAAGTCACATTTTTGCCCAATCAACATGAAACTTACTCAAAACATTTCTTCTAATGATATATCAGCCGAGTTTGAAAATGGTTCCGGTCAGTTGAAAAACATGGCCGGCAGGGGGTGGGAAATTTTCCTTATATGACTATAGGAAAAGCTGGTGAACACTCTAGAAGACACATGTTTTGCCCAATCAACATAAATATTGCTCAGAACCTTTGTTCTTATGATATCTTGGCCAAGTTGGAAAATGGTTCCGCTTCGTTGAAAAACATGGCCTTCAGAGGGCAGGGCAGTTTTCCGTATTTGGCTATAGGAAAAGCTTGTGAACACTAGAAGTCACATTTTTTGCCCAATGAACATGAAATTTTCTCAAAACCTTTGTTTGTATGATATCTCGGCCGAGTTAAAAAATGCTTCCGCTCCGTTGAAAAACATAGCCGCCAGGTGGGCAATGGCTATTGGAAAAGCTTGTGAACACTCTAGAAGTCACATTTTTTGCCCAATCAACATGCAACTTGCACAGATCTTTTGTTCGTATGATATCTCAGCAAGTTCGAAAATGGTTCCGGTCAGTTGACAAACATGGCCGCCAGGGTGGTGGTTGGGGGGGGGGGGGGGCAGTTAGATAAAGCTAAAAGTAACATTTTTTGCCCAATCAAGATAAAACTTGCTCAGAACCTTTGTTCTTATGAAGAAAAAAATGGAGCCAATTTTTTACAAGCCGTGGTGGGGATTTTAAACTAGCCGATGCAATTTTAGGATTTATTCATTTAGGACTACTGCCTGGAAATATTCACAACATTTGATTGGATGTTGGGGAAGGTCAAAAGTTGGGTTAAACAGCTATAAATACAGATATCAAACATGCAATATTTGATGTTGCTTCAGTGGACAATGGCAATAACTGGACAATGGTTAGGCCTAGGTTCTTCAAACTTAATACGGTAGGTTAGTGTAGTTCTCTTCAAACTATACTGTAGCATAAAAATTTTGAAATGGGATCATTTCTTAATGTACCGAAAGGTTATAAACAAGAGGGCCATGATGACCCTAGCTAGCTCACCTGAGTTCAAGGCATCATGATGGCTTATAACAAGAGGGCTAAATGGCACTACAGCACTTACCTGAGTATAAAGATCTGGGCCTTGCTATTTCTGGAAAAAATGCGTATTGTCTATATAAACCATCTGACCCACAGGGCGTGGCCACTTTCTACCCTAGGGGTATAATTTGAGCAATATTTGTAGAGAACCACTATACTTTATTACAAACCACGATATAAGGTATTTATGTATGAAGTTGCATTGAAATATCTCAATGCATTTTAAAGTCATGGAGCAGAAACAGTTTTTCTATTTTAATAACAGTGATCTTGACCGTGACCCCACCCACCACATATGCAATCCCAAACGAGGTCTCAATATAAGGTATCTATGTATCAAGTTTTATTAAAATATCTCAATGCATTCTAAAGTTATTTAGCGGAAACCGTTTTTCAATTTTTAGTAACTGTGACCTTGACCTTGACCCCACTCACCCTATATGCAATCCCAACCGAGGTCTCGATATAAGGTATTTATGTATTAATTTTCATTAAAATGTCTCAGTGCCTTTTCAGGTAATTAAGCGGAAACCGTTTTTCTATTTTTAGTAACAGTGACCTTGAGATTGACCCACCCACCCCACATGCAATCCCAAGTGAGGTCTTGCTACAAGGTACCCATGTATGAAGTTTCATTACAATAGCTTAATCCGTTCTCGAGTTAGAGAACGGAAATGAACAGTGTTACGCCTGGCCGCCCATCCATCCAGACGCCTGCCAAACAACATACGCCAATCTAATAACCACAATTTGTCTTTGAAAAATTTTGTTAACAGAAAACTAGGTCTTGCAGTTTCACCGAGAAGATTTAAAAGTAATTTTGCTATTTAAGTTTGTACAAACTGAGACTCCCGAGGTTTGGCCAATTTTGACCCCAGGGGCATCTGTTGAACAATCTTTGTAGGGAACCACTATACACTGCAGATCCATTATATCGCGATCCGTTATTTTGTGATATCAAATATATTGTGAGTCTGCCATGGATCCTAATTTTTTCCCATGTATTTCAATATTTTACTATTACACGACATTCATAAATAAATCCAGTTTGGTCTGGATTTTTGCGCCTACATCGCTACTCTTTCATTCACACTCTTGTAGCGCGACACACAATAACCCGACCCACTCAACATTGGGCGTGCCACCCATTACCACATCCTTACACTTCTGTGGTTTTAATTAGCAGCCAATTTATATGCCATCCATATGGAGGGTGTATACAGGAACCATATGTCATAGATCAATACTGACCTATCTGAATGTTATCAATACGGCGTTACTGTTTCTTTTTAGCTCACCTGAGCACAAAGTGCTCATCGTGAGCTTTTGTGATCGCCCGTTGTCCGTCAGGCGTGCGTGCGTCATCAACTTTTTCATTCGAACAACATCTTATGCATCAGACCGTAACGATTTGAACAACTTTGAAAGAGGGTCACCTAATGATAATTCCTGTGAAGTTTGGTGAAAATCTGCCAAGTGGTTTAGGAGGAGATGTTGTTTGAATGAAAAGTTGACGACACATGCACTATAGGATGTTACATACCAAATATGAAACCAATGGGTCTTGTGGTTTCATAGAAGATTTTTAAAGTCATTTTGTTATTTTAGTCTATATAAACAATGTGACCTCCGGGGCGTGGCCAGTTTTGACTCCAGGGGCATCATTTGAACAAACTTTGTATGGTACTTTACAAAGTTTGTTACAATTATGCTCCTTGGGTCAAAACTGGTAAGGCCCCGGTTGACACATGGTTTATTTCAAACTTAACAGCAAAATGTCTTTAAAAATCTTCTTCTCTGAAAATGCAAGGCCTAGATGTTTTATATTTGGTATGTAACATCCTCAAGTGGTATTCTAAAATGAATGTTGAAATTATGCCCCATGGGTCAAAATTGACCACACTCAAGGGGTCATATGGTTTATAAAGACTTAAATAGCAAAATGATTTTAAAATGTTTATCCTCCAAAACCAAAATGCCTAGAGGTTTCATATTTGGTATGTAACATCCGTATAGTGGCTCTCTACTAATATTGTTCCAATTATGCCCCTGGGGTCAAATCTGGTCACGCTGTGGGAGTCACATGGTTTATATAGACTTAAATAACAAAATGATTTTCATATTATTCCCCTGGGATAAAAATAAGCCACACCTCTGGGATGCAAATTCCAATTGGATAACAAGGTCTCAGGTGAGCGTCCTAGGGCCCTCAGCGCCCTCTTGTTTTAGAGAAAATGCTAACTGTACATTGTTCGCGATATAGATACCCACTTTTGTTGCTATTCGTTATCAAACTTTTATACAAAAGTAAAGATCTCAATGTTCTCTGCTCTACAAAGTTTTTATACGGCAATCAATACACCCACGCTTTTCATGCGGATGACGTAACGTACATGTCAGCATCATTTTCGCGCTTTTTTCTAGCAGAAGAAAGGATTAACATGAAATACAGTTTAATTGTAAATATAATTCGTGTTTACGCCATGGGAACATTAATATTCAGATGTGCGTTTCTGATGTGGAATTTATCATACACAATTGGAAAATAATTACACGGAATAATATACTTTTATATTTTACATATGGATAAAACACATACAATGAAAAAGGGGAGTTAATAAGGTTTATGTTTTGAGATGATGAAAATAGGCTAGTGTATACATGTGTACTGGTATCTTTATGTACATGAATTACCTGACAAGTTATATTGCGATACAGTTATATCGGGATCGCGATCAATGGACCCCTCGAATCGCGATATAGCGGATCTGCAGTGTATATCTATATGTACATCAAAGACCTGACAAATTATATCGCGATCGAGCTAAATCGCAATCGCGATCCATGGTCCCCGCAAATTGCAATATAATGGATTTGCAGTGTACAATGTTACATGCCAGATATGAAACCTCTGGGCCTTGCAGTTTTGGAGAAGAAGATTTTTTAAGTCGTTTTGCTATTTAAGTCTATATAAACCATGTGACCCCCGGGGTGTGGCCAGTTTTGACCCCATGGGCATCATTTGAACGATCTTTGTAGAGAACCACTAAAGGATGTTACATACCAAATATGAAAAAGATTCTCATATGGTTTATATAGAATATATAGCAAAATGAGAGTAAAAATCTTATCCTCTGAAACCGCAAGGCCCAAGGTAACATCCTATAATGGTCATCTACAAATAGAAGTTTCATATTCGGTATGTAACATCCTATAGTGGTCTTCTAGAAATATTGTTCAAAACCGGCAACGCCCCGGGGTGACATGGGTTATATAAACTTAAATAGCAATATGTCTTTACTAAACTCCTCAGAAACCGCAAGGCCCAGAGGTTTCTTATTTGGTATGTAACATTATTTAGTAGTCCTCTCCAAATATCGTTCAAATTATGCTCCTGGGGTCAAAACTAGTCACGCCACGGGGGTCACATGGTTTAGATCAATTTTAGTAGCAGAATGTCTTTAAAAATCTTCTTCTCGAAACGGCAAGGCGCAGAGGTTTCGTATTTGGTGTGTAACTACCTCAAGTTGTCCTCTACAAAGATTGTTCAAATTATGCCCCATGGGCAAAAACTAACCACACCTGAGGGGTCACATGGTTTATATAGACTTAAACAGCAAAATGATTTAAAAATTCTTCTCCTGAAACTGCAAGGCCTAGAGGTTTCATATTTGGTATGTTACATCCGTGTTGTGGTCCTCTACAAATATTGTTCAAATTATGCCCCTGGGGTCAAATCTGGTCGCATCCCGGGGGTCACATATTTTATATAGACTTAAATAGCAAACTGACTTTAAAAATCGTCACCTCTGAAACGGCAAGCCCCACAGCTTTCCTATATTTGGTATGTAACATTGCATAGTGGTCCTCTCCAAAGATTGTTCAAATTATGCCCCTGGGGTCAAATCTGGTGGCACCTTGAGGGGTCACATGCGATATATAGACTTAAATAGCAAAGTTACTTTAAGATTCTTAACCTGAAACCGCAAGGCCCAGAGGTTTGTTCAAGATTGTTCATGTTATGCCCCTGCGATAAAAATAAGCCTCGCCTCCCGAATGCAAATTTGCACTGGGTTACAAGGTCTCAGGTGAGCGTCCTAGGGCCCTCAGGGCCCTTTTGTTAGCACTTGTGACCTACATATGCAGTGGACTGGAATGATTTGAACAATTTTGAAAGAGGGTCACCCAAGGATCATTCCTGTGAAGTTTGATGAAAATTTTCCCAACGGTTTAGGAGGAGATGTTCTTTGAATGAAAATGTTGACATATGATGCACAATGGACAAAAGGAAATCCTAAAAGCTCACCATTAGCACGTTGTGCTCAGGTAAGCTTAAAATGTGAATGGGTATTATCACTTAGTTATACTATGATTACCTTCATGGGACCGCTCAGCTCCACGACTACAGACACGATTCAGATAAAATTCTTTAGCCTTTTGTAAAATCTTTCTCGTCAGTTCGTTTTGGAAGTATGGTGTTGATGCTTTGGCATTGGCTGTATCCACTGCCTTAAAAATATTCCAAGCCATTTTTTCTCTAAGATCTTGAGAGGCTCTGTTATCAATAAACAACAGTTTATCATTACAGCGTCGTCTAAGTTTTTCCAATGCTGTTTGTCCCACATCTTTAGTCTTTTTGTCCTGTATATTTATGTATTTTTTCATTTCTGCTTCTGTTTCAAAGTGAGTAAAGATGACAAACGCATATTCATCAATGTCTTTTCCAAAAAGTTTAAAGAAAATGTCCACAGTTTTTACCACTTCCTCAGAAAACCGTTCTGGTTTCAGTACTAAGCAGATAGCATTGAAGCCCGGCAATGTCATCCCTATACAATGCGCTATTTGTTCATACACAAATTTGTCTTTTTGGGAAGTGTCAAAAAATCCACGAGTGTCCACAATTTCTACTCTTCTTCCAAATCTTTGTTGTGTCTGCAATAAATTGGTAACTATTTAACTAGTGTTACATCACAGTAGCTTTTCAACTTTAAATAGGAAAGGCCTTGCCAAACACACACATTTTTATTGTCGTAAAAGTAGCTACTGCAGTTATCATGCAAACAATTAGATATAATAGCTATACACATAAACACTTTGAACGTTATGCAATATGTAATGCAAGTTCTACTATTGTGCCGGAGAAAAAGTGTTAAATTACTGGGTGGCCTGCATGTAGCTTTAATAATGGCTCAAGAACTTGAAAATATTAGCACCTTTTGAATTTTCAAATAAAACCACAAAGTAGTTTATGTCCTAAGTTGTATCCAGTTATGTATGATGCATTACTATGTTAACATGTTCTTATAAAGTGGAATTCTGTATACCCAACAATTGGGTAACCAACAGTGTTTTAAGTCAAATACCCATTAAATACTATAGAAGAAATGCCCAATAAGTGCCCATTTGTAAGATCGCATTCTTATAACCAAGAAGCAAGTAACCAACAATGTTTTAGTCTGATACCCAGCAAATGCCCAAACATAGGTGCATCCGTCCGTCCGACCGAGGTTAAAGTTTTTAATAAATTCCAATATCTTTAATACTATCAAAGGTATTTAATTGAAACTTACAATACTTCTTTACTATCAACATCTCCACCAGGAAAAGCAAGCCCCATAACTCTGTTTTGTATTTTGTATCAATGCCCCTTTTTTAACTTAGAAATTTTGTTTCAAGGTTTTTATAAAATCTAATAGCTTGATTGCTATCAAAGGTATTTACTTGAAACTTAAAATACTTCTTTACTGTCAACGTCTCCACCAGAGAAGTAACCCTGATAATTCTGTTTTGTAGTTTGACAGATCTATGCCCCTTTTTAACTTATTAAAATTTTTCATAAGTTTATTCAGAATAGCCATTTTGACTGAAGTAAAAAAGCTTACATTTTTCATTCACTTTTATATACAAAGATTCATTTGGAATCAATATGGCACTTACTGAAAGTACATAATTATTTCACCTGATAGTGACAGCTCTTGTTATTGCTGTTTTAGTGTTAGAATAAATTGTTGTATGTATGTAAAGTTAAAAAACAAAAAAATATGTCGTTGGAAAGAAATTGTTGTAAGCATCTGTAAAATAATACAATCGGTATCTATCTATGTTTTCTGTATATGTTCCATTTATTCTTTACAACATACCTTCCTTTCATACTCAGTTGTAACAGACACTGGGCTCATTTCATCATGAAATCCTTGTTCTCTTGTGATACCTAGGAGCGAGTTCCCAGTTGCACTTTTGCCACTGCCAGTATGTCCAACAAGAAATATTCTTAGATCTGCATCAAATATAATAACTTATATATATCATCTGGTATTTGCTGACATACATAATTATACGCCCGTTTGAAAAACGGGTTGAATTACGTGAACGCCTGAGCGGGCGGGCCGGTTGGTTTGCGAATGGGAGGGCGGGCGGGTGGGCGAACTGGTGTTTTGGCGTTGTTTTAGTGGGCAATCTTTGTCCGGAGCATAACTTTGTCCAGCATGGATGGATTTTCAAATAACTTGGCAGAATTGATAAGCATGATGAGACAGTGTCGCACGCAAGAACCTAGTCCTGAGGTCCAAGGTCAAGGTCACAATTCAAGGTCAAACGTTAAATATAAGTACTCAATCCCAAGCATTTTGTCTGGAACATATCTTTTTCCAGCATGTATGGATTTTTTCTCTTTAGTATTTGAATCTTTACCCCTAAAAATGAGTCTTTGGTGGGCGTATCTTTGTGACAATGGCACTCTTGTTATTATGATATAATAAAATAACATTCACTTTTGTACATTGATGCATTAAGATATAAATATCAACAAAGAAGAGATACTTTGACTAAAAAAACAAACATTTATACATTACCATCTTTGCACATCATTTGTTTTGACGGTTTTGGCTGGTCTGACATTAATTGAAGAACAAAATGATACAAACGTATAGCTTAGATGATGTAATGTCACTTTTTTAGGCCCCCACTTTCTAGGGGGGGGGGGGGGGGGCATATAGATTTGGTTTGTCCGTCCGTCAATCTCATCTGTCTGTCCATCGGATTTTTGTGCCATGTGTAACTCAGAACGTGTAAATGGTAGAGTGTTAAAACTTTAGAAACGTATTCATTAGCATGTGAACTTGTGCACCTGGGTATTTTGGTGCATTTTTGTTCGACATTTGCATATTCATGGCCCTTTTTTTAAGAAAAAAAAATAAGTTTTTTGGACTTGTGTTGCGTGTAACTCGACAAGTATAACTGCTAGAGTGATGAAACTTTATAAAAACATATTCATCAGCATATCAACTTGTGCACCTGGGTATTTCAGTTCAGTTTTTGCCAACATCAGCAGAGTTATTTCAAATTATACATAATTTTAGCAAAAATTGACATTTTTGGACTAGTGTCGAGTGTAACTTAAAAATCATAATTGCTTCTGTGTTGAAACTTTATAAACATACTTATCAGCATGTGAAATTATGCACATGGGTATTTCAGTTGCTTTTAGCTCGATTTTTCGAAGAAAAGGTAGAGTTATTGTTGTCGCTCTGTCGTTCATTTGAAACTTGTTCACTATCAAAAGGGTAATTCATTACAACAAGGCAGGTAAGCCTTTGATTTGTATTTCCAGTTATCTGCCCTTGTTTGGACATGGGCGTAAAAAAAATTGTTTGTTTCAGGTTACCCAGCCTACCCTAAAAAAATACCCCAACCTTAGAACATTTTGTTGGGTTTTTTCAGATATTTTTTGTTTTATTTTCTTTTTATTAGCTCACCTGAGCATGAAGTGCCTGGTGAGCTTTTGGTATAGGGGACCTTTCTGGCGTCGTCCATCATCCGTCGTCCGTATGCCGTCAGCAATTTGGACCGTTATCGCGATAAAGACTAATTTTTTATTCAATCTTGACCTAACTTACACAGTTGGTGTATGACTATAAAATCTTGGATGGGAATGTTATTGGGTCAGATCACACCTGCAACACTAGAGTTATTGTCCCTTTTTCATGCAAAAAAAGTGCAAAAATGCCCTTTTCCAACATATAGACTTTATTTTCCATCCAATCTTATCCAACTTTCACAGTTTGTGTATGATCATCAAATCTCAGCAGAAACCAAAAATGGGCCAGATCGTGTTTCAAACACTAGAGTTATTGCCCTTTGTTTATTAAAAAAAAATACAAAAATGGACATTATTCAAGATAGAGACTTTTTTTTATCCAATCTTCACCAATATTGCACAGTTTGTCTATTATAATGAGATTACAGTTAGAGTCAAATATAAGCAAGATCGGACCAGAAACACCAGAGTTATTATTTCTCATTTCAATTCGTGTTCTATAAATTAACTAGGTACAATTATCAGTCAAACATTTAAAGTGTATTGTGTTTTAGGTATCCAGTTAACCACTCAAACACCAAAACCAGTTATTTGCTATTCATTGCCATCCCTAGTAGTAACCAATGCATGTGTATACACAAGTTTGCATTCTGAAAAATGTCTAAGCTTTCACTTAAACATCAATTTGTCTGACTTTTAAGAAAAAACGTCCGGAACATCACAATTGTTTTACCGACATAGAACAGAAGGAAAAATGTTAGAACTTTGCCCTATAAATACATTACATACCTGTCTCCTGAAAATCATAATTTACCATCAGTTCACAACCTTGGAATGCATGTGCATTGATTATCACCCTTAAAGCAATTAATTTTAAGAAACCCAAAAGGGGCTATGTAGCCGCATTAAATTAAACAATTAAGATATTAAATATGTAACAGATACAAGATTATAAATACCAATTTCAAAATAACAAACAAAGAAGTTAAAGGTACTTGCAGACTGCTTAATTGCAGAATGCAAACAAACATGTAGTAGTGTAATGGGGTTCAAATATACCCAGTAGTGTTTATATTTCCCAACTGTTTTTGACATATTTTTAAATACATGATAATTCATTTACAAATAAGTAAAAGAGTGACTTGTGAATTTGAATCAAATAAAATATGCATTGACATTTAGTGTAAGGTATACCTTCATTAATACATGAACTCTAATGGTCAAAATTATATTGAACAGTATCGCTAAAATCAAATTAATCTATGCATATATACAACCATCCATCCAGGACATAATAATTTGACATTTTTATTAAAATACTTATTTATGAAGACTTTTACACAATCAGTTATTATTATTAGAGTTGTAAGATATATAGATCAACATAGTACAAGATGATTATTTTAGAATGGTTTAGTTTTTGCAATGGATAGAACTGTTACAAGAAAAATGACATCTCACCATGTGCGGAGCAGTCAAAATACTGTTGCCATGGCAACTCCATAGTTTGATCACTTATATCACCCTTAACCATGTTGCTTTCATAAACAGTTTATGCACATAAAAGCATGTGAATAATTGCAAAAGAAATTGCAAAAGAAAAACAATAAAAAATACTTTGGAATATATATACATTCTGGCAACACAAGAAATCACTCAAAATCACACATCATTTCTACAGATAAAAAAAATAAGAGTGCCATGATGGCCCAAAGCGCTCACATGAGTTCTGGCAATGACAGAGATTAGCTAAATGTCATCACCTACAAAATGACCCAAATCAGACAACCTGATATGGCAATTCGACAGGTGCAATACAGATGCCTATCGGGCCTTCTTCTGTAGCTAACCTGGCAATCTACAGGCAATATACAGTCTCATGCCTGCCCGGTCTACTTCTGTTATTTACCTGGCCAGAGCTCCAGATAACTTTCTAGGGCAATTCTTATTTTACTCCATAATTTAAAACTGAATTCTTGAAAACGATTGATCAAATCATTTTTTACAATTGAATATGACACATCAATACTTGGTTCTAAATCAAACACTTAATCACCATGTTTGTTGCCATGACATGTGAAGATTTCATACTGGTTTTCAGTGTGCAGATAACACTATTTTCCCTACCTATGCAGGTAAACGGACGCCATATTTTGACTGACCACAATAGCTAACCGTTGAGTACTCTTTGCTCAGGTCATCTAAAATGGTTATAAAAGATTGCTCATCATCTGCAGTGACACCAAAATTATATTTTATTATGCCCCCCTTTGAAGAAATGGGGGTATATTTCATAGCACCTGCCCGTCGGTCGGTCCGTAGGTCGGTCGGATGGTCGGTCTATTTATAGACCATTTCGTTTTCCTACGATATCTAGAGAACGCTTTGACCTCAATCATGAAAGTTGGTATGCTGGTTACTTGGGAGGAAAGGAAGACGCCAAAACATTTTGAGGTCAACAGGTCAAAGGTCAAGGTCACCATTGCTAAAAATAGAAAAAAGGTTTCCGCTCAATAACTTGAGAATGCATAGAGATATTTTAATAAAACATCATGCATAGATACCTTATATTGAGACCTCGCTTGGGATTGCATATGGGGTGGGTGGGGTCAAGGTCACCGTTACTAAAAATAGAAAAATGGTCTCCGCTCAATAACTTGAGAATGCATCAAGATATTTTAATGAAACTTCATACATAGATACCATATATTGAGACCTCTCTTGGGATTGCGTATGGGGTGGGTGGGGTCAAGGTCAAAGTCACCGTTACTTAAAATAGAAAAACAGTCTCCGCTCAATAACTTTAGAACGCATTAAGATATTTTAATCAAACTTCACACAAAGATACCTTATATTGAGACCTCGCTTGGGATTGCATATGGGGTGGGTGGGGTCAAGGTCGAGGTCACTGTTACTAAAAATAGCAAAAACGGTTTCCGCTCAATAACTTGAGAACGCATCAAGATATTTTAATGAAACTTCATACCTATATACCTTATATCGAGACCTCGCTTGGGATTGCACATGGGGTGGGTGGGGTCAAGGTCACTGTTAATAAAAATAGAAAAACGGTCTCTGCTCAATAACTTTCGAATCCATACAGATATTTTAATGAAACTTCATGCGTAGATACCATATGTCGAGACCTCCCTTGGGGTTGCATATGGGGTGGCAGGGGACAAGATCAAGGTCACCATAACTAAAAATAGAAAAACTGTTTCTGCTCAGTAACCTGAGAACGCATCGAGATATTTACATGAAACTTCATACATATATACGTTATATCGAAGCCTTGCTTGAGATTGCATATGGGGTGAGTGTGGTCATGGTCAAGGTGACAGTTACTAAAAATAGAAAATGGTTTCCGCTTAATAACTTGAGAACGCATGAAGATATTATGTAACTTAATACATTGATATCTTATATTGTGACCTCTCTTGGGATTGCATATGTGGTGGGTGGGGTCAAAGTCAAGGTCACGTTACTAAAAATAGAAAAACGCTTTTGGCTCAATAACTCGACAAGCATTGAGAAATTTTAATGAAACTTCATACATAGATACCTTATATCAAGACCTTGCTTGGGATTTCATATGGGGTTGGTGGGGTCAAGGTCAAGGTTACCATTACTAAAAATAGAAAAACCGTTTCCGCTCAATAACTTGAGAACGCATCGAGATATTTTAATGAAACTTTATACATACATACCATATATCGAGACCTGCTTGGGATTGCATATTTAAAAAATTTCTTAACAATTGCACATATTTACAACTTGGCTGCAAGTCGGGGGGCATACATGTTTTACAAACATCTGTTGTTTTAATCTGGGACTTCAGACATTTTGAAAACTGCTTTTTTTGCTGTTTAAAAGTGTATCCATGTTTCAGATGTTCTGCTGACAGTACCACAATGCTTTATGGCAGCTTTTGATTCACCATATCTTTTATATTGGGTAGAACTCTGTTTTGATTACTTATTTCTCATGATTATGATTAAAATAAAAGAAAGCATTAGCATAGTTTTCTGGCCAATAACTGGCTTTTGAAGCCTTTCACGCTTCGATGAACTGGTGTTCTTACCATTTTTATTTTTGTTTACCAATTACACAAAATGGTCTACTTCATTTTGGTTCAGGACAAGATGGTCACACGGTCGTGGCCAAAGTATAATTTATCAACCTAATAAAACGTTCATTTTATTTAACTTTCCGTCATACCCATGGTATGATAAATGTATTAAAAGTATTATACTACTATGATATTAACATGCATAACAGTCAGTGAACATTGAACAAGTGATTTGTCTACACTATCACCCATTTTGAATTTGAGCTCTTCTTTTTCCCAAACAAATGGGCAAATAACTTTGTTCTTTATACCCTAATCAGTGCAAACCCATGGTTTATTATGAGATGTTATGGTCATACACAAGTTGCCTAATCAGCACAAAACCTTGGTTTATAATGGGATCTTATGGTCATACACAAGCTGTGCAAGTATTATCAAGATTAGATGAAAAATGAAGTTTCTATGTCACACAGTCATTTTTTGCAAAGTTTCTCACAAAGAAGGGGAAATAACTCCAGTGTTCCTGGTTCTATGTGGCCCATCATTGCACCTTGATGAAATCTTATGGTCATACACAAACTGTGCAAGTTTAGTCAACAAGGAATGACAATTTAATTCACTATGGAGAATGAAAGCCAAATTATAGACTTTTTTCACAAACAAGGGGTCATAACTCTGGTCTTTCTTGTCTGATCTGTTCCATATTGACTGAGACCCAGGCCTTTGTCCAGGTGCTTTAAGAACAGCGGTGCAGCTGTGCCTTAATTTACAAATCCTTGTCACCGAAACACTTAAAATCCCAAAATCAGTCTACTGCAGCACTATAATTTCAATAAGCGTCTAACTGCAGCTCACTCAAAAATGTCACAACCCAGGGGTCGCAGGTTCGAGCCCCCTCTACACCCTAACCTACTAACTCGTCCCCCTGGCAACCTTGTTTTAAACAGATCACAATGATTTTTAGCCCATCATTACACCTGCGTTGACAAAATAAAATCCCGTGGGATAAACTTAGCTGTATTTCCACCTTGTTGAATACAGCAAACACAAGCATTATATTGACCTTATTTTGTTAATTATTGTGATGTCATTTGATGTTTATCGTGTTATTCAGTGATTTTTTTTGTTTATTTTGAACATAAAGACAGAAAATGATGAGATAAATTGAATACAAGGTAAATGTTCAATACAGACAACTGTATTTGCGCAGCACAAAAACCTAAACTACTTGCCAAGGCTTGTGATTTAGGTTTTATAAGCCTTGCTAAATAAACTTATCTTAGTGTCATTTGAGGAACATTACTTTGAAAATATTTCAAACTCCAGCAAGTGGTTTCTGATAAGAAGATTGTCAAAGTTGCCTATATGGCCATATACGGTCAAACATCCCCAACCCCTGGGACCATGTTTTTTAACAAATTAAACTTATTAGAAGGAATTTGGTAAAGGGTCACACAAGGAACCTTTCTGTGTAGTCCAGATAGTCATACACGCTCAAACTTCCACACCTACTAGTGGCCATATTCTTTAATGAATTAATATACGGTAATTAGAAGGAATTTGGTAGAGGGTCACCCAACCAGTGGTTTCAGACAAAAACATTAAAAAAGTTTTCAATATAGCCATAGAAGGAAAAGTGCCCCAACCCTGACGGCCATGTTTTTTAACGATACAACATGATTTCAAGGAATTTGGTAGTTGGTCACCCAAGGAACATTTCTGTGAAATTATTTTGAAATCAAGCCACTAGTTTCAGACAAGAAGATTCTGAAAATGTCCAATATAGCCATAAAAGGAAATTTCACTGTTAATGTCAGTGACATATAAAATGTTCAATATTACATTTCTAGGCACATTACTAACTTGTGAAAAATTGGAAATATTTCTCTGCAGCAGAACCTTTCCAACACAGAACCCAGTATGTATGAATCATGTGCATGCAATAAGAAATAATGGTGCAGCTGCCATTGTTATTTTCCATGCAGTTTACTGAATTGTGTAGGAAACTTATAAATACTGAATTGTGTAGGAAACTGATAAACAATCAGTCTTATTTCATTGGGTGTGTGTGTAGTACATTTGTATCTGGTTGCTCAAGGGTTCTGTCCCATAGAGTTTAGAGTTTATTTCAACATACATTAGGCTTTAAAGCCTATGAGTACACATATATTACAACACAATATAGTCAAACGTGGTCAATAACGTACAGGCATATAAATAACTGTTTTATGCAAAACCAATTTTAACATTTATATAGTATGAATAACAAAATGTAAATCGTATTAAGTTTTTAACATGCTTGTACAACAAATTCTTGTATATTTAGTTATAATGCTATGAAAAATAACATTGTAAACTGAGACATACAATAGTTATATCTAGAGAAACTATTGTTAATATAATTCTGTTCTCAATTTAAAAGCATTAAAAATAAATGTGGCAAGGTTTCTAATTGTCTTTTGATTGTCAGTCTGTAAGAGTTCAATAAATTTTATAATATTTGTATGCTTCCAATAATATTTATTTATATACTGTTTTCTTGAAGTGTTAAATACTGGGCATGCGAGTGAAAAATGAAACCTGTCTTCCAGAACATTACAATGTTTACATTTTCTATTTTGATAACGAGTTAACTCGATTCTAAATTTTGATTAAGTTACTACATTTAGGTAGGGCTGAAATTTAAAGCTTCCATAAAGGCTATAACTTCTACCCATATAGTCATCAGCCCCAGAAGACTTGCTATTGGGTAAAAATGGGGTCAGTTGTAGAAGGTTATGCAATACATGAAATAGGATAGGAGGTCAAATAAGATTCAAGTAAACAGTTGCTGTGGTGTTTCTCTC
The DNA here is from genome assembly GCA_027627225.1 of Congeria kusceri. Classification (NCBI taxonomy): domain Eukaryota; kingdom Metazoa; phylum Mollusca; class Bivalvia; order Myida; family Dreissenidae; genus Congeria; species Congeria kusceri. The sequence continues at coordinate 14,474,296 of CM051035.1, forward strand.
TGACAAGATTTTCTGTAGAAGAATATCATTATTACCTTAAGAATTGGGAATATTCAATTTGAGTAATCAAATATTATTTGAATATGGATTGTTGTTTATGTTCACGCCTTCATTATCATCATCATCATCATCAACAACACCACAATCACAATATCATAAGCAACATTAAAAACAGCTTTTGCAATTTTTAACACAGGTCTTATAGGCATTATTTATAAACAGCTGACTTTGTTTTAACAAGTTTTCAGGTTGATGTCAAATAAGATTTCACTGATTTCAGACTGATACATTGGCAATGTGTTAAAAGTAACAGTTCATACTACTTTACAGCATCGACCTGAATTAAAAATATCGTTTTAATGCATTTATTATTAATTATTCATTTATACAAAGATATTGGTTTAATGAAATTTCATGGAATAATCCTCACCAAATTTACCCATCTATACAGCATCATTTTCAGTAACTATAGAACGATTCCAATATCATGCAATGAAATACAAGAAGATTTTTAAAGTTTTGAATAAAGTCATATAAGGAAAACTGTCTGATTCATGGCGGCCATGATTTTTTTAACAAAACAAAGTGATTTGAAGGAATTTGGTTGAGGATCACCCAAAGAACATGTGTGAAATTATTTCAAAGTCCAACCAGTGGTTTTTGACAAGAAGACATTGAAAATTTTCAATATAGCCATTTAATGAAAACTGCCCTGACCCCTGGTGGCCATGTTTGTTCACAAATCAAAATGATTTCAAGGACTTTGGCTTAGGGTCATGCAAGGAACAATTCTGTGAAATTATTCTGACATCCAGCCAGTGTTTTCAGACAAGAAGATTTTCAATGTTGTCAATATAGATATATAAGGAAAACTGCCCCGCCCCCTGGTGGTAATGTTTTTTAACAAATCAAAATGATATCAAGGAATTTGGTTGAGGGTTGCCCAAGGAACATTTCTGTGAACGTTTCTGTGAAATTATTTTGAAATCCAGCCAGTGGTTTCAAACCGGGAGATTTTTAAAGTTTTCAGTATAGCCATATAAGGAAAACTGCCCATACCCCCCGGCGGCCATGTTTTTTAACGAATCTAAATAATTTTAAGGAATTTGGTAGCGGGTCACCCTAGGAGCATTTCTAAGAAAACCATTTTCAAATCCAGCCAGTGGTTTCTGACAAGATGTTTTAAGTTTTCCAGTTTTTAAGCTTTTCGTTGCCATGGAAACCAGAGTTTTCAATATATTCTAATAAATTGAAGGAATTTGGTAAAGGACCATCTCAGGAACAGTCCTGCCAAGTTTGGTTAAAATCCACCTAGTGGTTTCGGAGAAGTAAAATGTTGAGGACGGACGCCGGAAGCCGGACACAGACTGACCACAATAGCTCACCCTTGAGCATTTTGTGCTCAGGTGAGCTAAAAATACATAAAGAGCTTATGATTGGATACTACCATCTTTGTTTCAACTACCCGTATATGGTTGAATTAAAATAAAACATTATTTATTAACACCAGTACTCATTCCGATTTGATGTCAGTTCAACTTTGAGTATCAGTGATTGACATATTGTTCTGTATTGTTGTTTTCAAAAATGTTTTAAATGTTTTTCCAACGAAGTCCATAAGCAATGATAAACCCTTACGGGTTCGAAACTGGTACATACAGTGACACTCTATAGTTACTTCACTCTACGAAAACTTCCTAAATATTATCATAATAGCACCATATAAATGTATCAAACCAAGTAGATTATTCTGGCTTTGCAGACCCGTCTAGCTCAGTTGGTAGAACGCTATACTTTCAATAAAGGGTTTGTGAGTTCGAGCCCCAGCCCCGCCACATAACTTGTGTGGGAATTGGTCGTGAAATAATTTCTACGGCCATTCTTCCCCTACCTCTGATTCAAGTAGGGCAGTTGTCATTTACTGGCATAAGTATGTGTACTTGGTACTGGTAAACCACTTACATCGGCTTAGTTTGCCCAGAAAAGGTGTGAGTGGGTTAACTGACCGCCATTATATCACTGAATTACTGGTAAATAAGGTGAAAAAGTCAAAACAAACTAACTTTTCAAATGTACTCTTAGGAGAAGGAAATTTCTATGTTACATAAGAATACTTATTGTTAACATTAACAACCATACAACTGTCAACATTGTCAGATTAAATTATAAATAACTATAGAACCTTTTAGTTGTTTTGCATAAAAACTTACTAATAATCAGATTTAATTATAAATAACTATAGAACCTTTTAGTTGTTTTACGTTAGTACTTACTAATGATTTGGAGTCAATGACACTCACAGAGACAAACTTTCCAAATGTACTCTTAGGAAAAGGCAAATGTTTATGTTATATAGGAATATTCATTGTTAACATTAAGAATCATACACCTATCAACATTGGCGGATTAAATTATAAGTAAATATACAACCTTTAAGTAGATTTGTGTAAAAACTTACTAATAATCACACCAATTTTGAGTCAAAACAGTGTAGAAGTATTTTTCAATTAAGTAGAAATAATAAATCAGCTTCAAAAATCATGTAAGATAATTACTTGAGGTTCCAAAATCCCAATTCAAATGTATGTCAGTCCAAAAGTTACATGATTAAATGATACTGAATAAGTTACTAATTAAACAGTCCAAGAACTACAGAAAATAATGAACCCTTTCAGGCACTAGATCACATGGTATAAAATCCAATAGTCTGATTGCTTGTTTACAACATGAATTTTAGCTATTTATTGCTGTTTCCATCTTTATCCTGACTGGATGCCAAGACAGACAGTGGACAATTTTACTGCTGCACACATAGCCAAAATATATGTCAGAAGCAGTATATACATGGATTACTATGTGTAATCAGGCTGATCTAAAATAGAAGTATCATGTTGACTCCGAGTGATGTATTGATCTTACTGATTAGCAGACTCCAATATCTGGGTTATATCTGTGACTAAAGGGAAATAACACATTTATGGCACTTATCTTCCTGATACTGCATTTACCTCCCTTTACCAGGTGAGCTATTCAGGAATAGATGTATTTGGGGCAAAAAAAGGGACAATAACTCTGGTGTTCCTGGTCCAATTGGGCCCATTATTAAACTCGTCCAAGATTTTATGGTCATACACAAACTGTGCAAGTTTGGTCAAGATTGAATAAAAAATGTAGTCTTTATCGCGATAACGGGCAAAATTGTCAACGGACGCCGCCGGAGAGGTCCCCTATACCAATAGCTCACCGAGCACTTTGTGCTCAGGTGAGCTTAAAATGGACTTTATTCAGGATAAAGACTTCATTTTTTATCCAATCTTCACCAATCGTGTACAGTTTGTCTATGAACGTAAGACTACAGGTGAAGTTGAATAAAAGCATGATCGGGCCAGAAACACCAGAGTTATTGCCCCTTGAGTTTGGAAAAACACATCAACAAGTTATCAATGATTGACTTGCACACACGATTTTTGATTCAATGTTGACCAAACTTACTCAGTTTTCGCATGACCATAAAAATTAATTGATTTCCAACAGTTGCAAGACTTGCATGCAGTTGTTTGTACATGCAACATTGATGTCTTCAGAGCCTGCATTAACATCATTTATCATCATTGGACAGAAAAGTATCAAAGAAAAAGCAAAACTTTAACTTATAACACAGCCATCGCAATTATCGCATTGCAACTAGTTCTCCAAAACTGTTTGTGAAAAAGACATCAAAATATACTGTTTCTGCATTTTTCAGAATTGTCAATGACTAAATGAAAAAGGGTCAGGAAAGAATATCGAGAAAAAAGATTTGAGAACCATTAGCAAAAAAAAGTACATCCACTACCCAACTCATACTTGAATTAGCCCATTGCACTAAGAGATGTTTTAAATCAACATTGATCCCATCTCACTCTGCATATTGTTCAGATTCCTTAATTTTCAAACCAGTCACAACAGTATGGTCTTCATCTGTACCAGTTCTTAGGTGAGCGCTTGGGCCATCATGGCCCTTTTGTTTTTAGTAATGGTGCCCTTGACCACGACCACCCCAGATGCAACCTCAAGCAAGGCATCTGTGTATGAAGTTTTATTACAACAGCAATTTTTGTTCCCAAGTTATTGTTCAGAAACCAAAAGTTGATGCTGCTGTCAAGTGCTTAACATATTTGTAAAGTAATTAAATGATAATCCAAAATTTGGAAGGCTTGATGCCATACCTACTGCAATTTGACTTTTTTTGTACGATTTTTTGTTAATCCACTGAAGTCCAACAAATTAAGTTTTAGCATAATACCTGCTTATGTGCAATTTTCAACACTTTTTAGCTCACCTGAGCACAAGATGCTCATGGTGAGTTTTTGTGAACACGTCCTTCATCCGTCGTCCGTCGTGCGTCAACATTTTCATTCCAACATCTCCTAAATTGCTGGGCAGATTTTTACCAAACTTCACAGGAATGATCCATGGGTGACCCTCTTTCAAAATTGTTCAAATCGTTTCGATCCGCTGCATATGTAGGTCACCAGAAAAGAAAAGAAATAATTAAGAAATAATGACTATAAATCTAAAGCTGGAGTGTTTTGTTTTACTAATTGTTGGTTAATAATTATACATTTCTTGATTTAAATAAATTAAAACTATGGGAAATGATAATCATTTGGTCTCCTGCCTAATTCATATTCAACAAAACATTTATTTAGAAAATTATTTCGAACAATACCCTGATCTGATGAAAAATAAAGTTCGTAGAGTGTGGATAATTATTTTATTTTATATCAATTAATAGTAGCCTAGTTTTTCACTGTACATGACTCTGTATAAAACTTCATATTTCATTAAGGAAGACCGCATAATTTTCAACACGATTTGATGATGCTCCTGTAATTGGCTCGAAAAGTAGTCCCAACGCATGTGGTTTTAGTCACATGATCATAACATTCAAAACGCATTGCACAATAATAGGAATCAAATTTATTATTTCTGCCCCATTTATGATAATTTAAAAACCATTTATTGTTTTTATGATAATTTTAAAACCATTTATTCTTTATTTCTATGCTTGTGGTCTTGAAATTCAACTTTATGTACATTAAACACATTCTTTCCAATTTGACAAGATTCTTGTCGTTGAGCCTTTTGCAGAGGTGTATGTTGAGAGCTAAGAACGACAACTCTGCTAGGAGCTTGTGCACAAGCTTCTTAGTAAAAAAAAAAATTATGTTATTTGAGACATGGGCCAGAGTTGATCTTTATTTAAACTTCAAACTTCACTGGGTCCAATGAGCTTTAGTTTAGATGTTAGTTTATCGGTATCAACTAACAATTTGGAATACAAAAAAAATAAAAGAAGAAAATTCTGTGAGAAAGAATCTAAAGTATTTAAATCAGAAACTACTGGAAAGCAGTTGTACATGTATACACACAACAGTTCAATGTAATAACAACATTGAGTATCAAAACAATTTTCCTTGCCTTAATATGAACAATTTCCAAATCAATACCTATAGCTATTTGATAGGTCTTTTTAAAAGCAGCAGTTCAGAAATATGTTCATAAAAATAAACCTTTGCAGAAGTCATTTCTGATGGACATCTTACCGATCAGAGTACAAAAAAACACATAAAATCCGTAAAATAAAAACGTTTGGTAACTCTTTATCGTATAATTATCTGTTGTGCTAACTGGTGATTCCTGTGGAGTAAATCAGCATGTACATTGGTGTATATTCTGTTTGTACCAAGCGTTTTCAAACATAAACATTATAAAAGTCAAATAAACGCCATAAGCGTTTATTAGAACTAATGCCAATTTAAATGTATTGAATTATATTCATAATTCTATGGACTGCGGCTTTAAAGACATATGACACACTATAAGTAACTGGACAGCAGCTATGTTATTACAATATTGCCAGTTCTTATACAACAAGGAAGCATTATACAAATTTATTACTTTGTTCTTTCTCTGCCAGATTAACTATACTATGATACAATTATCCTTGTTTATTTGTAAGTGCAATAAGGGAAAGATCAGGGCAAAATGGCAGGGTTCTGCTTCTTTGTTCTCCCTCCCCTGCTGCCTATGGTCTGGTAAACACAGGAGTGTGGAAATTTCACTTGAAGTTGAATACATTTTTGCAAATATCAATGAGAAATTAATAGACTATGTTAAAAAAAAAACTTTATGAGAAGCAGTAAAGGGATAAAAATCTTACATGAACCAAATTATTAGAAAAGATCAAAGCAGCATTCCTGTACTTTTGTTTCCCTTGTCTATGCATCATGGGCAACAACACCTGCCCATCAAGCTTGGTGATCATTGTGCTTGATGAACTTTCTATATATTCTTTATTTGAACTTGAGCTGTTTATACATTGAACAAAAAATGTACAAAAGGAAATCAAGCACGCACAGAAAAGCTAAAACCAAGATCCCATGGGCCAGAATGCACAATTGATATGGAATAACATGTATTTGTTTGAGCTGTACTTTTTCGCTAGAGCTTTTATAATTTCTGTAAAAAAAAGATGTTGGATGGTCAAAATTTTAATTTTGTTGTTGTTTTTATTTGAAACTATTGTGAAATTTGATTACTATTTCTAATAATATTTTATTAAATAGATTAAAAGTACCAAGCAATGTTATTTGCAATAAGCTATATAGGGTCATTTTACAAGTAATAGAAAAAAATGGCCCATGGATCCTTAAAGGGGCATATCAATGGTAGGTTGCACAAAAGTTCATACACAGACAGAGGACCAATTGGAAGATATACAGAGAAAATAACAATTTGGGTGTACATTTACGCACATTTTTTCCGATGTTCGCTTACATGATTAGTGACTGGAAGACAGAAAAGTAAAGTTTTGACAAGCCTGTCTCCTGGAATGTGCAGTTGTTCATTAGTAGCAATAAAAGTCTCAAAATGTTCAGAATTCTTATTGGTAACATTATTGTATTCCAATGACTGCGTTATTAATGATAATTATTATAATACTCGGGTCTTCTACTCATTTCGTAATTTATTGTTCGATGTAAATTTACCCAAATTAATCCTACATAGAGTGTACATTAACCCCCACAAATTCAAGAATCCGGGACAAAATTCGTTCCGCTAATTGTTGCATACCTGGACATAATCCCTCACAAAAATTTAATACCGTGCAGAAATTCCCCTATTAAAAAAGTGGACAGACATAAGTGGACATTTGATGGTTTGTGTCTGTTTTAACACCAACATTCTAACAACTTAGTTGTTAATTAAAGTGACAATTATATTGTATTATTACCTAATGCAATACCACCATTGGGTTAAATTATTAAAATTAATAAGCAGACGTAACGTATGTCTTAAATATTGTGCATGATTTTGAGGCTGAATATGGCATAAATATTTTTTTTCAACAATATAATATAAACACAGGTTTTTAATGTTGATGGGGGATTATGTCTGGGTTGTAAAAACAACGGGAGGGATTTTGTCCGGGTATGTTAAATGAAGCGGGAGTGATTATGTCCGAGGCGATTTTGTCCAGATACTGTCATTAAACACAACACTATATACACGTTTTCCGAATCGAAAAGTTCAGCATTGTTTTACATTATAATCATATATGTAAACAGATGCTGTGTTGATAAATAGTTTACATGGCTTACAATACATTTTTGGGGTATAAGAAAATTTGAAAAGTTGCGTAGCACTGATAATGTAAGACTGAGTTATAGTACTTTCAACAAGAGTTGGTAAAAAAACTTTCTTTACTTAATAAATAGTTGTCCATGTCAGACAGACACTTTCTCATGTGCTGCTATTGATATTACCATAATTTCGTGGGTTACCATTTTTTTGGCCGTTCAAAAAAACTAATAGAATTTTCGCTCGTGCATCCGAAGACATTGTCCGAATTACTATAACTGTTAAGTGAATTGTATATGTTTGCAGTATCTGAAAAAGAAATCCTATTAAATGTCAACTAGTAAGTGACTTGGGCATTTAACTCACCAATTAATGGCATTAAATACACAAATTATTTACTACCGTACAACTATTTTGGAATTAAGTTCCTGAAATTTCGTGTATTTAGAACAGTTTTCCAAGAATAATTGCATGTATGATTATCTCCCTTGTGTTCAATTCTCACTGGAATTTTGCTATTTTCGGTAAAAAAAATACATACACAATTCCCCTTCAATAAATTTGACTGACATTTTTACACTATTAACTTTAAGTTAGAATTCCAACCCACGAATTGCTGCGTGCAGTTTTATCATTTATTTAATATTTACGAACAATAACTAACACAATATAAATATTTATAGATTTATGAAGCCTAAAGTTAAACCTGCACGATGAAAAATTGAAAAAGTGTGTAGATTTCGTCAGGCCTATATGGTTACCTTTTAAAATATATGATAAGGACTGTCTTTATAATGATAAATTTTTTAAAAACACTAGTTTTCATTAAGATTTGCATTCTTTGATCAGCACAGGCTCAAGCACAAACAAAGTGAATCTAAATTGATGCTGTAAACACTATTTTCCAACCAAAGTAGGCCAGCCAATAACCTATGAAGTTATGAGTGATGATTTCCAGACAATACAGATCAGTAGGGTCAGGTACAATAACATAACATATACATGAAATAACAACAACAATCGGTCGTTTAATTACTCTGTTTGTAAATTATCATAAATAAGACCAACGAAATTAGGGTGACACGGCATACCCACAATTATTTTTTTCATATTTGTTTATATATTTTACTTAAATAATTATTACATATTAAAGCTGTTCTAATAATATTTTCATATCAAGGGGAATGTTCTTCTTGTAATGTTTATTTGTATTTTACTTGTCAGTATTTCATTCAAATACCATCAATATGCCCCTTAAATATATATGTTTGTATTTTACATGTCAGTATTTCAATTTTACATGTCAGTATTTCAATTTTACATGTCAGTATTTCAGTCAAATACCATCAATATGCCCCTTAAATATATCCAAAGTGCATGATAAATATATATATAACAAACAACACCTTGTTCCCATACACATAACAACACATAATATATTTAACAAACAAAACCGAAGTCCCCATATACATAACAAGAAATATCTTTAAAAAAGACAATCGGTGTTGAAATTAATATTGAGATGTCATTAAAAAATTACCTAAACAGATGGCCAGGATGATCGGTTACGTGACTTCTCAGACCCCAGATTTGTTGGTCCCCACCAATATTAGGGGACTTTTTGGATTCCAGATTTTTCGGACATGATAAGAAAACTTCTCGGACCCAAAAGTTAATTTTAGATAAATTTATAAATTTAAAAATTAAATAAAATTATAATTAATATCTATGCCATGAAGAAACGAATGATACAACTCCATGTTTCCACGAGTGATATGTGAATAACCAAAATAATTTAGGTTAACATAATTGTTAACTGAATTTGTCAAGCCAATTTAACAAATTAACAATGTAAGAAAATAATTTCTGGAATGAATTAAAATTATTATGTATCAGATGAGTCTATATAGTTATTTATAATACCGGTAATATACCATTCATGTTAGTTATCTAATATAATGACGATTTGAAGTCAAATAAGCATGTATGCTGTGTATCCCAATAAAAAGCAATAGTCAGGGAACATTCAGTGATTTTTGAAATGTTAAGAATTTATTTTTGACAACGCAAACATAAACATTAATTAGACTATGACGATTTTAAATTATATCAGTAGAAATATGATATATCAATGGTTCCTTTGTATAATTAGTATTGCAAATTGTGTATTCATGCTACGCAAATAACAATTTGACATATTCCGAATCTTCTTTCATAACATTTTATCTATAGAAAATGAAGCATCTTTTTACAGACTAAATAACATCTACTGGAGAAGTTGATAGAAAGATGCAATTATAAATAATCGTTAATAAATCGTAACCAAAATTTTAAATAAAATTAACAGTAAGTTTATTATATAAATTCCACATTTATTGAAATTTTTAGGTTTATGATTCTCTGAACGCTATTATTTATGCATGTACTAGTATATTAACACAACTATACAGCCGTTGCTAGCTACGTGCGCCACTTTTAGAATGCCACTACTTTTTGTGGAATGCGATCAATTCGCTAGAATCAATGGGCTACTTGGAATGGCAACTCTGTGAGCGAGATTATGCATGGGAACATTGCACAATTGCTATTTATAGAGCGTAACGCTTATATAAATGTAGGCTAAACAAAATAGATATTTCGTTACGTGAATGAATATATCATTCTGTTTCTGGCATACAATGAGAAAATACGTTCATAATTAGCCTCAGTTCTAGAGTATATGCCAGGATATGTTTATAACTTATTTTAACTGCTTATGTAAACAATTATTTAATTGTTTATTCCCCAAAAGTATGCAGCAGTTATTGGTATACGTTAAACCATTGTTTGAAGTTTGCATTCCCTAGAATTATAAAATTTGTCCAATTCTATTGGCATTCAATTTTCCCGCTGCATAATTATCGCAAAAATCTGGGTCACAAGTGATCTTAAACAGCTACCCTGAAAAAAACAAAACAAGATGTCCATAATGGCCCAAAGTACCTGAGTACTGGCAATGACAAAGACCTTACTGTTGTGACAGGTTTAAAGAAATGTTATATTTAAAGCATGTGTGCCATAATGGTCTTAAAAATATTCAACTTGCGGTCAGTCGGTCGGTAGGTCGGTCGGATGGTCTGCTTGCCTGTAGACCATTCGTTATTTTGTTTCTACACAATATCTAGGGAAAGCTTTGACCTATGATCATTTTAGTTTGTATACTGGTTACTTGAGAGGAAAGAAGACGCGTATTCATTTTGAGGTCAACAGGTCAAAGGTCAAGGTCACCATTGCTAAAAATAGAAAAACAGTTTCCCCTCAATAACTTGAGAACGCATCAAGATATTTTAATGAAACTTCATACATACATACCATATATTGAGACCTCACTTAAAATTGTATTTGGGGTGGGTGGGGTCAAGGTCAAGGTCAATAAAAAAATTGTCTCCGCTCATTAAGTTGAGAACGTATCAAGATATTTTAATGAAACTTCATTCATAGATACCTTAAATTGAGACCTAGCTTGGGATTGCATATGGGGTGGGTAGGGTCAAGGTCAAGGTCACCGTCCCCAAAAATATATCAAACAGTTTCAGCTCAGTAACTTCAGAATGCATAATTTTTTTTTAATTAAACTTCATACATATATACCTTATATCGAGACCTCGCTTGGAATTGCATATGGGGCGGGTGGGGCTAAGGTCACCGTTACCACAAATAGAAAAATGGTTTCTGCTCAATAACTTTAGAATCCATAAAGATATTTTAATTAAACCTCATACGTAGATACCATAAATCGAGACCTCGCTTGGGATTGCATATGGGGTGGGTGGGATCAGGATCAAGGTCACCATAACTAATAATAGAAAAAACGGTTTCTGCTCAATAACTTCAGAACGCATTGAGATATTTTAATGAAACTTCATACATATATACCTTATATCGAAGCCTTGCTTGAGATTGAATATGGGGTGGGTGTGGTCAAGGTCAAATTGACAGTTATTACAAATAGAAAATGGTTTCCGCTTAATAACTTGAGAATGCATCAAGATATTTTAATGAAACTTCATTCATAGATATCTTATATTGAGACCTGTCTTGGGATTGCATATGTGATGGGTGGGGTCAAGGTCACCGTTGCTTAAAATAGAAAAACGGTTTTCGCTCAATAAAACTTGACAAGCATTGAGATATTTTAATGAAACTTTATAGATACCTTTTATCAAGACCTCGCTTGGGATTGCATATGGGGTGGGTGGGGTCAAGATCAAGGTCACCATAACTAAAAATAGAAAATTGGTTTCTGCTCAATAACTTGCGAATGCATTGAGATATGTTAATGAAACTTCATACATAGATACCTTCTATTGAGACCTCTCTTGGGATTTCATATGGGGTGGGTAGGGTCAAGGTCATGGTCACTATAACTAAAAATAGAAAAACAGTTTCCGCTCAATAACTTGAGAACACATCGAGATATTTTAATAACACTTCATACATAAATACCATATATCGAGACCTAGCTTGGGATTGCATATTAAAAAAATTTCTTAGCAATTGCACATATTCAGATCTTGGCTGAAAGTCGGTGGGCATACATGTTTTACAAACATCTCTTGTTGTTTTTAGAGTGTTTACTGCGTCAGCGTCTGTGTTAGGTAAGTTTTTTTGTTCCTTTTTTTTGGTTAAGTTTTTTGTCAGAGTCCATTTTTCAAAAACTATCAAAGGTATCCATTTATAACTTTCAATAGTTGTTCACTATTAAAAGGTTACACCATTACAACAAGGCAGGTAACCCTGTGATTTGTATTTCCAGAGTTATCTGCACATGTTTGTACTAACAACTTGGCATATTTTGAAAAAAATTTGGTAAAGATAATAACTATCAATGACATACAATTTAATTTCAAGGTACTTGTTTATAGTGCTGACCCCATTCTGCAGACACAAGGAGGTAACTTTTTCAAGGAATTTGTTGGAGTTATCACCCTTTTTTCAACTTACAATTTTCCTTTAAGGTTAAATTTCTGAATACATATATGTGGTATTGATTTAAAACTCAAATTACTTGATCACAGTGATGAACTTATTGTGTAAACAAGAGGAGATAACTCTATTAAGGAGTTTTCTTGAGTTATATTGCCCTTTTTTCAACTTAGAATTTTTGCTTAAGGTCAAATTTCTCAATATCTTTAAAAGGTATTGACCTGAAACACAAAATACTTGATCACAGTCTGTAGAAAAGATAACTATATCAAGTATTTTGGTGGAGTTTTCAACTTAGAATGTTTGCTTTAGGTCAAATTTCTCAATATCTATAAGAGGTATTGACTTGAAATTCAACATATTTCATAACAGTGATGAACCTATTCTATAAACAAAAGCCAGATTACAATCAGTCGAGCACCCATAGGCTGTGCTCTTGTTTGGTAATACCATTGGTTCCAGAAGCATGACTGTCACTCTTCTGAGAAAAAAAAAAGAGAAAATTGTCCATTCATGCAGATATTCGCAAAAGCAGAATTTTTCTAAGATTCAAGACATTGCTAAGGTTGTGAGCTTGATGGTCTCCACCTTTTGCTCCCCTTCACTATCATACTGTTAAAAGTGAAAATCTTGTCCTTGCAAGGTAGCAGGGGAGATTATGAATCCATTATGCAAATACCTGAGCCAAAGCAATTAGATTTACAATGGATGGATTGATAATCTCCCTTTTCAGAAAAGGAGAATTAATCACAGAAATCCAGATTTGAATCAAACATGTGATGCATCAAATTTAGATTGGGGTGCTGTTTGTGCAAGAGTTCAATGGGAATCTTGATTACCAAGAGATTTGCACTAAACCAGGACATTTCTTTTCAATGATTTTTCTAAGAGTTAAAATACTTTAAAGATTTCTGAAATTAGTACTTAATATTACTTAATACTGATAACATTAAAATAGAAATGAATCAAAAACTGAATATTTTTTCTCAAGTTAACATGCATTGAACAATATGTTTAGCAACTCACAGAATATGAACATCTTTGATGAATGAAGACTTCAAAGGAGCAAATAACACAGCATAATTGCTTGTTTTGTATTCATTTTAAAGGTTACTTAGAATTAAAACAATTCAATAAGATAATGGCTCTTTCTTTGAACTGTAGTAAGTAATTGTGCATGGAAATGTAAGGAGTGTAACATTTTTATCCTAATTTGTTTGGTTTGTTAAATGGCCATCGATGCTTAAAAGTTACTGTTAGTACCAACAAGAAATGTCTTTAAAAAAAGACAATCGGCGTTGACATTAATATTGAGATATGATTTTTACCCTAAACATAATACAAGAGGGCCAAGATGATCGGTTACATGGCTTCTCGGACCCCAGATCTGTCGGTCCCAACCTATATAAGAAGATTTCTCGGACTCCAGCTATTTCGGACACCATACGAAATTAATTTGTGATTCATTCAATAATTATTAATATTTGTACTGTTAATAAACTGATCATACCGCCCCATGTTTTCACCAGTGATACATGAATAACCTAAATAATTTACGTTAACATCATTATTATATAATTTTGTCAGCCAAATATAACACATTAACAATGTTCGAAAATAATTGCGGGAATGATTGAAAAGTATTCAGTGTCAGACGCGTATAGTTATTCTTAAGTAATATGCCCTACCTTCATCTTGGAAAATATCTATGCATAATACATACACATTTCGAAGTCAATGAATCATTTATACTGTTTATCCTCAGGAAAAGCAATCTTCAGGAAACATTAAGCCTATTTGAAATGATTATAACTTCCATTTTTATAACACAAATATTACAGTAGACTATGGCGATTTAAAATAATATTTGGTAGCAATATTATGTATCAAGTGTTTCTGTGTATAAATGGCATTGCAAATAATGTATTAATGCTACACAAATGGAGTAAAAGTAGCATGAATATCATTTTGACCTTTTCCGGGCGAGACTTATTTCACAACATGTTATTTATTAAAATGTATCTTTTTATAGATTGATTAACATCTACTGGAGAAGTTGACAGAAATGTACAATTATCATTGTTTCTTTATAGAACACAGCGCAATTCAATTTCAAATTAACATGCATAGTATGTTTATAAACATAAATTCCCCATTTATTGAAATATTCGCTCTTATGTTTCTCTGTACGCTAATTGATGCATGTATATTATAACAGCTATACACTGGCAGCTCAACGCAGGCTATTTTTAGAATGACCGTGTGTTGAACTCGTTTTCTAGAATCGTTTGTTATTAACAGAGCGGGCCACTTGGCAAAACAAAATAGTGGATTAATTCTGGGAATTAATATAATACTCTATTCATGACATGCAATAAGAAAATACGTTCAAATTTATGCTCAGTTCTAGAGTATATGTTGAAGATATGTTTATTACTTCATTTTAACTGCTTATGTAAACAATTATGTAAATTTTTTATCCCCAAAAGTATGCAACAGCTATTGGTATACGTTAAACCATTGTTTGAAGTTTGCCTTCCCTAGAATTAGAAATTTTTCCCAATTCTATTGGCATTCAATTTTTCCGCTGCATAATTATCGCAAGAAAATCTGGGTCAAAAGTGATCTTAGACAGCCGCGCCAAAAAAACATCTTAGTCTAAGCTGGGGGTATAGTTCATTGCAGATGTTTTGATATCATTACTGAAGACAGACATTACAAATTGTTACAAAGTTATATATAAAATATGCTGTTCCTTATAAAAAGGGTAATTTTTAAGATTTTTTGTTTTTCGAGACTTTCTCAATGTAACAAAGAAATGTCTAATAATGTTAAAAAATCCATTATGAACACTCTGAAACTAAAGAACAAATTCATCGGTCATCAGCATTTAATTTCTTACACGTTCAAATATTGATGTTGATTTAAAATTGTGTAACCACTTAATGACAAATAAAGTTATACATTTTTTTTCTTTATTGGCTTCCTGTTGTCATTTTCTTTAACTATGATGTCTATGCATTATTTCTCTCATGAGTATTTCATGATCTTCTTTTCTTGAATTTTTGCTGTTGTAAACAACTTCGGTCCCATTCTTTTTTTAAGCAGCTGTGCTATTTAAAGTAAAAGAACAGTTTCTGCTCATTAACTTGAGAACGCATTGAGATATTTTTTATGAAACTTAATCCATATATACCTTATATTGAGACCTCGCTTGTGATTGCATATGGGGTGGGTGGGTCAAGGTCAAGGTCACTTTTACTTAAAATAGCAAAATGGTTTCCCCTCAAAAACTTGAGACCGAATTGAGATATTTCAATGAAACTTGTTACATAGGTACCTTATATCAAGACCTCACTTGGGATTGCGTATAGGGTCAATTTTGTCAAGGTCCATGTTACTTAAAATATAAAAAACAGTTTCCGCTCAATAGCTTGATAACACATTGAGATATTTTAATGAAACATGCATAGATATCTTATATTTAGACCTCGCTTGGGATTGCAAATGGGGGGATGGGTCAAGGTCACCATTACTAAAAATAGACAAACAAGTTTCTTCATAATAGCTTGAGAAGACATTAAGATAATTTAATGAAACTTTAAATGTAGATACCTTATATATAGACCTCACTTGGGATTGCATATTGGGGTGGGTGGGGTCAATGTGAAGGTCACAATTTTGAATTTTGTGTGTGTGTGTTGACTTTAATGCATTTTATTTACAAAATTTGATTTTTGGGGAATTTCTAGGTTTCTTGTTTATTTTGGCATCTTGATTATACAATCCATCCAGAAATGACTCAGTTATTGAACAGACACAAAAAACAGACCCTATTTTTGATGAGAAGATTGTAAAATTTGCCTAAACAGCCATATAAGGTCAAACTTCCCCACCCCTGTGCAGGCATGTTTTTTAATGTCAACCAAAAACTTAAAATCTAGCAAATTTTGAAAATCTTCTCGCCAGAAACCACTTGCTGGATTTTAAAATAATTTTACAGAAATTTTCCTTTAAATAATTTTGATTTCTTAAAAAACATGGGTGCCAGGGGGTGGGGAAGTTTGACCTTATATGGCTGTTTAGGCAAAGTTAACAATCTTCTCATTAGAAACCACTTGCTGAATTGAAAAATAATTTCAAAGAAATGTTGCTTGTATGACTCTCTACCAAATTCCTTCAAATGATTTTGATTCATTAAAAAACATGGCTGCCATGTTCACAATCATTAGACGATGTGTCGCGCACAAGATCCAGGTCCATACCGCCAAGGTCAAGTTAAAAAAAAAAGGTCTGTTTTTTGTGTCTGTTCAATAACTCAGTCATTTCTGAATGGATTGTGAAATAACTTGCAGAAATGTTCACCATTATGAAATGATGGGTCGCGCCCAAGATGCAGATCCCTACATCCAAGGTCAAGGTCACACTTGGAGGTCACAGGTAAAAAATGGTGTCTGTTTTTCGTGTCCGGTCAATAACTCTGCCATTTCTGCATTGATTGTGAAATTATTTGGTAGATAATTTTGATCAGCATCATGAGAAGATGAGTCATGCTTAAGACCCAGGTCTGTACCTCAAAGGTCAAGGTTACACTTACAGGTCAAAGTTCAAAAATGGGAACTTTTCTGTGTCCAGTCAATAACTCTGTCATTTCTGGATGTATTTTGAAATGACTTTTGATGAAATGTTCACAATCATGAGACGATATGTTGCACAGAAGATCCAGATCTGTAGCTCCAAGGTCAAGGTCACACTATGAATAGTTTTTACCAATTGTTCTGCATGCAAATTTATGTCAGCTTCACTACATAAACTCGTGTGATGAACATTAAATTGTTAACTGCTAATAAATTTATGTGACCAGTCCCAATCAGCATTCATGTCCTATGGACACATTTCTAGTTTGAATTTTGCTTCATCTGCATCATCTGCATGTTCCTAGGTTTTTGTGTGGTATGCTCACATACAGTTGTGGTATCAAATTGTATCCTGTAGTTCTAGTGATTTTTAGTGATAGTAATATCTGTGCCCTTCTCATTGCATTTATATTGATTGACAAAGAGCATTTGGAGCATCCATTAGTTTTACTGATATCCATGTTTCAAATTATTTTGATTCATTTATAAACATGGCTTCATGAGGGCAGGGCAGTTTTCCTTCTTTGACTATAAAGTCAATTTTGAAAATCTTCCTTCAAAATTCAAAATAATTTCACACACATGTTTGATGGGTCACCCTAATTTCTTCCAAATTCTTTTGATTCGTTAAAAGTCATAGCCACCAGAAATGTTCTTTGGGTGACCCTCTACCAGTTTTGTTGATATAAATTACATTTGTCAACAAACATGGCCACCAGTGGGGGGGGTAGTTTTCCATATATGGTTATATTAAAACTTAAGAGTTATTCTTGTCTGAAACCACTAGCTTGATTTCAAAATAATTTTCAGCATTGTTGTTTGTGTGAAACTACCCAATTTCTTCAACTCGTTTTGATTCTTGAAAAAACGTTGCTGGAACAGGGCAGGACAGTTTCTATATGCCCGTTTGAAAAATGAGACGTATTATGGTAACGCCCTTGGCAGGCGGCCGGGCGGGTGTTTGGCTGAAAAACATTGTCCGGAGCATATCTTTGTCCAGCATGAATGGAATTTTGAATAATTTTGCAGAAGTGACCAGCATAGTGAGACAGGTTGTCGCGCCCAAGAACCAGGTCCCTACATCCAAGGTCAAGGTCAAAGGTCAAATTTAAGAAATCAATGCTAAACACTTTGTCAGGAGCATATCTTTGTCCAGCATGAATGGATTTTCAAATAATTTTGCATAAGTGACCAGCATATTGAGACGGAGTGTCGTGCACAAGAACCAGGTCTCTTAGTCCAAGGTCAAGGTGAAAGGTCAAATTTAAGAAATCAATCCCAAACACTTTCTGGAGCATATCTTTGTCCAGCATGGATGGATTTTGAAATAACCTAGCAGAAGTGACAAGCATGGTGGGACAGAGTGTTATGCGCAAGAATCAAGTCCCTAGGTCCAAGGTCAAAGTCACAATTCAAGGTCAAAGGCCAAATTTAAGAAATCAATCTTAACACTTTGCCCGGAGCATATCTTTGTTCAGCATGGATTGATTTCCAAATAACCTGGCAAAAGTGACAAGCATGGTGAGACAGAGTGTTGTTCGCAGTAACTAAGTCCCTAGGTCCAAGGTCAAGATCACAATTCAAGGTCACAGGTCAGTTCTAAGGAATGAATCCTAAACACTTTGTCCGGAGCGTATCTTTGTCCAGCATGGATGGATTTTCAAATAACTTGGCAGAAGTGACATGCATGGTAAGACGGAGTGTCACGAACAATGGCCAGGTCCCTTGGTCCAAGGTAAATGTCCCAATTCACAGTCAAATTTAAGAAATCAATCCTAAATACTTTGTCCGCAGCGTATGTTTGTCAATCATGAATGGATAATCAAATAACTTGGCAGAAAAGACAAGCATAGTGAGGCAGAGTGTGGTGCACAAGAACCAGTGTGGTGTACAAGAACCAGGTCCCTATGTTCCAGGTCAAGGTCACAAATCAAGGTCAAATATAAGAAATCAATTGTTAACACTTAGTCTGGAGCATATCTTCGTCCAGCATGGATGGATTTTCAAATTACTTGGCAGAAGTGACAAGCATGGTGAATTGTAGTGTTGCACGCAAGAACCTGGTCTCTAGGTCCTAGGTCAAGGTCTGAATTCAAGGTTAAAGGCGTAGTGGCAGTGTCAACTTTTTGTTTCCGCTCTCTAACTCGAGAACGAATTCAGCTATGGTTATGGAACTTCATACATAAATATGTTTTTGCGAGACCTCACTTGGAATTGCAATTGCGGTGTGTGGGTTTAAGGTCAATATCACTGTCCCTACAAAATAGAAAAACAGTTTCTGCTGAATAAATTGAGAACGCATTGAGATATTTTAATAAAACTTAATACATTAATACCTTATATTGAGACCTCAGTTGGGATTGCATATCCGGTGGATGGGGTCAAGGTCAAAGTCACAGTTACTGAAGATAGGAAAACTGTTTATGCTCAATAACTGGAGAAACCATTGAGATATTTTAATTAAACTTAATCCTGAGATACCTTATATTGAGACCTCGCTTGGGATTGCATATGGGGTGAGTGGGAGCAAAGAAGGCTGATAGCCCCTGCTGGCTTTCAATTGGCGATATATAGTTTATCATGCAGACAGACTGACTGGGCACTGAGCCTGAAATCCAGAATAAATTAATTCCCACATGCCTGTGCCACCATTTATTGTATCTTGGATTTGTTGAGAATAATCTCTAGGAGCAGAATATTTGGATGGCAGAGGTGAATTTCCAGGTTTTTTACCTGTCAAAGGAACAAGAGCAAACTGGGATGACCGAGTATATTGAGCATTTTATAATAACACAATCTGATAAAAGTGTTAATTGTGGATTTAATAGATACATCTCAATACTTGTACCTTGGACTTCATCATGATAGTTTATTGAGACAGATTTAGATGTCTGATGTTGTCTCCTGTGTGTGCCACCTGTCAAATAAACAACAGCAAGATGTGATGTCCCAGTACTGTATCATGCAAAATATCAGTGGTGCCAAATGTTGGTGTGTTTTAAAGCTTTTAGACTGTTGGCGGAAGCTAATGGTCTATTGATTTCCAAAACAGGTATTGCTGAAAACATCTTCTTGTCTTTGCAGGCTATTAGAAAGTAAATCAGAACCAGAAATGGTACTTCTACAAAATAGCATAATTTCACACATGTTTTCTTACATTTAATTATTTAAGATAATGCATGTAATCTGTATTATAAAGTTGTATATCATGTGAACATACCGTTATTTCAAAGTCATTTGGATGGGCGATAAAACTTTGAATTAATGATAGGTTCGGAATAAAGATGTTCACCATTTAAAAAAAACAACTAAAGTTCAAATCACATGTTGTTTTCTATCCCCATACAAGACTGTAAAGGAGCTAAAAATAGTAAATAAAATAAAATAAAATAGTTCTAAATAACCATGTTAAAATGTACTACGTGTTCAAATGTACTACGCTTCATCGGTTATCTGGCCCGTTGAAGATTGACTTGTTAACTTTGTCACAGATTCCAAAAATTAAGAATAGTGAATATTAAATAGCAAAATGACACTACAGACATACTGTTAATACCATTTTGTTTATCAGTAATTGTCAGTTGAAATTGATATAATTATAAAGCATTTGTTATGCTTAACGATTAATTATTAGAAGTGTTTCAGATGTTTTTGTTAAAATTGTTAAAATCGCTCACCTGAGGGGCTAAGGAATTAAACTTTTCTGAGTAAGTTACATGAAGATTCGACTAAAATTGTGGCCTCTAGATTGTTCGCAAGCTTGTTTGTAGCTCACCTGAGCACGAAGTGCTTGGTGAGGTATGGGTATAGGGCACCTCCCAGGCGTCGTCTATCGTCCTTCGTCGATGTGCCCCCAACAATTTGGACCGTTATCGCGATAAAGACTACATTTTGTATTCAAATTGGACCTAACAACCACAGTTTGTGTAAGACTATAACATGGGATTGTTATTGGGTCAGATCACACCAGTAACACCAGAGCCCCTTTTTCATGCAAAATGCGCAAAAGTGCCCTTTTCCAACGTATATTCTTTATTTTCCATCAAATCTTAACCAAACTTTCACAGTTTATGTATCACCATCAGATCTCAGCAGACATAAAAAATGGACCAGATTGTGTTTCAAACACCTTTGTTTATTTAAAAAAATATACAAAAATGGACATTATTCAGCATAGAGGGAGACTATTCAGGATAGCAAGAGACATTTTTTATGCAATCTTCACCAATTATTCAGGATAGAGAGAGACATTTTTCATCCAATGGTTTCCCAGCAAATATCTTGAGAATGCATTGAAATATTTTAATTATACTTAATACATAGTTACCTTATAGAAAGACCTTAATTGGAATTGGATTAAGGTCACTTTTACTAAAAGTAGAAAAACCGTTTCCGCTTAATAACTTGAGAACACATTGAGATATTGTAATTTAACTGCATTCAGAGATACCTAATATCAAGACCTCGTTTGGGATTTAATATGGGGTGGGTAGGGTCAGGGTCAAAGTCACCATTACTAAACAGAAAAATGGTTCCTGCTTAATAACTTCAGAACACATTTCATACATAGATACCTTATATTGAGACCTTGCTTGGGATTGTGCATAGAGTGGGTGTGATCTAGGTCACCACACTAAAAATAAAAAAACTGTTTCAGCTCAATAGCTTTAGAACACATTGAGATATTTTAATGAAACTTCATACATAGATATCTTATATCTAGACCTCGCTTGGGATTGCATGCATGATTGGTA
Organism: Congeria kusceri; assembly: GCA_027627225.1. Lineage (NCBI taxonomy): Eukaryota > Metazoa > Mollusca > Bivalvia > Myida > Dreissenidae > Congeria > Congeria kusceri. The sequence goes on from CM051035.1 coordinate 14,496,278, forward strand.
GGGTCTTGGTCGTGGTCACCATAACTTAAAATAGGCAAACAGATATTTTAATGGAATCTTTATATGTAGATACTTTATATTTAAACCTCACTTGGGATTGCATATGGGCGGGTGGGGTCAAGGTCAGGGTCACCATTACTAAAATGTTTATTTTTTTCCTGACTTTGATGCATTTCATTTGAAATATGTGGTTTATGGGGACTTTTCATGTTTCTTGTTTATTTTGTCATCTTGATTATAGATTTCAGAATATATATGTGATATTGCCCCTTTTTCATGCAAAATGCGCAAAAGTGCCCTTTTCCAACGTATATTCTTTATTTTCCATCAAATCTTAACCAAACTTTCACAGTTTATGTATCACCATCAGATCTCAGCAGACATAAAAAATGGACCAGATTGTGTTTCAAACACCTTTGTTTATTTAAAAAAATATACAAAAATGGACATTATTCAGCATAGAGGGAGACTATTCAGGATAGCAAGAGACATTTTTTATGCAATCTTCACCAATTATTCAGGATAGAGAGAGACATTTTTCATCCAATCTTCACCAATCTTGCACAGTTTGTCTCAACCATGAGATTACAGTTTAAGTCGAATATAAGCAAGGTCAGACAAGAAACACCAGGTTCTTGCCCCTTGTTTGTGAAAAAAAAAATGCAAAAATAGACATTATACAGGATAGAGATTTCATTTTTCATCCAATCTTTACCAATCTTGCACAGTTTGTCTATGAACATAAAATTAATAGTGAAGTCGAATATAAGGCAAGATTGGAACAGAAACACCAGAGTTATTGCCCTTTTTGTGAAAAAAATATGCAAACATGGCTATAATTCAGGATAGATACTTCATTTTCCATCCAATTTTTACCAATTGTGTACAGTTTGCCGATGAACGTAAGACTACAGGCAAAGTAGAATATAAGCATGATCGGGCCAGAAACAGAGTTATTGCCCCTTTTTGTTTGGAAACAAACATCAACGAGTTATAAATGATTGGCTTGACCAATGTTTACCAAACTTACACAGTTTGTGCATGACCATAAAAATTGATTGATAAGATTTTATTTCTTACAGTTGCAAGACTTGCATGCAGTTATTTGTACATGCAACTTTGATGCCCTCAGAGCCTGCATTAATGTCATTTATCATCATTCCAAAGAAAATTATGAAAGCAAATCTTTACCTTATAGGACAGCCATCGCAATAATCGCATTGCAACTAGTTTTCCAAAACTGTTTGCGAAAAAGACATCAAAATCTACTGTTTGTGCATTTTCCAAAATTGTTAATGACTTATAATAAAGGGTCAGGTAAGAATATGGAGAAAAATGATTAAAGAACCATTACCAAAAAAATGCACATCCACTACCCAACTCATACTTTAGTTAGCCCATTGCACTTACCGATGTGTTAAATCAAAACTGATCCTACCCACACTGTGTATTGTTCAAATACCTTAATTTTCAAACCAGTCACAACAGTATGGTCTACATGTGTACCAGTTCTCAGGTGAGCGCTTTGGGCCATCATGACACTCTTGTTTGCAAATTAAAACAAATATAGTGCGCGTCTAATTCAATGCTATTTATCTATGACATTCTCATCATTATTTTTTGTAATTTGTGGGAGGCAAATATTTATGTGCAAACTATTTAACAAGCAAAAGTTATATGCATACACATCAATCTACAACGGGTAATAATAGTCTATGAACCTTATAAGTGCGAATTAATATTCAGTGCTTTTTATCACAAGTGCTATGTTCAGTAAATACCAGTTTAAATAAAAATAAATTGAATTTGTAAAATACATTCAAAACTCTATTTGGAAGTACAATGCTTTTCCATAATTCTTATGCGTACGTCAAAAACAAAAACAATTGTCAATCGAGTGGTTACGAGCGCTCTGGCCGCTATATGTACTGACTCAATACACTGTCGTTAAACTTACGCAATACGCACCTAACCAGTCAACAGCACAAACAGATACGCAATGATACCTATGTGAATTGACATAACATGCATTCGCTTGTAGATGTTGACTAAATGGATTATTATTGTTGTTTATTAGTGTTTTAGTCAGATCAAGTTCTTGTCATCTATTCATAGAAAGAAGCATTGATAACAGGTAGCCACACTGCTCAGCGAACGAAGCACGGTAATTTATCAATTTACTGACTCGTAGCCTGCAAAGTAAAGAAGTAGTTCCTTCAAGACCGATGTCAGAAATACACCTACTAAATTCTAAAATGATAAAAGGCATTTTGTTGCTTTTGCACAGAATGATTTAAGATGGCAAGAGTAAGTGAAGCATACAAGAAGTGGCGTCGTCAACTTTTCATTTTCGCGTTCTAACTGGAAAACCAATTGAGCTTTTGTAATAAAACTTAATACATAGCTACGGTGTTGCGAGACATCACTTGGGATTCCTTATGGGGTGGGTGGGGGTCAAGGTTAAGGTCACTGTAACTAAAAATTGAAAAATGGTTTCCGCTTAGTAACTGGAGAATGCAAGGTCACGGTCAATGTTATTAAAAATAGTAAAACAGTTTCAGGTCAATAACTACAGAATGCATTTAGATATTTTAATGAAACGTAGTCATATATACACTTATATCAAGACCTCGCTAGGGATTGCATATGGGGTGGGTGGGCTCATGGTAAAGGTCACTGTTCCTAATAATAGAAAGAGTTTCTGCTCTATAACCTCACTTGGGATTGCATATGTGTTGGGTGTGGTCAAGGTCACTGTCACTGTTACTGAAGTTAGACAAATGGTTTCCCAGCAAATATCTTGAGAATGCATTGAAATATTTTAATTATACTTAATACATAGTTACCTTATAGAAAGACCTTAATTGGAATTGGATTAAGGTCACTTTTACTAAAAGTAGAAAAACCGTTTCCGCTTAATAACTTGAGAACACATTGAGATATTGTAATTTAACTGCATTCAGAGATACCTAATATCAAGACCTCGTTTGGGATTTAATATGGGGTGGGTAGGGTCAGGGTCAAAGTCACCATTACTAAACAGAAAAATGGTTCCTGCTTAATAACTTCAGAACACATTTCATACATAGATACCTTATATTGAGACCTTGCTTGGGATTGTGCATAGAGTGGGTGTGATCTAGGTCACCACACTAAAAATAAAAAAACTGTTTCAGCTCAATAGCTTTAGAACACATTGAGATATTTTAATGAAACTTCATACATAGATATCTTATATCTAGACCTCGCTTGGGATTGCATGCATGATTGGTAGGGTCTTGGTCGTGGTCACCATAACTTAAAATAGGCAAACAGATATTTTAATGGAATCTTTATATGTAGATACTTTATATTTAAACCTCACTTGGGATTGCATATGGGCGGGTGGGGTCAAGGTCAGGGTCACCATTACTAAAATGTTTATTTTTTTCCTGACTTTGATGCATTTCATTTGAAATATGTGGTTTATGGGGACTTTTCATGTTTCTTGTTTATTTTGTCATCTTGATTATAGATTTCAGAATATATATGTGATACTTTTGATACCTCAACTCACCATACAGAGATAGGTTTTGACAATGAATTTAAATGCACATACCAAAACATTAATCTTTCAATTGTTTCTCTATAGGCATTACATCGTTACCCCAAACGAGAGGGCTATAAGGCTGTATGTTGCTGACCTGAGGGGATAAGGAACTACTGTTCTGATAAAGTTTCGTGAAGATTCGGCTAAAATATTAACACAATAGTGTTCACAAGCTTTTTTTTTTCAATTTGGCCTGGTGACTTAGTTTTTGACCCCATATGACCTGGTTTGAAACTTTTCCCAGATATCATTTGGAACAAATGTTCTAAGCAAGTTTCAAGAATATTGTGCAAACAATGTGACTTATAATGTTCTCAAACTCGTTCTTTAATTTACTCTAGTGACCTAGTTTTTGACCCCACATGACCCAGATATCACTGGGACAAATGTTCTTAGCAAGTTTCTTGACGATTGAGCTATAAATATAGTGTTCAAATGCTTTTTCTTGTGGGTAAATACTGGCCACGTTGAGGGGGTCACATGGTTTATATATATAGTTATTGATATAGACTTAGAAAGTAAAATGACTTGAAAAATCATTTTATCCGAAACTGCAAGGCCAAGAGGTTTTGAATTTAGTATTTAACATCATATAGTTGTTCTCTGCAAAGATTGTTGAAATTATGCCCCTGGGATAAAAGGAAGTCATGCCCAGGGGTCATACAGTTTCTATAGACTTATATGGCAAATGGACTTAGTAATAAAAATATTCTCCTCTGTAACTGCAAGGCCCAGATGTTTACTCTTTGGCATGTAACATTACTAACATGGTTTAGTGGTCCTCTACAAATTATGGCCCTTAGGGTAAAAAGAAGCCACGCCCAGGTTTTACATGGTTAATAATGACATAAATAGCCTAATGACTTTAAAAATCTCATCTGAAACAGCAAATTCCAAATCTTCATACTCAGGTGAGCACTTAAGGGCCATGTGGCCCTCTAGTTTTAACAAAGGATTATTACATTTATTTATGTGATACTACTGATATCATACTTGCTTTTTTGTGTTAATTATTTCCACATTTTACATTAACAGTTGCACAAATAATCAATGTTAAATTTTACCTGTAGTCGGTTGTTCTACAGAAACTTGATGCATTGGTTGAGAAACATTGCCTTGCTGATAAACTGGTGGTTGATTCTGTTGCATTGGTTGAGAGACACTGCCTTGCTGATAAACTGGTGGTTGCTTATGTTGCGTTGGTTGGGAGACACTGCCTTGCTGATAAACTGGAGGTTGGTTCTGTTGCATTGGTTGAGAGACACCGCCTTGCTGATAAGCTGGGGGTTGATTATGTTGCATTGGTTGACAGACACTGCCTTGCTGATAAACTTGAGGTTGGTTCTGTTGCATTGGTTGAGAGACACTGCCTTCTAGATAACCTGGTGGTTGCTTATGTTGCATTGGCTGGGAGACACTGCCTTGCTGATAAACTGGAGGTTGGTTCTGTTGCATTGGTTGAGAGATGCCGCCTTGCTGATAAACTGGTGATTGATTCTGTTGCATTGGTTGACAGATGCCGCCTTCCTGATAAACTGGTGATTGATTCTGTTGCATTGATTGAGAGACACTGCCTTGCTGATAAACTGGTGGTTGATTCTGTTGCATTGGTTGAGAGACACTGCCTTGCTGGTAAACTGGTGGTTGATTCTGTTGCATTGGTTGGTAGACACTGCCTTGCTGATAAACTGGATGTTGCTTATGTAGCATTGATTGAGAGACACTGCCTTGCTGATAAACTGTTGGTTGATTCTGTTGCATTGGTGGACACACACTTCCTTGCTGATAAACTAGTGGTTGATTCTGTTGCATTGGTTGAGAGACACTGCCTTGCTGATAAACTGGTGGTTGCTTATGTTGCGTTGGTTGGGAGACACTGCCTTGCTGATAAACTGGAGGTTGGTTCTGTTGCATTGGTTGAGAGACGCCGCCTTGCTGATAAGCTGGGGGTTGATTATGTTGCATTGGTTGACAGACACTGCCTTGCTGATAAACTTGAGGTTGGTTCTGTTGCATTGGTTGAGAGACACTGCCTTCTAGATAACCTGGTGGTTGCTTATGTTGCATTGGTTGGGAGACACTGCCTTGCTGATAAACTGGAGGTTGGTTCTGTTGCATTGGTTGAGAGACGCCGCCTTGCTGATAAACTGGTGATTGATACTGTTGCATTGATTGAGAGACACTGCCTTGCTGATAAACTGGTGGTTGATTCTGTTGCATTGGTTGAGAGACACTGCCTTCTAGATAACCGGGTGGTTGCTTATGTTGCATTGGTTGACAGACACTGCCTTGCTGGTAAACTGGTGGTTGATTATGTTGCATTGATTGAGAGACACTGCCTTGCTGATAAACTGTTGGTTGATTCTGTTGCATTGGTTGACACACACTTCCTTGCTGATAAACTAGTGGTTGATTCTGTTGCATTGGTTGACACACACTTCCTTGCTGATAAACTAGTGGTTGATTCTGTTGCATTGGTTGAGAGACACTGCCTTGCTGATAAACTTGAGGTTGGTTCTGTTGCATTGGTTGAGAGACACTGCCTTGCTGATTTACTGGAGATTGATTCTGTTGCATTGGTTGAGAGACATTGCCTGGCCGATAAACTGGTGATTGATTCTGTTGCATCCATTGAGAGACACTGCCTTGCTGATAAACTGGGGGTTGATTATGAGGCATTGGTTGGGAAACACTGCCTTGCTGATAAACTGGAGATGGACTCTTTTGAAAGTCTCCACCAGTATCTAAAACAATGGTTATATGACTTTTAGTACAAGGATATTATTATTGATGGATGAGCTCCGAAAATGTGCTATGTCAATTGATGAAAATGAGATGAGAAGGGAAAAAAGTATTTTTCAAAAACTAATCATAACTAGAACTGCAATACCAAATAAGATGCTATTATTGCAACAAGTAATGTACACTCAACCTTTATTTCACAGCAACCACTAGCAAAATTTAATGAAACTTGATTAAATGTTTAATACCAATAGGCCTTTCTCAAGGGATGTTCACTTCCAGGGACTAAACATTGATTATAAGGAGAGTTTTGCAAATACTGTTTATACCCCCACTACCACTGCAGAGCACAAGGACCACAATTCTTTCTCCAATATTTACGGAGTTATTGCCTTTTGTTTATGTGAAGCATTAATTTTCTTTTGTGGAACATAACTCCATAAGTATTGAAGGGATTCAAATGAAACTTTGTACAAAGATAAAGGACAATGACAGACAGTGCAGAGTACAAGGATTACAACTCTTTCTTCTATATTTGCATAGTTATTGCCCTATATTTCATTTTCTTGTGCGAAGCAAAACTCAATTAGTATTGAAGGGATCTAACTGAAACTTCATATAATGATAGAGGACAATGAGAGGAAGTGCAGAGCACAAGGACCACAACTCTTTCTTCAATATTTATGGAGTTCGTACTCTTTATGTTTTTGTGCAGAGCATAACTCCATTAGTATTGAAGGGATTTTAAATTAAACCTCATATATTGATAGAGGACATTGACTGGAAGAGCAGAGTACAAAGACAATAACTCATTCTTCAATATTTACAGAGTTATAGCCCTTTGTTGTTTTGTTTTTGCAGATAATTACTACCTAAATATTGAAGGATTTTTAAACACCATATATAGATAGTCCTGTTGAGAGGAAGAGTAGAGTACAAGGACCATAACTCTTTTATTTTATTTTTTGTGTCGCCTGACTAGGCGAGATATAGGGGTTACTTATGTTGTCGGTGGCGGCGTTCTCTTCCGCTTGTCCGGAGCAAAAATCTAAGACTATGAAAGCTTTCATCATGAAACCTCAATGGCAGATAGATCTCATTGAGGGGAAGTGCAGTGCACAATAACTCTGCACCTCATACTTTTGGAGTTATTTGCTTTTGTTTATTTTCATACTTATTTTTTGTCCTGAGCATAACTCTAAGACTATGAAAGCTATCAACTTGAAACTTCATAGGTACATAGATTTCATTGAGGAGAAGTGCAGTGCACAAGAAGCCGTTACTCTGCACCTCATACTTACGGAATTATTGCCTTTGTAAATTTTCATACTATGTTTGTGTCGCATTTTTGGTTTTAATAAGTATTTTCTTTGCAATTAGCCAGAGTGCAGTGCTTTTGAAGATTTCAATAAATTTGTTAAACATAATTTGAGCATTAACCTGAAGTGCTTCTTCATTTTGATTTACGTAAGCTATCTGGCGTCAGGCGAAACATCCGAGTTGCGGAGTTCTAGTTATGGAGTTATTACCCTTCAGTTAAATTTCTAGTGTAGTGCATAACTCCATTAGTATTGAAGTAGGGATTTAGCTAGAACAGAATGGCACGGCGGCCCGCCCTTCCATTTTTTAGCCCCGCCCTCTTGCCTATTCCCGCCGCCCTTTGAAAAAATTAACCCGCCCTCCTGTGTTTTTTTGTCAGCACAGACACGCCCAAACGCAATGTAATTGGTTACTTGCGCATCTTGGCAAACACATCTTGGCCTAAATGATCAATGATGTCTCGTCGCGACATGAATCATTAATCAGCTCGTCATGACCATGCGACATCAATTATCAGTTACCGAATTAATGGTAATTTAGTGCAGATTGCGGTGCTTCTGTAAAGGATTGTTTGTAGTTGTTGTTTGTTAATGTCTAATTATTTTATTTTATCAAATTTTATCCATGTTATTGTTGTTGGTGTTCTGGAATTTTCTATTTTTTATAATTATCAATGCAAACTTAATTTCAAATACACATACACATAATTACCTTGCGTGCAAAAACACATATTAATCCAAATTGAATTTTAATATTCTATTTTATGCCGTACACAATCTCCAATTTAAGTTCAATATATGTATATTTCCTCACTCTTATTTAAATATCCATTTTATTCCATGCAATAAAACACCTGTCTGATTCTTTTGATACCCTTAACATTTCACCTAAAACACAAATTCATAAATGCTCAATCAATAAGTCTTGTTCAGGTATAGCAGTGTTTATTGAAACTCTTGTTCACTGCTACAAACCCCTAGAGAATGGCCCCAGCTGGGCAGTCACATCAAAGACTTTTGAAGTCATATGGACACACCTACACACTGTTACCAATGACTTGCAGATTTAGAAGCCTGGTTAATTTATGACATCACACTTTCACTCTTCACAGTTGTAAATGGTGTTAGTGTCAATGACTGTATTTTTAGGGATTGTATTGTTTGTTCAAGTTGGAAATATGATTGCAAGGTAATTACAAATCGATGCAATGATTTTCTTTAATGAAATAACTATAAATTTAATATGAAATAAATATGAAATTAAAATTACAAAAACAAACATTCCAATGGCACGTAAGTATGTAAATAATACATAGATATATGCTAAAATCGTTTTAATAATAATAATAATAATAATAATCACAGTATTTCTATCTTTTGAAATGAAAGTAAGGATTGCTAAATTTATTATGAATATTATTATTAATTTAATAATAATCAAAATAATAATAATAATAATAAAATTAATAATATATTATTACAACCCTGCTCTTTTCGCAAAAAGGCCCCCCTGCCCTTTTTCAGGCCCCCTACCATTTTTGTAGTCTGGCTAAAATCCCTTATTGAAGTGATTTAAAATAAAACAACATATATTGATAGAGATTGTTGAGAGGAAGTGCAGAAAACTAGGATCATAACTCTTTTTGTAGGAAGCATCATTTTTGCCAACATATAATAACAATTAAAAAATATTTTATATATCAGACAAGTGTACATATTTATGTTATGTTTAATAATATCCTATGTGTATAATTAGTATTGCCCATAGTGTATTCATGCTAAGCAAATGAAGTTAAAATTTAAATAACATAAATAGCATTTTCACACGTTATAAAACTTCTTTCGCCACATTTTACTGGAGAAGATGATAGAAACATGCAATTATAAATAATTCTTAATAAAATGCAACCACAATTCAAATATAAATTAACATACACAATAACTTTATAAATATGAATTCCCCATTTATAGAAATTCTTGGGTTTAGGGGCCTCCACATTGATGCATGTGTATTAACACAGCTGTACCGCACGTTATTTTTAGGATGATGCACTCTCCTGGTGGAGTGTGTTGCACTCGCTAGAATTAATTCACAGGGACGCAAGTCAGTTACAACGTACAATAATATTTGTACACAATGATAAAACACAAGGTAATATAAGCTCCATCAAATTTGCTAAAACATTTTTGCTTCACTATCAGAAAAATACCAGAAATTTACCACTTTATATTTGTGCTTGTCACAAGAAACCTAAACAGGGGATGTCATGCAAGCTTAACAGGCAACATTGTACAGCTGTGACCGACTGTGGTCCCCATGAATTGTAGCAGTATAGTTGCTAGTTATAGAGCATGCCCATTATGAAGGGGAAAAAATTGTTATTTCGCTGTGACTTTGTGAATGAATATAACATTCTGATCATGACATATGCTATATGCCCCCAAAGGGATATAATAATGGCATCGTCTGTCAATTTGTCAGACTGTCTGTCTGTCTATTCATCCATCCCACTTCTTGTGTGGAGCATAACTCAATTAGTGTTGAAGGGATTCAAATGAAACTTCATATAATGATAGAGGATAATGAGAGGAAGTGCAGAGCACAAAGACCGCAATTATTCCTTCAATATTTATGGAGATATTGCCCTTTGTTTAATTTTATTGTTTTTAAGCATATCTCCATTAGTATTGAAGGTATTCATATAATGATAGAGGACAATGAGATGAAGTGCAGAGCCCATGGACCATAACTCTTTTTTCAATATTTTTTTCAATATTTACGTAGTTATTTCCTTTTGTTTTATTTCATTATGTGAAGCATTAATTTTCTTGTGCTGAGCTTAACTCCATTAGTATGAAAGGGATTCAACTGAAACTTCATATAATGATAGAGGTTAATGAGAAAAAGTGCAGAGCACAAGGACCATAACTATTTCTTCCATATTGAAGGGATTCAAATGAAACTTTGTATAATGATGTAGGACAATGAGAGGAAGTGCAGAGCAAAAAGACCATAACTCTTTCTTCAATATTTTTGGAGTTATTGTCCTTTGTTTAATTTCTTGTGCAGAGCACTCCATTAGTATTGAAGGGATTCAAATGAAACTTCATATTTTGATAGAGGACAATGAGAGGAAATGCAGAGCACAAGGACTTTTTCTTCAATATATATGGAGTTATTGCCCTTTTTTTATTTCCTTATGTGAAGCATTAATTTTCTTATGTGTAGCATATCTCCATAAGTATTGAAGGGATTCAAATGAAACTTGATATAACAATAGAGGACAATGACTGGAAGTGCCGAGTTGAAGGACCACAACTCTTTCTTCAATATTTACACAGTAATTGCCCATTGTTTAATTTTCTTGTGTGGAGCATTACACCATTAGTATTGAAGGGCTGCAAAAGAAGCTTCTATTTATGATAGCAAACACTGAGAGGAAGTGCACAGCAATATGACCACAACTATTTCTTCAATATTTATGGAGTTATTGCCCATTGTTTTATTTTGTTATGTTAAGCATTAATTTTCTTGTGCGGAGCATAGCACCATTTATATTGAAGGGATTCAAATGAAATTTCTTATAATGATTAAGGACAAGCAGAGGAAATGTAGAGCACAAGGACCACAACTCTTTCTTCAATATTTATGGAGTTATTGCCTTTTGTTTTATTTCCTTATGTTCAGCATTAATTTTCTTGTCCAGAGCATAACTCCATTAATATTGAAGGAATTCAGATGAATATTCATATAATGATAGAGGACAATGAGGGGAAGTGCAGAGCACAAAGACCTTAGACATTTCTTAAATATTTACAGAGTTATTGCCCTTTTTTATGTCGCCTGAATAGGCGACATATCGGTGTTACTTTTGTCGGCGGCGGTTGCGGCGTCCCCTTTTGTTTGTCCATTACATAACTCTTAGACTATTAAAGCTATCAACAAGCTATGAAACTTCATAGGTAGATAGATCTCATTGAAGGGGAGTGCAGTGCAAACAAACCGTTTCTCTGCACCTTATATTTTTGGAGTTATTGCCTTTGTTTATGTTCATGCTTAATTTTTGTCCGGTGCATAACTCTAAGACTATGAAAGCTATAAACTTGAAACTTAATAGGTAGATAGATCTCATTCAGGTGAAGTGCAGTGCATAAGAACCGTTACTCTTCACCTCATAATTTGGGAGTTATTGCCCTTTGTAAATTTTCATACTTATTTTTGTGTCACATTTTTGGTTTTAATTAGTCTTTTCTTTGGAATTAGCCAGAGTGCAGTGCTTTTGAAATTTTCAATAAATCTGTTTAAAATCAATTGAGCATTAATCTTAAGTGCCACTTCATTTGGATTCACGTCAGATATCGGGCGTCAGGCGACATATCCGACTCGCGGAGTTCTAGTTTAATGTTATTGTGCTGAGAATAACTTCGATATTATTGAAGGGATTAAAATAAAACTTCATGTAATGATAGAGGACAATGAGAGTAAGTGCAAAGCACAAGGACCACTCTTTCTTCAATATTTACAGAGTGAATGCCCTTTGATAATGTTTTGGTGCATTAATCAATAGATGTGTGTGTATGTCTGTTGTCAGTAGACCACTTTCGTTGTTCGCTTTCTAAGTCCAACTGTTTTCATTCGATCCTCACTAAACGTCGTGACAAGGTATTTGGGTATAATATCAAGTTCAATAATCAGCTAAAAAGCCCCAGACATTGTGAAGTTATTGCCCTTAATCTCAAATTGACATTTAGGCCAGTTCTGCTCCTTAGGTCTCACAGTTTTCGTCCAATCCTCACCAAACATCATGAAAATGTTTGTGGGCATAATATCTCGGTAGTTGGATAATCAGCCAAATAGCCCCTGGAATTGTGGAATTATGGATCTTGAATTATCTAAAATTGTCTTTTTTATCCAGTTCCGATCTTCAATATCCTAGGCAGGTCTGAAACCAAGCCAAGTTCAATGATCAACCAAAATGCCCTAGGAACTGCAAATGTATGGTCCTTTAGTTATAAATAACTTGGCCTGTTTGGCAGATTCTGCTCTCTATGTCCAACAGTTTTCATCCACTCTTCATCAAACTTAATATTAATGCCCCTTCCGTGACAAGGTTAAGTAGATTTACCGTTTTGTCTAGCAACAGCACCCCTTACTATAACACTTGGATACTTACACAGTTGTTGCTTATGACCATTTCCTATCCACCCATATCACACAACCTCAATTTGACCCTTACCTTGACCTAATTTGGACTAATACAAATGGGCTAATTCATCCTTAACCTAATTTTACCGTTTCGTCTAGCACCAGCACCGCTTACTGCAGCACTTGGATACTTACGCAGTTGTTGCTTATGACCATTCCCAATCCACCCATATCAGCCAAACCATACCTTGACCTTGACCTAATTTGGAATAATTCAAATGGGCTGTCCAGCACTAACCGGGGGGGGGGGGGGGGGGGCATGTGTGTTTATCAAACACAGTGTCTTGTTTAAAGATTACATTAAACCTAGAAGAGACATACCTGATTAACAAACTGCTCTTGTTATATGCTAGTTTTAATATCTTAATTTCAATTTTTTTTAAAGAAATTACTCAGTTGAGGCCCTTTTCATTTAAATAGTCCCGTCAACAACAATAAAGAAACGTGAGTAAATTATGTTTACGTTTTGGAGTAATCAACGATATCGTACTAGGAACTGGGGAGCTATGGCCCTTGAGTTATCAAAAATGGGTATTTTAAGCCATTTTCTGCCCTCTTAATCCAACAGTTTTCATGTGATGAAGATATTTATGGGCATAATATCTCAGCCAAGTTAGATAATCAACCAAATCATCCCAGGAACTTCCATTTTCATCTAATCTTCACCACATTTGATATTTTAAAGGTTGCTTTAAACCTAGATGGGGCATAACTGTTTTACCAACAGCTCTTGTTCTGCATTGTTGATTAATATGTTAGAAATTATAGGGGAAATGGTTGAATTCACAGTTCAAAATAGTCCATTTATAGATAACATTATTTGGGATAGTGTTGCTAGGATCCTGTGGTACTTAACATGAACATATAATAAGATAAATTCAGAGTTCAACAAATTCATTTTACCTTTTTGTTGTTCAGAATGTATTTTGCTGCTTGATGCTACACTAGCGGTTGCTGTAAGAAACAAATTATATGGATTAGAGGTTTAAATGAAAATATTGAAATTTTTGCTAACAATACTGCATTTTTGTGTGGCTGCCTACATGTTATGTTTTAAAGGCATTCAAAAATATTCGTCTAAGAGTTGACAACAACTGATTTTTTTTTCTGTCCCTGAAACTCACAGACCAAGGTCAGATTTCACAAGTGTTCTGTAGGGATGCAAAGGGTAGCAAATTTTGGTGGGGTCGGGTATCTTGTTTCGGGTTGGGTATTTACGGGTTGGGTCGGGTATTGATACAAGTAAATGTACACATCAAACAAACATTGTTTCTACCCTGACGATTTGATGATCAATGAAATTATTTTCGTTTATGGCAAATTCACATACAGTTTTGGTGTTAGATTTGATCCTGCAGTTCTAGTGATTTTTAGTCATTTAATATCTTGCTTCTTCTCCCCATTGCATTTATATTGCTTGACATAGTGCATAGGTGAGTCTCCTTCAGTTAACTGATATCCTTGTTATTATTGTCATTGTAATACTGCTACTTAGAAACAGCTCAAACTCTAGATAAAAAATTATCTAACCTGCTGCAGGATAAGAGCTGCAAATATGTTGTGATCGGACATTAGTTCAGTTACACAGATAGAAAGGAGGTATGAAGTTTGAATTGTACCTGTTTCCTTAATAGTTATTTTTTGTTGGACTTTTGTCATTAACATTGATGTATTTTCAAGGTGAATTATGTGTCAAAATAGGCCTAATTCCTCCAGCTCTAGAGTATATATTTTACCCCCAAATCTCATTTTTTTGTATAAATGACTACTGTTAAATGATGAGGAAACCAGCAAAATTATCAATATTTTCAAGTTAAAACTGAAGGAAAAAGATATACTGGTTATTTATATTACATGATAGTTAAGTTCTAAGAAATAAACATTGATAAAATCTTTGTTTTCAAAAAAAAGTATTATCGTTTTGATAAATATAGATTTTTTCAGTAATGTATTTGCAAAAGTTCTTTTACAGAGGGTTTACGATAATAATTCAATGGGAATTACTGCACGGGCTTCTTGTGTATGCATATATATGCATGAATGTGTTATAAAAGTATTAATTCGTCATTCGACGTGTGTATTTGATGGAAAAAATATGGCCCAGGAAAAAAGAATGAATACTGAATAACCACCCTCCCACCCGTCAACAGTTTTGTTCGCTGTAAAATTTGCTAAGCTCTTTTCATTAACGATAAATTTTACATTTACCTAGGTTTTGTCATATAAATAGAGATGCTCTGAGTTAATGTTCAGTTCCATTAAAAGCCAATATACTCTGCCACACATATTTCCTCAACTGTTCGGTTTGAAACTCCCTGGTTTAAGACATCTTTCCATGCAGCTGTTCAGTGGGGTTGTTCAGTGATGCACTCCAATATAGAAGAGCACCAGCAGAATATTTGCTTTTTTTTTTGCAGTAGCTGTCTAAGATCACTTGTGACCTAGATTTCTTGTGATAATTGTGCAGCTGGAAAATTTAATGCCAATAGAATAAGGCAAATTTTCTAATTTTAGGGAATGCAAACTTAAAACAATGGTTAAATGTATACCAATAACTTTTGCATACTTTTAGGATAAAAAAATACATAATTGTTTTCATAAGTGGATAAAATAAAGTTATAAACATATCTTGGACATACACCCTAGAAATGAACATAATTATGAACAATTTTACTCATTGTTTGTCTTGATCAGAATGTTATATTCATTCAAATAATCGGCGCGTTCTATAAATAGCAATTACAATGCTTCAATTCAAGGGGAAGACAGTCGGTCACAACGTACAATGTTGCCTGTTGAGGTCACAAGCACAAAATGTAAAATGGTAAATTTCTGGTATTTTTCTGATAAATAAGTAAAAATATTATTAGCAAAGTTGATTGAGCTTATATATCCTAGTATTTTATCATTGTGTAAAAATATTATTGTATGCTGTAACCGACTGTCGTCCAGGTGAATTTGTACAACTCCAGCAGAGAATCTTTCTAAAAATAGCGCGCGGTAAATCTGTGTTAATACACACGCATCAGTTAGCGTCTGGAGAATCCTGAACCCAAGAATTTCAATAAATAGAGAATTTATAAACTTTCTGCGCATGTTAATTGATATTTGAATTGTAGTTGTGTTTAATTAAGAATCATTTGTAATTTAAGTACAGTTGAAAAAGACAAGATACTTGAAATATATAATTGTCGACATGCATGTGTTCTTTACACCTCAATGAGATTGATCTAGCCATAAATATTTTAACATATTTCGAACAGAAATGTATTAGTTAAAGTTTCTTGCTCTGTATGTTCCAGCTTGTTGATGTATATATTACTGTTAATGCATCACGTTCTGTGTTACTGAATAGATTGTTTTCATTTCATTAGATGATCCTAAATTAATCAAACAGCATGTATAAACTGTTGATTCTTTGTTTGATAAACACACCTACCCACAGTTGACGCTGGATAGCCCATTTCTTAGTTCAAATTAGGTCAAGGTCAAAATGGCGTTGGGTGATATGGGTGGATTGAGAACGGTCATAAGTAACAGCTGTGTAAATATCAATGTGTTGTAGGAAGCGGTGTTGGTGTTAGACGAACGGGTAAAATCTAGTCGACCAAGAAATGGCACTTTTGAATTATTGTAAGTCCAAATTAGGTCAAGGTCAAGGTCAAAGTGAGGTTGGGTGAATGGGTAGATTGGGGATGGTCATGAGCAACGACTGTGTAAGTATCCCAGTGGTTTAGCAAGTGGTGTTTCTGCTAGGCAAAACAGTGAAATCTAGTTAACCATAACCTGCCCATTTGAATTATTCTAAGTGCAAATTAGGTCAAGGTCAAAGTAGGTTGGGTGATATGGGTGGATAGGGAAAGGTCATAAGCAACAACTTTGTAAGTATCCAAGTGTTATTGTAAGCGGTGTTGGTTCTAGACAAAACGGTAAAATCTACTGAACCTTGTTACAGAAGGACGGACAGAAGGATGGATGGAAGGATGGATAGAAGAACGGACGGACAGACAGATAGAACAATCACTATATCCCTCCCCCATCAAGATGCCGGGGTAATAAAAAAAACACATATATTAAGTAATGTATCTAATAATTTATATATAATGGTATGTAAGGAGCCATAAACTATTAGTATTATTTAGTATTTGAGTAAACTTTGTGCCATTTGGAATGAATATTTATGCTGGATGTTAAATATATATTCCTTACTTCCAAAATTACCACAGGCACAGAATATCTTTTTATACGCCCGCTTTAAAAATGGGATGTATTATAGGAACACCACTGGTCGCAAAAAAACTTTGTCTGGAGCATAACTTTGTCCAGCATGGATGGATTGTCAAATAACTTAGCAGGAGTGATAAGCAGGATGATGTCGCGCGCAAAAACCAGGTCCCTAGGTCCAAGGTCAAGGTCATAAATTAAGGTCAAAGGTCAAATTTAAGAAATGTATTCTTACCACCCTGACCGGAGCATATCTTTGTCAATCATCGATGGGTTTTCAATAACTTGGCAGAAGTGATAAGCATAGTAAGAAAGAGTGTCACCTGCAAGAACCAGCACCTAGGTCGAGGTCAACGTCGCAATTTAAGGTCAAATGTCATATATAAGAAATTTAACCTTACCACTTTGTCCAGAGCATATCTTTGTCCACCGTGGATGAATTTTTAAATAACTTGGCAGAAGTGAAAAGCATGGTGAGACGGAATGTTGGTTGCAAGAACCAGGTCCCTAGGTCCAAGGTCAACTTCACAATTAAGAGTAAAGGTTAAATATAAGAAATCAATCCTTACCACTTAGTTCTGAGCATATATTTGTCAAGCATGGATGGATATTCAAATAACTTGGCAGAAGTGATTAACATGGTGAGACAGAGTGTCACATGCAAGGTCAAGGTCACAATTCAAGTTCAAAGGTCAAATATAACAAATTATTCCCTAGCAGTTTGTCTGGAGCATATCTTTGTCCAGATGGATGGATTTTCTCTATTTAGTCATTGAACCTTTACCCCTAAAAATGCTCCTTTGATGTGCTTATCTTTCTGACAATGGCACTCTTGTTTAAAGATATTTCTTGTTACCTGTACAGTTAGTTGTATTGTTGAATATGCAACTTTATAAGACAATCAGAACTTACTTTTTATCTTGTATCTACAATTCCAACAGAAGTTTGCTGTCTCTGATACTTGGCCGCCACAGTCTTCACAATACATTCTGGAAAAGAAACACAGAACAAGTTCATGTTTTCTCCAAAGGTGTTTTGCTAATGCAAGTCAGCACAAAATAGTTGAAAATACACATTACAGATGAATGTAACTCATATCATCAGAAACCATAGAAAGAAAATACTACTTTTTGACTCAGCAATTCACAAATCAGTATTTCAGAACCATGAAGTAGTAGCAAAATCGTTTGCCAAGTTTCAGCTTTGTTGTGTTACCTTTTGTATGTCAGTATTTCTAAAGGTGATTATACTTTCATATCTGAAAGGTCTAATTAACAACATTTTTACTTCGAAGAACACTCATCCCACAGGAAACATATTTTGGTATTCTGTGTATGTTTATGCACCAGGATCAATGGTGGGGGGGGGGGGGGCATGTACAGCTGGCCTTGTCTGTAGGCAGGTACCTATGTACATATGTTCAGTTTCCTGTCTGAAACACTGAAGGATTTTCAAACCACTTGAAAGAAGTGATAAAATTTCAAGTCTGTGTGTCTTCCGCAAGAACTAGGTCCCTAGGTTCAATGCCAAGCTCACACTTAGACGTCGAAGGTCAAATATAAGAATTAAAACCATCAACTCTCCGGAGCATAATTTTGTCCAGCATGGAAGCATTTTTGGATAACTTGGCAGAAGAATTAAAGCCATTGACTTTGTCCGGAGCATAATTTTTTCCAGAATGGAAGCGTTTTCAAATAGCAGAAGTGATAAGAATTATGGGATGATGTGTTGGGTTCAGGAACCAAGTCCCTAGGTCTAAGGTTAAGGTCACATTTAAAACGGTCAAAGGTTAAATATTAGAAATCAATCCTTAATGAGGATAATTTTGTCCACCATCATAAGGTAGTATCTCATGTCCAAGCACCAGGTCCCTATGTCCAAGGTCAAGGTCACATTTAAAGGTCGACGGTCAAATATTTGTCCAGAGCATAATATTGTCATGCATGGAATTGATTTTCAAACAAGTTAGTAGAAATGACTTCAGCTGTACTGATCCATAGCTAATATTAGTTTCTTATAAAAATGTGTTTCGGACTATATAATATGCTTTCTATCATAATCAATTGACCAGTTGCAACTTCTCAATCAAGGATTGAGTTAACCAATTACATTTCAGTGGTAAATAATAGCACACGGTTGCATAATCCAATCAATTTACTTCAGATCCTTGGACAAACAACCTTAGACAAACAGCAAGGCGGTACAATCTATCATGTTACAACTGGTCAATTGTTTCTTTTAACCCTACACATTGCAACCAATTAATGAAATAGGTAGACACTAATGTCATCTATATTATTTTGAACTCCTTTATACCATTTGCAGACTTTTTATAAATTTACGTTTTATGATAGATAAGCATTCTTAATTGTCAAAAACTTGATGAAAATGTTTGTGTGCATTATATCAAATGACTGCAGGAGCCGGTGTTCTAGTAGGTTGAAGTATTTTATTGCCCAGGGCACTCTATGCTCCTACGATTCCACGTTAGAGAAACTTTTAAGGTTCTGCATTGCTAGGGCGTGTTGTTCTCCACCTACTCGGACTGTGATACATGCACATGTTAGAGGGTTCTTCTTTAAGACCAAACTCTGTGTTTCGTACCGCAGTTGCTGCTCTCGGGCATATCTATAAAGTTACGAACTTGCCAAATTTGACCGATAGTTATGAAATCCAAACTTTTATAACAGTGCTCTTGAAATCAAGGACGTCGGTGCCCATCGTTAGATCAATGGTTATGCCAGTAAAGCCTTTCTATGACATGTTTTCGGGATAGAACAAAAAATGACATTCTAGATTTTAACTCACTGAGGCTTAAATCTATCACACTACTTGCTCTTAAGCAATGCTCAGGCCTTCGGATATTGCCCAAAACGTGTGAAACGTTTCTCATGATTGCGAACTGAAAGTTGACTTTAAAGTCCACCAGGTTCATTTTGAAGTAAGAATTAATTGGTATCAAAAATGACACTTCGCGCACACTGATGTTACCACGAAGCTTCGAGAGTAAATTAGATCCCATCTCGGCTATAGGGGTTTATATTGCAAGGACAGAACAGTCGAGACCTAAAGGTGGTCCCGTTTTTCTCACACTTAGGGCACCTTTTAAGGGCTTTGTCAGTTGCTATTTTTCTTAAACAGGCCATTGACCTCTCTGGTTTAGCAGGCAAGGGATTTATCTTACAATCCTTTAGACATACAGGTGCAACTTGCGCAGTAGAACAGGGTTTGAACACCGAGATTATCAGAAAAGTTGGTCGGTGGAAAAACTAAGAAGTTCATGCTAGAACACCAGATGATTTCTCTGATGAGATTTTGCATCGTGCATAATTTAGTCTATATAGCTCATATAGAGACGGTTGAGTATTTTCCAATTTCTTTTTATGCTCCACCAAGGGGGAAGTGCAAGCATGTAGTTGCCGCTTTGTCCGTCCGAATTCTGATTCATTGTCATTCACTTTGTTGGTGTGTGAACCAAATTTCCCCGACAATTTTATTCATCATACTCAAAGTCCTTCCGTCTTTCCATCCGTCTGTCCGATATTTCGTTTCCGTGCGAGATCTCAGGAACTAATGACTCAAATTAAAAGAAACTTTATATGCAGCATCTCTATGGACATGAGCATATTGTCAGGTCATTCCGGTCTGATGATTTTTCAGTGAGTTATTGCCCTTTGATTATAAATAGGATTTTTTAATAGGATATTTTCGTTTCGGGGTGAGATCTCAGGAACTAATAACCTGATTTCAAATAAACTCTATATGCAGGATCCTTACCAAGGTGACATGCGCATGTTGTCAGGTCCTTTCGGTCTGATGATTTTTCAAGGAGTTATAACCCTTAGATTACAAATAAGACATTTTATTAAATTGTCCTTTCCGTGCGAGATCTCAGGAAGTTAATATGACCCAAATTAAATAAAAATTCATATGCGGCATCCTCAGATGATTTTCAGGGAGTTATTGCCCTTTCTATATAAAAAAAATACATTTTAATAAAACATGTTCATTTCGGCCAAAGATCCCAGAAACTAACAACTTTATTTCAATGAAACTTTATATGCAGCACCAAAAGCAAATGCACAAATTGTCAGGTTCTTCCAGTTTGATGGTTTTTCTTGTAGTTATTGTCCTTTTTATAAAAAAAATATATGTCATTTTAATAGGATTTTTTCATTTCTGTGCGAGATCTCAGGAACTAATCACTCAAATTCAATAAAACTTTACATGCAGTATCCCTATGTAAAGGACATGTGCATGTTGTCAGCTCCAGTCTAAAGATATTTTCCAGGAATTATTGCACTTTGATTGTACATTGGCTGTTGTACTTTTCTATACTAGAACTTCGCCATGGATGGAGGGATTTTAAAAGTACTGGGCACAATGGTGTGCTGCCATGAGTAGGTGTTTATCACTCATGAATCAGGTCCTAAGATCAAAGGTCAAGGTCACATTAAAATGTCAAAGGTCTAAATTGGCACTTTGCTTGCCTGTGCTTTCACTTGCCATGGCTTGTATAACTACCTGGCACAAATGTTAACCTGAATGAGTCAAATTGAAGTTCACATGAACCAGGTCAAAGGTCAAGGTCACACTTACAGGTCAAAGGTCAGAATCAGCTTTTTGCTCATACGGACAATGACTTGGCCATGAATTGAATGATTTTAAAATTACTTGGTATAAATGTTTGCCTAAATGAGACGGCATGTCACTCATATGAACCAGAACTGCAGGTCAAAGGTCATACTTAAAGGTCATAAGTCAAAATTGGCTTTTTGCTTGTCTGGACTTACAGCATGTTGAATGGATTTTGATTAACTTTATACAATTTGTGTTTGTGACAGCATGTCTCAGTATGAATCAGGTCCTTAGGTTTATGATCAAAGCCACAGTAAGAGGTAAAAGCGGCACCGGGGAGCATTCCTTGGTTCTACCGATATTCTTGTTTATTGCTAGTTGATACAGTCAAGCAATATGTAAATTGCTTGTATTATACAATATGCATCAGTTGTCATGTTTTAATTCATGTATTGTAAATGATAAGTTTACAATACATGAATTAACATTGAACTATAAGTTTTTCATGACAATTCATTAAACCATATAGTAGTATCTTTGCACAGTTTTGGTAATTACATGTAGGTTTATATTAGACTCACTATTATTTGGTTAGCATTGTGTTTTTGATGATAATGTTTAAAGAATAAACTGTTTTGCATAAAAGCTTGTTGATCATTGTGACGTATATTTCACAAAATAGTAGTCACATGATCAAAGTACTGCTCATATATCTTTGTTCTCGACTTGTTCAGATTGTCATTATTATATTGCCTTGTATTATGTATATATGCAATGCCTCAGTCCGGAAAACCAAACAGAAATAGACTGCTCATTATAATTAATTGAATTTATTTTGGCATAGACCTTAACCTATTAATTCAGTTTATGTGGAATAGGAGGTTGTTCAAGCTTTATTGCTGAAATAAATGCTGCTGTTGTGATTGAAACAGACAACACATTCTTTCTTGTCTTACTATTATATAAATCTAATAATTTTAATTAAAGTGAAATCATTGATACAATTCCTAGTTCTTATATTAAACACAATGTTATGTAACTTCTGTATAATACATGTACAAGCAACTGACAATTATACATGCATAATTAATGGGAAAAAATCCATATATTTATTTCTTCCAGAAAAATCTGTAAATTTTAACTTTACTTACTTTTACTTAACTTTACAAAGCTAACTGATTGGGTATAGAAGCCTGTAGATGTTTAATTACTTATATAACTAACATTCATAAAAAAAAAATGTTCAAGTTCTTTTCCAATATATTTTTATTTACCATTGTACTTTTTTTGCATTTAAATCATACATTATTTGAAATCACTTTTTATTTTTAGCTCACCTGAGCACAATGTGCTCATGGTGGGGTCAAAAACTAGGTCACTAGGTTAAATTGAAGTAAAAGCTTGTTAACACTCAAGTCAAATTTTTTCCCAATCTACATAAAACTTGGTCAGAACATTTGTCTTAATGAAATCTCAGCCGAGTTCAAATCTGGGTAATGTGGGGTCAAAAACGTCACTAGGTAAAATTGAAGAAAAAGTGTTTTAACACTCTGGAAGTCGCATTTCTTGTCCAAACTTTATGAAACTTGGTCAGAACATTTGTCCCAATAGTATCTCGGCCGAGTTTGAAAAAAATAATCTGGGTCATATGGAGTCAAAAACTAGGTCACTAGGTCAAATTGAAGAAAAAGCTTGTTAACACTAGAAGTCACATGTTTTTTGACCAATTAACATGAAAGTTGGTCAGAACATTTGTGTTAATGACACTTGGCCAAGTTCGAAACTGAGTCACGTGGGGTCAAAAACTAGGTCAGTAGTTCAAATTGAAGAAAAAGCTTGTTAACATTCTAGAAGTCACATTTTTTGTCCAATCTTCATGAAACTTGCTCAGAACCTTTGTCCCACATGATATCTCGGCCAAGTTCAGAACTGGGTAATGTGGGGTCAAAAACCAGGTCACTAGGTCCAATTGAAGAAAAAGCATATTTACACTCTAGAAGTCAAATTTTTTTCCCAATTAACATGAAACTTGGTCAGAACATTTGTTATCATGATATCTAGGTCAGAACATTTGTTATGATGATATCTCGGCCGAGTTTGAAAACAGTGGCCGTCATGGGGCAGGGCAGTTTTCGTTATATGGGTATAATAAAAACTTCAAAAAGCTTGTTAACACTCTAAAGACCACATTTATTGCACATTATTCATGAAACTTGCCCATATCCTTTGTTCCAATGATATCTCTGCAGAGTTTTAAATGGCTCAAGTGTGGTCAAAATCTAGGTCACTAGGTCAAATAGAAACAAGAGGGCCATGATGGCCCAAAGCGCTCACCTGAGAACTGGTACAGATGCAGACCATACTGTTGTGACAGGTTTGAAAATTTAGGTATATGAACAGTACGCAAAGGGGGATACAATCACATTGATTTCAAACATCGGTTAGTGCAATGGGCTAACTAAGTATGAGTTGGGTAGTGGATATGCTGTGATTTTGCTAATGGTTCTCAGTTCATTTTTCTCTATATTCTTACCTGACTCTTTTTCATTAAGTCAATGACAATTCTGGAAAATGCAGAAACAGTAGATTTTGATGTCTTTTTCGCAGACAGTTTTGGATAACTAGTTGCAATGCGATAATTGCGATGGCTGTGCTATAAAGTCAAGTTTTGCTTTTTCTTTGATAATTTTCTATCCAATGATGATAAATGATGTTAATGCAGGCTCTGAAGCCATCAATGTTGCATGTACAAATAACTGCATGCAAGGTTTGCAACTGTTGGAAATCAACATTGAATAAACAAGAAATGTCTTTAAAAAAGACAATCTGTGTTGAAATTAGTATTGAGATGTCATTTTTTACCCGAAACAAGAGGGACTAGATGATCGCTTACGTGACTTCTCGGACCCCAGCTTTTTTGGTCCCTATTAAGGAGACGTCTCGGACTGTAGATTTTTCGGACACCGTAAAAAAACTTATTGGACAAAAATTAATTTGAGTTAATCTTATTAATATGTGTACTGGGAATAAAGCGATCATACTCTCATGTGTTTACCGGTGATAAATGAAATAGTGTTACATATAGACTTTAAAAGGGACAGGGTGAGGTAAAAAGTTAGGGCAGGGTGCTTATAAAAAGGGACAGGGCAGTCATGTCGTGCGGCGCAAAATGACTTACCTAAATGCTGGTTATTTACATTACTATAATTATATTGTGCAATTATAAATCATCAATTATAAATTAACCTGCACACTAAGTTTATAAATATAAATTCCCCATTTATTGAGATTCTCGGGTTTATGATTCTCCGGACGCTAATTGATGAATTAATATTAGCATAGCTTTACATCGCGCTATTTTTAAAATGATGCACCCTTTATCTGGAGTGCGTTGAATATGCTAGAATAGACCATTTCATATTGATCTTCGCCAAATATCTGCGTATGGCTCCGAAACATTTCAGAGCTCAATAATTCTCAGATATAGGTCAACCAATGGGATCATTGTAATTGCTATTTATAGAGCGATGTAGGCTAAAAGAAATAATTATTCCAGTATGTGAATGAATATTACATTATATTCGTGACATACAATGAGTAAAATTGTTCATAATTATGTTCAGTTCTAGATTGTAATGTTTATAACTTTATTTTAACTGCTTACGCAAACAGTTATGTAAATTGTATTCCCCAAACAATACGCAACAGTTATTGGTGTACATCAAACTATTGTTGTAAGTTTGCATTCCCTAAAATTAGAAAATTAGCCCATTTCTATTGGCATTCAGTTTTCCCGCTGCATAAATTGATCGCATGAAATCTAGGTAAAAAGTGATCTTAGACAGCTACGCCGAAAAATCATGTGTGCAAGCCAATCAATGATAATGTGTTCATGTTTTTTTTGCAAACACAAGGGGCAATAACTCTGGTGTTTCTGGCCCAATCATGCTTTATTTCGACTTAACCTGTAGTCTTACTTTCATAGACAAACTGTACACAATTGGTGAAGATTATTTGAAAAATGAAGACTCTATTCTCAATAATGTCCATTTTTGCATATTTTTTTCACCAACAAAAGGCAATAACTTTGGTGTTTTTGGTCCGATCTTGCTTATATTCGACTTCACCTTAAATCTTATCGTCATAGACAGACTGGGCAAAATTGGTGAAGATTGGATGAAAAATAGTCTGTATCCTGAATAATGTCCATTGTTGCATATTTTTTTCACAAACAAAGGGCAATAACTCCGGTGTTTCTGGTCCGTTCTTGCTTATATTCGACTTCAAATGTAATCTCATGGTAATAGAAAAACTGTGCAAGAGTGGTGAAGATTGGATAAAAATGATGTCTTTAAGCATTTAAGTATCGTACAATACTATATGTGAAGCAAATGCAGTGCGTTAGCATTCCGATAACGGTCAAGGTTGTAGCGAATAAGGGGCGAATAAGGAACCAATGGGAGTGAATAGTAGTGAATATAGCGTGTGTGTTGCGTTTGTGATGTGAATGCGTTGCGTATGGCTTGCGATCAGAGTGAATGCGAAGAGCATACGAAGCGATTTTGCCTTGTTTTAGGGTACTGCGTTCAATCGCTGCGAATGAACCGCGGTGCTGCAGCCTTTACCTCAGTTCCAGCACCCATCAAGGCCGCAGTACCACCCACAGCCTCCATATCAGTATGAGCAACAGTACCCTCCACAATGACAGACACCCACTGCCACCACCCCGGCCTCCCACACCGCCAACTATGCCCACAGCTTTATATCAAATGAAGTTTAACTACACTGGTTCAGTCCTCTGACCTGACCCTGAATTTATCTGGAATATCAAGCATGGATACAAATGTGGATTCTCCCCATATTGTGTTGATCACATCTATTTGTGGTCTTGGCACACCTCCAACCCTGAGCAGATCCATCTCCCCAGTGTCCAACTAAAGATCCAAGGTGGTAGTACAGGATGACAAGGGCCAGGACCTACATTCTTACACTGCATATCATAGATTACTTTCATACACCTGAACCTTTTTAGGTTCATGTTGTTGTTGTTTTATTTTAAAACAATACTTGTTTGTTTGTTTATTATGAATCAGGTGTACAAAACAGTATAATAGTGTACGTTGTTTTATTATTTACAGTCCAAGTGGCTTGCTGTAGAATGTTTATACCATGTTTTATATTTAACTGATGTTTTTATAACTTGTGAACTATGAATGGCTTCACAGTGACGTATAGCCATAATAAAATGGAAGGGTGGCCCATATTGTTGTGTGTCTGTTACAAGTTTTGTTGGATGAAGTTGGAGATAGGCGGGAAGCAATCACATTCCTATGTGTCTGCAGCTCCACCCAACAAAACTTGTAACACACACAATATGGGCCACCCTTCCATACTTTTGATTATGTTTTTAAAATGTTCTTAAAATATTAATATGTCTGTATGATTATCATAGGCTTATAAAAATTCATGTATATGTTTATATCCAACATGCTTGTTTCAGTTAACTTTTTTAAAGTGCAAGAGGTCAGCTTACACAAGCATGTTGAAAATAAACACATTTTAAAATATTTCTCTAATGCACAAGATAATTATTTGATAATAAGTGTAATTCGCACATGGTTGTATCTGCTGACTTTTATCATAAGTCAGCTGCTACAAGCATGTTAAAAATAAACATTTATTCAAATAGATCTTTTTTACACAGATAATATTTACTAGTATTTAATATGGCATCATATGTTAGTACTACAACTAATAAATCAAATAATAAATACACACTTTATTGAACAGTACACATGTTTATACAAGAGAACAAAGCTAAATATGTGTGTAAGTAGTAGGGATGGGACCGAATACTGAAACCAATATTTGAATATTCGTTTTAAGTATTTGAAAATATTCGAATATTGGTTTTGTAAATACTACTATATATTACTATATACCGCACCCTGTCCGAATATTTACATATCCGAAATATGTATACTACGTGTACGTCGTTATTTTACCTTGTACAGTGATAAATGAGCGATAGAACTTTGTGAGTGTTAGGCAAATATAAAGAAATATAAAGATATTGTTAAATGTATTGTTAATTAATTTGTTAATCGTTCCGTTTTTTTTTTCAGAACCATGAAGCTTGATTCTGCTGTGCAGATTACACGCTGCCTGAGTTTTGTCTAATAAAGTACTTCCAAGCATTTGATGGTGGCATTGTTTAATAATAAAGACTCTTGTATAATATAAGGTGTTGATATAATGGAGAATAATTTACAAGTGACGTATAGTAAGATTGACCAGATCATGCTAATTTTGTTAAAGAAATTGATTGGCTGATAATGGATTCATTTTGATTGGTTTACTTAGAGAGTAATTGTAATTTACTGTAAACAAGTTAACCGTATAGATGTCACTTAAGGATAATAAACAACAATGTACGTCTTGTGCAAACTGTGAAACCATTATCACAACATGGCCCAGTTTTGTTATTTGTGGATACAATGCGTCATATTCACCCCTGCCAATTATCAATCGTCGTTAATTGGACATGTTTAGCATGTGTTGTAAAAACGTTACACTGCCCCCGCCCACCTGCTAGGCAGGAAATACGACTGGAATTCATGTTAACTTTGCAATCAAACTGGAACAAAAAATGATTTTTTTAAAGAAATATTGTTCTTTAAATAAATGAGATAATCGAATATTCGTAATCTTTTTTTTATATTCGAATATTATCCAATATTCTAATATTCGAGTATCTGGTCCCATCCCTAGAAATTAGTCAATCAAAATAATGCATATAAACAGTACTACTATTGTGTGTAATCCTCGTTAGAGCTCTCCATTTTGTAGATGTTCTCAATCAGTCTGTGTGTAATCCATGTAAGAGTTCTCTGTCATCTACATGTCAATCATGCTATCTTGCCAGGGCACCGATCCTGCAGGGGACTTACACCAATGCATGATGAGGTTTCGCTGCAGTTTCCTTTTCTTGAAGCTCAGTTAGCACTTCAAAGGTACCCACCCAGTTCTGGTCCTGCCTCCATGCACCATGCCCCACGTTCCCATTTGGGGCATCCGTGTCTATCAGCTGGTTCTGCACTACTGGGTATACCTTGTCCGCATGTGATTGTACAGCAGCATGCAAGCCTTGACGATGAGCTTTACTGTCTCTGCATGGTGCTGCATGTCTGCATACCTTGCCCCTGATGCTAAGTCGCGAAGGGTACGTGCAAACTTCAAACATGGTTCCAGGGCGTCCCAGTAGCAAGTGTTATGTTTTGTCAGCCTCTGTGCCATTCTTGCAGCAGCTCATCAAATGGAGCTGACTTCATGCAGTGGAAGTTGTGGAAAAGGGTGGAGTCTTCTCTCCAGAGCTCCACCATTAGTTGATCAAACACACCAAGCTGTGGTCTTCTTAGAATTCTTCTTAGGACAGGCTGCCTCCTTCTTAGTTTTCTGTTTCTTCTCACCAGCTGTTGGACATTCATAATCTGCAGAATGCACCGATTGATAAGAAAGCAAGCATGAATTCGCTTCTGACTAGATATTCCATGGTGACGTGACAATAGTTTTAGAGGTTTTAGTTTTAGAGTACTTGGCAAAGGCTGGATTTGCAATGGAGATACCAGAGGATGCTTGTTCTTTTATACAGTGAAGCATCAACTGCATTACTCGGTCGGAAACACAATCAAAACACAATCACCTTAATCGTTACGCAATTGCTATTTCATCGCTACTCACCCACTCCCTATGCACTAGGTAAGAGTATCACTGAATGTGGAGCATGCAAAAAACGATTAAGAAGCGCACGCCTTGAATGCCGAATGACAGCGATTAAGTAGCGTTTATTAAATCGCTCGCATTATTTTGGTCATTCAAAAACTTTGCCAGCGAATGAATCGAGCACCAGCGAATTACTACGAACAGAAACCCACGAGAAACATATAGATGTGTATGGGAAACAATTGGGGAGCAATACGAGCAAACGAGTAGTGATAAAAAATTATTTTGGTCATTTGTCACACACTTCGCTTTTGCAATGACTTATTCACTGCAGTGTGACAGGGCCTTCAGAGATCAAAGGTCAAGTGAATGTTTCTTAAAATAGTAAAAACTTAATATTGTAATAACTAGAAAAGTACATAAGATTTGATAATGAAACTTGGTATACAGATTAAGAGTGTTTACATGATTATGCACAACCTTTGAGGTAAAAGATCAGGTGACTGTTACCAAAAATAGAAAAACACTTAATACTGCAGTAAATCGAAATGTACAACTATTTTTTCACCAGAAGTCAAAGGGCCCGTCCGTCTGTTTGTCTGTCTGTCTGCAAGAACTGGATCCTGTGATAACTCAAAAAGTACTGAGGATATATTCATAAAACTTGGTATTCATATCACTGGCAATGTGAGGTATATGCACAACTTTTTTTTTCACCAAAGGTCAAAGGTCAGGTAAATGTTACTAAAAATAGAAACAAAAAACACTGAATACTGCATTAACTCAAGAAATACATGAGATCTGAATATGAAACTTCATATACAGATAAATGGAGGATATTTGTTTGTTTTCGGTGTGATAATGGGTGATATCATCACAGAAACGGGAGAAAATGAATATTTTCACGAGCGCTTACGCGAGTGAAAATATTTAAATTATCTCCCTTTTTCGGTGATTATATCATGCATTATTACACCAAAAACAAACAAATTTTCTTTCTATTTTAAATGCTATTTTGCATACTTTACATTTGAATTATTTTACATGGATTTTTAACACGATGTCTTTCAGTTTTATGTCAGTACTATTTTCTCTATTATGCGGTTAGTAACAAACAGTCCTTCACCATGTTGGATAACGATAAAATGTGCCATGGTTCAGCATATTCATAGACAACGCAGAATCCAAGTTTCTAAATACAATTGGATACACGTAGTTGTTGAATAGTGTTCAGCTTTTAAATCAAGAAGTTAACACACACCACTGGGTTTAAATATATTTATGATATAAGTAGGTATTGAAAGTGAAAGTGCATTCAGTTCTCCAAAATTCACATTTTCTAAAAATAGCGTGTGCATATAAATGTGTTATGATGTAAACAATAGTTAACACTGTCACAACATTCAAATGCACATGTGTTTTTGCAAACAATTCAAGATTATTAACCTCTTAGATGTGCATTAAAATGTAAAACAACCAAAATGTACTGTGAAAGCGTGTTCTGAAATAGATTACCTATACATATAAAGTGTTTCCTATATTAATTATGCATATTTAACTACACAATTGGATTAAAAGTTGGTCAAGAATTCGAAGAAAACTAGATGGCGGAGAATTAAGCGCTGAACACTTCTTACAATAACGCATTGGATACTTATATACTTAAGCGTGATTACTGGATATAAAGACACACGAAACAAAATGTAAGCATGTGCTAATTGAATGCAAGCTATTACTTAACTGAACTCAACTCAACTCAATTTTATTAGTAGTTCAAGGCCACCAGCCAAAGATACAACATACAGAATACAACACATTGTAAATAACAGAGTTGTGTTTAACACCATAATAATACAATGATAATAATAATAATAATACAATATGTCATTATCTATAGTCAAATGAATTATACAAACGAAGTGTCAGTTTATGGAAGTATTGAATTTAAAAAAAAAAGCAATGTTTCTAATGATCTCGCCATTTTCAGTTTTCATCAGATAACAAAAGTTATTAAACTCATTTCTACCATTATACCACGAGTAAATATGCATTTCTCTCGCACGATTAAACCTTTGACATTTAAAAAATGCATGATATTCATCCTTAACAATACGAGTATTAAAATTTAAAAGGCAGTAATTGCAAATTCTATTTTCTCGTATTACCCCTGCATGCCGCCCAGTCTCAGTATGTAACGTATGACTGGATCAACTGAATCTTGCTAATGATTTTTTTTACAAAAATAGTATATTACTTGTCAGATACTTTTCTGGGTTAAGCATGGATTTGAAATTCTTGTATGTTTCACACCTTGGAGATTTGTTTATGGATTCTGTCCAGTTTTGCAATTTACAGTCGGTGAGTTAGTCTACTCCTACATACTGATATAAATTCTGTTACATTACCAATATATTGTGAGAGCCATATAAAATCCAAATCCAAGTCGATATTGCAAATTATGAGTGCCATAGATGTTAATATAAATAATGCAGTAGAGCAAATACTCGAAATGTATTATACATCTGCAGACAGAATGCGGACTGGTTAAAAAAAATATGACCAGAAGATAATTGTTAATCAACCTTGGTTGGACCGCGATTGTGATATGCTTAAACAGCAAAAGTATGCTGCACTACATAGATTTCGTTTGACTGACGATAAGTTAGACTTACACAATTATATCACGGTTCGTAACAATTTTAAACGCGCATGTTACATAAAGAAACTTGCACCTGCAAGACATTGTCTGTTCTAGTCTCTTTGGCTCAATACGACTGAGGAAAATCCAAGAGAAAATATGGGATAAGACACTTAAATATATCAATAAGGTATTACGAACATTTGCTGATATTAATCTGTACTACTTTCCTTTTTTGGTAATTCTGTATGATAAATGGTGACAACACCTACAATTAAATATTGTTCAAATTAAATAAAAATTTTAAAAAAGTAGTCCATCACAGTGAGTGATATAGTGTTATATCTCATTGATATTTTTCTATATTCACTACTTATCAATAAATAAAGGGCAATATTACTCCTTATATGCTTTCTATATGGCACAAATTATTGATAGGGATTTTCACCATTAGGGGACTCTTGTATTGTTTGCAATACTGTCATAAACTGGAAATCACCCAGTGTTTATTTTATGATACAACAAGAAACATAAACAGGATATTGTGAAGTTGTTTGTTTGTTTTCGGCGTAGCTGTCTAAAATCACCTTTGACCTAGATTTCTTGCAATAATTGTATGCAGCAGGAAAATTGAATGCCAATAGAATTGGGGAAATTTTCTAATTTCAGGGAATGCAAACTTACAACCATGGTTTGATGTTCACCAATAACTGTTGCATATTTTGGGGGATTAAAATTTACACAATTGTTTGCATAAGCGGTTAAAATAAAGATATAAACATATCTTCGACATACACTCTAGAACTGAACATAATTATTAAAAATTTTACTCCTTGTATGTCATGAACTGTATGTAATATTTATATACATAAATCATTATTTTGTTTAGCCTACATCAGCTGTACGCTCTATAAATAGCAATTACAATGATCCAATTTTTTTAGAATTATTTCGTCTGAAACCTTTCGGAGCCATACGTAGATATTTGGCGAAGGTTGGTATGAAATGATCTATTCTAGCGTATTCAAGACTATCGAGATAAAGGGTGCATCATTCTAAAAATAGCGCGTGGTAGAGTTGTGCTAATATACATTCATCAATTAGTGTTAGGAGAATCATAAACCCGAGAATTTCAATAAGGCATAAAAAAAAATATATGTTTGTTTCAGGTAACATGCCCCAAAAAATAAGGGTTGGTAGGTGGGGAATTTTTTTTGTTGTTGTTGGTATATGGTCAACTTGAAGATCTAAAACTGAATAAATATTCAAAACGTATCAGTAACATCCTTAAACATTGTTTATAAGTGGATGCTATCAAAACAAAACAAATATTTATCCAAAAACTCATTTAATTACTGAAAAAGGTAAATAAACAAAAAATCAATCTGACAAACCCAATAAAATGTTCTAGGGTCGGGGCATTTTTTTTAGGGTAGGTCGGATTACCTGAAACAAACATTTTTTTTTTATGCCTAAGTCAGGAATTTATATTTATAAACTTACTGTGCATGTTAATTTATTAAGAATTATTTATAATTGCACCTTTCCATTAACTTCTCAGTAGATGTTGTTCACTATTAACAAATATTTGACATTTTTCTATAAATAAAATGTGGCGAAAGAGGGCTCATAATACGTCAGAATGTTACTTTTGCTTCATTTGCATAGGATGAATACAATATTTGCAAAACTTGTGATACGTATATTATATGATTTAACATAACTATGTACACTCGTCTGATATATAATAATTTTCATTCATTTCCCCAATTATTTTCTGACAATGCTAATTTGTTAAATTTGCCTGACAAATTCATGTAACAATTATAGTAACATAAATTACTAGCATTTATGTTATTCATCGTCGAAAACATGGAAGGTATGATTGGTTTATTCATGGTAAACATATTAATAATGTTTGAGTTTATCTCCGATTAATTTTGGGTACGATAAGGTTTCTTATAGTGTCCCAAAGAAGTCTCCTTAGTGGGGACCAAACAAGCTAGGGTCTGAGAAGTCACATAAACGATCATCTTGTCCCTCTTGTATTATGTTTCGGGTATAAAAAAAGTACATCTCAATATTAATTTCAAAAGACATTTCTTGTTTAATTCTTAAAAAAAATGAAATTTTATAGCCATCATTAATTTTTTCCATCACAGTTTTGAACAAATATTGTTGACTTCTGTTCTGTGAATGAGCCCAATAAAAAACAACAACGCTATAACAGAACATTATTCTGTTTTAAGTGGACAAATGGGATAAATTCTAAAGTAAAATATAGAATAGAACAGAACAAATATTTAGATTTAAACATATACATCATACAATCACAGTAACCAAATAAATGTATACAATGAATTGAACAGTTTGTCTTCCTGCAAATAACTAAAAAGAAACAGTACTCACCTTTCATAATACTTGTTAACTTGCACATTACTTTGAACCAAAATAAAATCAAACATTGATATCTAGAATCAGATTCTGGACCTTGCTCCAGAGGCCACACAAACTAATGTTTGATAAAGGTTTGTTTGAATGTCATTAGGAGTTTATGTCACACTAGAAAACAGTAAAAAACATTTTGCCCAGCAAATGTGGATGACGTTTACAATTTTAATGTTATATGTAATAAACTTACTTATGGAAGATATTTTCTCTTATTTTCATGATTTGAATGGAGTTCTTAATTTATTGAATTCAAAACAGGGTAAACATTTTAAAATTATTTCAAGAAAAATAACATTAAAAAAAAATGTGTTGCATATTATGGTAATGTCTCCATAAATCCACCTCTATTTGAATATTTTGTCTAGAGTATTGACTCACCAGAGAGAAGAGTAGAATACAAGAACCAAAATGACCTGTTATATTTTTTTCTGC
The DNA here is from genome assembly GCA_027627225.1 of Congeria kusceri. Lineage (NCBI taxonomy): Eukaryota > Metazoa > Mollusca > Bivalvia > Myida > Dreissenidae > Congeria > Congeria kusceri. The sequence goes on from CM051035.1 coordinate 14,531,179, forward strand.
GTAACTGTCTTAGATCACTTTTTACCTCGATTTTTTGGGATAATTATGCAGCAGGAAAATTAAATGCCAATAGAATTGGGCACATTCTCTAATTTTAGAGAATGCACACTTCAAACAATGGTTAAACATATACAAATAACTGGTGCATACTTTTGGGAATTAAAAATTTACATAATTGTTTACATAAGCAGTTAAATAAAAGTTATAAACATCTTCTACATACACTCTAGAAATTAACATAATTATGAACAATTTTACTCATTGTATGTCATGTTTAGAATGTTATATTCATTCACATAATGAAATACTATATTTTGTTTAGCCTACATAATCAGCGCTCAGTAAATAGCAATTACAATGCTGCAATTCACAGGGATGACAGTGGGTCACAACCTACAATGTTGCCTGTTGAGCTTGCAAGCACAAAATATAAAGTGGTAAATTTCTGGTATTTTTCTGATCAATAAGCAAAACAAATATTAGCAAATTTGATTGAGCTTAAATTTTCTATTATTTTATCATTGTGTAAAAATATTATTGTACGCTGTAACCGACTGAATTAATTTTTGCTAGTACAACTCCAGCAGCAGAATAATTATGAAAATAGCGCGCGGTAAAGCTGTGTTAATACACACGCATCAATAAATAGCGTCTGGAGAATCCTAAACCCGAGAATTGCAATAAATTCATAAACTTACTGCTCACTCATTCCCGCTATTATTTCTGACAATGTTAAGTTGTTAAATTTGCCTGACAAATTCATGTATCAATTATGTTTACGTAAATTACTAGTATTTAGCTTATTCATGTATCACTGGTGAAAACATTGGGCGGTTTATGATCGGTTTATTCACAGTACAGATATTAATAATTATTGAGTTTATCTCAAATTAAATGTGGGGGCCAATATGTTTTCTTAGTGTCCGAAAAATCTGGTGTCCAAGAAGTCTCCTTAGTAGGGTCCGAAAAATCTGGGGTCCCAGAAGTCTCCTTAGTAGGGAACAAAAAATATCGGGTCCGCAAAGTCACAGCCTGGTCCTCTTGTATTATATTTAGGGCAAAAATAAATGACATCTCAATATTAATTTCTACGCCAATTGTCCTTTTTAAAGACATTTCTTGTTAATTTGTTGCTCTGTGTTATCTTTATATCTGAAAGCTTTTTCCTGAATATATCTACATAAACCCTTATTCACTCGAAATGTAATTTGCTTTTAGATCTCATTTCACCCTAACTCATTGTGTTTTTTTTTGCTCACCTGTGCTCAAAGTGCTCATAGTGAGCTTTTGTGATAACCCGTTGTCCGTCGTGCGTGCGTGCGTGCGTGCGTCGTCAACTTTTCATTCAAACAACATCTCCTCCTAAACCTCTTGTTAGACCTTCACCAAACTTCACAGGAATGATCCTTGGGTGGACCTCTTTCAAAGTTGTTCAAATCTTTCTGGTCCGCTGAATATGTAGGTCACCAGAGCTAAAAATAGATCTAAAAAGTGAAAACTTTACAAATCTTCTATGAAACTGCAAGGCTCAGAGCTTTCATATTTGATATGTGACATCTTCTAGAGGTCCTCTACACAGATTGTTCAAATTATACCCCTGGGGTCAAAATGGACCACACCCTGGTGGTCACATGGTTTATATAGAATATATAGGAAAATTACTCAAAAAATATTCTCTTGGCAGAATTGATAAGCATGGTGAGTTCGAGTGTTGCTCGCAAACCTGGTCCCTATGTCCAAGATCAAGGTGAAAATTCAAGGTCAGAGGTCAGATTTAAGAATCAATTCCAAATACTTTGAACAGAATACATTTTTGTCCAGCATGGATGGATTTTGAGATAACTTGGCAATTGTGAAAAGCATTCTGAGGCGGCATGTCACACGCAAGAATCAGAACCCAAGGTCCAAGGTCAAGGTCACAATTCAAGGCCAAAGGTTAAATATGAGATTTGAATCAATCACACTGTCCGTAGCATATCTTTGTCCAGCTTGGATGAATTTTTTATTTTGTCGTCATAGATAGGTATATAATATTATATGGAATAGTTATGATACCTCAACTCGCCCACACAGAGAGAGGCTTTGGAGATGAATTAGAATCCAAATACAATGACTCTACCTTATTTGTTTTTTATTTGTTTCACTTAAGTCAATGAATCTTTTCCCCCCAAAAGCTTCTTTGACGGGCATATCTTTGTGACAATGGCACTCTTGTATATTGAGGATCTGACACAAGTTGTTATTTCATACCTTATTTTATTAACCAAGTTTCAGGAATTTTGTTGGTAAGCGAGCCATTACATATAATACATATCATTGGCCAGAGTTTAAGATTACAGCTATGTTCCATAACATGTATAGATATGGGCCCAGGTCAGCCCGATTGTGATTCTCAATGACCAAATAAAGCTTAAATTAAAACATCCCGTACATATAAACTGATATTAGCTAATCAGCATTTGCTGTAAAAATCAGACACATTCACCATCTGCATGTAATCACATCAATCATGTATCTACAAGTACAAAGTGTAAAGTATTTATCATGTTTAATTAATGTAATAAATTAGGACAAATCAAATGATAACAAATATTAAATTACTCTTTTAAAGCTGCTACATCACGGATTGGGAAAATGACAAAAATAAAAATATATGTTTCAAATCTAGTAATTTAATATATTACATAAAACTGACCGAAATGACTTTGCAGACACATAACCAAAAAAAAAAATATGCTTGTATAATCATTAGGCATAAAAAAATATTTGTTTCAGGTTACCCGACCTACCTTAAAAAAACCCCCCAACCCTAGAACATTTTATTGAGTGGCTTCAATATTGTTTCATTTATTTTACTTTTTCAAAAACTCAAATGTTTTCAGCTAAACTGAGCACTACGTTCTCATGGTGAGCTGTTGTGATCGCCTTTTGTCCGTCTTCCGTCGTGCGTCGTCAACATTTACCTCGTTAACACTGTAGAGGCCACATTTATTGGCCAATCTTCATGAAACTTGGTCAGAACATTTGATACAATGATATCTCGGTTGATTTCGAATTTGGGTTATGTGGGGTCAAAAACTAAGTCACTAGATCAAATTTAATAAGAAGCTTGTTAACACTCTAGAAGTCACATTTTTTGCCCAATCTTCTTGAAACTTGCGCTGAACATTTGTTCTAATGATATCTCAGCTGAGTTCGAAAATGGTTGCCCTCCGTTGAAAAACATGGCCGCCAGGGGGTGGGGCAGTTTTCCTTATATGGCTATATTTAAAACTTTATAAAGCTTGTTAACACTATAGAAGTCACATTTTTTGCCAAATCTTCATGAAACTTGGTCAGATCATTTGTCCCAATGATGTCTCAGCCCAGTTCGAATCTGGGTCATGTGGGCTCAAAAACTAGGTCACTAGGTCAAATTGAAGAAAGATCTTGTGAACACTCTAAAAGTCAAATTTTTTGCCCAATTAACATGAAACTTGGTCATAACATTTGTTCTGATAATATATCATCCAAGTTCGAAAATGGTTCTGCTCCGTTGAAAAAAACATGGCCGACAGGGGGCGGGGCAATTTTCCTTATGTGCTATAGAAAAAGCTTGTTTACACTCTAGAAGTCACATTTCAACATGAAACTTGCTCAGAATTTTTGTTCTTATGATATTTCGGCTATGTTTGAAAATGGTTCCACTACCTTGAAAAACATGGCCGCCAGGGGGCGGGGCAGTTTTCCTTATATGGCTATTGTAAAAGCTTGTGAACATTCTAGTAACATTTTTTGCCAAATCAACATGAAACTTGCTCAGAACCTTTGTTCTCATGATATCTTGGCTGAGTTTGATAATGGTTCCACTCTGCTGAAAAATTAAAAAATGTGGCCATAATGGGGCGGGGCAGTTTTCCTTATATGTGTATAATGAAAACTTTAAAAGGCTTGTGAAGACTGTAAAGGCCACATTTATTGCCCAATCTTCATGAAACTTGCCCAGATCTTTTGTTCCAATGATATCTCGGCAGAGTTTGAAAATGGCTCATGTTTAGTCAAAAACTAGGTCACTAGGTCAGATAGCAAAAAACACTCTAGTTTTGCCTAATCTTCTTGAAAATTGCTCAGAACATTTGTTTCAATAAATTTTGGGACAAGTTTGAAACTGGGTCATGTGGGGTAAAAAACTAGATCACCATGGCAAAATTGAACAAAAAGCTTTAAAACATTCTTGAGGCCACATTTATAGGCCAGTTATCACAAAACTTGCTCAGAGCAGGTTTTTTCTTTGGCCTTTCAGGTGAGCAACCTAGGGCCTTTTGGCCCTCTTGTTAAGATAAATGAGTGTTGTTGTTTTTTATACAATCCACTTCAAAACAATGTTTTATGATATTGGAGACATATTTTGAATATTCATTCAGTTTTAGAATCTTCAAGTTGACCAGTTACCTAATAAAAAATATTATTTTTTTTTATTCCCTACCTACCTACCCTAATTTTGTGTGTGCATATAACCTGAAAAAAACTTTTATTTTTACGCCTTACAAGCCATTATTTAAATAAAATTTCAAATTCCCACGCTTTTTAACTATTTATGATACCTCTTAGGTTGTTGTTGTGAATTAGCACATGGTCCATATAACCAGTTGATTTCACATCTGGAATTCCGTTGTTTACAGAGCATATGGCAGAAATGACAAGTAGCGCTTAGAACTTTTCAAGTGTGAAATTCCAGAAAGTATTTAGCAATGCTGTCAGAGTATCCGCCTCTCACATTGAGGATCTGGGTTCAATCACTCGAGGGTGCGTCTAACTTTTTTATGCCCCCGAAGGAGGGCATATAGTAGTCCCACCATCCGTTCGTGGGTGGGTGCGTTTGTGTGTGGGTGGATGGGTGTGTCCGTCCATCCGGACACCTCTTCCGTTCTGTAACGTTTTAATGCTTTGATGGATTTTGATATAACTTCAGATTATTATTCCCAATGACTAGATGATGTGTCGCGTACAACTCCCATGCTCATCGGTCAAAGGACAAGGTCACAATATAAGGTCAGAGGTCATGAATTTTTGATTCTGCTCCATAACTTCTGACTGCCTGGATGGATTTTAATATCACTTCAGATTATTTTTCCGCATGACCAGACAATGTGTCGCGTACAATTCCCTTGCTTGTCGGTCAAAGGTCAATGTCAGAACTCAAGGGCAAATGTAATGAATGTTTGTTTCCGCCCCAAAACTTCTAAATGCCTTGATGAATTTTAATAAAACTTTAGATTGTTATTCCCATGACCAGACAATGTGTCGGGTACAACTCCCATGTTCGTCAGTTAAAGGTCAAGGTCACAATTTAAGGTCAAAGGTCATGAATTTTTGTTTCCGCTCATCTACTTCTTAACGCCTGGGAGGATTTTGACATTACTTCAGATCATTATTCCCCATGATTAGACAATGTGTTGCGTACAACTCTCATTACCGTCGGTCAAATGTCAAGGTCATAATTTAAGGTCAAAGGTCCTGTATTTTTGTTTCCACTTCATGGCGTCTTAATGTCTGGAGAGCTTTAAATGTTACTTCAGATTATTATTTTCTATGACCAGACAATGTGTCGCATACAGCTCCCATGCTTGTCTGTCAAAGGTCAAGGTCACAATTCGAGGTCAACGGTCAATAATTTCTGTTTTTCCACTATAACTTCTAAATGTCTGGAAGGATTTTAATATTACTTCAGATGATTATTTCCCAACTACCATGCTCCTCGGTCAAAGGTCAAGGTCACAATTCAAGGTCAAATGTCAAGGAATTTTCTTTCTGCTCTATATCTGCAAAAAAAGCCTTGAAGGATTTTAATATTACTTCAGATTATTTTTTGGCGTAGCTGTCTAAGATCACTTTTGACCCAGATTCTTGCGATAATTATGCAGCGGGAAAATTGAATGCCAATAGAATTGGGCAAATTTTCTAATTTTAGGGAATGCAAACTTCAAAGAATGGTTTAATGTATACCAATTGCACACTTTTGGGGATTAAAAAAGTATGAACGTATTTTCTTATTGTATGTCATGAATAGAATATTATATTAATTCCCAGAATTAATCCACTATTTTGGTTAGCCTAGCGGCCCACTCTGTTAATAACAATCGATTCTAGATAGCAAGTTCAACACATGATCATTCTAAAAATAGCGCGCGTTGAGCTGCTGGTGTACATCTGTTATATTATATATGCATCAATTAGCGTACAGAGAAACATAAGAGTGAATATTTCAATAAATGGGGAATTTATGTTTATAAACATACTGTGCATGTTAATTTGAAATTGAATTGTGTTGTGTTCTATAAAGAAACAATAAGAATTGTACATTTCTATCAACTTCTCCAGTAGATGTTAATCAATCTATAAAAAGATACATTTCAATAAATAATATGTGGTGAAATAAGTCTCGCCCGGAATACGTCGAAATGATACTCATGCTACTTTTACTTCATTTATGTAGCATTAATACGTTATTTGTAATGCCGTTTATACACAGAAACGCTTGATACATCATTTCCTACCGAATAATGATACACGCCAGGTGTTATAGTAAAACTTACCTTTTTATTTAATTATTGACAGCCTTTGAAGTAAGAACCGGTGACATTTTTCGACTAGATATAACAATTGACAATATTTACAACTGTGTATATGTAATCTTAATATCACCAGTATCATAATCTTGAAGTCATTCATCCATTCCTAATGTTTTGCTGCTTCATAATTGTTTGTTTCACAATTTCGTACATACCGCCAGCTTTACCTTTTTCTCCATTTGGTACCTTGTAATTTTGGTAGCCATTTGTGTTGTTGAATTCTGGGAAATTTCCTTTCCAGAAAGTCACCTTGGAAGTTGAACTCCTTGGTTGTTTCAAGATGTTTCACATGAAGTAAATCCAATTTTGGCACTTTAAATATTTTATTGTATTTCTAATTTAGGCGCCATTTTGTCTTATTGTTATGACGTTTGATAAATGACGTCATGTATTGACCCGTTTTGGTCATTATTGTAACCAAATATTTGGTCAGTCACGTGACTGGCCATGTTTGGTCATTAGTGGCCAGATATATGGCCATTAATGACCGTATTTCTGGTCACTGACCTTCTTTGGGCATATTTTCGTTCGACAATAAGGCAGAATAGCAGGCAGTTGAGCTTAAGTTCGAAACCTGAGTGGATGTGAATTTATATCCATCTTGAAGATCTGTTGAAGTAAATAACACTCCGTGTCCATTACTGTATATCTATTTTAAAGTTTTAATCCATGATTTATATAACTTGATACGTATATTTAACACTGGTTTTGTAAGCTTTTATAAGATTTCTCGAGTTATTTGTCTTTGTGCGAAAACAACGCTGTGACTGACAGTCTTCATAAAAGGGAGATCACTGATCGACATTTTTCATACGTGCCACCCTACTATAAATGTTGACAAGCTTGCGGTTACATTTAACCAATATTTAATGACCAAACCTAACGTTTTATATATGTCAAAGTTAAACTATATTCGTATCTGCAACTGAATAAATTGTTGTCTGAACGTTATACATGACTCTTTTATAAAAATTGCTTTCGTGGAAACCCATCGACATCATATTAAATTTTCTCAGTTAGGCAATGATATAATTGCGGGCGGTTGTCAGTAGAATAACATCAAACCATCAAAGCGCAGGCCCGTAACAATGTTATTTTAAATCACCATAGTCTACTGTGATATTTGTGTTATAAAAAATGGAAGTCATCATTATTTCAAATAGGCTGAATGTTTTCTGAAGATTGCTTTTCCTGAGGATAAACAGTATAAATGATTAATTGACTTCGAAATGTGTATGTATTATGAATAGATAACTTCGAAGATGAAGGTAGGGCATATTACTTAAGAATAACTATACGCGTCTGACACTAAATACTTTTTAATCATTCCCGCAATTATTTTCGTACATTGTTAATGTGTTATATTCGGCTGACTTATTTATATAATAATGATGTTAACGTAAATTATTTAGGTTATTCATGTATCACTGGTGAAAACATGGGGCGGTATGATCGGTTTATTCACGGTACAAATATTAATGATAATTGAATGAATCACATATTAATTTGGGAATCCGAGTTTTCGTATGGTGTCCGAAATAGCTGAAGTCCGAGAAGTCTTCTTATATAGGTTGAGACCGAACAATCTGGGGTCCGAGAGGCCATGCAACCGATCATCTTGGCCCTCTTGTATTATGTTTAGGGTAAAAATCATATCTCAATATTAATGTCAATGCCGATTGTCTTTTTTAAAGACATTTCTTGTTTCCCATGACCTGATGCTTAAGGTATTCAACCCATAATACCTAATGTCTAGAACACCACAAATCATATTATTTTCTTGAAGGGCATTCATATCTGGACTCGTCTGCAACATTTTAGGAGATTTTACCGTTTGGTTTGTCAGATATAGTTTTTTAATTACCATACCCCCTCTATTGCTAAACACATCAAAAACTGAAAAGCTATAGGCATCTTTACAAGTGAAATAGTTCATTAATATTTCATAAACTTCATATAAATATACATTTATGAATGGTTTATTCAACACTTATTATGAAAATAATCAACAATTATTCTTAAATGAATTTATATGGAAGTAATATGTACTCATATTGCTAATTATATTTATGATCGATGAGAATTTTGCTGTTCTATTTTTTGAAAGCCATGAATGAAATGTGATAAACTTACTTAATTTATGCTTGTTCTGAATCTAAGCCATAATATATTTTATTCTTGGACTATAAGCCACACAATTAAGGCATGTAATTTCGTTTTAAACGCTGCAGTATTGGCACCGTATTTTGTGTGCATTAAATGCGTATTAAACACACTTTTAGTACACTTAAGCATATTTTTTCTGTACTTTTTCTGCATTTTTTAAAGAAAGTGTATTGATGCTCTAGAAAAAAACACAAAAAATACACTATAAATACACTTAATAGTATTTTTTTGAAGATTTAGTGTATTTTTCAAAGAGAAAAATGTACTATAAAATGCACTTAAGTGTGTTAATGTAGGAAAAATGCAGAAGAAATACACCTTATTTCTGTAACAAGTGTATTTTTTCTGCATTTTTAAGTCTATTAAATGCGCATTAAATGCAGAAAAAATACGATGCCAATACCGCAGCGTTTAATACGCATTAAATGCGCATTAAATACATTTTTTCGAGAAGGGGATGCCTCTGGTTGAACACTAACATGCTGGTCACCATCTAACATGTCGCCAATCGTACTGGATGTGTGTTTGCTTTCCTGAACAGCAGCATCACTAAAAATAAGTTTTCAGTACACAGTTTTACAGTAGATTCTACTTACAGACTGTTATTAATTTACACAACAATCATTGCTTTAATAGTTGTGTGATATGGTACCGATGTCAGTTGAGCAAAATTTAATGCCATATGTTGAATTTTTAGACATGTTTTAGTAACTGACTTATAACGTTATGTTATAACACTTAACAGAATGTCAGAGCAAAATTGATGGCATTTTCAATATGGAAATTGTAACATAATTATATCATAATGTCAAAACATAGAACTTGGTTAAATAAGCTTGGAAACTAATACTAGTACTTCATATTATCGTATTTCCAAACATTTCATTTCCATCATTTGACGAAGCACTTTATCGAAAAACAAACATCAGTTTTACTGCTATCCTTGCCAGTGTTTAGCTCAACTATTCATGGCATAGTCCGAGCAATTCTGCTCACCCGTTTGTTGGCATATCGGTGTAATGCACTGGTTAGGGTTTGCATGCAACAAGTTCAAATCTCTGTATCTACTACATATTCAGTTAAAAGTTGAAACACATGCCTTCAGGGTTTTTCGTACAAAGTCTTTTATAACAACCTTAATGACTAGTTGCAATTATGGTAACGATATTTGCTAATTATGTTTCAGTGTTTTGTGGCAGTTCCACTGGCAGGAAGACTGAGTCATGGGCAGAAGTAGTGCTGTAAGTTATTTTCTTTAACCTTTTTAGTTAGAATCTGGGTTGCTTTTTGTGCCGCTACAAAAAAAAACAAAACTAAAAAATCTCAATCCTACCTGACTTTTGAGACCGTTGCCCAAAACACACAATTTATTATTGTTTGGCCTAACTTGAGAAGTTTTTGTGCATCACTATGAAACTTTAGGGAAGTGTTAGTAGGCATAAAAGGCAGGTCAAGTTTAGTTCTCGGCATAATTGCTCTTATCGTACTTGATTTATGCCTGTTTTTAAACAACAAAGTTCAAATAAGGCTTGTTCAAACAATAACTTGGGAAGTTTTCGGCGTAATTGCTCATCTAAAATTTGAGTTAGGCGTCATCAGGCAACACATCCGACTCATGGAGTTGTAGTATTTTCTTTGTTAGAATCTGGTTACTCCATATTCAAAGAACATTATTGTTGTGAGCCTCGGTTCCTACATTCGAGTTCACTGTGGGTTCTGGGCGTTAATCACACTTTGTCAGGTTGCCGACACCACTGGCTTGTTAAGTCGGTAAGCCAGAACCCTAAACTGTCCTTTTTGAAGTTCAAAGAAACAACAACAAGTCACTTATTTCCAGTTCTATTTAATAAAGCTAGGTGTTTTTCCAAATCAATTATTCAAACATTTATTTCACTTAACAGTTCAACAAAAGTCTGCCAGCCTTAATCTGTTTCACAATCTGCATATGACTCTGCAGGTTACTGAAATACAATCTTGTTCCCAGTAATAAAAATAGATGTAGAAGCCAATCCCAATTAAGGCGTTCCAAAAATTAATAAATTCAAAAGAAAGTTGAAAATCATGAAAACGATAAGAAAAAGTATGATCTTCATTTCTCATTAATTAAGACATTAATCCAACCAGTTGTTATCTTTTCAAGCGACAATTGCTTAAGATTTTACTGAAGTGCCAAATAAATATTAATTATTATTACTAGTGCCACAGCTTCTGTATGTATTGGAAAATTCAGTTTTCAGTGTCTGATATGTGTGTGTTTCAAAGTTTATGAGGTCCTTCCGCGCCTGAGGCTGCATTATGTGAAGACCTGAAGTGTGTCCCAGCACTCCTACCTAATTAATTTACTAGAGACTCACGAAAGTTGGGACGAATTTTGAATAATAGCTTCAATTTCCAGCGATTTATTTTTAACTGAGATATAATTTTGGTGTGGTCTTGTGCTGTGGGGGGAACCGAAGTACCCGGAAGAAACCCCACCTGTCAGGTATGGTGACCACTAACCAAACTCACTTGTGCGGGGAGTGGGAAGCGAACCCGGATCGCCTAGGTGAGAAGCGCTGAACAATCAAATAACATAATCATTTTCCTCTTACAAAATGCCTCACTTTGACTACAAACACTATATATATTGTTCCCAAAATGACAGACTTATTTATTCAATCAAAGGCTGGCAAATAATACTAAAATCTTATAACAACAACAAAGTAATGAAAAAGTGATAATATTTAAATGAACAAAGCATACAAATGCATAAGAATGTCACAAACAATAATAAAGAAAATAAACAATTGATATTTATTGTATTTCTTCTAAAAATAGTCACTTTGGTATTTCTTCTAAAAATAGTCTCTTTGCATTATTCTTAGCATACAGGTCAGCCAGTGCATTCTCCATTGAGGTTTAAGTTGTCATGGAAACATTATCAGTGCACTGTAGTCTGTTTTATTATGATTATTGATTTTGCTAATATCCATTTTATCAGATAAAGTATGTAATAAATACACCACTAACACAGTAGTTGAAGTGGGCTTATCAGTAAAATGTATCATGCATAATGAGATGAAGCATTTTACTGCATTAGTCATATTTCCTTTAAAGGTGACTAATAGTTACTTGTGAAATTAAAGGGTTTAATAATGAAAGCATTATATGATAGTTACAGAATTTACAACACATGTTTATCAAGTATATATTAAGTTTACCACATTATACAAGGTTGGATTTAACTTCATTTATTGAGCATTATTCTCTTTTTTAACAAAATTTTTCAAAGCAAAATTTTGGTTATTAGATTGAGGTATGTCGTTGGGCGGGCGGGTGGGCGGTTGGGCGAGCTTTAGGGTGGCTGCGTCAACTTTTCGTTTCCGCTCTCAAACTCAATAACAGATTGAGCTATTATAATGAAACTTTATACATAGATACTTTATATCGAGACCTCTCTTGAGATTGCATATTGGGTGGGTGGGTGGGGGCATTGTTACTAAAAATAGAAATTTGGTTTCCACTCAAGAACTTCAGAACGCATCAAGATATTTTAATGAAACTTCATAGATAGGTACCTTATATTGAGACCTCACTTGTTATTGCATATGGGGTGGGTGGGGTCAAGGTCAAGGTCACCATTACTAAAAAAAGAAAAATGGTTGCTGCTCAATAACTTGAGAATGCATCGAGATATTTTAATGACACTTCATGCGTATATACCTTATATCTAGACCTCGCTTGGGATTGCATATGGGGTGGTAGCAATCAGGGTCATGGTCACTATTACTACACAAAGAAAAATGGTTTGCGCAATAATTGAGAACACATTGAGATATTTCAATGAAACTTTATATATAGATACCTTATATCTAGACTACGCTTTTGATTGCATAAATGGGTGTCAAGGTCACCATTACTTGAAATAGACGAACAGTTCCGTTCAATACCTAGAGAACGAATTGAGATATTTTAATGAACATTTATATGCAGATACCTTATATCTAGACCTCGCTTGCAATTGCATATGGGGTGGGTGGAGTCAGGGTCAAGGTCACCGTAACTACACAAAGAAAAATGTTTTGCTCAATAATTGAGAACACATTGAGATATTCAATGAAACTTTATATATAGATACCTTATATATACACAATGCTTTTGATTGCATATGGGTGGGTCAAGGTCACCATTACTTAAAAAAGACAAACAGTTTTCGCTCAATACCAGAGAACGAATTTAGATATTTTAATGAACATTTATATGTAGATACCCTATATCTAGACCTCGCTTGCAATTGCATTTGGGGTTGGGGGGGTCAAGGTCAAGGTCACCATTACTAAAAATATAAATTCATTTCCACTCAGTAACTTGAGAATGAAATTTGATTTTTTAATGAAACTTCATATGTGAATATTGAGACCTCACTTTGGATTGCAAGATCAAGGTCACTATTTCCTAGCCATAGATGTATGACCTTCACCTTGCACCCAGAACTTTCTTTGATTATTGTGCTGACCTTTATGCTTTTAATTTGAAAAATTTGGTTTTCATGGAATGTTCACATTTCTTGTTAAAATACTGTCATCATCACAATCCCGGTCATCATTCTCATCACCGTCATCATCTAATTGACATAATCAACATCAGCAACATCATCATTATCATCATCGTCATCATCATGATCATCATCTTCATGTCAACACGATTAAAACAAGGATAATTTCATTCATTCTTGTGTGCATCATTTTAATTTGATGGTTATAGTTATGGTTTTCTCTCCAACTTTTTGAAATAAATAACGGTGTTTTAAAGCAATAATGTGATGCAACCAACATTTCAATTTCCCACATTTTCCTGGAGTGACTGCAGAATGTGTCCATTAGCTTACCTGGGTGATGCAAAGGATGAGCGGTGATGCAAAATATTAATTAGTGTGGTTAGTTATTGTCTGTCTTGCATCTTGTGGTGTCCACATTATGTTAAGCAACATCACTGAAAAGGCTTGACATGTTTCAGAATAATTCCACATAAATGTTTACAGGGTGAACCTTCACCAATTCTGTAAATTCTCTTGAAAAAACATGCCTATCTGTAGGGAAAAGTTTAAATGTCTTGTATAAATAACTCTGCAGAGAAACCACTGGTGGGATTTAAAAACAAATCAATATGTGTTGAGTGAAAAAATACTGGAATATTATAGCACCTGGAGCTATAAAATTCATTTCTGAGGGTTTTTGTTTTTGTTTTGAAGATTTTGGATAAATCTTTATAATCTTGCTAGTATCACATTTTATGATAGTTATTTACCCAACTTGTAAAACCCTGACTCCATGCTTTTCTGTCCATGCCTATACTCTTTATAATATTAGTGTTAATTTCCTGGAATATGTTAGAAATATTTTTGAAGTTGTCTATTTGCTTATGCATACAAAAACAACACAACATACAACATGGACTATATATATTGATTCACTCAGGAATAAGAATGCAAATGAAAGTAAGGTTTTCTAGAATTATCATAAGCTGCTCTTTCACAGTTGGTAAAACAAATACTTAAAACAGTGTTTGGTAGCACTGAAAAAAAAGTAGTTAGCAATCAGAAAAAAGTGATAATGTATAATAAATCGAAACAACATTTTATTCACATATTATAAAAATACTATGTTAGAACAAAATAAAGATGTATTTGGTAGATAATTTTTTATCATGAAATAAAGCAATGTTTGGACTAAAATGCAAAATTCATGAATTGATGCACTGGGTTGCAATAATCTAGTAAAATACCATAAACTTATGAGACTCTATATTTTTCAATTCTATTATAACAGAACTTTGCATTTCAACTGACTAACTTTTCCTGTAATGCTACCTATATACTTGTCACTAAATTGCTAACTTATTGTACTCAACAAATACAATATACACAATGTACATCAAAGCATTATACAATTATTCATATTTCTTGTTATAAGAATTTAGTTTGGCCTTTTTCTACATGAAAAGAAAACGTTTCTTTTTTTGGATGATGTCTCTACCATTTAATAGGGCATGAAAATATTATATAAAATTCAAATGTCATCAAGAAAGATTGTGTGCTATTAATTGTTTAGTTACCCCTACCCCTAATAAACTAAAATTTGCTTAAAGTATCATTATATTGACCTTACTTTATAAATCTTGTCATTAAGACTTTAAAAAATTGAAATAATGTTCTATTTCTTTAAGTTGACATTTGATGAATTTTAAGAATGCAAATTATAATACATAGCGGTAATATGGTTGGTTTAAATCTGAACAAAAGTAGCTATTGGTTTTCATTTATAGATGAAGTTAAACATTGTCAAAACAACTGTCAAAACACGTGAATCATTAAACAACAATCTATCTTAACATGGATTTTCTAAAATTTACATTCCTCAGAAAAGTATCAAAATAATATTGAAACTGAGGCAAAGTGTCAGTGCAGCTCAAGTGAAACAAATATATTTCCCATTTATTGGGAGATTGAGTCAGAGGCATTTTGACATGGGGAAGACCAGTTGTTCATGCCCTCAGACTGATGTGGAGTTGGGTGAACAGCTACCACTGTGCATAGCTATGCATACATATGCAGAGTAATTACATGAATACACAATTCTGACGCTACAACCATGAGTAAATTATTTGTTGTGCTACAGATGTACTGCTATAATTTTTACAGACACACAAACAAATACACATATGTTACATAATATTTCATGTGAAAGAGCAGCTTAAAACAAGAACTTCATGCAAGAGAGCAGCTTGAAAACAAGAATGATCACTATCAGTGATGAATGACCCCATGGCACATTGATACTGACTGGGTGAATTATTACAGGAACAGGGATTCCATAGTTACTGCCTAGACAACATTTAATAACTATTGGTCTGTTTGACTTTGACCTTTGATGCAATTATCCAATAATGACCAAACTTCTTCCCAAGTTATAAGAATCTGGACCTTAGGGGGAATCTGGGCCTAAAGGTTCCATTTTTATTGACATGACAACATTTACCACTGTTGGTCAATTTGACATTGCATCCTTTACTAGTCTTGACCAACAGTTTTACTGACATAGGCCTACAGTTAAATGCTATTGCCCTGACCAGGTTTTATAACTATCAGTTTGACATCGACCTTTTATCCAAGAACCCAACAATCAATAGCGATCTTATATTAGTTATGGCCAACCTGCCTACAAAGTTTGAAGAACCAAGGCCTAAGAGTTCCATAATTATTTTGTTGTCAAGGTTTTCCAACTTTTGGTCACTTTGACTTTAAACTTTCACCGTTTGACTAGGTACTCGTTAGAGATCCACTTATAGTCATACCCTACCTACCTACCAAAATTTACTAACCTCAGCCTAAGGGTCTCCTAGTTATTGCCCAGACAAGTTTTAACAACTAGTGGTCAGTTTGACCTTGACCTTTGACTGTATGACTTAATAGGGATCCTCTTTTGGTCATGACCAACCTGCCTACCATGGAACTAGATAGATAATAGGTCAAAATGTAGATGATTTTTCAAATTCAAAAAGAAATTCAACATTTCTATTTCTTACTGAAAAGACTATTTTACTATGAAGTTTGCTTAAAAAAAAAACAACAGTAAATTAATAACTAAGATTAATATATTGATTGAAAAAGGTTGTAACTTATATTCGAGAAATTATAGTGCTTGAAAACGTACTTATGTTACAGGAAATGAAGTTAAGCAAAGAAAACAAGAGCGATCATTAAAGGTGATTAATACCCGAACATACCACTTTGGCACAGATGAATAGGTTTATAGTTATAGTGCTTTGATGAGGAACAATAGTTTGACTGACAAAATGACTTGCATTATAGGAAAGATGGGATTTAAATGAAAAAGGAAGTGTACATTATATGCCCTGGACAACTATTTTGACCTTCAACCTTGAAGAGTGACCATGAACTTTCAGATACAGACCTGGTCATAATTGCGTGTCTCTTATAATGATAATCTCTTTAGACAAGTTATTTCAAAATCATTTCATGTTGGAAATTTTTTTGCTTCCTACAAAAACTTCATTCTTATAATTGACCTTTAAGTGTTTTTTTACTTTTGATTCACATACCTTTTTTATGCCCCCGGCATCTTTATGCGAGAGGCATATAGTGATGTCCTGTCTGTCCATCCTTCTGTCTGTCCATCCTTTTGTCCGTAACAAGGTTAAGTAGATTTTACTGTTTTGTCTAGCACCAATAACGCTTACAACAACACTTGGATACTTACACAGTTGTTGCTTATGACCATTACCTATCCACCAATATCACCCATCCTCACTTTGATATTGACCTTGACCTAATTTGCACTTAGAATAATTCAAATGGGCTGTTTCTTGGTTAACTAGATTTTACCATTTTGTCTAGCACCAACACCGCTTGCAACAACACTTGGATATTTACACAGTTGTTACTTATGACTGTTCCCAATCCACACATATCACCCAACCTCACATTGACCTTGACCTTGACCTAATTTGCACTTAGAATAATTCAAATTGGCTGTTTCTTGGTTAACTAGTTTTTACAGTTTCGTCTAGCACCAAATTCGCTTGCTACAACTCTTGGATACTTACACACAGTTGTTGCTTATGACTATCCCCAATCCACCCATATCACCCAACCTCACCTTGACCTTGACCTGATTTGGACTATGAAATTGGCTATTCAGCACCAACCGGGAGCATGTGTGTTTATCAAACACATAATCTTGTTCTTGTCTGGTAGGCACTTTGTTCAAAGTTACAGAAGAATCTCTCTTTGTATGTACAATACATGGTTCAAAACAAAAATATATTTCTTATATGTGACAGTGACCTTTAAGCTACAGACCAGATTATTGTGCGCAACATGAAATAAATCATTAATAATCTGAATTAATAATAAAATCCTTCCAGGCATTAAAAAGTTATGGAGCAGAAATAAAATGCATATATTTGACCTTTGACGTTGAATTGTGACCTTGACCTTTGATGGACAAGCATAGGTCATGTACATGACACATTGTCTGGTCATGGGGACTAATAATATGAAGTTATATTAAAATCCTTACATCCATTATGAAGTTATGGAGCAGAAACAATATAAAAATATTTATACACCCACAAACAAAGTTTAGGGGGGGTATATAGGAGTGAGCTTGTCGGTCCATCAGTCTTGACATATTCAAATAATTTTGGTACACATGTGCAACATCATATAATAAAGGTTAAGTTTGATGTTGGTTACAAACCTTAAATTTAGACAGAGTTATGGCCCCTTTTATACTTAAAATTCCCTAAAAACATGGTTTCCGGATGATAACTCAAGAAAGGCTTGACATTCAAATAATTTTTGGAACAAATGTATAACATCATAGAATACAGGTCAAGTTCGATGTTGGTCACAGACCACTAATTTTTGTCAGAGTAATGGCCCCTTTTCGACATAAAATTTCCTAAAAACATGATTTCCAGATGATAACTCAAGAATGGCTTGACATATTCAAATTATTCTTGGTATACATGTGTAGAATCATAACATATACGGGTCAAGTTTGACTTTGGTTACAAACCACTAAATTTTGTCCCATTATTTGACTTAAATTCCCTAAAAACATGGTTTCCTGATGATAACTCAGCAATGGCTGGACATATTTAAATAATTATTGGTACACATGTGTAGCATCATAAAATACAGACAAGTTTGACTAAGTTACACACCACTAAATTTTTACACAGTTATGGCCCCTTTATTTAACTTAAATTCCTGAAAAACATTGACATTTACTCATGAAAGGCTTCATATTTAAATTATTTTTGGTACATAGGTGTAACATCATAAAATACAGATCAAGTTCGACTATGGTTACAAACCACAAAACGTTGACAGAGGCTCCTATTGAAATGAAATTTGTCCAAATACACTGTTGACCATTCACAAATTAAAGCATTCTCTCTCTGTCCATTTCTTTCGAATGGATGTCAGTTTTGTGACAAGGCCATATTGTGGGTGTATATCCGTCACTCAAGTGACAATTCTAGTTGACCTTTGACCTTGAATTGTGACCTTGACCTTTGATGGACAAGCATGGGTCATGTGTGCAACACATCGTCTAGTCTTTGGGAATATTTATCTGAAGTTATAATAAATCCATCAAGGCATTACGAAGTTATGAGTGGAAAAAAAATACAGGTATTTTACCTGTATTTGACCTTTGACCTTGAATTATGACCTTGACCTTTAAAGGACAAGCATGGGTCATGTACGGGACACATTGTCTTGTCACTGGTAATAATTATCTGAAGTTATAATAAAATCCTTTCAGGCTTAATGCCTGGAAACAAAATACAAGTATTTGACTTTTGACCTAAAATTGTGACCTTGAGCTTTGACAGTCAAGAATGGGTCATGTGCATGACACATCGTCTGGTGATGGGGAATTATAATCTGAAGTTATATTAAAATCCTTCCAGGCATTACAAAGTTATGAAGCGGAAACAAAATATTGGACAGACGTACGGACCAACATGTGCGATTCCTATATAGCCCCACTTTTGGAAAAAGTAGGGGTATAATAAGTTTCTGATGAATCCTATTTGTGCAAAACTTTCTAAAAATGTATTTTCTGAATGGTTGTATCGTTTGCAGATAATTAACACACTCTGTGTATTTAAGTTTGTTTGTTTGGATTTTTTGCCGTATTTCAGTCATATTATGGAAGTCATTTAACCAACTCACACTTTTCCTGGGTAAGCTGGTTTACCAGTACTGAGTGCACATACTTATGCCAGTAACTGACAACTGACCTACTTGAATCAGAGATAGGTGGAGAATGGCCGTATGAATAATTTCATGACCATTCCCCACACAAGATATGTGACCGGGCTGGGAATCGAACCCGCGATCCTTGGATTTGTAGTCCAGCGCTCTACCAACTGAGCTAGCCGGCCCGGCTTCTGTGTATTTCTCTGACACTTATGACATTTCTTTCAAATGTTATTTTCATAACGCACTATTGACCTGGCTAACGTCTTTAGATAGACAAGTATTGATCCAGCTTATCTGACCAACACAGGCTATGTTGGAAAGATCAAAGCAAATAGCTGGGGTAAATTTTGATGTTGTCAAGGGAGTTGCTAAGGGAGTCACATGAGCTACTGAAGTACACATTTAGACTGGCAACAATGGATTTGTATTGTGTAGATAAATAATTGACATGCTTTGTTAATGTACCGGTAAATGCATTTTTGAAATAAAATGTATTGTGTTTAATATACAAAATGAAGATCACCTGCAATTTGTAATAGGAAAATACAATGGAACTTGTACAAAATATTTTGTACATAATAAATTACTTTGGTTGTTTAATATTTTGTGGAAAATTATTCGGGTTGCCAGACTATTAATTCACCAGGTCAGTGATGTAGACTGTACACATACAGCATGTAATTCTGGTGGGGTTTGTTGTGCAATGTGTAAGGTGTGAATAACAAGGACTATTGAGTACTTTGTGCATAGAATAGTTAAACAAAGGATGTTGTGACGGTCTGGTTAACAGGTGTGAATTTGTACTGTTGTTTAAGAGGGACTTATTCTTTTATAGAATATGGATTTTAAAAGTGCGACTTATACACCGGTGCGACATATGTGGCTGAAAACATGAAATTGTAAAAAAGTAGCAAATGCGTCTTATATACTGATGTGACCTATTGTCTGGAAAATACGGTATGATGTCTCTTTCCTGAATAATGTCCGTTTTTGTATAATTTTTTACAAACAAAGGGCAATAACTCCAGTGTTTCTGACCCGATTTTGTTTATATTTCACTTGACTTGTAATCTTATTGTCATAGACAAACTTTGCAAGATTGATGAAGATTGGATGACAAATGAAGTCTCTATCCTAAATAATGTCCATTTCTGCATATTTTTTCACAAACAAAGGGCAATAACTCCGGTGTTTCTGGTATGATCTTGCTTATATTCAACTTCAACTTCAACTGTAATCTCATAGTCATAGACAAACTGTGCAAGATTGGTGAAGATGGGATGAAAAATGAATGTTAGACTACAAGTGAAGTCAAATATAAGCATGATCAAGCCAGAAATACCGGAGTTATTGCCCCTTGTGTTTGGAAATTAACATCGACAAGTTATCAATGTCTTTACACACACAACTTGTATGCCCCCACTTTAGTGGGGAGGGGGGCATATAGATTTGCCCTTGTCTGTCCATCCATTCGTCCGTCCGTCGGATTTTTGTGTCGCGCATAACTGAAGAAGTGTAACTGCTAGAGTGATAAAACTTTATAAACATATTCATCGGCATTGGGGTTTGTGCACCTGGGTATTTTGGTGCAGTTTTTTCCAACATCAGTGGAGTTAAGGCCCTTTTTTATCAATAAATGACATTTTTGGACTTTTGCGCGTAACTAAAAAATTATTAATGCTATAATAATGAAACTTTATATACGTATGAATCAGCATGTGAGCTTGTGCACCTGGCTATTTTGGTGCAGTTTTTTTGAACATCAAGAGTTATGTCCTTTTTTGTGTCTTGTGAGTTGGCGATATATATGGGTTATTTATGTGGGCGGCGGTGTCGGCGGCGGCGGCATCCCCTTTCACTTTTCCAGAGCATAACTCTTAGACTATTAAAGCTATCAACATGCAACTTTATAGGGAAATAGATCACATTGAGGGGAAGGGCAGTGCACAAGAACCGTTACTGCACACCTCGTACTTTTGGAGTTATTGCCCTTTGTTTGTTTTCATACTAATTTTGTTTCCGGTGCCTAACTAACTTGAAACTTCGTAGGTAGATAGATCTCATTGAGGAGAAGTGCAGTGCACATGAACTGTTACTCTGCATCACATAATTTTGGAGTTATTGTCCTTTGTTTCTTTTCATACTTAATTTTTTTCCGGAGCATAACTCTAAGACTATGAAAGCTATCAACTTGAAACTTTATAGGTAGATAGATCTCACTGAGGAGAAGTGCATTGTGCAAGAAGCCTTACTCTTCACCTCATACTTTATTATTGCCCTTTGTAAATGTTATACTTATTTTTGTGTCGCATATTTGGTTTTAATAAGGCTTACAAAAAAAAAAAATGCTTGTTTCAGGTAACCCAACCTACCCTAAAAAGATGCCCCGACCCAAGAACATTTTATTGGGTTTGTCAGATTGTTTTTTGTTTTATTTACCTTTTCAATTATTAAATGTGTTTTGAATAAATAAGTGTTTTGTTTTGATAGTATCCACTTATAAACAATGTTTAAGGATATTACTGATATGTTTTGAATATTTATTCAGTTTTAGAATCCTCAAGTTGACCATTTACCAAGTAAAAAAAAAAATTCTGACCTACCTACCCTAATTTTTTTAGGCATGTTACCTGAAACAAACATATTTTTTTTACGCCTACGTCTTTTCTTTGCAATTAGCCAGAGTGCAGTGCTTTTGAAGATTTCAATAAATCTGTTAAACACAATTTAAGCATTAACCTTAAGTGCTTCTTCATTTGGATTCACGTAAGCTATCCAGCGTCAGGCGTCACTTGACATTTTTGGACGTGTGTCGCGCATAACTCAAAAAGTATTACTGATAGAGTGATGAAACTTTATAAACGTATTAGTCAGCATGTGAACTTGTGCACCTGGGTATTTTGGTGCAGCTTTTTCCGCCATCAGTGGAGTTATGGCCCTTTTTTAGCAAAATATGATTTTTGTGGTAACTCAAAAAGTATAACTGCTAGACTAATGAAACTTAATGAACTTATTCTTCAGCATGTAAACTTGTGCAACTGGGTATTTTGTGCATTTTTTCCAACATCAGCATTTTTTATTGACAACCGGAACAAGCAGCATGTGGGGACATCTGTGTCCTATGGACACATGTATAGTTCATTAATTGTTGACCAAACTTACACAGTTTGCGTATGACCATAAAAATTGCTTGATAAAATTTGATTTCCAACAGTTGCAAACCTTGCACGCAGTTATTTGTACATGCAACATTGATGGCTTCAGAACCTGCATTGACATCATTTATCATCATTGTACAGAAAAGTATAAAAGAAAAAGCAAAACTTGACCTTATAGCACAGCCATTGCAATTATCGCATTGCAACTAGTGCTCCAACACTGTTTGCGAAAAAAGACATCCAAATCTCCATTTTCTGCATTTTTCAGAATTGTCACTGACTTAATGAAAAAGGGTCAGGTAAGAATATCGAGAAAAATGATTCGAGAACCATTAGAAAAAGCACCGCACATCCACTACCCAACTTTTACTTCAGCCCATTGCACTAACCGATGTTTTAAATCACATCGATCCCTCTTTGCGTATTGTACATATACACAAAACCCGCTTTACGACCACCTCAATTCTATGACCAACCCGCTAAAGGGGACACTTTTAAAGACCCGATTGTTTCCCTATATATTTCAATGGTCGCAAACCCCGATTGCACGGGCACCCCGCTATTCCGTATAACGACCACTTATCCCAGACCGAAAGTACAAAATAATGCTCAAAATAACCGTTGTTGCGACCAGTGTCATTTGGACGTTGACACTTAACATCATCAATTAACAAAATATGCCATGGAAAAAACAATGCTTTGTGGTATAAACGGAGCGTGTGAAAAACAATGTTACATATGTTTTGATAAGGGATTAGCACACCGACTGTGTATCAGATTATGTTAATTGACACTAGCTGACAGTTAGTGGGTAGCACTGATGAATGCTGAACCTTAAATGGGCTTAATTAATCAAGTTTTATTTATTTTCCTACTTAATGTAAACTTCATACGTGTATCTATAACTATAAGTTACATAATCTCTATTCAATAAAACATTTTATTGAAAAAAAAACAACTTAAATGTCGTTATATATTGATTATTCATTATTTTCATCAAAACTTTAAATTACACAGAAGTATGCATGTACTGACTCGGTTATGTGCCAGACCTCTGTAATACGACCACCCCGATATTAAGACCACTTTTATTAAGACCCCCAAGTGGTTGTATTAGCGGGGTTTTACTGTACCTTAATTTTAAAACCTGTCACAACAGTATGTATGGTCTTTGATACAATACATGTCATTGGCCAGAGTTTAAGATTACATCTATGTTCTAGAACATTTATATATATGGGCCCAGGTCAGCCAGATTGTGATTCTCAATGACCAAATAAAGCTTAAATTATAACACCAATACATATAAACTGATATTATCTTATCAACATTTGCTAAACAAATTGGGGCCATTGTACATCTGCATCTAACCACATCAATTTTGTATCTACAAGTACAAAGTGTTAAGTATTTATCATGTTTAATTAGTGTAATAAATTAGGACAAATCAAATAAGAAAAAATATTTAATTAGTATTTTAAAGCTGCTATGTCACAGATTCGGGAAATGACAAAAATAGAAATAATTGTTTGAAATTTAGTAATTTAATATATTATTAGATAAAACTGAAGAGGGCTGGAATTCCAGCATTGTGAGGAATAACTCATAATGGTTTGAAGTTTTCTATTAAAACCATTAGCACTATTTTAGTCGAGCTGACCATGGCGGTTTGGTGTACGTGTGTGAGAGTGTCCGTCTGTGCATCGCGTCTTATCTCGTCAAGACTGTAAATTCATCATTCATCAGTCAATTTTAAAATAACCTGCCAGGAATATTCCCGATGTAGAGATGCCACATGTCACACTCAAGACCTGTGTCCTATAGCTCAAAGGTCAAGGTCACACTTAGAGGTTAAAGGTCAAATTTGGGCATAATACAGCTTGTCTGGACTGTTAATTCATCATCCATCAGGGAATTTTACAATAACTTGCCACAAATGTTCACCATGGAAGACGACGTGTCGCATGCAAAACCTGTATCCTTAGCTCAAAGGTTAAGGTCACACTTAGAGATCAAAGGTCAAATATGGGCATAATACAGCTTGTTCGGACTGCTGATTCATCATTCAGGGAATTTTTAAATAAATTGCCACATATGTTCACCATGTGGAGATGGCATGTCACACCCAAGACCTATATCCCTAGCTCAACAGTCAAGATCACGCTTAGAGGTCATAATTTCCGTGTTGATCAGATTCAAGATGGCTCTCTGGTAGCCATCTTGGATTTGTTAAATGTTGTGAAGTGGCAGATTTCCATGAAACTTCATAAAGTTGATAAACATAATTAGCAGTTGTGTTTGACATAATATTTTCGTCAACAAATTTTATCTTGGTCCAGCTTAGATATGTTTATCACACAAACTACTTATTCATTCTTTTTTGTCTATAAAAAATTATATTTTAGGATATAAGTTTGTCCTGCCAACTAATTCTTCTGTTTTTGTTTTATTTACATGAAACTTTTCATGCTTCATATTCGCAAGGACTAGTAGTGTGTGACATAATTTTCAGGTTCCGGTTCAAAATGGCTGTCTGGTGGATTTATTAAATTGTGTTGGACTGTGGATTTTGATGAAATTGTATACACTTAATGTACATGATGATTGCCCTTTGTTTCAAACTTCATAGATCATGTAAGGAGTATGGATCTTACTGCACATGAACCAAAACTCTCTTTATATTTCATGTTTCTGCATATGTAATTGTACTGTCCTTTCGGTAAAATGGTTTCAATGACTATTTTTCTTTCTTGGAGATTATTTATTTATTTGGTGTAGCTCTATAACCCATCTTTTGACCTTTCTCAACATCCAATCAAATGCTGTGAAAATGTCTCGCCAGTAGTCCCTAACATTGTATCGGCTAGTTTAAAAGAAATCCCCACCACATCCTGTAAACAAATGGCTCCATTTCTTTTCGGAGGTACATGGAGAAAATGTGGAAAAATCCAGACATATGTCTTTACTTTGTTTATATTTTTGACTCAGAAGTTGGATTGGCTCAATTTCCATTTTCAATTTACATGCCAGTGTTTACAGGTCGTGTAACATGACCTTGGGAAAATCCCAATATGGCATATTCCACAGGCAACATTCCATAGAATACTCTCGCTGACTAACTTGCGCCTATTAATAGTATACACGTCAGCAACACTGATGTGTTCCAACAAGCATCCAGAGAACGATGGACAATAAGATTAATAATGAATGGAGAATTACATATATTTATAAACTGACCAGGCATGTTTATTTGAATAACAGTTGGTAGATCTATTTATTAAGAATTAGATTAATAATGAATGGAGAATTACTTATATTTATAAACTTACCGTGCATGTTTATTTGAAGAACAGTTGGTAGATCTATTTATTAAGAATTAGATTAATAATGAATGGAGAATTACTTATATTTATAAACTTACCGTGCATGTTTATTTGAAGAACAGTTGGTAGATCTATTTATTAAGAATTAGATTAATAATGAATGGAGAATTACTTATATTTATAAACTTACCGTGCATGTTTATTTGAAGAACAGTTGGTAGATCTATTTATTAAGAATTATTAAGAATTGCATTTTGTCTTCTCTTTTTCAGTAGAGGCTGTTCAATGCATAAATAGAGTTTGCATCTTCCTATTAATAGACACTGGAGCAAGCTTCGGACATACATAATTTCATTTTAATTTGGTATTTTTGGTATTTGGTATTTTTTCTTTACGTGCATTTTATGAATGCATTAAAACTATAATAGTTATACACAAGCATGCTTGAGACGTATTTTCCCAAAGTTATATATAATAAATCTGATTCGCCACTATTAAATATAACGCTTTTCTTATCACAAATGAAGTCAAATCATCATATTTAATTGCGATGAATGTTCCCTACTGTGTGTTTTTATTTGGCACACATAAAATAAATGCTTAATCCATAATAAATATGATATACACTCATATTCATTCTCGTCATTATTTTCTTGGAAACAATGTAATTTCTATTAAATTTTGATTTGCCTGACAAATACTGTATACATTATTTTGATTTAAAAAATCACGGATGAAAAATATTAGACGGTAAGATAAGTTAATTGTACAGACGTGACGTAATTAAGATATCTTGAATATATGGACTTTTCATAGTTTCCTGGCACCTAATGATGATCTGCATCATTCTTTTTTCCTGTGAAATACTGGTGTTTCTACCAAATTCTCTTGTAGAGGCTATTCAATCTACAAATAGACATTGTTTTTATATAGACTATGAATAAATGCATTGTATACTAAAATTATATAATCATGAAAAACGCTTAAAATATATTTCATTGCAATTGTAAAATTCTTAGTTTTACTTTGTGTAGATAAACATACTTACATTGATAAGCAGATGAGTCTGACTTATTTGGGTTATTAAAGTATGGGGCAGTTCATCAGTTCATGCTTTGACATGAAATAATGATATTCTTTTGATTTATTTCAAATATAGAAACATTTTTATACACTTTTTTGGAGCTAGCCACATGAACATATCAGTTCGCTATTTGATGATGAAAATTTAATAAATTATTTTATTTTAATAATATAGAAAAATAATATTAAATGCCTGTATAGTAACAATCTATGAAGAAATGAGACTATTTTTTTATAAACCAAATCAACATATGCAGCAGTTTTAAATATTCATGTTGGATATTCAATTTACATTGTTTACAAACATTTGCAACATACTCCGAATATCTATTTATACCCCCGGCATCTTAACGCCGGAGGCCTCTAGTGATCGTTCTGTCCGTCCTCCCATCCGTCCTTCTGTCCGTGACAAGATTAAGTAGATTTTACGGTTTCTTCTACCACTGACACCACTTACTACAACACTTGAATACTTACACAGTTGTTGCTTATGACCATTCCCTATCCACCCATATCACCCAACCACACTTTGACGTTGACCTAATTTGCACTTCTTCTGTTTCTTGTTTAACTAGATTTTTTAGCCGGATTTTTCAACTCAAAATCTCAACTTATATATTAGCGAAAACTGGTCGGTTGGGCGGGCGGGCAGTTGGGCGGGCGGGCGTTGTGATGTCGTTAACAATTTGCGTGAAAGTTTTGTATTCCTGTCATATTTTCAAAAGTTCTTGGTCAATCTTCATGAAACTTTACAGAAATGTTCCTTGGATGGTCCTCTACCAAACTAAGCAAATGGTTCCGCTTCAATTCACAAGATGGCTAAGCTAAGAATAGAAATATGTCTAAACGCCGTTTTCTTCTAAAACTTTGGCTAGATTTTCAAATAATTTTACACAAAAGTTTGTTTATTGTTCATCTACCAAACGTAGTCAAATGGTTCTGCCTCACTGCACAAAATGGCCACTAGAGCTAAAAATAGAATTTGCATTAAAGTTTACTTTCCTGTCAAATTGTCAAAAGTTCTTGGTAAATCTTTATGCAACTTTACAGAAATGTTCCTTGGATGGTCCTTTACCAAACCTGTGAAAATGGATCACGCTTCAATGCACAAGATGGCCGCCAACGCTAAAAATAGAATTATGTTTACACGCCATTTTGTTCTAAACCGATTGCTAGATTTTCAAATGATTATACACAAATGTCAGTGTTCCTCTACCAAACTTATTCAAATGGTTCCAACGCCTCACTGCACAAAATGGCCACTAGAGCTAAAAATAGAATTTGCGTTAAAGTTTTGTTTTCCTGTCATATTTTCAAAAGTTCTTGGTCAATCTTCATGAAACTGTACAGAAATATTCCTTGGATGATCCTCTACCAAACCTGTGAAAATGGTTCCACTTCACTGCACAAGATGGCCACCAGAGCTAAAAATATAAATATTTCTAAACGCCAATTTCTTCTAGACCTATGGCTAGATTTTCAAATAATTTCACACCAGTGTTCGTTAAAGTTTTGTTTTCCTGTCATATTTTGAAAAGTTCTTGATCAATCTTTATGAAACTTTATGCATACATTTTAGATCATCGACATGAAACTTCCATACTTCTTCACCAACATGGACTTGTACATGTACCCCCATTGGCAACCAAAAAAATCAGGCTTTAATCCGGTTTCTGCATTTTTCTCTTTCGTCTAGCACCAACAGCGCTTGCTACAACACTTGGATACTTACACAGTTGTTGCATATCCACCCATATCACCCAACCTCTTTTTGACCTTGACCTTGAACTCATTTGGACTTATGATAATTCAAAAGTGCCATTTCTTGGTTAACTAGATTTTACCGTTTCTTCTAGCACCAACACCGCTTACTACAACACTTGGATATTTACACAGTTATTACTTATGACCGTTCCACATCCACACATAGTACCCAACCTCACTTTGACCTTGACCTTGACCTAATTTGGACTAAAAAATGGGCTACCTAGCACCAATCGGGGGCATGTGTGTTCATCAAACACAGAATGTTGTTTAACGAATCAGAATGAATTCAAGGAATTTGGTAGAGGGTCAACCTTAAGGAACATTTCTGTGAATTATGTTTAAATCCAGCCAGTGGTTTCAGACAAGAAGATTTTTAAAGTTTTCAATATTGCCATATAAGGAAATAAGGAAAACTGCCCCACCCCTTGGTGGCCATGTTTTTTAATGAATCAAAATGATTTTAAGGAATTTGGTAGAGGGTCACCCAAGGAACATTTATGTAAAAACTATTTTCAAATCCAGCCAGTGGTTTCTGACAAGAAGTTTTCCAGTTTTTAATTGCCATGGCAACCAGAGTTTTCAATTTACTCTAATAAATTGAAGGAATTTGTTAAAGCACCATCCCAGGAACATTACTGCCAAGTTCCGCCAAGTGCTTTCAGAGAAGAAGTTGTTTGAAGTAACATGTTGATGACGACCGACGGACGCGGAAGCCAGACACAGACTGACCACAATAGCTCATACTTAAGCACTTCGTGCTCAGGTGAGCTAAATAACTTGAGAGCGATTATATATTTTTTAGTGAAGCTTCATTATATTGATACCTTATATTGAGACCTCACTTTGGATTGCAAGGTCAAGGTCACCATTACTAAAAATAAAACACACTGTTTACACTCGACAGTTCAATAAAAAATTGAGGTATTTTAACGTTACACCAAATGAAGATACCTTATATTGAAACCTCACTTGGGATTGCAGATGGGAAGCTGGGGGTCAATGTATCTCTTACTAAAAATAGAAAAAAACAGTGTAGGCTCAATAACCCTAGAACAAATTTAGCTATTGTAATAAAACTTCATAGGGAAAACTGGTCTTAATGCATGTGCGTAAAATGTCATCCCGGATTAGCCTGTGCAGTCCACACAGGCTAATCCGGGATGACACCTTCCACTTTATGTTATTTTCTGTTTCAAAAAAGTATTTTCTAAACATAGATCCACTGTAGTCGGAAAGTGCCATCCCGGATTAGCCTGTGAAGACTGCACAGGCTAATCCGGGACGACACTTTACGCACATGCATTAAGCCCAGTTTTCCCACGACACGCCTCATATATATATACATTATAGCAAGACCTTGCAATTGATTGCATATCGTTTGTGTGGAGTCAAGATCATCTGATGTCACTTTCTATTACTTAGGGGATGGATGAGGTCAAGGTGACCATGACCATATTTAAAGTAGATCAAATGCTGTCTGCTCAATAACTCAATAATGAATTGAGCTATTGTTATTCTGGTTAAACTTTTTCACTTACATTTAACATACTTCTGTTCAAAGTCAGTATTCTTAAATGTCCTAATTAATAACTAAAAAAGCAGTTCCTTAACTTGTGTCTTGACCTTAACTTTGCACCCAGAACTTTCTTTCATTATTGTGCTGAGTTTTATGCATTTCGTTAGAAACATTTGGTTTTTGTGGAATTGCCACGTTTCTCGTTAAAATATGCTTTGCTTAGCGATTCATGTTTTAATTTCATGAAGAGTCTGTCCAGTGATAACAAGGAACTAGATATAACGCTGATTATATTTTTTTTTCAAAGAAGATTGAAAACAAATACACCCATTTAAACCATAAAGAAACATACCGTAAATGTTCTATTTGAAGTGTATCGGAATATTTTCACAGTTTAATTGGTCAAAGCTGTTGCGAGTCATGCTAATAGCTCTATATTTGTTCTACATGTGCCTCTATTGGCTTTGTTCTTGACATGCAGGTTGACTGCCACTGATCAATGCTTGATGTTAACACTTCCATAGGAAAGTGTGCAGCATGCTTTAAATGTGATTCTATGTAGTGATAATCAATCTTAAAAAAAAGACAAATATCAAATACTGTTGATTGTTATCCATGTGTTTAAAGCGGGGCATTTGTCGATATGTTTAAAGATGGGTATTTTCGATTGAATGAATATGGCCATCAATATGAACGTTTCTGTGAACTAACTGTTTGTTTTAGTTTTATATTTGGGAAAAAAAAACACATCAATATTACTGTACCAAAAAATACCCCATGCTTGTCTATTTAAGGCATGGCCATCTATAAGGACAGTTACGGTATTTACAAAAAAAGAAAAACAACAACCAAAAACATTTCTTGCATAATAACAAATGCACGAGACACTTATAACAGTTTCAATAATATTCTTTATTCTTAGGTCTTAAGTCTTAAGAATGGGTTGGTGACAACGGGATAATGTATAATAACCGTTGTTTCTTTGTATGCTATTGGTATAAGTTCAGGTATAATGTGTATGTCACATTTTGAAAGAATGACTCTGGCTTCCATTTACACAACCTGAAACCTGAAAGGTTGTGCCTCTGTCAATCAAACTGTCCAATGCTTCATGCATAGCGTCCCTGACTATATCCAACCGTTTTGTTTGTAAAGCTCTGACACATATAATGACACTTATTAACTCTATGAGCATAAATTTCCCTGTCTAATTGTTTGCTTTATTTATACTCGGCTTTGTTTGTGCACGTGTTTCACAGTTTGCCTGTATGAAAACTAATATACTGATTGTAACGAGTTTTTATGGCCCCACTTAAAATGGGTAAGGGGGGGGATATAGATTTGCCCTTGTCTGTCCGTCCGCCGATCCATCCCGTCCGTCCGTCAGATTTTTTGTTGCGCATTACTCCAAAAGTATAACTGCTAGGGAGATCAAACTTAATAAGCATCGGCATCAGGACTTGTGCACCTGGGTATTTTGGTCTATTTTTTTCAGACATCACCGGAGTTATGGCCCTTGTTTTATAAAAAAATGGCATTTTTGGACTTGTGTCTCGTGAAACTCAAAAAGTATTGAAGTGATGAAACTTTATAAACATGTTAATCAGCATGTGAACTTGTGAGCCTGGGTATTTTGGTAACGATTTTTTCTTCATTAGCGGAGTTATGGCCCCTTTTTTAGTAAAAACTGACATTTTTGGACTTGTGTCACGTGTAACTCAGAAAGTATTATTGCTAGAGTGATGAACATTTATAAACATATTAATCAGCATGTGAACTTGTGCACCTGGGTATTTTGGTGCAGTTTTTGCAGACATCAGCAGAGTTTTGGCCCCTTATTTCAGCAAAAAATGACATTTTTTAACATGCGTCAAGCGTAACTAAAAAAGTATTACTGCTTGAGTGATAAAACTTTATATACATATTAATCAGCATGTGAACTTGTGCACCTGGGTATTTGTTCTGCCATCAGTGGAGTTATGGCCTTTCTTTAGCCCAAAATGACATTTTTGGATTTGTGTCGCGTGTAACTCAAAATATGTAACTTCTAGACTGACAAAACTTGTGTTTGTTTGTTTGGATTTTTCGCT
This sequence comes from Congeria kusceri, assembly GCA_027627225.1. NCBI lineage: Eukaryota > Metazoa > Mollusca > Bivalvia > Myida > Dreissenidae > Congeria > Congeria kusceri. The sequence goes on from CM051035.1 coordinate 14,563,670, forward strand.
GTATTCAACAGTATTTCAGTCATATAACGGCGATCAGTTAACCTACTCACACTTTTCCTGGGTAAACTGGTTTACCAGTACTAAGTGCACATACTTATGCCAGTAACTGACAACTGCCCTACTTGAATCAGAGGTAGGGGGAGAATGGCCGTAAAAATTTGTTCATGACCAATCCCCACACAAGTTATGTGGCCGGGCTGGGAATCGTACCCGCGATCCTTGGATTTGTAGTCCAGCACTCTACCAACTGAGCTAGCCGGCCCGGCTGATGAAACTTTATAAAAATATTAACCAGCATGTAAACTTGTGCACCTGGGTTTTTGGTGCATTTTTCCTGACATCAGCAGAGTTTTGTGAAAACCAGCGGAATGTGGGGGCATCTTGGTCCTATGGACAGATGTCTATTTAATATATTAGTGCATAAAAGTCAATATCAGGTTAATGTGTCCGAGCTATATGAGTGTAATAACTGTCATATAATACTGCGTATGACCCTTTATGTTAAAGTCACCAAATCAGCATGGAGCATTTAAAAGTACAACAAAATCTTTCTGTGTATAAAACAGGATCAACAAGATCATGTAGATCAACAAACATGGAACTGGTTTTGTTTGCAAAAGTTACAAACATGCACTGCTATTTATTTGTACACTGTTACTAATGATGATTCAATAACTTTTCTTATTCAACTAAAATAATGTCAACCATGTCACATATTTACACTCGGTGCCTGTTTTTATTTTGCAAAATAGGAACCATTTCAAAATTTACCAGAAATTGAAATTGCATTGACCATATTTGTATTGACCGTTTTTGTGCTTTGAAAACGTGTAACATCCATTTAATGTGTACACAAGAAATATATTGCAATTTGTGTCAAAGTTATTAACAATATATTGTTAAATTTTATATACAGTAAATTAATAATAAAATAGCTTCATAGAATGATTTAGTTTTTCTGTAAGTTTTAGGAAATTCAGTCATAATATTGGCAATTTAATGTAAAACAAACTGTGAGCTGAAGCTAATATTTAACACAAATAGAAGAACAAAGAAAAACTACCTTAATATATAGACAAAAAACAATAACATTCGTAATATAGACATCAGAAATAAATCATCCACGAATCCGCGCTAATTAAAAAAAATTAAATTATACATATTTGAAAAAGCAACAATCTATGCATCAAACCATCAAGGAAAAAATGGGGAAAAAGGCTTTATATAATAGTAAAGTAATTAAGCTTGATATCTATTAGTAAAATCTTTGTACCGTATGTTTATTCATTTTTCGAGTTGTCCATTCTAAAAGAAAATGATAATGTTGATGTAGCCCTTGGCAAATGACTAACTCGGGTTAGGGTTTGCATGCAACAGTTCATATTTCTGTATCTACTACAGAGATTCAGTTAAAACTTCACACATGCCTTCAGGGTTTGTCATGCTAAGTCTTTTATAACAGCCTTAATGACTAGTTGCAATTATGGGAACTATATTTGCTTATTATGTTTCAGTGTTTTGTGGCAGTTCCACTGGCAGGAAGACTGAGTCATGGGCAGAAGTAGTGCTGCAAGTTATTTTCTTTAACCTTCTTAGTTAGAATCCGGGTTGCTTTTTGTGTCACCTGAAAAGGCAACATATAGGATAGGGGTTTCTGCTGGCGGCATCAGTAGCGGTGGCCACAGCGTCCCCCTGAGCTTGTGCAAACAATAACTTGTGAAGTGTGCAATCATTATGAAACTTTGTGGAAGTGTTAGTAGGCATAAAGAAAGGTAAAGTTCGATTTTCGGCAAAATTGCTCTTATTTTACGAGTTATGCCCCTTTTAAAAAAAATAGTTCCAATAAGGCTTGTGGCGACAATAAGGCCAAAACAAAAAAGTTCTGTGTTTCGGGCAACCCGACCCTACCTAGCCAAAAAAAAACGGACCCTTAAGTTTTTAAAGACGATGCTTTTGCTTAAAATCTGAATTTGTCCGATTTTTTTTTTTCAGGGGAGTTAATTGTGATTAAGTAAATAATATGTGTCGAAAAGTTGCTTTATACGAATAACTCAGTATTCTGGATCTCTTTATTTCCAGTTAGGCATTTGCGATTCATTCGCTTTTATGGCTAGACTTAAAAAAAAATCCAAAAAAAAAATCAGTCTCTACCCTACCTAACTTTTTTGAGACCGTTGCCCATAACACACAATTAATTATTGTTTGGCCTAACTTGAGAAGTTTTTGTGCATCACTATGAAACTTTAGGGAAGTGTAAGTAGGCATAAAAGGCAGGTCAAGTTTAGTTTTCTGCATAATTGCTCTTAACGTACTTGATTTATGCACTTTTTTAAACAAAACAGTTCAAATAAGGCTTGTTAAAACAATAACTTGAGATGTTTTCGGCGTAATTCCTCTTATAAAATTTGAGTTATGCCTCATCAGGCGACACATCCGACTTGTAGTATTTTCTTTGTTAGAATCTGGGTACACCATATTCAAAGAACATAATACAAGGTTGGCTTTCACTTCATTTATTTGAAAATACCAAACAACATTTTTTTGATTGAGCATTATTCTCTTTTTCAACCAAATTTTTTGAAGAAAAATTTTGGTTATTAGATTGGGGTATGTCATTGGGCTGTCAGGCAAGCAAGCGGGCGAGCTTCAGGGTGGCGGGGTCAACTTTTCGTTTCGGCTTTCTAACTCGAGAACGGATTGAGCTACTATAATGAAACTTCAAACATAGATAAATTATATCGAGGCCTTGCTTGGGATTGCATATGGGGTGGGTGGGGTCAAGGTCATGGTCACTGTTATGCTCAATAACTTGGGAACACATTGAGATATTTTAATGAAACTTCATACATAGATACCTTATATTGAGACCTCGCTCAGTATTGCATATGGGATGGGTGGGGTCAAGGTCAAGGTCATTGTTACTAAAAATAGACAAATGGTTCCGCTCGGTAACGTGGGAACGCATTGAGATATTTAATGAAACTGAATACATAAATACCTTATATTTAGACCTCATTTGGGATTGCATATGGAGTGGGCAGGGTCAAGGCCATGGTCACTGTTACTAAAAATAGAAAAACGGTTTCCTCTCAATAACTTGAAAAAGCGTTGAGATATTTTAATGCAACTTCATACAAAGATACCTTATATCGAGACCTCGCTTGGCATTGCATATGGGGGTGTGTGGGGTCAAGGTCAAGGTCACTGTAACTAAAAATCAAAAAACTGTTTCCGTTCAATAACACATTGAGATATTTTGGTAAAACTTGATACATAGATACCTTATATCAAGACCTCACTTGGGATTGCATAAAGGGTGGGTGGGGTCAATGTCATGCTCTCCGTTACTAAAAATAAAAAAACAGTTTCCACTCAATAGCTTGAGAACACATTGAGATATTTTAATGAAACTCCATACATAGATATCTTATATCTAGACCTCACTTGGCATTGCATATGGGTGGGTGGGCTCAAGGTCAAGGTCCCCATTACTAAACATAGACAGTTTTCGCTCAATAGCTTGAGAAGACATTGAGTTATTTTTATGAAACTTCATATGTAGATATCGTATATCTAGACCTAGCTTAGGATTGCCTGTTGGGTTGGTGGTGTCAAGGTCAAGGTCTCCATTATTTTTATTTTTGTGCTGACATTAATGTTGAAAAGTTTGCGTTCGAAAAATTTGTTTGTGTGGAATTTCCACGTGTCTTGTAATCATAATATCTAGGTTAAGTTCAATAATCAGTCAAATTGTCTCAGGAATTGTGGAGTTATAGACATATATAAAATTAGTGTTTTAGCTGTTTCTGCTCTCTAAATCCAACTGTTTTCATCCAAACTTCATGCAACTTATTAAAAATGTTTGTTCGGCTTAAAAGAAAATGTGTTTGTTTCATGTTACACGACCAAAAGAATTAGGTCAACTTGAAGATTCTAAAACTGAATTAATATTAAAAACATATCTGTTATATCCTTAAACATCGTTTTAAATTGGATTCTATAAAAACTAAATACTTATTTAACAAAAAAATCATTTAATTATTGAAAAACATCAATAAAACAAAAAAATATATGACAACCGCAATAAAATGTACTTAGGTTGAGGCATTTTTTACCGTAGGTTGGGTAACCTGAAACTAAAATATTTTTTATGCCTAAGAATAATATCTAGATCACGTTCGATAAACAGCCAAATTGCCCCAAGAATTTCGGAATTATTGCCCTTGAATTATCTGAAATTGAACTTTTTAGTGGTTTCTGCTCTCTATCTCCAACAGTTTTCATCTGATCTTTTCCAAACTTCACAAAAATGTTTGTTATTATAATATCTTGGCAAGTTTGATAACCAGCAAATCAGCCCAGGAATTGTGGAGTTATTGCCCTTGAATTATCTGAAATTTGTCTTTTTAATGGTTTCCACTCTCTAAGTCCAATATTTTTCATCTGATCTTAACCAAACTTCATGAAAATGTTTATTAGCATAATATCTTGGCCAAGTTTGATAATCAGCCAAATCGCCGCAGGAAATGTTGAGTTATGGCCCTTAAATTATCTGAAATTTCAGTTTTTAGCGGTTCTTCTAAGTCCAACTTGGTGAACATTTTGTGGTTGTATTATCACAGTTCGAAAATCAACCAAATGACCCATTAACTGTGGAGTTATGAGCCTTGATTAATATAAAATTAGTCTTTATAGATAGTTTAATCTAGAGGGGTGCATAACTGTTTTACAAACAGATCTTGTTAGATAGTTTAACCTAGAGGGATGCATAACTGTTTTACAAACAGCTCTTGTTAGATATTTTGACCTAGAGGGGGCATAACTGTTTTACAAACATGACTTGTTTGCACATAATTGCCATGATTTTGTGGACACAAAATAAGGGATTGAGTGAGGGATTGCATACAGAAAATAAGAAACACACTTGTTTGAAGAAATATTTTATTCACACAGCAAATACAATGCTACATATAATGCTTTCCAGAGTTTCCGTGAGATGCTTTGTCACAATTGTTTAAATATTTGTAATCTATTACATATCTTACAGTTATACAGATTTGGCTATTGAAATGTTGATATTAATGAATAAAATTCACACATTGACATGTGATTAAATTATGGCAGTCTAAAGAAATAATTAAGAAATAATGACTATAAATCTAAAGCTGGGGTGTTTAGTTTTACTAATTGTTGGTTAATTATCATACATTTCTTAATTTTAATAAATCAAAACTATGGGAAATGATAATCAATTTGTCTCCTGCCTAATTCATATTCAACAAAACATTTATTTAGAAAATTATTTCGCACAATGTCCTGATCTGATGAAAAATAAAGCTTGTAGAGTGTGGATAATTATTTTATTTTATATCAATTAATAGTAGCCCAGTTTTTGACTGTACATGACTCGGTATAAAGCGTCACATTTCATTAAGGAAGACTACATAAGTTTCAACAAGATTTGACAATGCTCCTACCAACGGCTTGCCCACCCGCTACATTTCATTCACCTCTGTAATTGGCTCGAAAAGTAGTCCCAACGCATGTGGTTTTAGTCACATGATCATAACATTCAAAACGAAATGCACAACACCATCCACTCTTAGGAATCAAATTGACGATTTTTTCCCCGTTTATGATAATTTCAAAACCATTTATTATTTTTATGATAATTTTAAAACCATTTATTCTTTATTTCTATGCTTGTGGTCTTAAAAATCAACTGTAATGTGCATTAAATACATTAATTTGGTTTTGACAAGATTCTTGTCGTTGAGCCAGTTGCAGAGGTGTATGTTGAGAGCAAAGAAGGACAACTCTGCTACGAGATTGTGCACATGCTTCTTAATACGTTATTTATGACATGGGCCAGATTTAATCCTTATTTAAACTTCAAACTTCACTGGGTCAATTGAGCTCTAGTTTAGATGTTAGTTTATCTGTGTGAACTAACAATTTGGAGTATAAAAAATAAAAGAAGAAAATTATGTGAAAAAGATTGTAAAGTATTTAAATCAGAACCTACTGGAAAGCAGTTGTACATGTATACACACATACTGTTAAATGTAATAACAACATAAAGTGTCAAAACAAATTTCCTTGTGTTAATATAAACAATTTCCAAATCAATACCTAAAGCTATTTGATAGGCCTTTTTTAAAGCAGCAGTCCAGAAATATGTTCATAAAAATAACCCTTCGCAGAAGTTGTTTCTGATGGACATCTTACCGAAATGTATACAAAAAACGCATTAAATAGGTAAAACAAAAATGTTTGGTAACTTTTTATCGTATAATTATCTGTATGCAATAACTGGTGATGCCATTGGAGTAAATCAGCATGTACATTAGTGTATATTCTGTTGATACCAAGCGTTTTTGAACATAGACATTATAAAACGCTTTTCCTAAATAAGAAACAGTTTTCAGTAAAATAAACGCCTTTAACATTCATTAGAACTATTGCCAATTTAAAAAAGTTTTGAATTATATTCATAATTCTATGGACTGCGGCTTTAAAGACATATGACAAACTATACGTAACTTGACAGCAGCTATGTTATTACAATATTGCCAGTTCTTATACAACAAGGAAGCATTATACAAATTTATTACTTTGTACTTTCTCGGCCACATTAACTCTATAATATGATACAATTATTGTTGCCCATCAAGCTTAGAGATCATTGTGCTTGATGAACCTTCTTTATATTCTTTATTTGAACTTGAGCTGTTTATACATTGATCAAACAATTTACAAAAGGAAATCAAACACACACACAAACCCTAAACAAAGATACCATGGGCCAGATTGCACAATTGAGTAAGGAATACACGTATTATAATTTCTGTACCCTATTCAGTTTAAAAAAATGTTGGATGGCTAACATTTTCATTTTGCTGTTGTTGTTTTTATTTGAAAATATTGTGAAATTTGATTACTATTTCCAGTTATATGTTTTGAAACGATTAAGAGTCCCAAACAATGTTATTTGTAATAAGCTATGAGGGTAATTTTACAAGTAATAGACACTAATGGCCCATGGAATCTTTAAAGGGGCATATTACTGGTAGGTTGCCAAAAAGTTAATACACAGATAATTAATATTGTTAAAGGCACATGTTCCGCTTGAATAAATCTGCTTCGAAAATAATAAAATTATATTTGTATGCAGACTTAAAGAATGTATACATAAACGTAGCCTTTATGCCTTACCATACTATAAAACATTTCATATGTTGTTTACACTGTCAGCAAAAGTATATTTGTTTGTATTTTGATTGACTTTGACATGGAATTCAAAGCGCGATTTAGTGGTAAGTATCCGAATATGATGGTTTTGTAATGTCAGTGTGCATGACGTATTTAATTGCACATGTTATTAAACACAACACAATATACACGTTTTATGAATTGGACAGTTCAGCATGGTTTTCAGCATGTAAACATATGCTGTGTTGATAAAATGTTTACATGGTTGACAATGTTGTTTTTGGAATAATTAAATGTTGTTAAAAGTTGCGTAGCACTGATTGATTTACATTGAGTTATAGTACTGTCAAAGAGAGTTGGTAAAAATACTTTCTTTCCTTAATTAATAGTTGTGCATGTTGAATAGACACTTTCTCATGTGCTGCTATTGATATAAACAAAATGCACATGCTGATTCATGTGAAAAGCTGATAAGAAAATTTTAGTATAGTGTTAGAATTAATTGTTCTGAGTCTGAATCCTATAGAAACCATGTACTCAAAGATTATTTTTATCATACTTGTTTATATATTTTGTTTACATTCAGTACACATTAAGGCTGTTCTAATAATATTTTCAGATAAAGTTGAATGTTCTTTTTTAGTATATGTTTGTACTTTACATGTCAGTATTTCATTCAAATACTATCAATATGCCCCTTAAATATATCCAAAGTGTATGATAATATATATATTACAAACAACACCTTGTCCCCATACACATAAAAACACAAAATATATTTAACTAACAAGAACAAAGTCCCCATATACATTAAAACACAAAATACATAACATACTATAAGTTCTATAGCTCGCAAACATTCATTAACCTGGCACATGTTTAGCGTAAATTGCCTGCTTGAATTGTTTTCTGTATTTTATGCTTGGTTTAGTCCGTGCAGGTGTTTCACATGTTTAACGATACCATAACAGTATTTTCTGTAACATTTCTTCAGTTTAACTCGAGTAAAGAACAGAATCTAATATATGCATCTTAACATTTTTTATTATATTCATGCAAAAAGGTCAGTGTCAGGTTAATGTTTGCCAGCTATACATGGCCCCAAGCTCATTAAAATCGTCCTCGCGTGCCAGTAATAACAAATAGGTTACAATACACCAATGCCACTGTATGGGCTTACTCTTTCGCCACTGCATTATTAACTGACTGGATTTGATGACTACACGTTAACAGGTCACATTCAGATGACCTTTTCAAAGACATTGTGGGCTTCAAAATGCTGTGCTATAACAACTATACCACCAAAACTTACGCATTTAATAAACATGCAGTTCTAGGTCTAATCGCCTCAAGTAACACATTAGGCCAAAATAATTACTTGTGTATTTGGGGCTAACTGTCTCAGGTTGGGTCGGGATCAAGTTTTTAAAACTTTTTTTTAAAGACACGTTTCAGTTTATAAAACGTTGCAAATTATCTAAATTCTGATGAATATGGAATTCATAGAAAACAACTGACAATTGTCGCTAAAACTTTAGGAGGAGGTTTGCTTGGTAGGGTTGGGTTGCCCAAAACACTTCTGGTTTTGCTAGTGAAAATTAACTGTAAATGATCTGTTCTGCATATCAGTGGACAATGCATGGGTTTTGAAAAACTTTGTTGTGAAACAAGTTATTTCATTAGAAACAGAACAGCTAAGCACTGTCAGAGCCTGATCATATGGAAGGTTACCTGTAATTCAATGTATTTCGATCCAAACAGCAAATTTTTAGAGCAGTGTTAGAATTTGATTTAATGAGATTTTAATTGGCCTCAAGGTAAAATTAAAAAAAAAGATTCTTTGATAACTTAGTTGGTTACATATGAAATACTAAATAAATGTTTGAAAATACAAAGCACAAACCATATAAATGATTAAGTAAAATTGCCTTTCCTTTAATAAGGGGCAAACTATTTAATTTATGTATTCATTAAAACTATCACAAGCAAAGCAGCTTTAAAAATATGTTCATGTATGTAATAAACAATAATTATTGCGGTTTAGTATATTTTTTTTGCCTTTCAGTATTATACTGTTGCAGAAACTGCAACAATTTCCAATGTTCCAATGTTCATCATTGACATACGCAAAATAGTTGCATACAAAAGAACAGAGAGATTAGTTGCATGCAAAAGAACACAGGTATTCAAGGTTAACAATAGCATTGTCCAAAGGAATAAATGTGACGTGTAGTGGGAAAACCGGGCTTAATGCACGTACGTAAAGTGTCGGACTGCACAGGCTAATCCAGGACTGCATTTTCCGCATACAGTGGATTCATGTTAAGAAGAGAATTCCCTCAAACAGAAAATACCATAAAAGCGGAAAGTGTTGTCCTGGATTAGCCTGTGCGGACTGCACAGGCTAATCCGGGATGACACTTATCGCACATGTTTTAAGCCCGGGTTTTCCACGACACGCCTCAAATATATTAAATGTTCAATTCAGTAACATACAAACAAATACAGATATTACATGGTCAGTAAAATACAAATAAACATCTAAGTATTCAATATGCTCACAAGTAGCATACAAAGGAACATAGGTATTCAAAGATCACATTTGTAGCACTCATAGGAACATAAGTATTCAACATATGTATCAGTAACATAGAAAGAAACATACTTATTCAATGTTCGCATCAGTAACATACAAAAGAACATAGTTATGCAGTGTTCACATTTGGAACATAAGTATTCAATATTCACATCAGTGCCTTACAAAGGAGGAAAGATTTCCAATGTTCACATCAGTAACATACAAAATAATGTTGTTATGCACTGTTCACATTTGGAACATGCAAAGGAACATAAGTATTCAATATTCAGATAAGTTACATACAAAGGAGGAAGGATTTCCAAAGTTCACACCGGTAACATACAAAAGAATGTAGTTATGCACTGTTCACATTTGGAACATACAAAGGAACATAAGTATTCAATATTCACACCAATAACATACAAAGGAACATAAGTATTCAATATTCACACCAATAACATACAAAGGAACATAAGTATTCAATATTCACACCAATAACATACAAAGGAACATAAGTATTCAATATTCACACCAATAACATACAAAGGAGGAAAGAGTTATGTAAATGTTCACACCAGTAATATACATAACAGCAATGTTATAAAATGTTAACAGCAAGAACAAGGAAAAGTAAATACATTAAATGTTCATATACCTAACGTACAACCAGCAAAGATATAAAATGTTCATGTCAGTACCATACAAAAAAGCAAAGTTTTCAAAACAAAATCAACAACAAAAAAGCACAAAGATATATATTTTAAATTCATGTGACAAAATGTAATGGCACAAATGTTAACATCCATATATAAATATGCAAATGAAAATTTGGAATGAATGAAAATTAATTCATTAAAATGAATGCACACAGGTACAGTTGATGCTTTGATTGACAAGTTGTGATAGATTACATTGATTAAATATAAATATAAATATATATATATTGATTATTGGATGTTTCTTTAATTGATGTACATTATTTTGCATACTTATTGTTTTCTCTATTCTAAACGACAAATAATTTTTAAACAAGAAAGTCAGACGTCAAACTGTAAATAAAAAATGTACATGTAGCAGTCAGATATTTACTCAGGGTGCAGACAAATAAAATTATTTTGTGTTAAGATAACTTTAATGTTTGTATAAATATTAATTATGTATTTGTATACTTGTAATATACAGAGTTAACACATTAACAGATATTCACATCAGGAGTAGATCTACACAGACAAAATCATGCATACAATTAATGTTATTCACTTCATGCCAAATAAATAAAATGACCAAACCAAATTATTACATAAAATATTCAAATAAACAACATGCAATCAAGTATAGCATCAAATTAATCACTAATAATTACAAAATTACAAAATAAATTATATACAGTGTTCATATTTGTTGGATAAAACGGACTTGATGTTTCAATGTGTGGAGTTTAAAGGAATGTTACCTCACCCTAACTGTAAAAACCTACTTTACAAAAAATGTCTTTGTTTTTGCTATTATGATAAATATAGTTAATAAAATCTACAAATGGACATACCAGCTTAATACTTAACAAATTTTATATTAAAAAAAATGCTTTTATGACCACACATATTTTTATTATTGGAATGTTCTCAAAAAGTACAAATCAATAACTGTTTGTAACATACTTCATATCATTGTCATTTATGAACAACAAATAATGGTCTTCATTGGATTATACAAAGACATTTAATGTTGAATGTACAGGTATTCTGCTGGCTCAAAAAAAAGTTGTCGCCACTAAAATTCAGCACTTTTAAAAAGCCAATTTTGTTTTTCATTGACATACTTCTAATTAACAGTAATTGTCACTATTAAATAGCATGAACTGCATTCTTATAATTAAAATAAAGCAGTATAATTGTAAATTGTATGGAATTTAAATTTAACAACACTTTATTTAACAAATTTAGTAATGTTGATTAATACCTACAAAATACTACAAATTATTACCTACTTCCTACTGATCCTACAAAACATAGGGTCGCGAAAATATATGACACTATCAAAATAACACTTTAATAACAGATTGGTAATCCTCCTTTTTATGCCTAGGTCACAAATAGAATGAGCAAAATTTTCAGCTTCCACTGCCCGATTGTAAAGGCTGCCTGGCGGGCACTGTCCGATTGTGCCCGATTTCAGATAAAACAGACACTGTCTGGGAGCAGTTCCTTATTTGTGACCGGGGCATCATTCAGATCATCATTTTTTTATTTTACAACTGTCTGTCCATAATTAATGTTAAAATTCATCATTATTGTGGACACACAGTTTGTTGATGTTTAGAAATTAATCCAGAAACAGAACTGTTTCCTTTGTTTTAGCCTCGTTTTGAAATGAAAGTACACCACATGTCCCAAGATGCTCTTTTTTGCTACCAGCGTTGTTGTTTTTAATTGAAATTTCACCTGTTGCAGATAAAATTATTTCACAATAATAACTAGTGAGAAGAAAAAATTAAAGATCAATACTGCAAATTTGGATTTCAACTGAGTGTAATTGTGCCTAACCAAACCAAACAGAAAACTGATACTTTGACGTCATTGATAAGCTGTCACACCATGATGCCCTCGTCTGCATCAATTGGCCATGTTTGGAGGCTCTGTGGTAACTTCATCTGCCCTAGTTTTGTTTCAATTGATATTTCACAAACCAGATCTAGCACTGTCTAAAATTATGTTGTCACCAATAAAATTCGCTAGCAGAACCCCTGAATTCATTGGCTTGTGTTGAAAAATATGAAGCTTGTATTAATGTTTGATGATGGTGTGTTATTATGAATATTTTTACATCAGTAACAACAATGTACATTTAGCAATGTCTGCATACAAAACATAAAAACTATGATACATTAGGAAACAAAACAACATAAAATGCATGGAAAGGAATACCTTTTCAGGATAAGTCTTGCTATGTGTTTCATTATAAATGTTCCAATAATTAATAGAAAAATGTTGCAAATCAAAGGTGCATAATAATGATAATATATTTGTTATGTTGATTAATCTCCATATCACTTTATTGAGCTCAAAGATTTACTTTTAACCTTAAGTATTTTTCAGTAGAAGAAAAACGAGTACATATTGTAAACGTTTACAACAAAATCAGGTACTTATAATAAGCCAATCTCTAAGCATCCGATATTGTAGCAACCAAATAAACTGTTAATAGTGCCAGCATAGTATGATTTGAGACAACTTTTTACATAATTGTACAACCATCAGATTGTTTGTTTTTCGCCTCCATCGCTTGTAACAGTTGTTGTTGATAACTTAGTTGAAGCTGTTGTAAGTCATTCCTACGGGCCGCCATCCCGTGTCCATATCCTTGGGCAGATGCTTGGGCAGATGCTTGGGCAATTGCTTGGGCCAGTGCTTGGGCAGATTCTTTTCGAACAGCCTCAGCGCGCACAGCTTCAGACTCTTTTTTTATCTGTTGAATTTCATTATGCGCCTCCATTAATTTTTGACGTGACTCAGCACGTTCAGCTTCAGACTCTCGTCTTAGCTGTTGAATTTCATTCTTATACATCTCCATCGCTTGTTTTTCTTTTTCAAGTGCCTCAGCACGCACAGCTGCAGCAAGTTCAGCTTGTTTTTTAAAACGTGAGCTGAAGTAAGGAATAGGCTTGCTAGCATTTGCACTGTCAATGGAAGCAAACATTTCTTTTATCATATCTGTTTTATCTTCTGCTGAGGCTTTATTGTCTATGTACAACACCTTATCTTTACAAAACCTTAATACAGATGTAACTGCTGGCCGTTCATGCTCTGTATTTCTTGGCATGTGCTTTTCACCTTCATCTTCATCTTTAGTAAAAGTCATGATTACAAAAGCGTAATCACAAGCTCCATCTTCAAAGAACTCGATGATTCTGCAAAATTGGTCTTTCACATCTGAGAACTTATTTGGATCTACTACAAAACAAACAGCATGAAATCCTGGTTCCAACATTTTCTCACTTTCTAACAGTTGGTCCGTTGAATTGTCACTTTGGCTCAAGATATTCTTCATTGGGAATTCCACAATCTTTATTTTGCGACCGAAGTTTTGACCATCCTTAAAAATACAAATAATAAAAAGTTATTAAACAGCAAGATAGTAGATATTTCATCTGAATGTAAAAGGTAGAATTCTTAAACAAAGCGGTCAAGATGGCCCTGGGTCAATCACCTGAGTTTAACAAATCATAGTAGCTTCAATCTCATTATAATAAAATCCTAACATTGTAAGGATCTGAAGACATTGTATAACATGTCACATTCAAATGAACTTCCGACCAATAAAATATCAGCCCTGCAGCGCCCAATGAAATAGCCTTTTGCACAGCAATGCTTTACCACGGTTTGAGAAAACTGATGCATTTCCAGCTGATCCTCAGGGATAAATCATTTACTGTTAATTTTTTACATGGATAACAATGGATATAGTGGTACCTTACGTGAGTTAACATCCAAACTTCACAGTAATTTTGTGCATAGTATGTGTGTTTTATATATGAAGCTATACCACAACATTGTGAATATATGAAGCTATACCACCCAAGCACAACGTGCTCATGGTGAGCTTTTGTGATCGCTTTTTGTCCGTCATGCGCCCTGAATTGTGCGCCATCAACATTTACATTGTGAAAACTTCAGAGGTCACATTTATTGCCAAATCTTAATGAAACTTGCTCAGAACATTTGTCCCTATGATTTCTTAAACGAATTTGAAATTGGGTCATGTGGGGTCAAAAACTAGGTCACTTGGTCAAAATGAAGAAAAAGCTTGTGAACACACTAGAAGTCGCATTTTGGCCCAATGAAAATGACACTTGCTCAGAACATCTGATGTTATGGTGTCTCGGCCGAGTTTGAAAATGGGTCCGCTGCATTGAAAAACATGGCCGCCAGGGGGCAGGGCAGTCTTCGTTATATGGCTTTAGAAAAATCAAAGTGACCACTCTAGAAGACACATTTTTGCGCAATCAACATGAAACTTGCTCAGGACATTTGGTCTTATGATATCTCGGCAGAGTTTGAAAATGGTTCCACTCTGTTACATGCCTGCCAGGGGGTGGGGCAGTTTTCCTTATATGGCTATATTGAAAACTTTTAAAAGCTTGTGAACACTCTAGAAGCCACGTTTATTAATCTTCATGAAACTTGCCCAGAATATTTGTACTAATAATATCTGGGTCATGTGGGGTCAAACTCTAGGTCACTAGGTGAAATTGAATAAAACGCTTGTGAACACTCTAGAAGTCAATTTTTTTACCCAACCTTCTTGAAAATCTCTCAGAACATTTGTTTCAACAATATTTCAGACGAGTTTGAAACCGGGTCACGTGCAGTAAAAATCTAGGTCACCAGGCTATATTGAAGAAAAAGCTTGTGAACACTCCAGAGGCCACATTTATAGCCCAATCATCAAGAAACTTGCTCAGAACATTGTTCTAGTGATATCTCAGATGAGTTCACAATTGGGTCATGTGGGGCCAAAAATCAGGTCACTAGGGCAAATTGAAGAAAAAGCTTGTGAACACAGGAAGTCACATTTTTTTCCAGTATTATAGAAACTTGCTTAGAACTTTTGTTTCAATGATATCTCTGACAAGTTTGAAACTAGCTCATGTCGGGTCAAAAACTAGGTCACCAAGACAAATTAAAAAGAAAAGGGCCATGATGGCCCAAAGCGCTCACCTGAGAACTGGTACAGATGAAGACCATACTGTTGTGACAGGTTTGAAAATTAAGGTATATGAACAATACTCAAAGGGGGATAGGATCAATTTGATTTAAAACTTCGGTTAGTGCAATAGACTAACTAAAGTATGAGTTGGATAGTGGATTTGCTGTGTTTTTGCTAATGGTTCTCAAATTATTTTACTCGATATTCTTACCTGACTCTTTTTCATTAAGTCAATGACAATTCTGGAAAATGCAGAAACAGTAGATTGTAATGTCTTTTTCGCAGACAGTTTTGGAGAACAAGTTGCAATGCGATAATTGCGATGGCTGTGTTATAAGGTCAAGCTTTTTCTTTGAAAATTTTCTGTCCATTGATGATAAATGATGTCAGTACAGGCTCTGAAGACATAAAAATTGCATGTACAAATAACTGTGTGCAGGCCAATCATTGATAACTTGTTGATGTTGTTTTCCAAATTCAAGGGGCAATAACTCGGGTGTTTCAGGCCTGATCATGCATATATTTGACTTCACCTGTAGTCTTATGTTCATAGACAAACTGTGCACGATTGGTGAAGATTGGATGAAAAATCTCTATCCTGAAAAATGTCCATTTTTGTATATTTTTTCACAAAGGGCAATAAATCTGGTGTTTCTGGCCAGATTATGCTTATATTCAATTTCACTTTTAATCTTACAGTTATAGACAATTTGTGCAAGATTGGTAAAGATTGGATGAAAAATGAAGTCTGTATCCTGAATAATGTCCATTGTTGCATTTGTTTTTTCACAAACAAAGGGCAATAACTCCGGTGTTTTTGGTCCGATCTTTCTTATATTCAACTGTTATCTCGTGGTAATAGAAAAACTGTGCAAGATTGGTGAAGATTGGATAAAAAATGAAGTCTCTATACTGAATAATGTCCATTTTTCTATATTTTTTTAATGAACAAAGGGCAATAACTCTAGTGGTTATGTTCCATTTTTGGCATCTGCTGAGATCGGATAGTTGTGAAAGTTTGGTTGAGATTGGATGTAAAATAATGTCTATATGTTGGAAAAAGGCATTTTTGCACTTTTTTTGCATTAAAAAGGGGAAATAACTCTAGTATTACTTGTGTGATCCAAGCCAATAACAATCCCATCCGAGATTTTATAGTCATACACAATCTGTGCAAGTTTGGTTAAGATTGGATAAGAAGAAAACTCTCCAGCGGGAATATGAACCCAATTGTTTATGGCATACTGACGACAGACACTTCGTGCTCAGGTGAGCTAAAAAAGGGTTCTGAATACTCAAGATGCCACATTTATAGAAAATTATTCATGAAACTTGCTCAGAACATATGTCCAAATGATCTCTGGGTCACTTTTGAAACCAGGTCACATGGTGTCAAAAACTACGTCACAAAGCCAAATTGAAAAACAAGAGGATGTTAAATACCAAATATGAAACCTGTGGGCCTTTTATATACACTTAAATAGCAAAATGACTTGTTAAATCTCCTCAGAAACCGCAAGGCCCAGAGGTTTCTTATTTGGTTTGTAACATCATATAATGGTTCTCTACCAAGATTGTTCAAATTATGCCCCTGGGGTCAAACTGGCCGCACCCCGGGGGTCACATGGTTTATATGAACTTAAATAGCAAAATGTCTGTAACAAGGTCCAGAGGTTTCGTATTTGGTATGTGACATTCTATAGTGGTCCTCTAAACAAATTGTTCAAATTATGCCCCATTGGTCAAAACTGACCACACCCGAGGGATCACATGGTTAAAATAAACTTATATAGCAAAATGACTTAAAAAGTCTTCTCCTCTGAAACTGCAAGGTCTAGAGGTTTCATATTTGGTATGTATATGTGGTCCTCTACACATATTGTTCAAATTATGCCCCTGGGGTCAAAACTGGTCACGCCCTGGGGGTCACATGGTTTATATAGACTTACATCGCAAAATGACTTTAAAAATCCTCTCCTCTGAAACGGCAAGGCCCACAGCTTTCCTATATGTAGTACGTAACATTGCATAGTGGTCCTGTCCAACGATTGTTCAAATTATTCCCCTGGGGTCAAATCTGGCCACACCCTAAGGGGTCACATGGTTTATGTAGACTTACATAGCAGACTGACTTAAAAATCTGTACCTGGAACCGCAAGGCCCAGAGATTTGTTCAAGATTGTTCAAATTATGCCTCTGTGATAAAAATAAGCCACGGGGATGCAAATTCCAGTTGGGTTACAAGGTCTCAGTTGAGCCTCCTAGGGCCCTCAGGGCCCTCTAATTGCATTAATTTTCACAATTAAGGGGATATAACTGCTGTGTTTGTGGCCTGTCTAATTTGCTGCTTGTGTTTAGATCTTATGGCCATACAAAACATGTGTTTTCAAAAAGTATTAGCAAGAATGAATGAAAAATGAAATCTCAATGCACCAATAAGGCAATTTTTGCATTTTTTTCACAAACAAAGGGGCCATAACTCTTAAGTTTGTTGCCCAATCCGACCCATTGTTGGCTTCTGCTGCTGCCGTATGATATCAGACAAACTATGAAAGTTTGGTCAAGATTGGAAGAAAAATTAAGTCTCGATGAACAAAAAAGGGAATTTTTTGCATTTTTTTTGCACATACAAGGAGACATAACTCCGATGTCAGTGGCCTAACCTTACCTGCCGAAATGTTTTGGTCACACACACACTGTGGAAGTTTGGTCAAGATTGTAAGAAAAATGATGTTTTAATCAAGGTAAAATGGCAATTTTGTCCTATTTTTCAACAAAAAAAGTGGGCATAACTGTTTGTGGCCCAATCCTGCCCAATGTTGACTTCTACTGTGAACTTTTGAGAATACACAAACTGTGAAAGTTTTGTAAAGATTGGTAGAAAAATGAAGTCTCTATGAACGAAAAAGGCAATTTTTTCATTTTTTCCCACAAACAAGGGGCCATAATTCTAATGTTTCTGGTCCACTTTGGCCCATTATCAATCCCAATTGAGATTTTATGGTCAAGCACAAACTGTGCAAGTTAGGTCAAGATTGTTTAAAAAAATGTAGTCTTTATCGCAATAACAGTCCAAATTCGGCTCAGGTGAGCTAAAAAAGGCTTGTGAATACTCTAGATGCCACATTTATAGCCCAATCATCTTGAAACTTGCTCAGAACATTTGTCCAAATGATCTCTGGGACACATTCGAAACCAGGTCACATGGTGTCAAAAACTAGGTCACCAGGCAAAATTGGAAAAAAGCTTGTGAACACTATAGAGGCCACATTTTTAGCAGAATCTTCATGAAACTTGCTGGATCAGAACAGTAGTTCCTGAGCCCCTTAGGTGAGCGACCTAGGGCCTTATGGCCCTCTTGTTTCAATTAAGCTTTTGATAAAATTTCTCAATATCTACAAGAGGTATTTACATTCAACACACTTCATCATAGGGATGAACCCATTATATTAACACGGCAAGAATACTTTCAAATACTAGAAAGTCGAGCGTCCAGCAACGGTAGGCGCTGCACTTGTTTCCACATAAGGGGCCATAACTCCGGTGTTACCAAATTTTAGCTTCTGCTGACATCTTTTTCGATCACACGCAAACTGTGGAAGTTTGGTTAAGATTGGAAGAAAAATGAAGTCTTTATCAAGATAGAATGGCAATTTTTGCAACAAAAAAGGGGGCATAACTCTGGTGTTTGTGGCCCAATCTGGCCCAATTTTGGCTTCTGCTGTAATCTGTTGATAATACTCAAACTGTGGAAGTTTGGTCAAGGTTGGTAGACAGATTATAGTATCTATGAACGAAAAATGCATCTTTTGCATTTTTTCCCACGAACAACGGCTATAACTCTAAGGTTTCTGGTCCAGTTTGGCCCATTATCAATACCAACCAAGATCCGCACTTTGAGGGGATCCGCACTTTAAACAGCGAAAAAATCAACTACGCTCTGACCTACTCATGCACATGCGCAATCGCAATGGAAATTACACACAGGAAACATGCATAAAAAGTGTTGGGTTTGGGGGATTCACATGTACATTTTATTGGGCTTGATAGTTTAAACTTTGTTCATTTGTTCTCCAAAAACCTTAATTGAAATCTTGTATGACTACCCTTAAAATGGTGTTTAGAAAAGAAGTAAGTCTTCGAACAAAAAGGATATGTCTTCCGACAAAAAGGATGTCTTCGGACAATAACCACAATATTTTTGACATTACAAAGTTGTCACAGAAGGACGTTTTGTCTTTGAGGAATTTGCTTGGCGTTTTACCTCCGGGTATTTTCGGAGCATGTGGTTAGCCACGTGGTATTAGAGGCCGACAATGAAGTTGAAGTACCATTAGAGCCATTGATGGTCGAATTTGATGCTAGAGATGTCTCTGGCTATGAGGATTATAGTGATTTAAATCGTAGCTTTTCTGAAGCTTTGTTTGGTTCTAGTGACAGTCAGAATGACAATATAAGTAATGATGAAAGGGTTTTACCCAAATTGAAAGAACCTGAGAAAGGAAAATCTGTTTGAGACTCTCTTGCTAAGCTTATCAATGTGTCTTGCACAGTTCAATGTTATACAAATGTGCTCTTGAATAGGTATAAAATTCCCCAAAAATGGACAAGGCTACACTGCCTCGTGCAAACCAGAAGTTATGGAGAATATTAGACAAGAACGTACATGCTAATACCAGGTTGATTTTCATCATTTAGTTGGTGGAGTTATTGAAAGGCCATGTTTCTTCGGAGGCACTAACCTTGTCATCTGATTCTGTGACTCTATTTGGACAGGTTCAGTATCATATATCTGTACGAAGAAGCTATCAAATTGGGCCATGTTTTAAGAAGAAGTATGCCAGCCTGTGTCAGACTCCTTTGTCCATTACAACTATGTTGTTTCAGAATGATATTTCAAAGAAAATTAAAAAAGCGTGATTCTCAAGTTCTGCTGAGAAAAGATTATTACACATACATTGGAGGCCAGCGTGGAAATTACAATTACAGTTCTTGAGGCACGAGGAAGGTATCCTAGACGTCCTTCGGGATCGTTCAGTCAGGTTGGCAGATATCAACCCTACCCATAATGAGGTACTTCTGGGGGTTACAGACAGTATGGCAGGTCCAGGCCTCCTAGGAGAGCATCGAATGCAATCTTTACAGCCCCATACGATCAGGATTGACTAAAGTAAGTGTTGTTGGCAATTTAAGAAATCATTTACAAATGTTGAAACAATTTACGAATGATTCATTGATTTTAAATGCAGTTACTGGATATAAAATTGTTCTTGAAAATGAACCACATTAGAATGTCACTCCTAAAGAAATTGCATATTAAGATGAACGATGGGAGATAGCAAATAGTGAGGTTTGTGAATTACTAAATAAAGGTGCCATCTTTGAAATTTTACATGAAACTGGTGAATTCATATCAAATTTGTTTATTCTTCCCAAGTCGAATGGAAAATATAGACCAGTTATTAATTTAAAATATTTGAATCAATTGGTTGAATACAACCTAAAAAACTTTAAAAAGCAGGAGAG
This sequence comes from Congeria kusceri, assembly GCA_027627225.1. Taxonomy (NCBI): domain Eukaryota; kingdom Metazoa; phylum Mollusca; class Bivalvia; order Myida; family Dreissenidae; genus Congeria; species Congeria kusceri. The sequence goes on from CM051035.1 coordinate 14,584,692, forward strand.
AAACCATAGGAATTTTTATTTTTCACAAATATATCTCATTGATGCTTATTTTTAAGTTCCTATTCAGGAAACGTACACTAAATACCTGAAAGTGTTGTGGAATGGCAGACTATACAAATTTGTATGTTTTCCTTTTGTTTTATCAATTGCACCATATTTGTAAACGAAAATTCTCAAACCCATTTTTGCATGGTTTAGAATGCAAAACATTGGATGTTATTATATTGATGACTCCATTAATATGAACCATATCAAACTGGAGAGTTTTTTTTATAATATCAGTACATTGGTTGATACCTTGGTTGCATCAGGTTTTGATATAAACTGGCATAAAACTGTGTAACAACCTTGTCAGAGAATTACAGTCTTTGGTTTCATTATTGATTCTGTCGAGTTTAAGGTTTACTCGGCTGATAAAAGAATGGAAAATATCATTCCTATGGCCAACATGTTGGTTTCATATGAGTGGATTGAGGTCAGACAATTAGCTTATTTCACTGGACTTGCAATTAACACATTTTTTGCAAATTTTGAAGCCAAGATGCATTACCATACACTGGAAAAAGATAAATTAGTAGGTCTCCAGAATTCTGTAGACTAGTATTAAATTGCAGTTGTCTGAGGCAAGTGTCAGGAAGTTATATTAGTAGATAAATAATGTTAACAGCTAAAATGTGAAATTCATTAGACAAAACCCAGTGGATGTTCATTGCGAAACCTATGCCTCATTGGAAGGGTTTGCTTTTATTTTTTTTTATTTTTTCATTTATTTATTCCTTATATACTTGTGCAATATCATGTTATACATTATATAGCATACTTATGTCATGTAGAAATACACAAAGATATATATTACACAACAAAATAAGACGCATGCATGTAGAAGAAAATAACGTAAATATACATATTGAAGAATCATAGAACTTTGTATCAGTATAAGTGTTAAAAAACAGGCATACATTATGTAAGTAGTGCAATGACTATAGAAAAGGATAATCATTTTTATTTATTATCTTTCCTTGTCATTTTCACACCAAAGACAGGGCTGCCATTTGGCGCAAACTTTATTCATCCCTGTTTCCTGAGTCAATATTCTATGCACTGTTCCATGGCTCACACCAACACTGTCTGTAATGTCATGAATAGACTTACGGTGATCGGCATAAACAATATTCAAGATAGAATCTCTTGTACGCTGCTCCGTTGTTGGCCACCCGGCCCGAGAATCGTCAGATAATCTCTCTCTTCGCTAAAACGCCAATACCACTCAAACACACAATTGTTCTGCCATATTTAAAAGCTCCCTCCTTCTTTGAAAGAAATTTCCATGATTCCATTGGTGCCATACCCGACGTTACACAAAACTATTACTGAACGTTGCTCCGTGCGCTCAATTGACATCGTCTTGTTGTCGTCTTGACATTCATAGGCGCCTTTCAATTTTCCGTCGTCATTTACTTTATATTTTTCTAAATCGCACTGATTTTTTCACATTGTTTGAAAATGACGTTAATATGACGGCATGTTAAATAAGAAAAGGTTAGGCGTGTAAATCAATGTTTCGCTGTCACGTTAACACATACAAATAATATTTGGAGCTATAGTTTTTCAAAGTGCTCTGTACATCGTTTATTGTGTAGATAAAGCAGCTTAAATATATAATATTCTTGAATACTTTTCCATGATTCTTGGTATATATGTTAAAGATAGTGAACCGTATACAATTTCATTATAGTGTGGAGTCAAATTTAAAGGAGTCAGGGAACTTATTGACGGCACCTCGTATTTTAGAAATGTCTTCTTTTTTAGCTCACCTGATGGTGAGCTTTTGTGATGCCTTTTGTCAGTCGTGCGTCGTCAACATTTACCTTTTGAACACTCAATGTATATTAATTGGCCAATCTTCATGAAACTTGGTCAGAACATTTGTCCCAATGATATCTCAGACATTTCTGAAACTGGGTCATGTGGGGTCAAAAACTAGGTCACTAGGTCATAAAAGCTAGTGAACACTCTAGAAGTCACATTTTTTGCCCAATCAACATGAAACTTGCTCAATACATTTGTTCTTATGATATTTCGGCTGAGTTTGGAAAATGGTTCCGGTTCGTTTAAAAACATGGCCACCAGAGATGGTGGGGCAGTTTTCCTTATATGGCTGTAGAAAAAGCTTGTGAACACTCTAGAAGTGACATTTTTGGCCCAATAGACGTAAAACTTGCTCAGAATCTTTGTTTTTATGATATCTCGGCCGAGTACGAAAATGGTTCCGCTCCGTTGATAAACATGCCATGGGCGGGGCACTTTTCCTTATTTGGCTATAGAAAAAGTTTCTGAACACTCAAGAAGTGACATTTTTTGCCCAATGAAACATGAAACTTTCTCAGAACATTTTTTCTTATGATATCTCGGTCGAGTTCGAAAATGGTTCCGGTCCGTTGAAAAACATGGCCGCCAGGGGGGGGAGGCAGTTTTCGTTATATGGCTATAACAAAAGCTTGTGATCACTATAGAGGCCACATTTACTGCCCAATTTTTTTAAACTTGGTCAGAATATTTTTCCTAATGATATCTCGGCTGAGTCGAAACTGGGTCATGTGGGGTTAAAAACCAGGTAACTAGTTCAGAGTGAAGAAAAAGCTTGTGAACTCTTTAGAAGTCACATTTTTTTGCCCAATCAACATGAAACGTAGTCAGAACATTTGTTTAAATAATATCTCAGCCGAGTTCAAAAATGGTTCCAGTCCATTGAAAAACATGGCCGCCAGGAGGTTGGGCAGTTTTTCTTATATGGCTATAGAAAAAGCTTGTGAACACTCTAGAAGTCACATATTTTGCCCAATAAACATAAAACTTGCTCAGAACCTTTGTTCTTATGATATCTCGGCCGATTTACAAAATGGTTCTGCTCTGTTGATATATATAGAGTGTTCACAAGCTTTTTCTTCAATTTGACCTAGTGACCTAGTTTTTGACGCCACATGACCCAGTTTCAAACTTATATATATATATAGAACATTTGTCGAAATGGTACCTCGGCCAAGTTTGAAACTTTAAAGAGAATATGTAGTGTATAACGCCCAGCAGCCATACGTTCCTGAGTCAATATTCTATGCACTGTTCCATGGCTCACACCAACACTGTCTGTAATGTCATGAATAGACTTACGGTGATCGGCATAAACAATATTCAAGATAGAATCTCTTGTACGCTGCTCCGTTGTTGGCCACCCGGTCCGAGAATCGTCAGATAATCTCTCTCTTCGCTAAAACGCCAATACCACTCAAACACACAATTGTTCTGCAACATTTAAAAGCTCCCTCCTTCTTTGAAAGAAATTTCCATGATTCCATTGGTGCCATACCCGACGTTACACAAAACTATTACTGAACATTGCTCCGTGCGCTCAATTGACATCGTCTTGTTGTCGTCTTGACATTCATAGGCGCCTTTCAATTTTCCGTCGTCATTTACTTTATATTTTTCTAAATCGCACTGATTTTTTCACATTGTTTGAAAATGACGTTAATATGACGGCATGTTAAATAAGAAAAGGTTAGGCGTGTAAATCAATGTTTCGCTGTCACGTTAACACATACAAATAATATTTGGAGCTATAGTTTTTCAAAGTGCTCTGTACATCGTTTATTGTGTAGATAAAGCAGCTTAAATATATAATATTCTTGAATACTTTTCCATGATTCTTGGTATATATGTTAAAGATAGTGAACCGTATACAATTTCATTATAGTGTGGAGTCAAATTTAAAGGAGTCAGGGAACTTATTGACGGCACCTCGTATTTTAGAAATGTCTTCTTTTTTAGCTCACCTGATGGTGAGCTTTTGTGATGCCTTTTGTCAGTCGTGCGTCGTCAACATTTACCTTTTGAACACTCAATGTATATTAATTGGCCAATCTTCATGAAACTTGGTCAGAACATTTGTCCCAATGATATCTCAGACATTTCTGAAACTGGGTCATGTGGGGTCAAAAACTAGGTCACTAGGTCAAAAAAGCTAGTGAACACTCTAGAAGTCACATTTTTTGCCCAATCAACATGAAACTTGCTCAATACATTTGTTCTTATGATATTTCGGCTGAGTTTGGAAAATGGTTCCGGTTCGTTTAAAAACATGGCCACCAGAGATGGTGGGGCAGTTTTCCTTATATGGCTGTAGAAAAAGCTTGTGAACACTCTAGAAGTGACATTTTTGGCCCAATAGACGTAAAACTTGCTCAGAATCTTTGTTTTTATGATATCTCGGCCGAGTACGAAAATGGTTCCGCTCCGTTGATAAACATGCCATGGGCGGGGCACTTTTCCTTATTTGGCTATAGAAAAAGTTTCTGAACACTCAAGAAGTGACATTTTTTGCCCAATGAAACATGAAACTTTCTCAGAACATTTTTTCTTATGATATCTCGGTCGAGTTCGAAAATGGTTCCGGTCCGTTGAAAAACATGGCCGCCAGGGGGGGGAGGCAGTTTTCGTTATATGGCTATAACAAAAGCTTGTGATCACTATAGAGGCCACATTTACTGCCCAATTTTTTTAAACTTGGTCAGAATATTTTTCCTAATGATATCTCGGCTGAGTCGAAACTGGGTCATGTGGGGTTAAAAACCAGGTAACTAGTTCAGAGTGAAGAAAAAGCTTGTGAACTCTTTAGAAGTCACATTTTTTTGCCCAATCAACATGAAACGTAGTCAGAACATTTGTTTAAATAATATCTCAGCCGAGTTCAAAAATGGTTCCAGTCCATTGAAAAACATGGCCGCCAGGAGGTTGGGCAGTTTTTCTTATATGGCTATAGAAAAAGCTTGTGAACACTCTAGAAGTCACATATTTTGCCCAATAAACATAAAACTTGCTCAGAACCTTTGTTCTTATGATATCTCGGCCGATTTACAAAATGGTTCTGCTCTGTTGATATATATAGAGTGTTCACAAGCTTTTTCTTCAATTTGACCTAGTGACCTAGTTTTTGATGCCACATGACCCAGTTTCAAACTTATATATATATATAGAACATTTGTCGAAATGGTACCTCGGCCAAGTTTGAAACTTTAAAGAGAATATGTAGTGTATAACGCCCAGCAGCCATACGTCTTAATGATTTGTTGGTTATACGTGTAATGCAACAGACATAACATCTCGACACTAAATGAAGTACAAGCTCTTTATAGGGAATTACATGTACATACGGGTGGAATACATATTTTACAATTTTTAAACCACAGGCAAGAATTTACTTGCACAATGTATATTTCATAAATGTTCAATAGTAAAGTATTTACCAATCCGTGCTAAAATGTGTATAAAATTATGAAAATCCTTTAGTTGACACACTTAAAACCTATGAAGGAATGTTTGTTTGTTTGTTTGTTTGGTTTTTTTCGCCGTATTCAACAGTATTTCAGTCAAATAACGGCGGTCAGTTAACCTACTCACACTTTTCCTGGGTAAGCTGGTTTACCAGTACTAAGTGTACATACTTATGCCAGTAACTGACAACTGCCCTACTTGAATCAGAGGTAGGGAGAAAATGGCGGTATTAATCATTTCATGACCAATCCCCACACAAGTTATGTGGCCGGGCTGGGAATCGAACCCGCGATCCTCGGATTTGTAATCCAGCGCTCTACCAACTGAGCTAGCCGGCCCGGCTGTACAGTGTATTTTATTTATAATACTGGTATTTATGGCAGATTAGAACTACGAAACACTATTTTTTGACTACATAATACATAACAAATAGTACCCATGACATGTACACATTTTGTCTATTAATTTTTCCCATCGTCATCGTCACATCATGGCTCTGTTCGTCATGATTATTTGACGAAATGATTAATCAGTCCATCACTACCTTGATCCCATCCCCCCCATATGCAGTGCCAAGCGAGGTCTAGATATTAGATATATATGTATGAAAATTCATTAAAATATCTCAATATGTTCTCAAGCTATTGAGAGGAAACTTTTTCAGTATCAGAAGCCTTGGCCTTGACCCCACCCACCCTATACACAATCCCAAACAAGGTCTCAATATAAGGTATCTATGTATGAAGTTTCATTAAAATATCTCAATATGTTCTCAACTTATTGAGCGGAAACCGTTTTTCTATTTTTAGCTCACCTGAGCACTTTGTGCTCAGTGAGCTATTGGTATAGGGGACATCTCGGACTGTGTCTGGCGTCCGTATGCCATCAACAATTTGGCCTGTTATCACGATAAAGACTACATTTTTTATTCAGTCTTGACTAAACTTGCACACTGTGTATGACCACAAAATCTTGAACAGGTTCAATAATGGGCCTGATCAGACCAGGAACACCAGAGTTATTATCCCTGTTTTGGACCCAAATACATCTTTTCCTGGATAACTGACCTGGAAAAGGGAGGTAAATGAAGTATCAGGAAGATAATTGCCAGAAATGTGTTATTTCCCTTTGTAGCTCATTCACAGATATAACCCAGATAGTGGAGTCTGCTTATCAGTAAAATCAATACATCGCTCTGAGGCAACCACTCTGGGTACACAGGCGATTCTAAAAATAAATCACCTCTGGTACATCATGCGACATTTTGGACTACTTTCAATCACATTATCATCAAAAATGGATGCGCCCATAAGCTACAGTATTGAAATTCCGATTAACAAAAATGCATACGAAAATGTTGATTGGAGTTAATAATTACCCAAATACAGTACGGTAAATAATATGTGATGCCATTCGGCTGTGGAATAATGTTATATTCGGCCCGATTTGAAGCCAACTGGAGTTTGGAAATACGCTGAGTTATCTTCAGCATCATTTTTGTGGAACACTGAAATATACATTCTAGTGTTTCATAGTTATGGTGCTTTTGACATAATTCACTCAACACCTTGATCATAATGTAACTACACTGCAGATCCATTATATCGCGATTTGCGGGGTCCATGGATCGCTATCGTAATATAGTCGGATCGCGATATAACTTTTCAGGTAATTCATGTACATATAGGTACATATATGTATATACTAGCCTATTTTCACGATCTCAGAACACGTATTTAACTCACCTCTTGCATTGTTGTTAACATCCACAATGTGTTATATCCATATGTAAAATATTCCATTTGTAAATAAAATATTATATTATTCCTTGTAATTAATTTCAAATTGCGTATAATAAATTCCTAATCCGAAACGCCTGTCTGAATTTTATTGTTCACATGACATAAACACGAATCCAATTTACAATTAAACGGCACATGTATTACTTGTAAATCCTTTGTTTTGCTAGAAAAGTTTGCGCAATTTATGCTGACATGTACAACGTCACGTCAGCCTCATGGAAAGAATGGGTGTATTGATTGCTGTATAAAAACTTTGTAGTGCAGAGATCATTGAGATCTTTGCTTTTGATTAAAAGTTTCGTAGCGCACAACAGCAAATTTGGTTATCTCTATGGCGAACGATGTGCAGTTAGCACTTCCTCTTAAATAAAAACGATACAGAAAAATGTTGAGGGGTATCAATAACGTTATTGTCGTTCAGATAGGTCAGTATTGATCTATGACATACAGTTACTGTACACACCCTCCATGTGGACGGCGTGAAATTCGGCTGCTCATTAAAGCGACAGCAATGAAAGGACGTTGTTATGGGTGGCACACGCAATGTAAGCTGAAGCTGTCCAACTATTACACTTTGATGTTGAGCGGAACTGGTTATTGTTTGTCGCACTACAATAGTGTGAATGAAAGGGTAGCAATGTAGGCGTGAACGTCACGTAATAGTAAAATATTGAAGTACATGGGAAAAAATCGGGATCCACGGAAGATTCGCGATATATTGGATATCGCAAAATAATGGATCGTGAGATAACGGATCTGCAGTGTAGTCCACAGGTAAAGATGTTTCCAGTTTATGCAGAATGTGTAACTGTTATTTTGCTTTTTTAATTTTTCTTAAATGTAGGCTACACTACCAAATTTTGCTTTTGTCAAATATACTGATTGATGAAACTGTAATATTAAAGTTGTATCCATACCTATTTATCAAATGCCCTCCACATTTTAAATGTAAAATAAACCTGCCACTTCGGCATGAAATTGTGTATTGAAAATTAGCTCAGATGACTTAAATTTTTGGATTTGCTTAATGATATTACAACACGCTCCTGAAAATATTAATCAAATGTGTTATAAGAAAGCCACTAACTTGAATACTATTATGGACACCCAGTCTTAGATTGGGATTTCAATTGAGGCAGAATCCTGCTTTCTGATGCAAGCAAATTGCAATGTTCTCATTTCCGACTCAAGCAAATAATGTGCCCTGCATCAGTTTGATCCACGTGTTTTCAATAAGCCAACTTCAAAAGCACTAGAAAATAATATTTTTATAATACTCATATTTTTGTTTAAACTGAACAAAAATAACCACAAAACAACTTTGTAATGTAAGAAAATACTGAAAAAATATCTACCTTAAGATCAACAAAATCATTTATCCCCACTGACCATTTATTCAACTGACAGTTATTATGTCTATCCAGTTTGGGAATTAATTTAAACATCGTACCACAAAACAAAATAATCACAGTACTTCATTTTTTTATAAGCACTTCACATATAAATGCATACAAAAATATAGTTAAATAAACGAGATGAGAACAGAATATAATATTTTGTATTTTGTGTAAATGTCACTTTCATGTTTGATTTCAGGAGAAAAGTGACATTAAATCATTAAATGGTTATAATTTGTTAGAAACAATTACAACATATAAGGTGATTTACTTTATCACCATTTCATTACACTGTATAGATGTATACTGCTTCCTTCAAAGTTGATCATACCAGATACCTCACTAAATACAGTATTATTGGTAATCTCGTTAATAAAGGCATATTTCATATGTTTCTACTGGCTAGATATAACTAAGTACTTTCATAATAAGGAAATATCCTGTCTGGGTTGTTTACTTAATTGTAGAAATAATGCTAGGTTTCTGATTTCATTAATTCCAAAATGTAGCTACTGGATGTGACCATACATTTCAACATTGTCATATTCTCACAGTTCAATATTTGCATTTCTTTCACATCACTTCTCAAGTTTGTAAGTTATTATGTGTTTTGAAAATATTCTAATATCCCTCTTTCACATTTGTTATAATGATGGTTACATTAACATTATATAGTAATATATAAAAATAAATATTTTTAATATTATAATATACATTTTATTTGGGAAATATATCAAAGCATTATTAAAAGCTATATAAATGTATAACCAGTTATAAAATATATGTTATTCAAATACATCATTATGGTATTGCAAGTTCAGGCCACAGAAGCTGAAAACAGCTTAAAATTGTCACACTACATGATGGTAAAATCAACCTATGTTCCTTTCATTTGAATTTTCAATTAACACTTTATCATAGTATCATAGTCATATTTATATAAAACTGGCAGTCTTTCATTATATCCTTGGATAATACTTAGTTGGTCTGCCAGATTATTGACACTAATCGAGTTTCTAAACTGAAAGTTCTCATTGAGCTCTTGACGGGGTACCATGGCAGTCACAGCCAGGTTTGGTATTCTTCGGGAGATGACCATGTTAATCACAGACTTGCAAAATTCAGTTCATCTGTAAAAAAGAGAACTGTGACTAAATTTTAAGGAACATTTTATAATGAAGCATGCGATGTTAAGGTAAACGTAAACAAAAAGTATAATGCTATTTTGACTTAAATTAGTTGTACTAGTTAACAAGAATTATGCCAACTTTTCATAGCTCATGTTATAATATTAATGCTGCAAAAACACTATAAATAGATTAACTTATGGTAAATTACTAATAAGAAACCATGGACATTAGATAAATGTTAATGAATACAATGAAACAAATGATATAAAAATATGATAATAATAATAATAATAATAATAATTATAACAACAGAAATACTATTCAATTGCATACATTTAATTATTGTATACAAATTGACAAACTGCATGGATATACTGAAGAATATCATAATACTTTATGATAATAACATTAACAACATAAAATGTATGAAGTAAATTAAATTATAAAAAATAATTAATTAATTAAAACATGTTATTTTACCTGACAAATAAGGCCTTTTCCTATTTAGCCAATATTGAAACGCAATGGCAGTCCGTATTGTGCAGATATTTTCTTTATCTTTGTTTGAATCTGCACCAAAACCTTGTTTTATCAGTACAATTTAACTTAAAATTTAACACAGTTAAAATTTTACTAGTTTCGACATAGAATGTGGTGCTATTTTAACGCGAGTCGTTAATAGCCTTATAACACAGGCAGATCACACGTTGGGTGCATCAAGCCAAGATGGCTCCTGGAGAGACATGAGATCTATCTTACAGAGCATTCCGGAGATAGTCAATGTATAATGATTGTGAGGCAAGGTGATACTTCTGTTTTAGATCAGCATCATTACACATAGTAACCATTGATAGCCTGCTTCTGACCTATATTTAGGCTGTGTGTGCAGCAATACAATTCTTCACTGTCTGTCTTAGCATCCAGTCAGGAAAAAGATTTAAACAGCAATCAATAGCTACAACTCATCTTGTAAACAAGCAATCATAATATATGATTAAGATCATGTGATCTAGTGCCTGAAAGGGTTAATTATTTTCTGTAGTTTTTGGACTGTTTGGTTAGTAACTTATTCAGGATAATTTAATCTTGTAACTTTTGGAATGACTTACATTTATTGGGATTTTGGAAACTCAAGTAATTATCTTAGATGATTTTTGAAGCTGATGTATTATTTTTCCTTAATTGAAAAATACTTCAACACTGTTTTACATTTTCTCCTTAATTGAGAAATATTTTTACTGTATTTAGAGTGCACCATGCTACAAGGCTAGTATCTGCTTGTATGGTATTTACAAGTAAGGGCTTGTAGTTTGGCGACTCTTTTATAGTTCAACAAAATAAATTGCATCACTTTCATTACATTACATCTCAGCTGAGCACTTCATGCTCGATGAACTATTGGTATAGGGGGACTGTCCTGCGTCGTCCGTAGTGCATCGGAACTTGCACAGTTTGTGTATGACCATAAAATCTTGAATAGATAATGGGCCAAATCAGAAGATGAACACTAGAGTTATTGCCCCTTTCTCATGAGAAAATCTGCAAACTGGACTTTGTGCAACATTCAAACTTCATTTTTTTTCTCACTTTGACCAAACTTGCACAGCTTGTACATGAACTGAATATTTCTAAATAATCAATAAAGTGGCCTAGATTGGGGTACAAACACCAGAGTTTTATTCCCCCTTGTTTTTTTTTTTGTTTTTTTAAATGGATAATGTGGAGTATAGAGACTTCATTTAATGCCTAATCTTGACAAACTTGCACTGTTTGTGTTTGAAATAAGGTCTCAGTCAATTCCCAATGTGCAACAGATCAGACAAGAAAGACCAGAGTTATGACCCCTTGTTTGTGAAAAAAAAAATCCATCGTCAAAACTTGGCTTTCAGTTTCCATAGTGAATTAACTTTTCATTCCTTGTTGACTAGACTTGCACAGTTTGTGTATGACCATAAGATTTCATCAAAGTACAATGATGGGGCAGATAGAACTAGAACCCTGAAGTTATTTCTCCTTCTTTGTGAGAAACTTTGCAAAAAATGGACTTTGTGTGACATAGAAACTTCATTTTTCATCTAATCTTGATAATCCTTGCACAGCTTGTGTATTACCATAAGATCTCATAGAAATGGTTTTGCGCTGATTAGGCAGCTTGAGTATTACCATAAGATCTCATAATAAACCAAGGTTTTGCACTGATTAGGGTATAAAGAACAAAGTTATTTGCCCATTTGTTTGTGAAAAAGAAGCAAAAAATGGACTATGTTCAGAATGGAGACTTCATTAGACTGTTGGCACAAGCCCACAGGATTTAGAAGGTGTATTCAGAAATCGGTCTTGATGGAACTACTTCTTTACTCAGCAGGCTACGAGTCGGTAAATTGATAAATCGCTGAGCAGTGAGGCTTCCTGTTATCAATGCTACTTCTTATGAATAATGGCAAGAAATAGATCCGACTTAAAACACTAATACACAATAATAATAAACCATTTAGACCACGTCTACAAATTAATTCATGTTATGTCTATTCACATAAGTATGATAGATGTTTACACTGTTGGCTGGTTAACTGCGTATTACATAATATTGTGTAAGTTAAACGACAGTGTATTGAGTCAGTACTTATAGCGGAGCAATTGTAACCACTCGATTAACAATTGCTATTGTTTTGACGTATGCATAAGAATTATGAAAAAGCATTGTACTTCTAAAGAGAGTTTTGAATGTATTTTACAAATTAAAATTTATTTGTATTTCAATTTGTATTTACTGAACATAGTGCTTGTGATAAAAAGCACTGAATATTGATTTGAACTTATACAGTTCATCGACTATTTTACCCATTGTAGATTGACTTGTATGCATATAACTCGGTTTTCTTTTTAAATTGTTTGCACATAAATATTTGCCTCCCACGAATAACAAAAAAATAATGATGAGAATGTCGTAGATAAATAGCATTGAATTAGACGCTTGCAATATGAGTTTTAATTAGCAAAAAACAGTGACCTAAATCTCCATCTTCAATTAGGCCAAATACCAGCTTATACCTATTAATTTTATGTGGAGTGTATAGTTATGAGTTTCGAGATTGTTTTGTAGAAATCATATAACAGACAGGTGACTTCAATAAATGAAAATACTCTTATAATTCATTTGCTCTTAGTTTCTTTCTCGCCAACAGTCTTTTTATTCTGTCAGCGTTTTGGTTTTTCATTTGGGATGGCAGCAGATAGTATTTCAGCAACTGGTTAATTAGTTTAGGTATTTGAGCTGTTAGCCAATGAGCTAAATATCATTTACAAGACCTGAAACACAATTAAAATAGAAATACATCAAGTTTTTATGGTCTGTTTGATTGGATAGTCGTAATCGACGATATACTTAATGCTGACAGTTGTCTTGTATTGCTGTCTTTTATGACTGTTTTAATTTTTGTTCTGTTGAAATAAGAACAAAGCACAGTACATGGAATTCAGCTGGATGTTTGAACTTAAAACGTGTGCCATTGCAAAGATTGGATGTCAACCTTTTTGTAATGAAAGTGTGATTGTGCGTGGTAAACATATCATCGTTTGCTTATGGTTCATCTTGGTCCCAACAGTTTTGACCATAAATGCAACTGTATTACACCATTTAATTGACCCGTATATACAGAAGTAGGCCGGGCAGGCATGAGACTGCATATCGCCTGTAGATTGCCAGGCTAGCTACAGAAGAAGGCCAGAAAGGCATCTGTATTGCACCTGTCGAATTGCCAGATCAGGTTGTCTGATTTGGGTCATTTTGTAGGTTTAGACATTTAGCTGATCTCTGTCATTGCCAGTAGTGAGGTGAGCACTTTGGGCGCTCATGGCCCTCTTGTTAGTAATGGTGACCTTGTCCCTACCCACCCCATAAGCAATCCCAAGCGAGGTCTTGATATAAGGTATTTATGTATGAAATTTCATTGAAATATATCAATTTGTTTTTTGGGGGAAACCATTATTCGATTTTTAGTAACAGTCACCTTGACCCCACCCACCCCATACACAATGCCAAGCGAGGTCTTAATATCTATGGATTAAGTTTCATTGTACCACGACACTCGGCTAGTGGTCCATAGACAAAGACGGAAAATAATTGTGGTCTATTCTGCAACAAATTATGGGCGGAGCCTGATGTTTTGAAAATAGTTCTGGAAATTCAAAGAAATTGTTCCGTAAAATGCACGTGCTTAAACGTGCAATAGTAAATTGTGACAAAGAAATCATTTCTGCATTATTTAGCGCAATAAAACCACACCTGTACTACATATGCTATACTTAAGTTCACAAAAATGTTTACGTTTTGTTAATATGCTTGTAATTTGCGCTTTTTAGCATCATGTTTTCACAGTATTATATCGATAAGTATGACGTCATTCGCTCAATGTTTATCAAAAAAGCTGAAGTCATTTTGAATTGTTATGATTTATTGACGTCACTGAAACGCACTTGTGAATGCACTTCCCAGAAAATGGGTGGAGTATAGATAAATATTTTTCTCATTCATAACCTTAAAAAGTACGAATTTTATATTAGATCGTGTTAGAATCAAAATAATTAATGGGTAACGTCCATTATTGTGGTAATAGCCGTTCCGATGCTTGTTATCAAACCACTCGGGCTACCGCCCTCGTGGTTTAATTCCTATGCCTCGGAACTCCAAACCGTTGGTTATTACCGCAATAACCAACAGTTAATCGTCCATTATTTCTTAATGTAAATATCACAATGAATGCTAGAGTTTTTAGTAACAGTGACATTGACCTTGACCCCGACCCACCCCATATGCAATCCCAAATGAGGTCTCGATATAAGGTATCTATGTATTAAGTTTAATTAAAATATTTCAATGCGTTCTCAAGTTATTGAACAGAATCCGTTTTTAGCTCGACTTTTCGAAGAAAAGGCAAGCTATTCTACTCACCCCGGCGTCGGCTTCTGAACTAGGTTAAAGTTTCTTGGTAAGCTAGTTTCTCATAAATAGCTTGAGGGATATCATTCAAACTTAAAACATTTATTCCCCACAATAAAATGAACCATTAGTTTGGTAAGTCTAGTTTGAAATTTGTGAAAATTATGGGCCTTTTTACACTTAGAAATTTTACATAAGCTATATGGACAGGTTAAAGTTTTGAGGTTAGCTGGTTTCTCAGGAATGGTTGAAGGGATTTCATTCAAACTTAGAACACTTATTCCCTATATTAAAATGAATTCATAGGTCAATTTTGATAACTCTAGTTTGACATTTGTCAAAATTATGGGTGTTTCTAGGATTGCATATGGGGTGGGTGGGGTCAAGGTCACTGTTACTAAAAATAGAAAAACGGTTTGCGCTCATTAACTTGAACAAATTGAGATATTTTAATAATAATTAATTAGTTACTGAGCAGAAACTGTTTTTCTATTTTTCATGTGACTTCTGGATTGTTAACAAGCTTTTTCTTCAATTTGACCTAGTAACCTAGTTTTTGACCCCAGACGACCCAGTTTCAAACTCGTCCAAAATATCATTGGGACATATGTTTTGAGCAAGTTTCATGAAGATTGTTTAATAAATGGGGTCTCTAGTGTGTTAACAAGGTAAATTTTGACTACAAACAACTAACGACATATGCCAGACAAAAGGCACTCACAAAAGCTCACCATTAGCACGTTGTGCTCAGTTTAGCTAAAACAAGAAATGTCAGTAAAGAAGACAATCAGCGTTGACATTAATAATGAGATATCATTTTTACCCTAAACTTAATACAAGAGGGCCAACATGATCGGTTAAGTGGCCTCTCGAACCCCAGATTTTTCGGTCCCCACCTATATAAGGAGACTTCTCGGACCCCAAATTTTTCGGACACCATAAGAAACTTCTCGGATCCCAAAATTAATGTGTGATTAAAACAATAATAATTAATATTAGTACCAATCATACCGCCCCATGTTTTTACCAGTGATACATGAATAACCTAAATAATATACGTTAGTATCATGAATATTATATAAATTTGTCAGCCAGATCTTCATCTCAGAAGTAATCTATGCATAATACAGACACATTTCGGAGTCAATAATTTATACAGAGTATCCTAATGAAAAGCAATCTTCAGAGAACATTCAGAGCATGTAAAATAATTATGCCTTCCATTTTTGATAACGCACACAAACTTTCATTAGAATATGGCGATTTAAAATTAAATTCGATAGAATATGTTGTATCAAGAGTTTCTGTGTAGAATTGGTATCATTGCAAATAATGTATTAATGCTACGCTAATGAAGTAAAAGTAACATGAATTACATTTTAACGTATTCCAATTCATAGGTTGATTAACATCTAATGGAGAAGTGGATAGAAATGGGCAATTCTGATTAATTCTTAACGTTGTCTATGTTTTTGAATGCAACCGCGATTTAATTTCAAATTAACATGAACAGTAAATTTATCAACAAAAATTCTCCCTCTTATTATTTTCTGGACACTAATTGATGCATGTATATTATAACAGCTATACACCGGCAGCTAAAGGCGGGCTATTTTTAGTTGTTCCCAGAACAACTATATGTATTGCTTCTAAAATCCGAAGGTAACATTCACTATGATTTTAACTCGGTTATTATTACGCGACAGTAAGAAGTGCTGTTTGAATACCATGAACATCATCATTTTGATGAAGAATGTGATTAGAACATAATATGTTTAAAACAAACTAAAAACGTCAGGTAATTCACAGCTTTCAGTGTAGGATCAAATACACAGTTTATCGGTAATTACGCAGTACAGGTACTAGACATAGCGGTCGGTTACGCTCCCTTAAGATTATGAGAAAATAACGATCGATTTGAGAACAGACTTTATGGCCGAGTGGTTAACGCATTTGACTTTCACGCCAGCTGTCGGAGTTAGATACCCTTGAGAGGAAGGATTTTTTTTCTCATTTTTATTTATTTTATTTTTGTTTCATGGAATATAAGAGTTTGCTACTCCAGATGCTTTATTAATTGAAAAAGATCTTTATAAAATACTATATTATGTGAGTAACTTCCTTTAAGCATTTTAAAACATTACACAAGACCTTTGCTACTACGGTTGAAAAGTTTGTAACACTGTCGTTGCTTCATAATTATGAATTAAAAAAAAAATATTTAACATAGTGTTTGTTTTTAAGGTTTAAATTGAGTTTTGCTTAACGCCATGGTTATTTCTCTTAGACAAATTCATCTACTGTCTTCCACGGAAATTGCCCGGTATTAAAACTGATAACCATCACTTTTCACAATATATCCAAAAGGTACATTCGGATAATGTGTTGGTAATGAAAATTTAATGACCGAATGTCGAAATGCCATTAAGAGTAAGATAATTATGTGTGTTGCCCAAAGAAAGACCATGATATTGTACACTGGACAAAGAATTTGGCTCATCCGGTTTCTTGCCCGACAATATGTTTCATTTTTAATTGAAAGTTGTTTTGACAGGCCTTATATAATAATTCTTTCAAAGTGTTGTTAGCTGCTGTATATCGCTGTCTAGTGTTCACACCTGTTAACGTTTTAATTAGTGGCGTACGTTTTACAATAGACCTCAATTCATCAGCTGCACATTTGACAACAGAACAGAACAGAACCATTCCGATCTGCATTATTCAGAGACAAATACTAACCCTAACTACGCAATGGGGATCTGTATTTTAAAATGTGATTTTATTACGTGGCGATATCTATTTTAACGTCACATTTTGAAGATTATAAATCGCCAAGCAATGTCTCTGTTTTAGTTATATTTATAATGTTGACACAAATATTATAGTAAAACACGGAATGTAAGATTCAAGTTAATGAAGTTTAACTAATATTTTCGTTTAATGTTTGACTTTTTTGAAAGAACATATTATCATGCATAACACGTCGTGTTTGCTGGTTCTGGCTTCTTAACCAGTTTTTAAATTTAGTTATTTTTATTTTGTTCACATAAGAACACTGAACGAGCTATTAGCGCAACTATCATATTAACCAATAAAACATTTATAAGTTTATAACCACTGTATTTAAGGTGACATACGATATGGCATACCTCTCTAATTGCACAGATTGTCCAAGGTAACGCATCAGGGTTTTCATTTTAAGTCAGTATATGGTCATGAAGGTGACTTCTTACAATTTTATTGTATTTACTGGTTGTAATATACAATTTTAATATTATTGTATTTTCAATATATATGCAAAACATTCTATTTAACACACCATTACGGGTCTTAAGTGCCTATTGTACTTAGTTATTTGGACGAGTCGATAAGATCCATCGGATGCTATGATATTGAACAGCGCACTAACATTTTCAATAACTACTAGTACAAACGAATGTTATAACAGTAATTCAATTTTATTTTTGATTTCTAATATCCAAAACTGTAGACAGATTTTCATTTACACACAATCTCAAACCGTTTGAATCTGCTCTGTTTAATTTAAACTTTTGTTGCTATTAACATTTGAATATAGTGCGTTATGCCTAATGTTACGCTACAGCGAACAACGACATGCCTTCAGCGCTTTGATTAGAATGATCGTGATCGTGTTGAACTCGCTAGATTCAATTGTTATTTATAGATCGTGTATCTAGGCTAAACAAAATAGTGGATTAATTCTGGAAATGAATATAATATTCGGTTTATGCTTACAATGAGAAAATATGTTCATAATTTATGCTAAGTTCTTGAGTAACGGCTTATGTAAAAAATTATGTACATTTTAATCCCCAAAAGAATGCAACAGTTGTTTTTATACATTAAACCATTCTTGTAAGTTTGCATTCCCTAAAATTAGAAAATTTGCCGTATTCTATTGGCATTCAGTTTTTCCGCTGCATAATTACCGTAAATGTCCTTATTGACGCCCATGCCCTAAAAGACGCGCACGGGGTACTTTTTGGTCCCAAAATATTTTTTTGTTGATCTATTTTTTTTTAACATTAACGAAAAACTTAAGTTAATTTCGATAGAAACGATTAAATAGACCGCCATATTTATGTATCTGGAATTTCCTGTATATACCCGGTTACACGCAACCATATATGACGCAAGTGAACGGGACCACAAAAATTCATTACAATATGAATATTTATTATAACAACATGTAATACCAGTTTGCACACGGAAAGCAAGTTTCACGCTTCCCACGTGGAGGTTTCAACAACAAGCGCTGTCAAAAGCAGTCAACCAGAATGTACCATTGTGCATAATGTTGTGAGCTCGTCGTGTTGATCGACGATATTAATTTAGACAGAGCCATCGTGAATTTTCTCGTGCGGACATAGCCCATTGGCCGTATTTAGACTGTACTAATGTGTATTACGTCATTGGAAAGTGTGCATAGATGAAAACTTGATTTCTGGATAATGGCAGAATAAGCAAAAAATGGCTCCATTTTAACGCTCAGCGGTCCTAAAATGACACGCGCCCTGCGCGCCAAAAGGGACATTTATGGTATCGCAAGAAATCTAGGTCAAAAGTGATTTTAGACAGCTACGCCGAAAAAAGGACTATGTTTCTAGGTTAACTACAGAAGTAGTCTGGACAAGCATCTGTACTGCACCTGTCAATTGACAGGTCAACAACAGTAAGATATCAGTCTGATGTGGGTCATTGATCTGATGTCAGAGGTAATCTCTGCCATTTTCAGTACTTAGGTGAGTGCTTTGTTGTTTGTTTTTGATGTTAAATGATTATTATGATTGGTGTAGCAAACAAACGATGAAAAGTTGGGACTTTGTTCCAGACCGGGATTCGAACCCTGGACCTTCTGTCTCAAGTCCAGTACTTACACCACCAACCAACAGAGGCATCCCTAATATTTTACCTAATATTCTCTATTTACAGCATCATGTATATTAAACGGTTAGATGCAGAGGCTGTCTACATCAGCACAGAATATGAAGTTACACCTCTGAGAAAAATATTGAATATAATATTCAAAATAATATGGAGAATTTACCTACAATTTACCATTTAAGCTTTTATTACCGCAAGGTGTAACCTACCCTTGTTTGTATGGACGGGTTCCCCTCTGTTGAAGCATTTTCAGGAAATGTGTCTTTTCCCAGAAGCGAGTTCCCAGTTGCACTTTTGCCATGGCCAGAAAGTCCAAGGAGGAGAATTCTTAGATCTAATAATTACAGAAACATAACTTATTTTACACTGTTTATAAATTATATATGTGCATAATTAATTTAAGACAAGGGGGCCAGTGAGACCAGACGCTCTACTGGCCCTAGGGCTACTTTTTAGACAGGCACATCACTTTTTATGCCCCCCTTCGAAGGAGTGAGGGTATATTGCTTTGCACCTGTCTGTCGGTCGGTGTGCAGTTGGTCAGATGGTCGGTCTGTCCGTAGACCATTTCGTTTCCCCACGATATCTTGAGAATACTTTGACCAATTATTATTTAAGTTGGTATGCTGATTACTTGGGAGGAAAGGAAGATGCCTGTTGATTTAAGGTCAACAGGTCAAAGGTCAAGTCCACCGTTGCTAAGAATAGAAAAACGGTTTCCGCTGAATAACTTGAGAATGCATCTAGATATTTTAATGAAACTTCATACATAGATACCTTATACTGAGACATCGCTTGGGGTTGCATATGGGGTGGGTGGGGTCAAGGTCAAGGCCACCATAACTAAAAATATAAAAACGGTTTCCGCTCATTAACTTGAGTACGCATCAAGATATTTTAATGAAACTTCATACACAGATACCTTATATTGAGACCTCGCTTGGGATTGCATATGGGGTGGGTGGGGTCAGGTCAAGGTGGCCGTAACTAAAAATGGAAAAACAGTCTCCGCTCAATAACTTGAGAACGCTTCGAGATATTTTAATGAAACTTTTATGTATGGATACGTTATATTGAGACCTCGATTGTGATTGCATATGGGGTGGGTGGGGTGAAAGTCACCGTTACTTAAAATGCAAAAAACGGTTTCCCCTCAATAACTTAAAAACGCATCGAGATATTTAAATGAAACTTCATACATATATACCTTATATTGAGACCTCGCTTGGGATTGCATATGGGTTGGTTGGGGTCAAGGTCACTGTTACTGAAAATAGAAAACTGTTTCAACTCAATGACTTTAGAATCCTTAAAGATATTTTAATGAAATTTCATTCGTAGATACCTTAT
The DNA here is from genome assembly GCA_027627225.1 of Congeria kusceri. Taxonomy (NCBI): domain Eukaryota; kingdom Metazoa; phylum Mollusca; class Bivalvia; order Myida; family Dreissenidae; genus Congeria; species Congeria kusceri. The sequence goes on from CM051035.1 coordinate 14,605,543, forward strand.
ATCGAGACCTCGCTTGCGATTGCATATGGGGTGGGTGGGGTCAAGATCAAGGTCACAATAACTAAATCGAGATAATTTAATGAAACTTCAAACATATATACCTTATATCGAAGCCTTGCTTGAGATTGCATATGGAGTGGGTGTGGTCAAGGTCAAGGTGACAGTTACTAAAAATTGAAAATGGTTTCCGCTAAATAACTTGAGAACGCATCAAGATACTTTAATGAAACTGCATACATAGATATCTTATATTGAGACCTCTCTTGGGATTGCATATGTGGTAGATGGGGTCAAGGTCAAGGTCACCATTACTAAAATTGAAAAACAGTTTTTGCACAATAACTTGACAAGCATTGAGATATTTTAATGAAACTTCATACATATATACATTTTATCGAGACCTTGGGATTGCATATGGGGTGGGTGGGGTTAAGGTCACCATTGCTTAAAATAGTAAAACAGTTTCCGCTCTATTATTTGAGAACGCATCAAGATATTTTAATGAAACTTCGTACATAGATATCTTATATTGAGACCTCTCTTGGCATTTCATATGGGGTGGGTGGTTTCAAGGTCATGGTCACCATTACTAAAAATAGAAAAATGGTTTCCACTTAATAACTCGAGAACGCATCTAGGTATTTTAATGAAACTTTATACATTGATACCATATATCGAGACCTCGCATAGGATTTCATATATAGATGTAGTGTGGGTGAGGTCAAGTTTTCCATTACTAAAAATAGAAAAATGGTTTCCACTCAATAACTTAAGAATGCATCAAGATATTTGAATGAAACTTCATACATAGATACCTTGTATCTAGACCAGGCTTGGGATTGCATGTGGGGTGGGTGAGATCAAGGTCAAGGTCAGTGTTACTAAAAATACAACAACGGTTTCTGCTCAATAATTATGCCCCCCGTCAAAGAAGTGCTTTGCACCTGTCCGTCGGTCGGTTAGTCCGTTGTTCTGTCCGTAGACCATTTGGTTTCCTCACGATATCTAGAGAACGCTTTGACCTACGATCATTTAAGTTGTATTGCTGGTTACTTGGGAGGAAAGGAAGACCCATATTGATTTTGAGGTCAACACAGGTCAAAGGTTAAGGTGACAGAGGCTTGTAACATGAAAATTGTTTCCTCTGTAGAACATTTCGTTTCCGCATAATATGTAGAAAACGCTTTGACCTATGATCATCTAAGTTAATATGCGGGTTACTCGGGAGGAAAGGAAGAAGCCTATCAATTTGAGGTGAACAGGTCTAAGGTCAAGGTCACAAGGGCTTGTTACATGAAAAATGCTTTCTCCGTAGACCATTTTGTTTCTGCAGGATATCTAGAGATGTTTTGGCCTATTTGATGTTTAAATCAAGCAGAAAACAGGTATCCTTATATAATGGAATGTAAAAATAAATCCATAATTATACTTTTTCTTTCAGCTTTATATTTACTTTCGAAAGCATCAACTTTAATTTCCTCCAAATGTGTTTGTGTGCACATACAATATTAAAAAAATTCTTAACAATTGCACATATTCACAACTTGGCTGCAAGTCAGGGGACATGCATGTTTTACAAACATCTCTTGTTTAAACAGGACCATAAAGTATGGCTACATACCAAATATAAAAGGCTTAGGTCCTTTAAGTTCAAGTACTTTTGGACAGGACGCTTTTTAGCTCACCTGAGCACAACTTCAAAGGAATGATACTTGGGTGACCCTCTTTCAAAATTGTTCAAATCGTTCCGGTCTGCTGCATATGTAGGTCACAAGAGCTAAAAATAGATTTAAAAACTGAAAACTTTAAAAATCTTCTCTGAAACCACAAGGCTTGAGCTTTCATATTTCAGATGTGACATCCTCTAGTAGTCCTCTACAAAGATTGTTCAAACTATGCCCCTGGGGTCAAAACTGGCCACGCCCCGGGGGTCACATTGTTTACATGGACTTGTATAGCAAAATTTCTTTTAAAATCTTCTCTGAAACCGCAAGGCTTGGAGGTTTCAGATTTGGAATATAACATTGTATAGTGGTCCTCTGAAACCGCAAGGCCCAGAGGTTTCATATTTGGTATGTAACATTGTAAAGTGGTCCTCTACAAAGATTGGTCAAATGATGCCCCTGGGGTCATAACTGGCCACACCCCGGAGGTCACATGGTTTATATAGACTTGAAAAGCAAAATGACTTTAAATATCTTCTCCTCTGAAACCGCAGGGCCCAACGGTTTCATATTTGGTATGTAACATTGAATAGTGGTCCTCTACAAAGATTGTTCAAATGATGCCCCTGGGGTCAAAACTGATCGCACCCTGGGGCTCACATGGTTTATATAGACTTAAATAGCAAAATGATTTTAAAAATCTTTTTCTGTGAAACTGCAAGGCTTAGAGGTTTGATATTTGGTATGTAACATTATATAGTGGTCCTCTACAAAGATTGTTCAAATGATGCCCCTGAGGTCAAAACTGGTCACACCCCGGGGGTCACATGGTTTATTTAGACTTGAATAGCAAAATTACTTTAAAAATCTTCTTCTGAAACCCTAAGGCCCAGGGGTTTCATATTTGGTATGTAACATTGTATAGTGGTCCTCTACAAAGATTGGTCAAATGATGCCCCTGGGGTCAAACTTGCCACACCCCAGAGGTCAAATGGTTTATATAGACTCGAAAAGCAAGATGACTTTAAAAATCGTCTCTGAAACCGCAGGGCCCAAAGGTTTCATATTTGGTATGTAACATTGTATAGTGGTCCTCTACAAATATTGTTCTAATGATGCCTCTGGGGTCAAAACTGGTCACACCCTGGGGCTCACATGGTTTCTATAGACTTAAATAGCAAAATGATTTTTAAAATCTTTTTCTGTGAAACTGCAAGGCGTAGAGGTTTGATATTTGGTATGTAACATTATGTAGTGGTCCTCTACAAAGATTGTTCAAATGATGCCCCTGGTGTCAAAACTGGCCACACCCCAGGGGTCACATGGTTGATATAGAGTCAAATTGCAACATGACTTTTAAAATCTTCTCCTCTCAAACCGCAGGGCCCAAAGGTTTTATATTTGGTATGTAACATTATATAGTGGTCCTCTACAAAGATTGTTCAAATGATGCCCCTGGTGTCAAAACTGGCCACACCCTGGGGTCACATGTTTTATATAGACTTGTATAGCAAAATGACTTCAAAACTCTTCTATTCTGAAACCTCAAGGCCCAGAGGTTTCAAATTTGCTATGTAACATTGTATTGTGGTCTTCTACAAAGGTTGTTAAAATGATGTCCCTGTGGTGAAAACTGGCCACACCCGGGGTGTCACATGGTTTAAATAGACTTTAATAGCAAAATGACTTAAAAACATTTCTCCTGAACGTTCAAGGCCTAGAGGTTTTATATTTGGTATGTAACATTGTGTAGTGGTCCTCTATAAAGATTGTTAAAATGATGCCCCTTGGGTGAAAACTGGCCACACCCCGTGTCTCACATGGTTTGGATGGACTTAAATAGCAAAATGATTTTTAAAATCTTCTCTGAAATTGCAAGGCCTAGAGGTTTCATATTTAGTATGTATCTTTGTATAGTGGTCCTCTACAAAGATTGTTGAAGTGATGACCCTGGGGTCAAAATTGGCCACACCCTGGGGGTCACATGGTTTATATAGACTCGAAAAGCAAGATGACTTTAAAAATCGTCTCTGAAACCGCAGGGCCCAAAGGTTTCATATTTGGTATGTAACATTGTATAGTGGTCCTCTACAAAGATTGTTCTAATGATGCCTCTGGGGTCAAAACTGGTCACACCCTGGGGCTCACATGGTTTCTATAGACTTAAATAGCAAAATGATTTTAAAAATCTTTTTCTGTGAAACTGCAAGGCGTAGAGGTTTGATATTTGGTATGTAACATTATGTAGTGGTCCTCTACAAAGATTGTTCAAATGATGCCCCTGGTGTCAAAACTGGCCACACCCCAGGGGTCACATGGTTGATATAGAGTCAAATTGCAACATGACTTTTAAAATCTTCTCCTCTCAAACCGCAGGGCCCAAAGGTTTTATATTTGGTATGTAACATTATATAGTGGTCCTCTACAAAGATTGTTCAAATGATGCCCCTGGTGTCAAAACTGGCCACACCCTGGGGTCACATGTTTTATATAGACTTGTATAGCAAAATGACTTCAAAACTCTTCTATTCTGAAACCTCAAGGCCCAGAGGTTTCAAATTTGCTATGTAACATTGTATTGTGGTCTTCTACAAAGGTTGTTAAAATGATGTCCCTGTGGTGAAAACTGGCCACACCCGGGGTGTCACATGGTTTAAATAGACTTTAATAGCAAAATGACTTAAAAACATTTCTCCTGAACGTTCAAGGCCTAGAGGTTTTATATTTGGTATGTAACATTGTGTAGTGGTCCTTTATAAAGATTGTTAAAATGATGCCCCTTGGGTGAAAACTGGCCACACCCCGTGTCTCACATGGTTTGGATGGACTTAAATAGCAAAATGATTTTTAAAATCTTCTCTGAAATTGCAAGGCCTAGAGGTTTCATATTTAGTATGTATCTTTGTATAGTGGTCCTCTACAAAGATTGTTGAAGTGATGACCCTGGGGTCAAAATTGGCCACACCCTGGGGGTCACATGGTTTATATAGACTTGTATAGCAAAATGACTTAAAAACATTTCTCCTGAACGTTCAAGGCCTTGAGGTTTTATATTTGGTATGTAACATTGTGTAGTGGTCCTCTATAAAGATTGTTAAAATGATGCCCCTTGGTTCAAAGCTGGGCACACCCAGGGGCTACCCAGGGGCTCACATGGTTTATATAGACTTGAATAGCAAGCTTACTTTAAAAATCTTCTCCTGAAACCGCAAGGCACAGAGGTTTCATATTTGGTATGTAACATTGTAAAGTGGTCCTCTACAAAGAGTGGTCAAATTTTGCCCCTGGGGTCAAAACTGGCCACACCCCAGAGGTCACATGGTTTATATAGACTTGAAAAGCAAAATGACTTAAAAATTCTTCTCCTCTGAAACCGCAGGGCCCAAAGGTTTCATATTTTGTATGTAACATTGTATAGTGGTCCTCTACAAAGATTGTTGAAATGATGCCCCTGGGGTCAAAACTGGTCACACCCTGGGGCTCACATGGTTTATCTAGACTTAAATAGCAAAATGATTTTAAAATCTTTTTCTGTGAAACTGCAAGGGGTAGCGGTTTAATATTTGGTATGTAATATTATATAGTGGTCCTCTACAAAGATTGTTCAAATGATGCCCCTGAGGTCAAAACTGGCCAACCCCGGGGTCACATGATTTATATAGACTTGAATAGCAAAATGAATTTAAAAATCTTGTCCTGTAAAACCGCAAGGCCCAGAGGTTTCATATTTGGAATATAACATTGTATAGTGGTCCTCTACAAAGATTGCTCAAATAATGTCCCTGGGGTGAAAACTGGCCACACCCGGGGGGTCACATGGTTTATATAGACTTGAATAGCAAAATTACTTTTAAAAGCTTCTCCTGAAACTGCAAGGCCCAGGGGTTTCATATTTGGTATGTAACATTGTAAAGTGGTCCTCTACAAAGTGTGGTCAAATGATGCCCCTGGGGTCAAAACTGTCCACATCCAGGAGGTCATATGGTTTATATAGACTTGAAAAGCAAAATGACTTTAAAATCTTCTCCTCTGAAACCGCAGGGCCCAAAGGTTTCATATTTGGTATGTAGCATTGTATAGTGGTCCTCTACAAAGATTGTTCAAATGATGCCTCTGGGGTCAAAATCGGTCACACCCTGGGGTTCACATTGTTTCTATTGGCTTTAAATAGCAAAATGATTTTAAAAATATTTTTCTGTGAAACTGCAAGGCGTAGAGGTTTGATATGTGGTATGTAACATTATATAGTGGTCCTCTACAAAGATTGTTCAAATGATTCCCCTGGTGTCAAAACTGGCTACACCCCAGGGGTCACATGGTTTATATAGAGTCAAATTGCAACATGACTTTAAAAATATTCTCCTCTGAAACCGCAAGGCCCAGAAGTTTCATATTTGGTATGTAACATTGTATAGTTGTCCTCTACAAAGATTGTTCAAATGATGCCCCTGGGGTCAAAACTGGCCACACCCTGGGGTCACATGTTTTATATAGACTTGATTAGCAAAATGACTTTAAAACTCTTCTCCTCTGAAACCGCAAGGCCAAAAGGTTTCAAATTTGGTATGTAAAATTGTATTGTGGTCCTCTACAAAGATTGTTTAAATGATGCCCCTGGGGTGAAAACTAGCCATACCCGGGGGTCAAATGGTTTATATAGACTTTAATAGCAAAATGACTTTAAAAATCTTCTTCTCTGAAACCGCTAGGACTCGAGGTTTCATATCTGGTATGTAACATTGTATAGTGGTCCTCTACAAAGGTTGTTCAAATGATGCCCCTGGGGTGAAAACTGGCCACACCCCGTGGCTCACATGGTTTGTATAGACTTAAATTGCAAAATGATTTTTAAAATATTTTTCTTTCAAATTGCAATGCCTAGAGGTTTCATATTTTGTATGTATCTTTGTATAGTGGTCCTCTACAAAGATTGTTCAAGTGATGCCCCTGTGGTCAAACCTGGCCACACCCTGGGGGTCACATGGTTTATATAGACTTAAATAGCAAAATGACTTAAAAACATTTCTCCTGAACGTTCAAGGCCTAGAGGTTTTATATTTGGTATGTAACATTGTGTAGTGGTTCTCTATAAAGTTTGTTAGAAGGATGCCCCTTGGTTCAAAGCTGGGCACACCCAGGGGCTCACATGGTTTATAGAGACGTAAATGGCAGAATGATTAAAAGATTCTTCTCTGAAACCACAAGGCCCAGAGGTTTCATATTTGGTTAAAACATTATATTGAGACCTCAACTGGGATTGCATATGGGATGGTTGGGGTCAAGGTCAAGGTCACTGTTACTAACAATAGAAAAACGGTTTCCACTTAATAACTTTAGAACGCATTGAGATATTTTTATGAAACTTAATACATAGATTCCTTATATTGACACCTCGCCTGGGATTGCATATAGGGTGGGAGAGTTCAAGGTCACTGTTACTAAATATAGAAAAACTGTTTCCGCTCAATTCCTTGAGAATGCATTGAGATATTTTAATGAAACTGAATACATATATACACTATTTTGAGACCTCGATTGGGATTTTATATATATTGTGGGTGGGGTCAAGGTCAAGGTCACCATTATTAAATATAGAAAAATGGTTTCCGTTAAATATCTTGAGAATGCTTTGAGCTATTTTAATGAAACTTAATACATAAGTACCTTATATCGAGACATTGGTTGGGATTGCATATGGGTTGGGTGGGGTTAAGGTCACTGTTTCTGAAATTAGAAAAGTGGTTTCCGCTCAATAACTTGAGAAAGAATTGCACTATTTTAATGAAACTTGATACACATGTCTTATATTGAGACCTCACTTGGGTTTGCTTATTGGGTGGGTGGGGTCAAGGTCACTGTTATTAAAAGTAGAAAAACGGTTTACGCTCAATAACTTAAGAAATCATTGAGATATTTTAATGAAACTTAATATGTGACTACAATGACATTATAAATTTATGACACTTATGTAAATATAGTATGTCCAGGGTTGCAACATGGTTTGACAATGGTTTAACCATCCATGGCTAAAACTTGAACAGACATGTTTTGACAGTGAGGGCCATTTTAGAAACATGATAAAAACATGATTCAAACATTGTCAATTCATGACCAAAAGAAAGCTCTATCAAAGTCACTTATACATGGCCAAAACAAAGTCATTTCGATAGCAGTGTTTCCATATAATTTATTACCATATAATGGTATTAAATTTGTTGGTGTAATATGTAATATGGTCATGTCATGTTTATAATCTCAAAACAAAGCCAGAACATGTTTTCTGGACTTTCTTGATACATAAACGACCATGTTTGAAACATGGTTCATACATACATGCTTTGACCGTAATCATTTCCGCAGGGTCATCGTCAACATTTACCTTGTGAACACTCTGTAGACCAATTTATTGCCCAATCTTCAGGAAACTTGCCTAGAACATTTGTTCCAATGATATTTCAGATGAGTTCGAAACTGGGTCATGTGGTGTCAAAAACTCTGTAACTAGGTCGAATTGAAGAAAAAGCTTGTGAACACCCAATAGGCCACTTTTTTAGCCTAATCAACTTGAACTTGCACAGAACGATGATATCTTTGTCGAGTTCAAAAATGGTTCTGCTCCAATGAAAAACATGGCCACAGGGGGCGGAGCAGTATTCCTTATATGCTATATTGAAAAATTTAAAAATCTTCTTGCCTTTAACCACTGGCTGGATTTTGAAATAATTTCATAGAAATGTTCCTTGGCTGATATTTCTACCAAATTCCTTCAAATCATTCTGATTTGTTAAGAAAAAACATGGCTGGCAGGGGCAGGGCACTTTTAAGACTGTTGGCAGACGCCAACGGTCATTTGAGAGGGTAATTTTCAAAACAGGTATCGCTGAAGAAATTCTTTTCTTTGCAGGCTAAAAGTCAGTAAATGGAAACCCTAACTCAAAACAGCACGCCTGTTTTCTTACTTTTTCATTATTTTAGATAATGTATGTCATGTGTATTATAATGCGTATATCATGTGATTTATTACAATTATAGTTTCTAAGAAAGTGAATTTATTAGCACAACTATTCACCAAATAGTTTGAGCTATACTAATCACCCGTATGTCAGCATCGGTGTAATGCTCTGGTTAAGGTTTGCGTGCAACTAATCTCTAAAACTACTAATGATATTCAATTGAAAAATGCCTTCAAGGTTATTATATAAGGTCACTGGCTAAGACCCATAACTGTGACCAGCATTTTAGCAGAATTATGCCCCTTTTTGTACTTACAAAAGTCAGGTTAAGGTTTGCGTTCAAGAAAGAAGTCGGGTTAAGGTTTTAGAGCAACACAAGTACATATCTCTGTAACTACTACAGATATTCAGTTGAAACTTCACACATGTCTTCAGGGGTCACTTTGTAAGGTCTTTGACCAAGGCCTATAACTCTGACCTGCAATTTAGCTCAATTATGTCCCTTTCTGTACTTAGAAAATTCAGGTTAAAAAAAAAAAGGTGTGCGTGTAAGTAAATATCTCCGTAACTACTACAGATATTCAGCTCAAACATCACACATGTCTTCAGGGTCATAATATAAGGTCACTGGCCAATGCCCATAACTGTGACTAGCATTTTAGAAGAATTATGCCCCCTTTAAGCTCAACTTTTCGAAGAAAAAAAGTCGAGTTATTGTCGTCGCTCTGTCGTCTGGGTCTGCGTCAGTGTCTGCGTTAGTTAAGTTTTTTTGTCAGAGTCCATTTCTCAAAACCTATCAAAGGTATCCATGTGAAACTTTCCATACTTGTTCACTATCAAAAGGGTAATTCATTACAACAAGGCAGGTAATCCTGTGATTTGTATGTCCAGTGTTATCTGCCCTTGTTTGGACTTACAACTTCGAATATTTTGACATTTTTCAGTTATAAAATCTCTTAATAACTATCAAAGACATTAAATTGAAACTCAAGACACTTGTTTATGGTGCCGACCCCATTGTGCAGACATGAGGAGGTAACTCTTTCAAGGATTTTGTAGGAGTTATTACCCTTTTTCAACTTACAATTTTCGCTTTAGGTCAAATTTCTCAATACCTGTCAATGAGGTTTTGACTTGAAACTCAAAGTACTTAATCACAGTGATGAATGTATTCTGTAGACAAGAGGAGGTAACTCTATCAAGGATTTCATTTAAGTAATTGCCCTTTTTTCAAATTTTAACACTAACCTTAAGAGGCATTGAGTTGAAACTCAAAATACATGATCAGAGTTATGAACCCATTCTGTAGACAAGATCAGGTAACTATATCAAGGATTTTGGTGGAGTTATTGCCCTTAATCACCTAGCAGTGTTTCACCAGAGGGGACTAAAGGTTTGCCCTCCGTCCGTCCGTCTGTGCGTCCGCATGTTCGTCCGTCCGTCTGTCTGTCCGACCCCAAAACCTGGTTCCTGCAATAACTAAAAAAGTACTGAACTTATTTAGATCGATAAAACTGGGTATACATATAAACAGCAATGTGGCAATGTCAGCATTATGCACGACCTTTTTTTTTTCACCAGAGGTCAAAGGTCACGTGACTGTTACTAAAAATAGAAATAAACCAAATACTGTAATAATTCGAAATGGACATAAGATATGACCATTAAACTAGGTGCAGAGATTGAACTATAGGTTTGCCATCTGTCTGTGAGTCGTTCTGTCTGATCGTCCGTTTGTCTGTCTGTCCGTCCGTCCCCAAAACCTGGATTCTGTGATAACTCGGAAAGTACTGAAGACACTTTGATGAAACTTTGTATCTGTAGCAACAGCAATGTGAGAATTATGCACAACCTTTTATTTTTAATCAGAGGTCAAATGTGATTGTTACTACAAATAGAAATAAACTTAATACTGTAATATTTTAAAAAGTGCATAAGATATGATGATGAAATTCATGAAACTTGGTACACAGATTGGACTATGGGTTTGCCCTCCGTCTGTGTGCGTCTGTCTGTCTGTTCGTCTGTCGGTCTCACTGTGTCTGTTTGTCACGTTTCCAAAACCTGGATCCTGTGATAACTCAAAAAGTACTGAAGATACTTCGATGAAACTTTGTACATAGAAAGAGCAAGGTGAGGATTGTACACGACCCTTTATTTTTTGCGTGACTATTACTTAAAATAGTAATAAACTTAATACTGTAATAATTCGTGAAGAACATAACATACGATCATGAAACTTGTAACACAGAATGGACTATATGATTGCACTCTGTCGGTTTAGTACTGCAATAACTCAAAAAGTAACTCAAATGTCTGGTCAATGTTACTAAAATAGAAAAAACAACATGTCTTTTGTGCATATTTGTGCATATATTTGTGCATATATTTGTGCATAATTAATTATTTAAGACAAGGAGGCCAGTAAGACCAGATGCTCTACTGGTCCTAGGCCTACTTTTAGACAGACACATCACATTCGAAGGAGTGAGGGTATATTGCTTTGCACATGTCTGTCGGTAGGTCTGCTGTTGGTCGGATGGTCGGTCTGTCCGTAGACCATTTTGTTTCCCCACGATATCTTGAGAACACTTTGACCTACGATCATTTAAGTTGGTGTGCTGATTACTTGGGAGGAAAGGAAGATGCCTTGTGATTTTGAGGTCAACAGGTCAAAGGTCAAGTCCACCGTTGCTAAAAATAGAAAAACGGTTTCCGCTAAATAACTTGAGAACGCATCGAGATATTTTAATGAAACTTCATACATAGATACCTTATATTGAGACATCGCTTGGGGTTGCATATGGGGTGGATGGGGTCAAGGTCAAGGCCACCATTACTAAAAATAGAAAAACTGTTTCTGCTCATTAACTTGAGTACGCATCAAGATATTTTAATGAAACTTCATACAAAGATACCTTATATTGAGACCTCACTTGGGATTGCATATGGGGTGGGTGGGGTCAGGTCGAGGTTGCCGTAACTAAAAATGGAAAAACGGTCTCCGCTCAATAACTTGAGAACGCTTCGAGAGATTTTAATGAAACTTCATGCATGGATACCTTATATTCAGACCTCGATTGGGATTGCATATGGGATGGGTGGGGTGTTAGTCACCGTTACTTAAAATACAAAAAACAGTTTCCCCTCATACTTCATGCATATATACAAAGATACCTTATATCGAGACCTCGCTTGGGATTGCATATGGGTTGGTTGGGGTGAGGTCAAGTTTTCCATTACTAAAAATAGAAAAATGGTTTCCGCTCAATAACTTAAGAATGCATCAAGATATTTGAATGAAACTTTATACATAGATACCTTGTATCAAGACCACGCTTGGGATTGCATGTGGGGTGGGTGAGATCAAGGTCAAGGTCAGTGTTACTAAAAATACGAAAACAGTTTCTGCTCAATAATTATGCCCCCCGTCAAAGAAGTGGGGGTATATTGCTTTGCACCTGTCCGTCGGTCAGTCTGTCCATTGACCATTTGGTTTCCGCACGATATCTAGAGAACACTGACCTACGATCATTTAAGTTGTATTGCTGGTTACTTGGGAAGAAATGAAGACCCGTATTGATTTTGAGGTCAACAGGTCAAAGGTTAAGGTGACAGAGGCTTGTAACATGAAAATTGTTTCCTCTGTAGAACATTTCGTTTCCGCATAATATGTAGAATACGCTTTGACATACGATCATCCAAGTTGGTATGCTGGTTACTCGGGAGGAAAGGAAGTCACCTATAAATTTTGAGGTGAACAGGTCTAAGGTCAAGGTCACAAGGGCTTGTTACATGAAAACTGTTTTCTCTCAAGACCATTTTGTTTCTGCAGGATATCTAGAGATGTTTTGGCCTATTTGATATTTAAATCAAACAGAAAACATGTATCCTTATATTATAGAATGTAAAAATAAATCCATAATTATACTCTTTCTTTCATCTTTATATCTACTTTCTAAAGCATCAACTTTAATTTCCTCCCAATGTGTTAGTGTGCACATACAATATTAAAAAAAAAATCTTAACAATGGCACATATTCACAACTTGGCTGCAAGTCAGGGGACATGCATGTTTTACAAACATCTCTTGCTTAAACAGGACCATAAGGTATGGCTACATACTAAATATAAAAGGCTTAGGTCTTTTTTAGTTCAAGTAATTTTGGACAGGACGCTTTTTAGCTCACCTGTGCATAACGTGCTCATGGTGAGCTTTTAGGATCGCCTTTTGTCCGTCGCTCGTCATGCGTCGTCCGTCGTGTGTCAACATTTTCATTCAAAGAACATCTCAACTGATGCCCCTGGGGTTAAAACTAGCCACACCTGGTGGGTCACATGGTTTGTATAGACTTGAATAGCAAAATTACTTTAAAAAATCTTCTCCAGAAACCGCAAGGCCCAGAGGTTTCATATTTGGTATTTAACATTGTAAAGTGGTCCTCTGCAAAAATTGGTCAAATGATGGCCCTGGGGTCAAAACTGGCCACACCCCAGATGTCACATGGTTTATATAGACTTGAAAAGCAAAATGACTTTAAAAATCTTCTCCTCTGAAACTGCAGGGCCCAAAGGTTTCATATTTGGTATGTAACATTGTATAGTGGTCCTCTACAAAGATTGTTCAAATGATGCCCCTTGGGGTCAGAACTGGCCACACCCTGGGGCTCACATGGTTTATATAGACTTAAATAGCAATATGATTTAAAAAATCTGTTTCTGTGAAACTGAAAGGCTTAGAGGTTTGATATTTGGTATGTAACATTATATAGTGGTCCTCTACAAAGATTGTTCAAATGATGTCCCTGGTGTCAAAACTGGCCACACCCGAGGGGTCACAAGGTTTATATAGAGTCAAATTGCAACATGACTTTAAAAATCTTCTCCACTGAAACCGCAGGGCTCCAAGGTTTCTTATTTGGTATGTAACATTGTATAGTGGTCCTCTACAAAGATTGTTCAAATGATGCCTCTGGGGTCAAAACTGGTCACACCCTGGGGCTCACATGGTTTGTACAGACTTAAATAGCAATATGTTTTTAAAAATCTTTTTCTGTGAAACTGCAAGTCTTAGAAGTTTGATATTTGTTATGTAACATTATATAGTGGTCCTCTACATAGATTGTTCAAATGATGCCCCTTGGGTTAAAACTGGCCACACCCGGTCGGTTACATGGTTTTTGTTGTCTTGAATACCAAAATTACTTTAAAAATCTTCTCCTGAAACCGCAAGGCCCAGAGGTTTCATATTTGGTATGTAACATTGTAAAGTGGTCCTCTACAAAGATTGGTCAAATGATGCCCATGGGGTCAAAACTGGCCACACCCCGGAGGTCACATGGTTTATATAGACTTAAAAAGCAAAATGACTTTTAAAATGTTCTCCTCTGAAACCGCAGGGCCCAAAGGTTTCATATTTGGTATGTAGCATTGTATAGGGGTCCTCTACAAAGATTATTCAAATGATGCCTCTGGGGTCAAAACTGGTCACACCCTGGGGCTCACATTGTTTATATAGACTTAAATAGCAATATGATTTGAAAAATCATTTTGTGTGGAACTGCAAGGCTTACAGGTTTGATATTTGGTATTTAACATTATATAGTGGTCCTCTACAAAGATTGTTCAAATGATGCCCCTAATGTCAAAACTGGCCACACCCCAGGGGTCTCATGGTTTATATAGAGTCAAATTGCAACATTACTTTAAAAATCTTCTCCTCTGAAACCACAGGGCTCCAAGGTTTCTTATTTGGTATGTAACATTGTATAGTGGTCCTCTACAAAGATTGTTCAAATGATGCCTCTGGGGTCAAAACTGGTCACACCCTGGGGCTCACATGGTTTATACAGACTTAAATAGCAATATGTTTTTAAAAATCTTTTTCTGTGAAACTGCAAGTCTTAGAAGTTTGATATTTGTTATGTAACATTACATAGTGGTCCTCTACAAAGATTGTTCAAATGATGCCCCTTGGGTTAAAACTGGCCACACCCGGTCAGTTACATGGTTTTTGTAGTCTTGAATACCAAAATTACTTTAAAAATCTTCTCCTGAAACCGCAAGGCCCAGAGGTTTCATATTTAGTATGTAACATTGTAAAGTGGTCCTCTACAAAGATTGGTCAAATGATGTCCATGGGGTCAAAACTGGCCACACCCCGGAGGTCACATGGTTTATATCGACTTAAAAAGCAAAATGACTTTTAAAATGTTCTCCTCTGAAACCGCAGGGCCCAAAGGTTTCATATTTGGTATGTAGCATTGTATAGGGGTCCTCTACAAAGATTGTTCAAATGATGCCTCTTGGGTCAAAACTGGTCACACCCTGGGGCTCACATTGTTTATATAGACTTAAATAGCAATATGATTTGAAAAATCGTTTTGTGTGGAACTGCAAGGCTTTCAGGTTTGATATTTGGTATTTAACATTATATAGTGGTCCTCTACAAAGATTGTTCAAATGATGCCCCTGGTGTCAAAACTGGCCACACCCCAGGGGTCTCATGGTTTATATAGAGTCAAATTGCAACATTACTTTAAAAATATTCTCCTCTGAAACCGCAGGGTCCAAAGGTTTCATATTTGGTATGTAACATTGTATAGTGGTCCTCTACAAAGATTGTTCAAATGAAGCCTCTTGGGTCAAAACTGGTCACACCCTGGGGCTCACATGGTTTATATAGGCTTAATTAGAAAATTGATTTTAAAAATCTTCTGTGAAACTGCAAGGCTTAGAGGTTTGATATTTGGTATGTAACATTATATAGTGGTCCTCTACAAAGATTGTTCAAATGATGCCCCTTGGGTTAAAACTGGCCACACCCGGTCGGTTACATGGTTTATATAGTCTTGAATAGCAAAATTACTTTTAAAATCTTCTCTTGAAACCGCAAGGCCCAGAGGTTTCATATTTGGTATGTAACATTGTAAAGTGGTCCTCTAGAAAGATTGGTCAAATGATGGCCATGGGGTCAAAACTGGCCACACTCCGGAGGTCACATGGTTTATATAGACTTGAAAAGCAAAATTACTTTAAAAATCTTCTCCTCTGAAACCGCAGGGCCCAAAGGTTTCATATTTGGTATGAAACATTGTATAGTGGTCCTCTATAAAGATTGTTAAAATGATGCCTCTGGGGTCAAAACTGGTCACACCCTGGGGCTCACATGGTTTATATAGACTTAAATCCTCTGCTGGTGCAACATGTCCACCCACATGTTGATGAGGCATAGTGTTCATGTCCAATATCTGGTACTAAAAAATTGTTCTTCTGAGAAGAGGTCCTTTGGTGGCTTCTGCCAACAAAGCATTAAGAACTTTGTTGGAGAGACATGATCTGTGTGTAGTTTTTTGTGTGCTGCACACAATTAATTAATCTGTACAAATGAAAGATTTAAAGTAGATGACTAAACTCTATGTTCAAATTATGCCCCTTGGGTCAAAACTGACTACATTGTTTATACTGCTGCACTGTAATTTCAATCAGCCTGTAACATTCAAAAATTAATATAGCAGACCACATTCAAGCCAGGTGTATACAGTGTGCTATTTTAGATCTTATGAAACCAGCTAGCCAGTTACACAGTGTTGTGAGAGTGCTTTAGAGAATTGTTGGAGATGACCATTGAAATGCATAGAAAATATTATTCACCAGCATGGTCAATCATGTTGTTGTGTAAGTAAATTAGTTGATGTAATGTTTAGGCAATGTGTAAGAAATGTAGTCAATCAGTCTTTGTGTTGGATATAAGCGTTGGATAGTGGAAGACCTGAACATTTCAAACATAAAATGAAGTATAAAATAAAGCTGTGTTTTAAGTCATTTCTGATAATTTTGTGATAATATGCCAATAACTTCATTGAAAGAGGTATACCTTTAGGTAAGCCATGTCATTATTTCCAGGTTACATTACTTTTACCACTTATCTTGTTGTTTCCTTGATAATTTTATAGTGTGTGAATTTTATGATTATGTTATGTCATTGGGAAACAAAAGAGAGGACAAAAAACAACATCAAAAGGCTGTTTATTGTTGTGTTTCTGTTAGCTCTGAAGTACTGTAGATTTTCATTTAGTACACATAAAAAGTTTAAAAAAATCTAATGTAGAAGGGGGTAGCCCCCACCACTCTTACCCCCAACCGCAGTTATTTGCCCCTGTGCATTAGCAAAATCCTGGGGAAAGGCCTGGGTATGTAATATTGAATAGTGGTCCTCTACGAAGATTGTTCAAATTATGCCTCTGGGGTCAAAACTGGCCACATCCTGATGGTCACATGGTTTATATTGACTTGAATAATAAAATTACTTTAAAAATCTATTTCTCTGATACCCCAAGGCCCAGAGGTTTCATATTTGGTATGTAACATTGTATAGTGGTCCTCTACAAAGATTATTCAATTGATGCCCCTTGGGTCAAAACTGTCCACACCCCAGGGGTCACATGGTTTATATAGACTTAAATAGCAAAATGGCTTTAAAAATCTTCTCTGAGACTGCAAGGCCCAGCGGTTTCATATTTGGTATGTGACATTTTATAGTGGTCCTCTGCAAAGATTGTTCAAATGATGTCCCAGAGGTCAAAACTGGGCCTGCCCTAGCGTCACATTGTTAATATAGACTTAAATAGCAAAATGACTTTAAAATCACCAGAAACCGCAGTGTTTTCGTATTTGATATGTAACATTGTACTGTGGTCCTCTACAAAGATTGTTCAAATTATGCCCCTGGGGTAAAAAGTGGCCATGACACGGGGCGTCACATGATTTATATAAACTTATATGGCAAGTGGGCCTTACAAATCTTCCTTGTTGAAACCTTAAGATCCAGAGATTTTATGTTTTGCGTGTAACATTGTGGAGTGGTCCTTGTACAAAGATTGTTCAAATGATGTCCCTGGGGTAAAAATTGGCCACCCCCTGGGGGTCACATGGTTTATATACATTTAAGTAGCAAAATGACTTAAAAAATCTCCTCTTAAACCACAAGGCCCAGTGGAATCATATTGGGTATGTAACATTGAAAAGTGGTCCACTACAAATATTGTTCAAATTATGCCCCTGGGGTACAAGGTGGCCATGCCCTGTGAGTAACATGGTTTTTATAGACTTAAAAAAACATCTGACACTCCAAAGGCCGAGATCTCTATAGTCAGGTAATGTGTTTAGTGCCATTTTCCCTCTTATTATTAGCCATTATGATTAGACTTAAACTCAGGTGAGCGACCTAGGGCCATCATGGCCCTCTTGTTTGGTAAAAATATAATTTCTCAGTAACTATGAAAGACATTAAATTGAAACTCAAGATACTTGTTTGTGGTGATGACCCCATTCTGCAGACATGAGAAGGTAACTCTTTCAAGAAGTTTTTTGGAGTTATTGCCCTTTTTTCAACTTAGATTTTTCGCTATATATCACATTTTTACTGTAACTGTAATGGGTATTGATTTGAAACTCAAAATACTTGATCACAGTTATGAACCCATTCTGTAGACAAGATGAGGTAACCAGGGATCATATTTCACTATGAAGTACGAGAAAGTTGAGAGTCCAGAACCTGTAGGCGGTGCTCTTGTATTACATCAGCAGAGTTTCGGCCCGTATTTCGCTCAATATGACATTTTTATATGCCCGTTTGATAAACAGGACGTATTATGGATACACCACTGGTGTCAGGACGGGCAGGCAGACGTGCGGGCGGGTGGGCGGAGCATATCTTTTTTCCAGCATGGTGAGACAGAGTGTCGTGCACAACAACCAGGTCCAATGTCAAGGTCACAATTCAAGGTCAAAGGTCAAATTTAAGAAATCAATCATAAACACTTTGTCCGGAGCATATTTTTGTCCAACATGGAAGGATTTTCAAATAATTTGGCAGAAGCATCAAGCATAGTGAGACGGAGCATCACGCACAAGAACCACGTCCCTAGGTCCAAGTTCAAGGTCACAATTTTAGGTCAGAGATCAAATTTAAGAAGCCAATTCTAAACACTTTGTCAGCAGCATATCTTTGACGAGCATTTATGGATTTTCAAATAACATTGCAGAAGTGACAAGCATTGTGAGACGGAGTGTGGCGGGCAAGAACCAGGTCCCTAGGTCCAAGGTCAAGGTCACAATTCAAGGTCAAATTGAAGAATTCAATCCTAAACACTTTGTCTGGATGATATCTTTGTCCAGCATGGATGGATTTCAAATTACTTGGCAGAAGTGACAAGCATGGTGAGGTGGAGTGTCGTGCACAAGAACCAGGTCCCTCTGTCCAAGGTCAAGGTCACCATTTAAGGTCAAAAGTTAAATATAAGAACTCAATCCCAAGCATTTTGTCCGGAACATTTTTTTGTCCAGCATTTATGGATTTTCTCTCTTTTACCCCTAAAAATGAGTCTTTGGTGGGCGTATCTTTGTACACTCTTGTTATTATGGTATAATACAATTGCATCCTTTTTCATACATTGATGCATTAAGATATAAATATCTACAAAGAAGAGATACTTTGACTAAAAAAAAAATTAGTATGCCCCCAATTTCTAAGGGGGGCATATAGATTTGGTTTGTCCGTCCGTCCATCCCATCTGTTTGTCCATCAGATTTTTGTGTCGCTTGTAACTCAGAAAGTGTAAATGGTAGAATGTTGAAACTTTAGAAATGTATTCATCAGCATGTGAACTTATGCACCTGGGTATTTTGCTGAATTTTTTTTGGACATCAGCTGATTTATGGCCAGTTTTTTAAGAACAAAAAATAAGTTTTTTGGACTTGTGTCGCGTGTAACTCGAAAAGTGTAACAGCTAGAGTGATGAAACTTTATAAACATATTCATCAGCATATCGACTTGTGCACCTGGGTATTTAAGTTCAGTTTTTTCCAACATCAGCAGAGTTAAGGCCCTTTTTTAGCAAAAATTGACATGTTTGGACTTGTGTCGAGTATTACTTAAAAATTATAACTGCTTGAGTGTTGAGACAAGTTAAACATACTCATCGGCATGTGAAATTGAGCACATGGGTATTTCAGTGCCTTTTAGGTCGACTTTTTGAAGTCGTTACTCTGTCGTCCATTTGAAACCCTTAATACTTGTTTACTATCAAAAGGGTAATTCATTTCAACAAGGCAGGTAACCCTGTGATTTGTATTTCAAGTTATCTGCCCTTGTTTGGGCTTAGGCATAAAAAAGAATTGTTTGTTACAGGTTACCCAACCTACCCTACAAAAAAGCCATGATCCTAGAATATTTTGTTGGGTTTGACAGATATTTTTTGTTTTATTTACTTTTTTCTATAATTAAATGTTGCTTTTTTGTGATCAATAAGTGTTTTATTTCGATAGCATCCACTTATAAACAATGTTTAAGGATATTACTTATATGTTTTGAGTATTTACTGAGTTTTATAATCTTCCAGTTGACCATTTACGAAAATAAAATCAAAAAATCCAGACCTACCTACCCTATTTTTTGAGGGCATGTAACCTGAAACAAATAATGTTTACGCCTTACAACTTTGAATCTTTTGACGTTTTTTTTGTTAAATAAAACATTTATCAATAACTATAAAAGACCTTAAATTGAAACTCAAGATACTTGTTTATGGTGATGACCCAATTCTGCAGACATGAGATGGTAATTCTTTCACCTGAAGGATTTTGTTGAGGTTATTGCCCTTTTTTCAACTTGGAATTTTCCCTCACACTAACTTAAAAAGGGATGATTTGAAACTCAAAAGACTTGATCACAGTTATTATCCTATTCTGTATACAAGATGAGGTAACTATATATCAAGAATTTTGGTGGGGTTGTTGCCCTTTTTTCAACTTATATTTTAGATTTAGGTCAAATTTCTCAATAGGAAGAGGTATTTACTTTAAATTCATTACACTTCATCACAGTGAAGAACCAATTCTGTTCACAAAAAGACCAGAATACTATTAAGTATGAGAAAGTCGAGCTTCCAGAACCCGTAGGCCCTACTCCTGTTTTTCTAGATCAGCAGAGTTTTGGCCCATATTTTAGCTAAATATGACAGTTGTATATGCCTGTTTGAAAAATAGGACGTATTATGGGAACGCCACTGGCGGGCGAGTGGCGGGGCAGGCAGGTGGACGGGCGGGCGGGGGGATGAAAAACTTTGTCCAGAGCATATCTTTGTCCAGCATGGTGAGACGGAGTGTCATGCGCAAGATCTAGGTCCAAGGTCACAATTAAAGGTCAAAGTCAAATGTAAGAAATCAGTCCTTAACGCTTTGTCCGCAGCATAACTTTGTCGAGCATCGATGGGTTTTTAGCTAGACTTTTCGAAGAAAAGACTAGCTATTCTACTCGCCCGGCGTCAACGTCCGAGCTAGGTTCAAGTTTTTCGGTAAGCTAGTTTCTCAGGAATGGCTTGAGGGATTTCATTCAAACTTACAACATTTATTCAACACATTCAAATGAACCTCTAGGCCAAGTTTAAAATTTGTTCACAAAAAGATCAGAATACTATTAAGTATGAGAAAGTCGAGCTTCCAGAACCCGTAGGCCGTACTCTTGTTTTTCTACATCAGCAGAGTTTTGGCCCATATTTTAGCTAAATATGACATTTGTATATGCCTATTTGAAAAATAGGACATATTATGGGAACGCCACTGGCGGGCGAGCGGCTGGGCAGGGAGGTGGACGGGCGGGCGGGTGGGGGGTGGAAAAACTTTGTCCAGAGCATATCTTTGTCCAGCATGGTGAGACGGAGTCTCATGCGCAAGATCTAGGTCCAAGGTCAAGGTCACAATTAAAGGTCAAAGTCAAATATAAGAAGTCAGTCCTTAACGCTTTGTCTGGAGCATAACTTTGTCGAGCATGGAATGATTTTTAGCTAGACTTTTCGAAGAAAAGACGAGCTATTCTACTCGCCTGGCGTCAACGTCCGAGCTAGGTTAAAGGTTTTCGGTAAGCTAGTTTCTCAGGAATGGCTTGAGGGATTTCATTCAAACTTACAACATTTATTCAACACATTCAAATGAACCTATAGGCCAAGTTTAAAATTTGTCAAAATTATGGGCCTTTTTACACTTACAAATTTTACATAAGCTATATGGACAGGTTAAAGTTTTTTTGTAAGCTGGTTTCTCAGGAATGGCTTAAGGGATTTCATTAAAACTTAAAACACTTATTCCCTATATTAAAATGAACTCATAGGCCAATTTTGATAACTCTAGTTTGAAATTTATCAAAATTATGGACCTTTTTGGGCGTTGTTGATTGACGTGTATGCATATAACTCTGTTTGCTTTTTAAATACATCAATTACATAAAAATAATGATGAGAATGTCGTAGATAAATAGCATTGATTTAGACACGCTAGTAGTTTTAAATTTACAAAAAAAGTGGCCTGATTCTCCATCTTCAATTAGGTCAAATACCAGCATATCCAATTTATTTTATGTGGAGTGTATAGTTATGAGTTTTGAGATTATTTTTGTAGAAATAATATAATTGACAGGTGACTTACTTCAATAAATGTTCTTTATGAAAAAAATTATCTCATAATTAATTTGCTCGTAGTTTCTTTTCTTGCCAACGGTCTTTCTATGCTGTCAGTGTTTTGATTAATTAATTTCACAGTAATATTCCTTGGGTGACTGTCTACCAAATTCCTATAAAATAATTTTGATTCGTTAAAAAACATGGCTGCTAGGGGGTGGGGAAGTTTGACTGTTTATTGCTGTATAGGCATTTTTGACAATCTTCTTGTCTTAAACTACTGATCAGGTTTTGAATTAATTTCACAGTAATGTTCCTTAGTTGACTGTCTACCAAATTCCTTAAAATAATGTTGATTCGTTAAAAAACATTGCTGCTAGTGGGCGGGGAAGTTTGACCGTATATGGCTGTACAGGCAAGTTTGACAATCTTCTTGTCTGAAACTACTGATCCGATTTTGAATTAATTTCAAAGTAATGTTCCTTGGGTGACTGTCTACAAAATTACTTCAAATAATTTAGATTCGTTAAAATACATGGCCCCCAGTGAGTGGGGGAGTTTGGCAGTAGATCTGTATGGCTTTATAGGCACCTTTGACCATCTTCCCGTCACAAACTGCTCCCTGGATTTCGAAATAATTTTACAGAAATGTTCCTCGGGTGACTGTCTACCAAATTAAAAAAAATGATTAGTTAAAAAAAATTGCCAGGGAGTGGAGAAGTTTGACTTTGTATGGCTGTAAAGGCAACTTTGACAATCTCCTTGTTTGCAGAAACATGACTTACTGTATTTCGTTATAATTGTACACAAACTTCAGTGTTCCTTGGGTGACTGTCTACCAAATTCTTAAAAATTAAACGTTAATTAGTTAAAAATCATGGCGGCCAGGGGGTGAGGAAGTTTGACAATATATGGCTGTATAGGCAACTTCGACAATCTTCTCATCAGAAACCACTAACTGGATTTCGAAATAATTTCACAGAAATGTTTCTTGGGTGACCCTCTACCAAATTCCTTCGAATCAATCTGATATCTCTAAAAACATATTGGAAACTTGAAAAACCTTTTGTCTAAAACTGCTTGCAAGATTTTGAAATAAAATTAATACAAAATTTTATTAACACTACCAAATTCCTTCAATTTATTAATATTTGTTATAAAATCATGGCAGGTTTCTTTATATGGATGTTTAGATTCGCCATTTGGCCCTCTTAGTCAATTACTTAGAAGGTATCTGCATCATTATTCATTAGAACCACATCCCGAAGACCAAGGTCAGGGTCAAAATTCAAATTCAGCTATGAGTCCACAGAATAATTTTGTTATCCAATTAAGTAGGCATAAATCATTACCAGGTCCAAGGTTAAAGGTCAAATACTTGCCCAGAGCATAATATTGTCATGCATTGATGGATGTTTAAATCAGCAGAAATGATCGCTATCATGCACAAGATGAAGAAGTGAAGCATACAAGAAGCATAATTACCAAAGTTTTAATTACCTTGCCTGACTATTTTTAAGATTTTAGGATATTTTGATACCTCAACGAACCTCCCAGAGGTAGGAAATGTATATAATGAATTAAGATGCACAAGTACCATGACTCTCCATTATTAGTTGTTGAATTGTTTCTTTTTAGTAATTGGATCGCTAACCCCAAAAAGCTCCTTTGATGGGCGTGGAGTAAACTCTGCTTATAACGATGTTGAGCGGACCACAGATTTCATATCACTATATCCGAATATCATTACATCCATAAATAGGCAACCAAAAGATAGGACATAAATGTATGTAACAGAACAGAACAAAACAGAACTTTATTTCACCCAGGTATATATGGATACAACATGGGAAAACAGAGATGCAACACCGAACACATATACACATTTAATTTAGAACTATGGAAACATGGAAAACAAGAAGGCCATCTTGGCCCTAGTTTGCTCACCTGAGTGTAAAGCATCATAATGGCTTTTAAGAAGAAGATTGTTGAGATTTCAATATAACCATATAAGAAAAACTGTCCTGCCCCCTGGTGACCATTATTTTTATGGAATCAAATTTACAACCAGGAATTTGGTAGAGGGTCACCCAAGGAACTTATCTGTGGAATAATTTTGAAATCCAGCCAGTGGTTTCAAACAAGAAGATTTTTAAAGTTTTCAGTAAAGCCATGTAAGAAAAAATTGCCCCATCCCCTGGCGGCTATGTTTTTTAACAAATCAAAATGATTTCACGGAATTCGGTAGATAGTCACCCAAGGAACATTTATGTCAAATTAGTTAGAAAAACAGCCAGTGGTTTTAGCTAGAAGATTTTTTTAAGTTTTCAATATAGCCATATTAGGAAAACTGCCCCGCCCCCTGGCGGCCATGTTTTTTCTCAAATCAAAATGATTTTCAAGGAATTTGGTAGAGGGTCACCCAAGGAACACTTCTATGAAATTATTTTGAAATACAGCTAGTAGTTTCAGACCAGAAGATTTTTAAAGTTTACAGTAAAGCCATATAAGGAAAACTGCCCCGCCCCCTGGTGGCCATGTTTTTTTTTACGAATCAAAATGATTGGAAGGAATTCGGTAGAGGGTCACCCAAGAAAACTGCCCCGCCCCTGGCAACAATGTTTGTTAACAAATAAAAATGATTTTAAGGAATTTGGTAGAGGGTCACCCAAGGAACATTTCTGTGAAATTAATTTGAAATCCAGCCTGTGGTTTCAGACTAGAAGATTTTTAAAGTTTTCAATATAGTTATATGAGGAAAACTGCCCCGCCCCTTGGTGGCCATGTTTTTTAACGAATCAAAATTATTTGAAGGAATTTGGTAGAGGGTCACCCAAGAAGCATTTCTGTGAAAACTATTTTCAAATCCAGCCAGTGGTTTCTGACAAGAAAATTATTAAAGTTTTTCCAGTTTTTTAATTTTGGTTGCCATGGCAACCAAAGTTTTCAATATATTTGAATAAATTGAAGGAATTTGGTAAAGGACCATCCAAGGAACATTCCTACCAGTAAATCCGCCCAGTGGTTTCAGAGAAGCTGTTTGAAGTAAAATGTTGACGACGGAAGCTGGACACAGACTGACCACAATAGCTCACCCTTAAGCACTTTGTGCTCAGGTGAACTAGAAGAAATCAAGAAATGCAATTTGTTTATAGAAACTAAATATATGAATATTCCGGATAAAAATCAAATATCAGCACATTGATCTCCTTTCACGGCACGTGTGCAAATATATAAAATTCTAATAATAATAAATAATGTTGAATGCGCATGACGTCATTAAATACTGCCAGAAGAAACCGATGGTCATTGTATGGATATCAAACTCTAATAGGATCAATCACCCATATTTTAATTGATTACCACAACACTGATTATTCAATCAGGCTGACCGTATACCTGATTACTCCCCCTAATTACCCAGAGCATTGTTTTTTCACACCTGATCCAAATATCGCAATAAAAGGTGAATAGTTGCAACTGGGCCATTAAAACAGCATCGTTATACCCAAAACTTTGTGACATGCGATATTGTTATAGTCAATGTTATATCAATTGAAATATATAGAGATTAGGCTGGGACCTTGGGCTCAGCATCGTTATATGCGATATATCACTATAAGCGATATCGTTATAAGTGTAGTTTACCATATTTTATCACAATGCAGCAGACTTTAAATATGGGGGGGGGCGAACAATTTATTATATCGTTATAATAATTATATTCTTTGTAAATAGAAGATCTTACTATAGATACATGTAGTAGTACTCGACAAGAAGGACTCATCAAGACTCATCAAGTGCATACCAATCAACTATAGCAGCTGAAATTCATTTTTATTTTTGATCCAGTATACATAATACATAGTTATTTCAGAAATATATATATTTTATGTTTCCGTAAAATGTGAAGAAAGCATAGCAGATGTACAAACAAGTATGACTTGTATGGCAAAACTGAGCACTCAGTACATAATGTTCTTGTAGGGTCAGAGAACCGTCTTCAAACTGTCCAAAAATAGCCTTCCTTGACTCATTCACAAAAGCAAATTTGTTAGCAATGTCAGTCATGTCCATCCCATCAACGGCGGCTCGATGAACATATAACATCATCAAATGGGTGTTACATTTAAGTCCTTATCAACATTACGATACAAATTATTTGCGAAAGGTAAATCAGAATCTTTAATCAACAAAATGGCTTGTATAAATTGTATAATAATAATGCCCTCCATCGACGATGTCAGTTTATATTGGTTTGGTCAGTTGGTCGGTCGGTAGACCACTTTCATTTCCGCTCTCTTAGCTCAGCAGTTTTCATCTGATCTTCACCAAACTCCATGAACATGTTTATAGGCATAATATCAAGGTCAAGTTTGATAGTCAGCCAAATCGCCCCAGGAATTGTGGAGTTATGGCCCTTGAAAAGTCCAACAGGTTTCATCCAATCTTCATCAAACTTCATGAACATGTTTGTAATAAAATATCTTCTATAATTAGCCAAATCACCCCAGGAAAAGTGGAGTAATGGCCCTTGAATTATATAAAATTAGCCTTTTTAGCCGTTTCCGCTCTTTAAGTCCAACAGTTTTCATCCAATCTTCACCCAACTTCATAAAAATGTTTGTAATAATAATAATAATAATAATATCTAGGTCAAGTTTGATAACCAGCTAAATGGGGCCATTAGAGAGAAACTTTTTACGCTATAATTTGGCTATGAAAATGTGGTGCACATTATAAATTTGAACAGTGAAAAAAAAATAGATGTTTTTTTTCTATGAAAAATCGTCATATATTCATCATATTTTGTTCATAATTAATTCATAATGTTTTTTATAAACATAAACATTGCATTATAATAAATAGCAAAAAAAAATCCGATTAGAACAGACAATAAAATCCTTTAAAAACGTGATTCTAATTATATAACCTTTTAAAACTAAAGAATGACAGCATGACGTCATCAATTAACCGGGCCTCCAAATCTGCAAGCCATTAGAAACACCCATAGCAACGGTGTCGGTTTTATTAAAAATGGCTTTGATGTGACAGCCAAATTTGCAGCTATTGTCTAGCAGTTTGTACCTGTCGGTGTCAAAAAGCATCGCTTGATGCTACTTAGTACTGTACACAAAGCAAGTGCTGTTGATACAGCATTAATGCATAAGCGTTTAAAAAGAAATATCAAGGATTAAAAAATTTCAAACGTTTGTTTTGTTGCATTGGATAAATTGGATATTTAATTTCTGGGTGACGTACTATACATTGTCTGGATTATTTAGAGGATTTTATTATATTTTGATTATAAATACGTGTTTCATGCATAAGGTAATTATATGTGCGTATTTAAAATTTACTTACTGTAAATTACGTTTTGATTAAATTAGTGTAATATATCAGAATATCAACATTCAACAAAAGCGGACAAAAGAAGTGCAATATAACATCAACATACATGGCAAAATCAGCTGCAAATGGTTACCAGATTTTAACCCTCAAATTTTGCTTCTAAAATCGGGTCTGCGTTATACACGGTAGTACCAGAACTATTTTTATCGATGTATCGAACGCTGATTTTTGGTCTATTTGCAACCTAATATCGTGTGTAAGAAAGCAAGAAAGTTTTTTCAAATTTTGATTGAAATACCAACCCAGTCTGAGGGGAAAATGTTTCTTATTTTGGGGAATAAATGGGTCATTTTAGGGGAAAAATTGAGGTTTTTTGGCAAGGGGAAACTGCTGTTATTCGGCAGTAAAAATAGGCACAAAAAATCACTGCATAGATGTCACGTTTAAATTTGTTCCCATGTTAAGTCCATAGGCCTTGGGAGGCCATTTTTAGGGCATTATTTTGGTATACAAATATATGACAATGCTTCATACCAAATATCAAAGGCCTAAACCCTGTAGCTTCAGACAAGAAGATTTTTAGGGTAGTATAAACTGATCAGACACTAGACATAAACTGGCAATACACTGTGACTACACTGAGATTATAAATTTATGACTCTAATGTAAATATAGTATGTCCATGTTTAAAACATGGTTTGACCACATATAGAAAATAAAACATTGCCAAATAAAGACTTCAGACTCTCATAAAACCCTGTTATGCCCATGTTGTGGGAATGATCTGGGACTGATTTGACCATGGTTCCACAAGGTCATGTATGTAACATCGTTTAGTGGTCCTTTACAAAGTTTGTTCAAATTATGAACCTGGTTTCAAAACGGGTCACACCCAGGGGGTAACATGGTTTATATAGAATATAAAAAAAATGACTTTAAAAATCTTCTCCTTCGAAACCGCAAGGCTCAGAGGTTTCATATTCAGTATTTAACATCCTATTGTGGTCCTCTACAAAGATTGTTGAAATTATGCCCCTGGGGTCAAATCGGGTGGCACCCGAGGGGTCACATGCGTTATATAGACTTAAATAGCAAAGTTACTTTAAGAATCTTTACCTGAAACTGTGAAACCCAGAGGTTTATTCAAGATTGATCATATAATGCCCCTGAGATAAAATAAACCTTGCCTCCCGGATGCAAATTCCTATTTGGTGACAAGGTCTCAGGTGAGCATACTAGGGCCCTCCGGCCCCTTTTTTAGCTCTTGCTACCTACATATGGAGCGGACTGGAATGATTTGAACAATTTCGAAAGAGGGTCATGAAAGGATCATTCCTGTGAAGTTTGACGACGGATGACGGACAAATGGAAATTCTAAAAGCTCATCATTTGCACATTGTGCTCAGGTGAGCTAAAAATGTGAATGGGTATTATCACTAATTTATATTACCTAGATGGGACCGCTCAGCTCCATGACCACAGATATGATTCTGATAATAGTCTTTAGCCTTTTGTACAATCTCTTTTGTAAATTTGTTTTGGAAGTATGGTGTTGATGCTTTGGCATTGGCTGTATCCACTGCCGTTAAAATATTCCAAACCATTTCTTCTTTAAGATCTTCGGAGGCTCTGTTATCAATAAACAACAGTTTATCATTACAGCGTTTTCTAAGTTGTTCCAATGCTTTTTGTCCCGAATCTTCAGGCTTGTTTTTCCATCCATTTATGTATTGTATCATTTTCGCTTCTGTTGTAAAGTGAGTAAAGATGACAAATGCATATTCATAAATGCCTTTTCCAAAACATTTTAAGAAAATCTCCACATTGTTTACCAATTCCTTAGAAAACCGACCTGGATTCAGTACTAAGCAGATAGCATTGAAGCCTGGCAATGTCATCCCTATACACTTGCCTATTTGTTCAAACACTAATCGGTCATCGCAGGAAGTGTCAAAAAATCCAGGAGTGTCCACAACTTCTATTCTTCTTCCAAATCTTTGTTGTGTCTGCAATAAATTGGTAACTATTTAACTAGTGTTACATCACTGTAGCTTTTCAACTTCAAATAGGAAAGTCCTTGCCAAACGCACACATTTTTATTGTCGTAAAAGTAGCTACTGAAGTTAGCATGTAAACAATTAGATATAATAACTATAAACATATACACTTTAAATGTTATGCAAAATGTAATGCAAGTTCTACTATTGTGCCGGAGAAAAAGTGTTAAATTACTGGGTGGCCTGCATCTAGCTTTAATCATGGCTCTAGCACTTGAAAATGTTTGCACGTTTTGAATTTTCAAATAAAACCACAAAATAGTTTAGGTCCTAAGTTGTATCCAGTTGTGTATGATGCATTACTATGTTTAAAATGCTCTTATAAAGTGGAATTCTGTATACCCAACAATTAAGTAACCAACAGTGTTTTAAGTCAAATACCCATTAAATACCCATTACATACTATGGTAGAAATGCCCAATAAGTGCCCATTTGTAAGATCGCATTCTTATACCAAAGAAGCAAGTAACCAACAATGTTTTAGTCTGATACCCAGCAAATGCCCAAATGTAGGTGCATCCGTCCGTCCGACCGAGGTTAACGTTTTTAATAAATTCCAATATCTTTAATACTATCAAAGATATTTAATTGAGACTTACAATACTTCTTTACTATCAACATCTCCACCAGGAAAAGCAAGCCCCATAACTCTTTTGTATTTTGACAGATAAATGCCCCTTTTTAACTTAGAAGGTTTGGTTAAAGTTTTTTATAAAATCTAATAGCTTGAATAGTATCAAAGGTATTTACTTGAAACTTAAAATACTTCTTTACTGTCAATGTCTCCACCAGATAAGTAACCCTGCTACTTCTGTTCTGTCATTTGACAGATTTATGCCCCTTTTTAACTTATAAATTTTGGTTAAAGTTTTTCATAAGTTTATTCAGAGTAGCCATTTTGATTGAAATAAAAAGCTTACATTTTTCATTCACTTTTATATACAAAGATTCATTTGATGTCAATGTGGCAATTACTGAAAGTACATAATTATTTCACCTGATAGTGACATCACTAAGTCTTGTTATTTTGCTGTTTTAGTTTTATAATAAATTGTTGTATGTTTGTAAAGTTTTTTTTTTTTAATCTGTCGTTGGAAAGAAATTGTTGTAAGCATCTGTAAAATAATACAATCGGTATCCATCTATGTTTTCTGTATGTGTTCCATTTATTCTTTACAACATACCTTCCTTTCAAGCTCAGTTGTAACAGATACTGGGCTCATTTGATCATGAAATCCTTGTTCTCTTGTGATACCTAGGAGCGAGTTCCCAGTTGCACTTTTGCCATGGCCAGTATGTCCAACAAGAAGTATTCTTAGATCTGCATACAATATAATAACTTATTTACATCATCTGGTAATTGCTGACATACATAATTATACGCCCGTTTGAAAAACGGGTTGTATTATGGGAACACCTGAGCGGGCGGGCAGGATGGTGGGTGAGTTTGGGCGAACAGGTGTTTTGGCGTTCTTTTGGTGGGCAATCTTTGTCCGGAGCATAACTTTTTCCAGCATGGATGGATTTTCAAATAACTTGGCAGAATTGATAAGCATGTTGAGACAAAGTGGCGCACGCAAGAACCTGGTCTTGAGATCAAAGGTCAGGGTCACAATTCAAGGTCAAATGTCAAATATGTGAAATCAATCCTCCCCACTTTGTCCGGAGCATATCTTTGTCAAGCATAGATGGATTTTCAAATATCATGGCAGAAGTGATAAGCATGGTGAGGCGGAATGTTGTGTACAAGAACCAGGTCCCTAGGTCCAAGGTCAAGGTCACAATTAAAGTTCAAAAGTCAGATATAAGTTATCAATCCTTACCACATTGTCCGCAGCATATCTTTGTCAAGCATGGATGGATTTTCAAATAACTTGGCAGAAGTGAAAAGCATGGTGAGGTGGAATGTCATGTGCAAACACCAGGTCCCTAGGTCCAAGGTCAAGGTCAAATTTCAAGATCAAAGGTCAAAAAGAAGTAATCAAACCTTTCCACTTTGTCTAGAGCATATCTTTTTTCAGAATGCATGGATTTTCTAATAACTTAGCAGAAGTGATAAGCATGTTGAGACAGAGTGTGCAAGAACCAGGTCCCTAGGTCCAAGGTCAAGGTCACAAATCAAGGTCAAAAGTTAAATACAAGAACTAAATCCCAAGCATTTGTCCGGAACATATCTTTGTCCAGCATGTAGGGATTTTCTCTCTTTAGTATTTGCATTCTTTGAATCTTTACCCCTAAAAATGAGTCTTTGGTGGGTGTAACTTTGTGACAATGGCATTCTTGTTATTATGATATAATAAAATTACATTCTCTTTCATACATTGATGCATTAAGATATAAATATCTACAAAGAAGAGATACTTTGACTAAACAAAAAAACATTTATACATTACCATCTTTGCACATCATTTGTTTTGACGGTACATCTGGTTTTGGCTGGCCTGAAATTAATTGAAGGGCAAAATGATACAAAGCTTATATATAGCTTAGATGATGTAAAGTCGATTTGTTATGCCCCCACTTTCTAAGGGGGGCATATAGATTTGGTTTGTCCGTCCGTCCATCCCATCTGTCTGTCTGTCGGATGTGTGTGCCATGCGTAACTTTGAAAGTATAAATTGTAGAGTGTTTAAACTTTAGAAACGTATTCATTAGCATGTGAACTTGAAAAAATTGTTTGTTTCAGGTTACCCAGCCTACCCTAAAAAAAATCCACGACCCTAGAACATTTTGTTGGGTTTGTCAGCTATTTTTTTGTTTTATTTACTTTTATTAGCTCACCTGAGCACAAAGTGCTCGGTGAGCTGTTGATATAGGGGACCACTCCGGCGTTGTCCATTGTACGTTGTCCGTATGCCGTCAACAATTTGGACCGTTATCGCGATAAAGACTACATTTTTTATTCAATGTGACCTAACTTGCACAGTTTGTGTATGACCATAAAATCTCGGATGGGATTGTTATTGGGTCAGATCACACTAGTAACACCAGAGTTATTGCCCCTTTTTCATGCAACAAAAGTGCAAAAATGCCCTTTTCCAACATATAGACTTTATTTTCCACCAATCTTAACCAATCTTGCACAGTTTGTGTATGACCATCAGATTTTAGCAGAAGCCAAAAATGGGCCAGATTGTGTTTCAAACACCAGAGTTATTGCCCTTTGTTTGTGAAAAAAATATACAAAAATTTTACATTATTTAGGATAGAGACTTCATTTTTCATCCAATCTTCACCAATCTTGCCCAGTTTGTCTATAACCATAAGATTAAAGGTGAAGTTGAATATAAGCAAGATCAAACCAGAAACACCAGAATTATCGCCCTTTGTTTGTGAAACAATATGCAAAAATGGACATTATTCAGGATAGAGACTTCATTTTTCATCTAATCTCCACTAATCGTGTACAGTTTGTTTATGAATGTAAGACTACAAGTGGAGTCGAATATAAGCATCATCGGGCCAGAAAAGTTATTTCCCCTTGTGTTTGGAAGAAAACATCAAGAAGTTATCAATGATTGGCTTGCACACACGATTTTTGATTCAGTGTTGACCAAACTTACACAGTTTGCACATGACCATAAAAATTGATTGATAAAGTTTGATTTCCAACAGTTGCAAGACTTGCATGCCATTATTTGTACATGCTAAAATTGATGTCTTCAGGGCCTGCTTTAACATCATTTATCATCAATGGACAGACAATTATCAAAGAAAAATTAAAACTTTACCTTACAGCACAGCCATCACAATTATCGCATTTCAACTAGTTCTCCAAAACTGTTTGGGAAAAAGACATCAAAATCTACTGTTTCTGCATTTTCCAGAATTGTCAATGACTAAACGAAAAACCGCTAGGTAAGAATAACGAGGAAAATGATTGAGAACAATTAGGAAAAAAAACCGCACGTCCACTACCCAACTCATAATTTAGTTAGCCCATTGCACTAACTGATGTTTTAAATCAAAATTGATCCTATCCCCATCTGCGTATTGTTCAGGTACCTAAATTTTCAAACCTGTCAACCGTATGGTCTTCATCTGTACCAGTTCTCAGGTGAGCGCTTTGGGCCATCATGGTCCTCTTTTTTCAATAATTAAAAGTTGTTATATATCTATAAAGAAGTGTTTTGTTTTGATAGCATCCACTTATAAACAATGTTTTTGGGTATTACTGATGTTTTGAGTATGTATTCAGTTTAATAATCTTCAAGTTGACCATTTACGAAAAAAAAAAAAAATCCAACCTACGAAGCCTATTTTTGGGGGGCATGTAACCTGAAACAAACAATTTTTTTATGCCTTACAACTTTAAATATGTTGACGTTTTTAAGCTCACCTGAGCACAAAGTGCTCATGGTGAGCTTTTGTGATCACCCGTTGCCCGTCGTGCGTGTGTGCGTGCGTGCGTCGTCCACTTTTCATTAAAACAACATCTCCTCCTAAACCGCTTAGCAGATTTTCACCAAACTTTACAGGAATGATCCTTGGGTGGACCTTTTTCAAAGATGTTCAAATCTTTGTGGTCCGCTGCATATGTAGGTCACCACAGCTAAAAATAGATTTAAAAAGTGAAAACTTTAAAAATCTTATGCTATGAAACCGCACAGCTCAGAGCTTTCATATTTCATATGTGACATTCTCTAGTGGTCCTCCACTCAGTTAGGGCTTTTTTTTCACTTCACTTTCATTAAAATTTACATTTTATTTTAAAGGGACTTGTTCAAAGATTTTAACATTTTTGAAGTATGCCATTGAATGTCTTAGCTTGAAAGATATAAAAATTGGAATTTAAAAGCTCAAGTATAATGGGGTTCTAACCCGGGACCTCCAGATTAAAAGGCTATCGCTTTAACCACTCGGCCATTCCGATTTTTATATTTCGCCTTGTTGGCAACAATTTGAAGGAAAACAATAGAAACACTCCAAATTATTCCATCGTTTAGCGTTACTAACGCTTTATAATGTTATCAATTTCAACTGATGATTACTGAACGGGTTTTTCCGTATATTACTAGGTCCGTAGCTCCCTTGTAGTCACTGTTCGTTTATGTTTGGAGTCGGTGACAAAAAGTTGAAAAATTGTCAATTCGTTAATCTGTGAACAGGTCCCTTTAATTTTCAGTCAAAGAAAACTTTCTTCCAGCTGTTGGAAATCAAAAACCTGGTTTTGTGAAATTTCTATGTATCTTGTTTATCAAAATACATGCTGTATTTTATTGTTGTATTTAATTTCAATGTTTCTAATGGATGCCCTTTTTGTCTTCCCCAAGTCCTTTTTGGATGCTGGATTAACACTTTTGTCTGGGCAATAAATTTATAATCCTTAGGCCTTTTTTAAAACATTGTAGATAGGTTGGCCATGACTATTACAGGATCCATATTGATTTTGGGATCCTTGGGTCAAAGGTCAAGGTCAAACTGCCAACGGATAAAAAAAAAGCAAAAACAAAAAACAACAACAACAATTGTAATACCTTGTCCAGGCAATTACTATGCAACCCTTAGGCCTTAAAACTTGGTAGACAGGTTGGACATGACCAGTAGGTGATCCCATATTGATTTTGGGGTCCTTGGGACAAAGGTCAAGGTCAAACTGTCCAATAGATTTTATTTAATAAAAATATATTGTACAACCTTGTCCGGACAATAACTATGCAACCCTTTGGCCTTGGCAGATAGGTTTGCCTATAAGAGGTAGTCAGTATAATTATATGGCGGGACAGAGGTATTTGTGCAATTTTCCTACAATTAACATCATTATATTTTTATTGTTTTTAAAAACTGTAATTATTTGGGGACAGATCTCACACACCTAGTTCTGATATATCTTACCTGTATTTTGTTGCTCATCAGATATTTCATCCCATCCAATGATTGTTTCATTTTTACATTCGGTTGGCCGTTTTGGAACTATAATAAAGGTAAAACCAGAATGTTATTATACTGTTGAACTGCGGTTGGGTTCTGTTAAGAATTAATTAGAATCGCACATTTTTATCAACTTCTCCAGTAGGTGTAAATCATTTTATAAAAAGATATGTTTCAATAAATAAAATGTGTTGAAATAAGTCTTGGAATATGTCGAAATGTTATTCATGATACTTTTACTTTATTTATATAGCATTCATACATAACATGTATTTGCAATAGCAATTATGCACAAACACATTTGAGACATCATATTCGTACCAAATATAATTTTCAGTCGCCATAGTCGAATGAAATTTTATGTTTGTGTTATCAAAAATGGAAGTCATTATTTTAAATGCGCCGAACGTTCTCTGATTATTGCTTTTCCTTAGGATACACGGTATAAATGATTAATTGACATCGCAATGTATATGCATAATGCATAGATAACTTCCAAGATTAAGGTAAGGTACATCATTTAAGAATTACTATAAGCGTCTGATAAAAAATAATTGTCATTCATTCCCGCAATTATTTTCGTACATTATTTATTTGTTAAATTTGGCTGACAAATTTATTTATTTAATAATGATGCTAACGTAAATTATTTAGGTTATTCATGTATCACTGGTGAAAACATGGGGCGGTATGATCGGTTTATTCACGGTACAAATATTAATAATTATTGGAATAAGCACAAATTAATTTTGGGATCCGAGAAGTTTTGTTATGGTGTCTGAGAAATCTGGGGTCCGAGAACCCTCCTTATATAGATCGGTACTGAAAAATCTGGTGTCTGAAAAGCCACATAACCAATCATCTTTGCCCTCTTGTATTACGTTTAGATTAAAAAAGATATCGCAATATCAATTCCGATTGTCTTTTTTAAAGACATTTCTTGATGTTTACTGTTGTGCCATCATGAGTTTATTAAGAAACAGTAATTCAACAGCTGCACTTACTTTGAACAGGTGTACCACAAAAGGAGCAGAATTTTGCTTTGTCCACAAGTGGTTTTCCGCACTCATGACAGAACATCCTGAAATGAAATTGTTGTTTTAGATCAGTAAAATATCCTCCCATAGTGAACAATATTGATTTTCTGTTGTTTGGTGTTGTTTGGAATTTGTTTAATTTTACTGTTTCGAATTTCTATTTCTACCGCCATTCAATTTGTTGGCTTGTAAAATGAATTTCCCATACGATAGTATCCATCATACATCCATGACCGTCCGTCCATCCGTCTGTCTGTCCTTCGGTCCAATTATCCGTCTGTCCTTCCATCTGTCTGGTACATTGTTTCCCTACCAAGAGGACAAGTGCATATTATCAGATTCTTCCGGTGTGATGTCTTTTCTTGGAGTTATTGCCCTTTTTTATGCCCCCACCATCAATGATGGGGCGGGAGGGGGGGCATATAGAGTTTACATAAAGTGATAAAGTAGAGGGGTGTCCACATATCTGCTAAAATTCCTGGCGATTTCAAATTTTTCCAGCAATGTAAGTCCGCGAAATCGACACAACAATCGGCTTTACTTGCCATGCATTATTTTACAACGGAATCATACAAGTACTTTCACAATACTTCTTTAAAAACATGCTCATCTGTCTGTCTGTTAGTTTGGTTCAATAAAAAAATGTGGTAAATGAATATTACTAGTAATTCTCGATGCGTGTGTGTTTGAATTTAGTCAGCTACATATTTTACATGTATAAAGATGTTCCTGATATATATAACATTGAATGTCAAATACGTTTTTAGTGAACAGGCACATTAAACAATGGCAATTTACTGACGTACAAATGAACCAATATGTCTTTGGAACATAATGCGGTGAAGTATTGATTTATCCAGTGAAACAAATTGCATTTAATGATGATGATGATGATGATGAGAAAGATTTCTTATATATCTTTGATACTGATCTGTAGCTAATCACTGCAGACCCACAGACAACATAAAGAGATTATAAGTGCACAATCAAAAGTTTACGCCCCCCCATCCCGAAATCCTGGATCCGCCCTGAGATTGCAAGAATCCAATCTTATTTAAAATCATCATAAAAATACACATTAGGATCCGAGAACATCCAATAGAACGTCATGTTCTGGTGAACATTTAGCCAACTCATCAGAGCCTTTCTATCATGTTCTTGAAAATAAACATTTGCATTTGGGAGAGCTACAAGTATAAACTGCATTTTCTTAATTCCGACATCACATCTGTGCACTGTGTACATCGTCGGGTGTTTACTATTACCCCAGCAAACAAAGTTTAGGGGGGGTATATATGATTGAGCTTGTCGGACCGTCTGTTGGTTTTATGGTTTCGGGATGATAACTCAAAAAAGGCTTGACATATTCAAATAATTTTTGGTACACATGTGTAACATTATAGAATGCAGGTCAAGTTCAACTTTGGTTACAAACCACTAAAAAATTTTGACAGAGTTATGGCCCCTTTTCAACTTAAATTCCCTAAAAACATGGTTTCCAGACTATTAGCTAAAAAAAGGCTTGACATATTCAGATAATTCTTGGTATACATGTGTAGCATCATAAAATATGGGTCAAGTTCGACATTGGTTACAAACAACTAAATTTGGACAGTTATGGCCCTATTTATGCACCCGGCATCTTGATGTGGGAGGAATATTGTGATTGTCCTGTCCGTCTGTCTGTCCTTCCATCCATCGGTGACAAGGTTGAG
The DNA here is from genome assembly GCA_027627225.1 of Congeria kusceri. Lineage (NCBI taxonomy): Eukaryota > Metazoa > Mollusca > Bivalvia > Myida > Dreissenidae > Congeria > Congeria kusceri. The sequence continues at coordinate 14,643,646 of CM051035.1, forward strand.
TAGATTTTACCGTTTCGTTGAGCACCAACACCGCTTATGACCATTCCCTATCCATCCATATCACCCAACCTCATTTTTACCTTGACCAAGACCTAATTTGTGCTTAGAATAATTCAAACGGACTATTTCTTGGTTTACGAGATTTTACTGCCTCGCCTAGCACCAACACCACTTGCTACAACACTTGGATACTTACACAGTTGTTGCTTATGACCATTCTTATCCACCCATAGCACCCAACCTCATGTAACCTTGACCAAATTTGGGTTTAGAATATACGTTCATCAGGTAGCGTCCAGAGAATCATAAACCCAAGAATTTCAATAAATGGTGAATGTATATTTATTAACTTATTGTGCAGGTAAATTTATATTTGAATTGTGGTTGCGGTTTATGAAGACTTATTTATAATTGCACCTTTTCTATCAACTTCTCCAGTATTTGTTATTCAATCTCTAAAAATATTGAGCATCTTTCTATCAATAAAATGTGGTGAAAGAAGTCTCGAAATACGTTGAAATGTTACTTTTACTTCATTTGCATGAATACACTGTTTGCAAAACTAATGATACTTATAGTATACTATATAACATAACTATGTACACTCGTCTTATATATAATAATTTTCATTCATTCCCGCAATTAATTTCTGACAATGCTAATTTGTTAAATTTGCCTGAAAAATTAATGTAACAATTATAGTAACGTAAATTACTAGCATTTGGTTAGTCATTTTGTGCCGCAAGACGTGATTGCCCTGCCCCTTTTTCTTAGCACCCTGCCCTAACTTTTTACCTCACCCTGCCCGTTTTAAAGTCCATATGTAACACAATTTCATTTATCACCAGTGAAAACATGAGAGTATGATGGGTTTGTTCACGGTACACATATTAATAAGTTTATCTCAAATTAATTTTTTTTCAATTAGTTTTCTTATGGTGCCGGAAAAATCTACAGTCCGAGAAGTCTCCTTAGCAGGGACCAAAAAATCTGGGGTCCGAGAAGTCAAGTAACCGATCATCTAGTCCCTCTTGTTTCGGGTAATAAATAAGATATCAATATTAATTACACGCGTATTGTCTTTTAAAAAAACATTTCTTGTTTATACACATTGATCTTGTGTATCATATTACATATACTGCAATGTAATATGTGCATAAAGATCGTGGATCCTTCTTATGCTGTGGTTTAGTATGTATGAGAGTAATTTTTAAGATTGTTACTGGATATAACCAACATGATATAACATATTTTAATTTACGGTATACTATACCACAATGGCAGTTTTGCAGTGTAAAAAAATGTATATTGAAGATTGCTAAGGAATTTATTACCTTTACAGTTATGTAAATTTTATTTTATTCTCTTCAGTCATTTATTGGGAAATATCAGTGAGGTAAAACTGTTTTAAAACAGTGGAAATTACCAATCTGGTACTTTTCACTGTTTCACACTTGTTCCCAAATTAATACAGTTAATGAAACGGACCATTAACGATGCGGGACTCAAAATTGTGCAATGATGTCATTATTTTGACATGATGACGTCAAGAGTCCTGCTAAATTTTCCAATTATACCCAATAATGATAAAAAACTACAAGACAATATTCAAAGAAACTTTATGGGAAGCTTCATTACCAAGAGGAGGTGCTCACTATACCAAGATGCTCTGCTTCAAAGATTTTTCTTACAGTTATGAGACTTAAATGATTGCTGAAATTAATATATAAAGCACAGTTGTCTGGACTCTTATCTCCTGAATGCATTCCCATTACATTTGAATTAAACCTAATTTTTAACACAATTTGTTCTTCAGTGTCAACACTTCATCTTTGAATGCAATGAAAATGTCTACTATAAATTATTAAAAAATATGTTTAACAACAAAAAGTTATGTTTTAAAATATAAATAAAATATATGGAAACTAGATTCAAAAGACTACCAACTTACCTGTCTTAAAATCTTCACGCCTAATCTACTCCAGTGTTCAATGCTAATGTATTACAGGCTTGTTATATATTGGGGATTGTTGCAAGGATTAATGCACCTTTTGTCAAAAATAGCTTCCTGTCTATTCATGTTCATAGGCATGAATTGTCTTAACTCTACTATTACAACAGATAAACACAGACTTTTTTCAGACCTTGGCAAACTGAACAAACAAAACGAACGAAAGCTAATTTTGTCCTATAGAAGTTCTTAATGGATCGATACATTTTTAAACTTTAAATGTCTTCTCATTATACCCACAGTGAAAAAGTGGTGGCTATAACTATACAAATTGTGCATGCTGGTCTGTATAAATTGTGTACGTCCATAGTTTGTTTCCGCTCCATAACTTCTTAATGCCTGGACTGAGTTTAATGTAACTTCAGAGTATTATTTCCCATGACCAGAGGATGTTTTGCATACATGAACCATGCTTATTTTTCTGAGGTCAAGGTCAAAAGTCAAATATTTGTATTTAGTTTCCACTCCATAACTTCTAAAGGCTTGGTAGGATATTAATATTACGTCAGATTATTATTCCACATGACCAGACGATGCGTCGCATACATCACACATGCTTGTTGGTCGGTAGTCAAGGCCACACTTAAAGGTCAGAAGTCAAATATCTGTATTTCTTTTCTGCTCCATAACTCCTACATGCCTGGAAGGATTTAATATAACTTCACATTATTATGACGTGTCACATACCTCTGACTCAAACTTGGTAGGTAGGTTGGTCACAACATGTAGAGGGTTGATCAACACTGGTCAAGCTAGGTCATACTGATCAAAAAGATAATTAAACAACTCCCAATAATTGAAAAACATTGTCCAGAAAATAACTACCCAAGCCTTAGGTCTAGGTTTTAAACGCGCAAACTTGCATGGTGAGCTCTTGTTATCGCCCTTCGTCCGTGCGTGCATGCATCCGTCCGTTGTCAACTTTTCATTCAAACAACATCTCCTAAACCAGTTGGCAGATTTTCACCAAACTTCACAGGAATGATGAGTGGGTGACCCTCTTTCAAATTGTTCAAATCGTTATGGTCCGCTGCATATGTAGGTCACCAGAGCTAAAAATAGATTTAAAAAGTGTAAACTTTAAAAATCTTCTCTAAAACCACAGGGCCCAGAGGTTTCATATTTTGTGTGTAACATCCTATAGTGGTACTCTACAAAGTTTGTTCAAATTATGCCCCTGGGGTCAAAATGGGCCACACCACAGGGGTCACATGGTTTATATAGAATATATAGCAAAATGACTTTAAAAATCTCCTCTGAAACTGCAAGGCCCAGAGGTTTCATATTTGGTATGTAACATCCTATAGTGGTCCTCTACAAAGATTTTCAAATTACGCCCCTGGGGTCGAAACTGGCCATGCCCTAGGGGTCACATGGTTTATATAAACTTAAATAGCAAAATGTCTTTAAACATCTTCTCTGAAATCGCAAGGCCGAGAGGTTTCATATTTGGTATGTAGCATCCAATAGTGGACCTCTACAAAGATTTTTCAAATTATGCCCCATGGGTAAAAACTGACCACAGCCCAGGGATCACATGGATTATATAGACTTAAATAGCAAAATGACTTCAAAATTATTCTCCTCTGAAACCTCAAGGCCTAGAGGTTTCATATTTGGTATGTAACATAATATAAGTGGTCCTCTACAAATATTGTTCAAATTATGCCTATGGGGTCAAAACTGTTCACTCCCCAGGGGTCACATTTTTAAGCCCCCACTTTAGAGGGGGTGCATATAGATTTGCCCTTGTCCGTTCATCCGTCTTTGCGCACTCCGTCTGTCTTCCCGTCTTTGCGCACTAACGGAAGAGTAGTTAAGTGGTTTATGTTTACAGACAATTTAGTTGAAATAGTTTATTATGATTAGGGTTAGTCTTTTACGTGGCTTAAAAATGCTTTTAGGTGGCTATTTTAAGACACTTAACAATCTTTTTTTTTGTAAGGGAGCCACTTAAGTATCGTCTTGTAAGAACGTCAGATTTTTGTGTCGCACATAACTCAAAAATTATAACTGCTAGAGTGATGAAACTTTATCAGCATATTCATTGGCATTGGCGCTTGCCCACCTGGGTATTTTGGTGCCTTTTTTTCCGACATCAGCGGAGTTATAGCCCTTTTTTAGCAAAATATGATCATTTTGTACTTGTGTCGCGGGTAACTCAAAACGTTTTGCTGCTAAAGTGATGAAACTTTACAAACATAATGATCAGCATGTGAACTTGTGCACCTGGGTACTTTGGTGCAGTTTTTTCCAACATCAGCGGAGTTATGGCCCTTTTTTTTAAGCAAAAAATGACATTTTTGAACTTGTGTTGCGTGTAACTCAAAAAGTATTATTGCTAAAGTGATGAAACTTTACAAACATAATAATCAGCATGTGAACTCGTGCACCTTGGTATTTTGGTGTAGTTTTTTCAGACATCAGTGGAGTTATGGCCCTTTTTTTAGCAAAAAATGACATTTTTATGCCCCTCTTCAAAGAAGTGGGGGGTATATTGCTTTGCAACTGTCCGTCGGTTAGTCGGTCGGACGGTCGGTCTGTCTGTCCGTAGACCATTTCGTTTCCCCAAGATATCCAGAGAACGCTTTGACCAACGATCATTTAAGGTGGTATGCTGGTTGCTTAGGAGGATAGGAAGACGCCTATCAATTTTGAGGTCAACAGGTCAAAGGTCAAGGTGACAGAGGCTTGTAACATAAAAACTGTTTCCTCTGTAGACCATTTTGTTTCCGCATGATATGTAAAATACACTTTGACCTATAATCATCCAAGTTGGTATACTGGTTACTCAGGAGGAAAGGAAGACTCCTATCAATTTTGCGGTCAACAGGTCAAAGGTACCTGGGTATTTTGTCTAGTTTATATAAACTTAAATAGCAAAATGACTTTAAAAATCATCTCCTCTGAAACATCAAGGCCCACAGCATTTCTATATTTGGTACGTAACATTGCATAGTGGTCCACTATAAAAATTGTTCAAATTGTGTCCCATGGCTCAAACCTGGCCACACTCCGAGGGGTCACATGGTTTATATAGACATAAAGGTTAGATACCAGTAATTCCCATTCCCACAGGGTCCCATAATAAAACGGCAAACTTTCCAAGCATTTTTCTGGCATTTCCTTTATTTCAGATTGTGCAAGTCTGGTAACAATTTAAAGATCAATCAGTCCCCTTGCCAAATTTGCAATAAAAAAGATAGGTCATGTTACTTCTAAGAAAATGCATCTCACTTGAATGCAGGCACCGGTAGAAAACAGGGTTTCGGCAGTCATATTTTGACAAATGCCCTATATCGCAGTAAACACCCCCCAAAAGTTCACCTTTCAAGTTAGCCTCCAATGAAATGCACCAACATGTTGCAGACACACATAGTATATTAGAAATAACCACACAAGGCATGTCTGAGATACCTAAATTGCTTTTATGCCAGAAGAAAAGAGGAATTCATTAGTAATAGGCACTAGTTTTGAGTTTACTTTAATAGGCACTTACTTCTAACCTAGATAGAAAAATGACTTTTAAAATCTTTACCTGTAACCTCAAGGCCCAGCGGTTTGTTGAAGATTGTTCAAATTATGCCCCTGTGATAAAAATAAGCCACGTCTAGGGGATGCAAATTCTAATTGGGTTACAAGGTCTCAGGTAAGGGTCCTAAAGCCCCCAGGGCCCTCTTGTTACTTCTTCTTGCTTAAAATGACTGTTTGTAACTTTAGCAATTAATAAATCTGTATTAATAATTTTATGAAAAGGGGTGCTTATGTTGTTATTAAAACTTAAAATTGTTTTTAATCTGTACTTATTTACTTGTTTTATTAGGTCTAAGTCATTACATAATGCCAATAGAAACGAGTAGGAGAAAAAAAAAAAAAAACCTCCCTCCTTTTTGGACGTCGTTGGTGCCAGCAGACATTTCACACTCTTTTCTAGCAAAATACAGGTTTTACATAGCATAATAAAAAATTTGTGTTTATGACAATTTTATCCGAAATTTAAAGGAAAGTAATTTAAAACAATCCCTTATTTAGGTAGTAAACAAACTGTTGATGTTGTGAACATCGGAAACCATTGAGTAAACTGATGCATGTATACACTTAGTGGTGCGTGTATAAATGTGTATTATGCCAAGTGGTCGATCGTAGGGCATTGGCAAACTGAAATAACTCATCCTTTTAATTGGCTAATATCGATTTGTCTGTGGGAATGAAGCTCCGCCTTCAGGGAGGAGCTTCTCTGTGACTGATTGCAGCTTAAGAATGCAGATGATGGAGTGAAAGTGTGACAACTGCTGTTTAAGTGCTTGTTTATGACACATTGCATAATCAGGTATGCATTGCCTTGGGGATAAATTGGGGGATTAGTGGTCTGTCAAAAGTTCAACTATTATAGGTATGCACAGTTTTTAGCTCAACTTTTCGACGAAAAGGCAAGCTATCCTACTTGCCCCGGTGTCGGCGTTGGTGTTGGTGTTGGCGTCCGGTCATGGTTAAAGTTTTACGGTAAGCTGGTTTCTCAGGAATGGTTTGAGGGATTTCATTCAAACTTGAAATATTCATGCCCCATATTAAAATCAACATATAGGCCAAGTTTGGTAACTTTACTTTGAAATTTGTCAAAATTATGGGTCTTTTTACACTTAGAAATTTTACATATAAGCTATTTGGATAGGTTAACGTTTTTTGGTAAGTTAGTTTCTCAGGAATGGCTTGAGGGATTTAATTCAAACTTAAAACACAAATTCCCTTTATTAAAATGAACCATAGGCCAATTTTGATAACTCTAGTTTGAAATTTGTCAAAATTATGGGCCTTTTACACTTAAAGCTTTTACATATAAGCTATATAGATAAGTTTAAGTTTTTTGGTATGCTAGTTTCTCAACTTTTCATTTGTGATCTCTAACTCGAGAACGGATTAAGCTATTGTAATGAAACTTCCAACATAGATACCTTATAGCGAGACCTCGCTTGGGACTGCATATGGGACGGGTGGGGTCAAGGTCAAGGTCACTGTTACTAAAAATAGAAAAATTGTTTCCGCTAAATAACTTGAGAAGACATTGAGATATTTTAATGAAACTTTATACATAGATATCTTATATCTAGACCTCGCTTGGGATTGCATATGGGGTGGGTTGGGTCAAGGTCACCGTTACAAAAAACAAACAGTTTCTGCTCAATAGCTTGAGGAGACATTGAGATATTTTAATGAAACTTAATTCATAGATACCTTACATAGAGAGAGACCTCACTTGGGATTGCGTATGGGGTTGGTGGGGTCAAGTTCAAGCTCACCAGTACTAAACATTTTGTTCATTTGCTGACTAATGCATTTAGTTCGAAAAAATTTGGTTTTCACGTAATTTCCATGTTTCTTGTCTTAGAAAAAAAGGCCAGTCACTCTTACAAGTACAAGAAAAGTCAAGCGCACTGTCCTCCGACAGCTATTGTTATGATTTGCGGGACATATGAAGTATTCCAGGACACCGTTATGGGCACTGCATTTTCAGGAAAATCCCAGACAATCCGGCACATCGGCATTTATGGGTCATAGGGTGAAATGGTCAAGATCAAATTGATGAAAATATTGTTTTAATTTACTTGTCATTCTTGCAATTGACAATTTTCCCATTTTTGCGATTATCATGACACAGTAATTTATCACCGAATCGTAAACAAGGCTCGCGAAGTATTGATAGTGGTTAATACTGATTGCATGGCAGTCATTTAAAATTTATTGCTTATAACATGATATAAATTTAAGAAAAAATTCACTAATGTCACTTCTTAACAAACAGAAATGACATGAAACATAATGTTATTATGATATACGATAAGATAGTGTCAGTTTAATTAGTATATCATTGCTTTTTTAAAGGAAAAAAGTGCAATTAAGACTGAGGTACTTTCTCTGAAGCTGACATAATTCTAATTGACGAAACTTGGTCTAATAAATTATGAATATCATAATGTCATATAAACACATGATCATAATTATGTAATCAGAATTTGTATATTCAGGTTCTAATCTTAAACTAACAATTGGCATCAACATGCGTAATGGTCATGTCCAATTAGTTAAGTAACACACAGCTCTTTGTCTCAGCAGCTATGCCATTGACTTCAGGAATGTACTTGATTACAACTGTCAAGTGAAATAACATCATCATTTAATATAACAAACTAACTTTATTTAAGACAATAATAAAAGTTTATTGGCAATAATCCTGCTCGTTGCTTGAACTCATAATAGCTAATAAATGGAATGTAAATGTGTTTGTACACAAAGTTTGAAGCCATGTAACAATAATTAACACATTAATTTTCATTACTAAATCACATTTTTGTTTTGGTTCGCTATCATTTAATTATTTGATCAATTCTGGTTAACTCATAAGATTAACAGAAAAGCATACTCCGTATCATCTCTTTCTTGCTCATACTGCATAATAATGAATAACAATAAAAACAATAACAATATTAATAATAATAATAACAATTATAATAATATAGCAATATTGATGAAGCTACTGACATGTCGTTAATTGCCCAAGACAAAGACACTGAATCTGGATTAAACGAAATGCTTCTGTTAATTATTTATTTATTAATAATTAAATAATGATGTGAACTGCAACAAATTTAGAAATTATAGACTTATTTCAATTATTAAAAATTATTAAGATCTTAAAATGAAAATGTTTGAAAACGTAACATAATATGGTGTCTAACATATAGTTTCGTTCGAGATTTGGCTATGTTGTGATAGTTAATAAATTATATTTTTGCATTATAAATTAAAAATTTGAAACCTATCCACGTATACATAATTCAGTTATCAAAACAGACACGACATTAATGACAAAACAAACAGCATTTTATTAGTTTATTTGATATTTTCTCTGCTTAACATAATTTTCCTTTATTGACCATTACAGCCAAAACATTGTCAGCCTAGTTCTCGATTCACTTCATCAAGGGAGACAACTCCTTCAGTACTTGATAACGGGAAATGTGAAAGGGGTCTATTTAGTACAGAGATTGCTCTGGTCATACAGGGGAGTATACCTGTTTTACAAACAGTTCTGGTTATTTGTATTTTGCAGATCAAAGCAAGACTACTGACAAAAACCATACAAAGCTGAAAGCTGAAATCTATGGTTGTTAATATACATACCATAAAATACCTCGAGGACTTGAAAAAGATGGAGTACATGGGATCCTGTTGGAAGGTAAGTCCCTTTGAATAAAAAAATGTTTTCATTTCAAGATGTGTTGTTTTGTTCTTCTCAGGTTGTTGTCCTGTATGCAGACGTCACTATAATTATTGTTGTCCCCTAAGTGTCAGTGGTTTGGTGTGAGACTATGTGAATTCTCATATGATTTGTGTGACAAGCCGTTCTTGCATGTAACATTGTACCCTGTTTACATTGCAAAAAGGCAGATTGTAGACCATGGTTAGTTTGGGATTTTCAGAAATGTTTACAAAATATTCTATATGGAGCAATCAGTTGTACTACAATTTCTTCTGCAACTGATTTTGCTAGTGGTTGGGATCCCAGTAAACACATAAATGATCACAAGAAAAGTTGCTATCTGATAAAACGGGTATAGTGTGAGGACGTTTGCTTAATTAGTGGCAAAAAAACAATAATGTGTTATAAAAGATGTAACTGCTCAGGGTCGTTTGACTGCACCAAGTGAAAGTATTCGAAGTGAAAGTATTCGCACGAAAGTGTGACTTGGCCTTTAGCTTATCAGAATAGGTTCCAAAGCCTTTGTGATTCATTATTTCCACTGAATATGGTATTGGATCACTGAGTATTCCTTCTTTAGATGGATCTGGTGAAAGGCCTATAAATCATAAGGCTAGTGCATAGAAACGTTTAAACTTTAACAACACTAGTTCAAAATAACTTCATGATTATATAAGCTGTATTTCAATAAATAATGACTGCCCTTTTAAATGCAATAACATTTCATTCTTTTGAATGTTATAACAGCCTGTTTACATTTGCTTTGGAATAAGATAATTAAGTATTATTATTATAGGGCCGTGATCTCATCAGGCGGCACTTTCTAATTATCAGCTGTGTGTGTACTCAATTTCGGCCCATAGGTAATGCCCCTGAAAGCCACTTTTCCCAAATCACTTAGAATGTTGTGTTTTGTCCCCGTTTGAAAGGCTTAATATGTAGCATGATTCACATACTAGTGACATGTACATTCAGTTCCAAGGTTTGTTCTTTAAGATTTTGAGGAGTAATTTTATGAAGTTAGCAGATGTTAATTGGTAACTATTATTTATCCTTTATGTAATACATCTTATGAGAAAACATTTAAACATCATTTGGTGTTATTGCTTCTTGTAGAAGGTATTAAATTTCGATATGGTATCACAAAAGTAATATTTCCGTGCAAATCTAAATACAAAGTGTAATACAAGTATTCTTTTTCCTAGACTGCATGACTTTGACTATTGGTTCTGTTATAAATATTGCCCATTTTAGTGTTCTCAATGGCAAGGCTTGAAATTACCATGTATGGCTTGAGATACATGTATATACAGCCTCTAGATGAGTTTGATCGATTGTTGGCACATGCATAGTTCTTACTTTATCATTCAAAACCGAATGTAGCCGTTGCTGTAAGGTAAACAGGTATGGACTGTATGGACAGAAAATATATAGTTGCATTTCTCGATAAAGAAAATAGTTTTGTTGATGTTGACATTTTATTATGTTGCATATACAAGGGGGTTTTGTTAGTGGGTACTGAAAGAGATCTGAAATAAATATATACAAATCAGTCTCCCTTTAATCTATATTGAAATAGTCTGTGTGAGACATGTGTCTAGGCTATACTTGTATTCACTAGCATTTATTTAAGTACCCAAAACTAACAAATACAGTGACTGGGAAAGGATTTGTCCATACGAGATAATTTCTCATCTCCACAAAAATCTATGTGCTTTTGCATACATATATGGGATTTCCTCTGATTTTTATGGGATTTACAGCAATTATGCTTCCCGTTCAAGGTGAATTGAGCGCCTGTTGAAATTAAATGTTTTGGCAGCCAAATTATTTTTATGGATCAAATCTCAAATCTAGTGTCAACTTGCAAACCAGACCGAGCATTGTATATTACGACATCGTTTATAGATTTGTACTCAACAATTTTGGTGCGACATAAAATCGCATAAGTGAACATTTATTTGCAATTTGTCTCAATTTTATGCGCAAATATCACATTTCGCATGGGTTTCCCAGTCACTGCAAATATTTCCTAGGAACTTTTTGACAGTCTTGGTAGTTGTAATCTAAAAGTTGGTCCCAATGGTTTATATATGTATGTAGAGAGCAAATGTGTTTCATATTCCAATTGCCTTACCACATTTAAGTACAGCTTGCTGTTTGCTTATTAGTATGCTGCAGCTTTGGTATGCTGGCATATTCTGTACATTAAAAAAATTCTTAACTTGTAAGGACTTAATGTTTTGATTTTGTGAAGAGGTCAGTGACATTTCAGACAAACCAAACAATTTCATCACTTAATGTTGATGTAGTTAAAAGACAATGAAGACTATTTTTTTATTAAGGAAGAAATTAACAACAAAACACACAGATTCTAACTAGATACATAAAACAATGTTTAGGGTGTATGAACTGTCAGTTAATGCATTTTAAAACTACTCCAGACACTTAAATGTAAGAAATGATACATGATGATTTTACTAAATAAGTATATTGTTTTTGATTCCAGTATTTTATTTTTCAGTGTACAATAAGGTCTCAGACTTCTGAAACCTGAAATATTGAAGTCCCTATAGGAAATATAGTAGTAAATTCTTGTTTGCAGGGAATACAGGACTGGAGATAATTATGCCCCCCTTCGAAGAAGTGGGGGTATATTGCTTTGCACCTGTCCGTCGGTCGGTCGGTCGGTCGGATCCCGTCGGTAAATATGCCACCGATTTTCATCGTTTGCCATGGAAAAAAAGCGTGGCAAACGGTGGAGCATTTGGACATGAAAATTAGTGGAAAATCAGTGGCAAACGATGAAAACAAAAACAGACAGTGGAAGAATTTACATCATGGATGGCATTCGGTGGAATATGATGGCAAACGATGGAGTATTTGGACAAAATTTCCATCGTTTTCCACCGATCACTACCAGTGGAAAACGATGCAAAATTTTACATTGTTTTCCACAGACGATGGCAAACGGTGGCAAACGATGGAGTATTTAGACAAAATTTCATCGTTTGCCATCCAGTGGAGAACGATGTAAAATATTACACTGTTTGCCATCGTTTTCCACAGTCGGTGGCAATCGGTGGAGTATTTGGACGAAATTCCATCATTTGCCATCCAGTGGAAAACCATGTAAGAAATTTCACTGTTTGCCACCGTTGGTGGAAAATCGATGGCAAAATGTCTATTGTCATTTTGTGGTCACCTGCATTAATATAAAATACATGTAATGTTTAATAAAAAACAAACAAGATATAAAATAAAATATATAATACATTTGATTATTACCGTAACTAAGTTCTTAGTAATTTGTACACAATGATATAGGATTTTATAATTATTATTATACTGTGTCATATAACTTTCTGATATTTACATCTTTACTATATAAACACAAAATAATCAATACCAGAAATTTAACAAGGCTATGAAGTATTGCAACCATTAAATGAGTCCCATACTAATGAAGTGTGTTTTTATTTTCTGCAACAAAGTTTTTATGAAAATATCTTTTCGAGTTATCACAGTATTAAGGGTTGTTTTTTCTGCATTAGTAACATCTACAGTGTAAGGGACTAATTATTAAAAACATTTTGTGGTGGCTTCAGAAGATGCCTCAGCACCACATTGATGTCCTCTTTTTTTGCTGCTGGATAACACTCCAGGATGCATTCTGTAATACAATAAAAAAATGACTTATACATAACAATATTGTTATGATTTCTTTAACTCGTATTTTCTTATTAATTATCTTATTATTTCCAACTGAAAAATCAACAACTAGTTTATTCGAAGAATGCTTACTTCAGTGGTTTGCTGGTTTTACTCAATCTTAGCTTTTTGTAACATGTATCATTGATTAAAATGAGATGTTAAAATGAGATGAACATCATGCATTTTTAAGGCCATTATTAAAGCTATAATTCATCAGAAAAAAACTATAGTAAAACACATTGCTCCTCATTATAACCAGTTTCAGGTTTATAAAGTATATGTCACCTTGAAGAAAGGACAGTTTTGGTCTGTCTTCTATTTGGGGCCTGGCATCTCCAGGGTTCCCCCTCTGGCCACTAAGCGACCTCCCCTCCACCTCCTCCCTGTCGAACAGCAACCGGAAGGCCTTTGCTGTCGCCTTCTTATAGTTTTTGCAGAAGGAAATTTCTGCAACTACTTGACTCTGCAACGAAAAATTTACTCAATGCCAGGAAATTAGACTTTAATAAACTACAGCACCACATTATTTTTTCTTTTTTTCTTTTAGTTTGAACAGGAAATATTAATCATAGGTTGTGCTTTTTTGTGCCCATGTAAGTTTATTTATTTATTCCAAATGTTAAATTACATACACTACAGAATATGTGTATTTGCAGCAGATTTGGAATTCTATAATTAAATTCTAGCCAGAGTAATTTTAAACTGCATAACATTCACCTGTTGCAGAGCACCAGCACACGAAGAGTACGATAATTTGTCCAATATAAATTTCTGAATTTTTTAACAATTTAGATTGTGTGAATGAAGTAAAAGTATCTAAAGATGATCAGAATGGTATTTTACTTATTTTGAATTAAACAAAGTATTCTTGGTTAAATTTTCATTCAGTATATACAACTATAGCAATTGTTCCTAAAATAAAAACAAAGTGTCAAAAAACAATTAAGTATGAACAATAACCTTGGTGTAACCCTTGTACATCACCACAGAGCTTGTATACTGGGGTAGTCTGCTGCATCATGCTTGAGTTCTGTGATGCAACAGGCTAAAATGCAACAAAAACGAGCTAGTTGATTCCACTTGATTGTGAGAAAGAAACCCATTTATTTATTTATTTATTTAAGGGGGTGAAGGGACTTCATTTAGTTCAGAAAACGATTAAGTAAAAAGATACCACATTAGACAGTTAAATTTCCCTTGGATTCAATAAATCAAAACAACTGCATAACTTTTTACCTTGATAACATCCTGTGTACGCCTGGATGTTTCATCAAAATTGGCTTGCCTCATTATTGCCAACTCACTTTTAACAGACTGAAATAATAACCAACATTATTATATTCAAATAAAATTCACATACAAGTTGTTGCAAAAAAAACATGAAGATCAGTTTTACGCGAATACCTGTACTCTAATCCCAAAGTCCAATTTTCTTCAGAAAAAAAGTGTTCAGTGATATTGAGTCAACTTTATCTGTATAGTCTATAAACATATTGCATACATGGAATATAATTTCAATTAGATATGATTGCATGCAATTTTATTGTTGCATGAAAATTTACATAAATGTAACATAAAAAGAACAAATAACTAAAACTTACAGCCAAATCATCCACATCTGTTTACATCAATACTCCAGGCTAGTTACAGATGCTCTCAAACTGAATAATTATTGTTGATGATTGCAACACTGGTATTGATGTTGAGGGGAGAATGGTCTTGGTGCAGCTGGAGATGATGGTCATTGAGACAAAGTGAGTGGCATAGGGTGTGGAGAACTTGTCTCATTTCCGCAGATGGCTGTTTTAATGGACTGTCAGCTAGCACTGCCATGCTTGCAGTAAACAAATTTCCAGTGTCCTCAAGCCTGAAATTATTCCATTAGAAAACTATAGACGCCTCAACAAACGTCAATGATATGCAATTAAACTGCAAGTTTATCAAATCATTGTATATGGATATCACGTGATTAACGGTTAATGTATTTAACACAAAAGAGCATGTGGTGAACTTATTATCTGTTAGTGATATTTGATGAATCTGTTAACAATAGCTTCGGGAAGACTTTGTTGCAAAACCTGAAAAAGTCTATTGAACATATAAGAAATGTCTCTGGCTGTGATAAATACTACAGGTCTAGAAACACTGCATAGAAGATTTTTCATTATTGTTTCAAACAACATTTAAGTATTAAAACAGAGAAATTATTCAATAAAAAGAATGATTCTTTATATTAGCTTCACAGAATCTAAGATGGAAGTAATGATCAGCTCCAGATTGTAATATCATACCTGTTTTGTGATAAGTCACAATATGCCAAATTTTCTGCAACTTGCTCTAATTTCTTTTGCTGAAAAAATAAACACATTATAAAGAACAATTTCTTTATAATGACCATCGATGGGGGCAGGAATCTATGTTTACCAGAAGGATTTTAAATACAGATTAACAACCAATACATACACATTTGCTTATAAACTGGTGCGAGATGCAGCATATTATTTGTTGAAACACATCTTAAAGCTTTTTACTTTGTTGGTGCTTAATTAGTACAGTCTGCAGCATATAAAAAGTAACTTGCCAGAACTGAGTATTAAGGTGTTTTTTTTTTTTACAGCATACATGGCTCGATTATAGTTAAACTTTCAATGAATGTTTATGTAGTTCAATATTTAAATAAATAAAAAAGCATTGATGACATCATGATGCCACATTAACAAATATCATTTTTAAGTTAGTGTACTAAAGTATAAACACAGAAATACTTTTTTTAGAACAAAATATGTAAAATATGCAGTTTAATATAATGCATCTATCCCAGCAGTTTGTTCGTCTTGGCTTTCATTGAAATATAATTGATATAAAATTATTTTGTCAGCCATTCATTGCTTTGCTAAAAAGCAAATGGTTACTGGATTAACTAAAATCAAACACTTTCCGAAAATTGGTCCAAAAAAAACTGAATGACTATAATGAACTTAAAAGTGAATCTGCAGTAAATATCAACAAATTTTTTTTTTTCAATTCATACGGTAGTAAACATCCCCTAAAACACAAAAAAAGGAAATTTTTATTTTTGTTATTTAATATATGCAATAATGATAAATAACATGATGAATTTCAGTTATTATCAATGTCCATTGGATTATACTAGTAACCAAACCGAAAATGTAAATCACAACCTATTGATAATTTATTTCATTTAATTACACATGTATGTAAAAATAAGCAATACTTACTTTCGTGCTGTTCAATTGCACCTTGTCATTGAAGTCGGTCTTTCTTTTTACAGCCTTTGGCTTTATCACCTTCGTCTGCTTCGTACGGGCTCCACCTAACTATATCAAAAGCTTGCTATGAACGAAATCCATGTGGCAAAAATATTTTTAAAAACATCCTGTCAGTGTCAACGCATTAAGCTCTGAGTAAGTCAAACTCGTAAATCACATTTTGCGATGGTTTATCAATAAAACAACATACATGTTGTCATTAATAATCCAGTACAATAACTTATTCGCAGTGCTCTTTTGATGATAATATAAATTCTATATACAAATCTTGAAGATCAGCTTGTTTAATATTTCACTTCTAAGTACGGACGGCATTTTGCTTTATGTGCCGACTTCAATATGTTAGGCATTCGCCGATTGGTCAGTCGTAAATTACAAACCAATAGAACAAAGCCTACTATTCACGACTGGATGTAAATACGCCGATCACGTGACCATAATTTTAATGCCTGCTTAAAAAATTACAACCGATCGTTATATGTTTCAAATAAAACGGAAGTTAAAATATTTATTGCATTTCTTTGAGCTTATTATAATTGTTTACTTAACTAATGTATGTTGCATAAAATTTTCATCATTGTTGCTATATATAAAACAACAAAAACAAAATGATAAGATTCTTAATTTACGTTTGTACATTTTGCTCCGAAATTGTATAGCTATCTGCAGGTTCTGCGGATTCTTCGTTCTTTTCACCATTGTCATAAACTTGTCTGTTAGCTGCAACATTCAATTTTCGAGTAGTTTTGTGAATCTGCTCGTTTCCTTCAGCAGCATTTCCAAGTCTTTCTTGTCTGTTACGTCTAAACGAAATACATTTAAATAATTAGTTCTAACTATTGATCTACTATGCAAGCACGTTCGTGACTTGACTTGACATTTGACATTATGGCTTCTGTTAGTTATATTTTTTGTGTTTAATAATATTTAGATGCAAAATTCAGATACGTCTGACTTAACAAAGTACCTACGCTACTCCTATATACGCATGCTCATTTAAACAAGGGAATTGCTATCAAAATTAAAACAACAATAACAACAACAGCAAATATACTGTAAATATATACACATTGTTGATATCTTGAAAATTTATTGGCCACTAAATTCTTACCTCCAACTTAAGCAATAATGGCATCATGTTTCCCCAGGCCTGGGCAGTTTACGGTCACCTTTTGTCCAACAACATATTCAGCATAATCACTTATCGGAAAGACAACATTGCTTAGTTTAGGAACACTTCCACTAACAGGAACATCGTTTATCCAAATAAAAAGTCCAACTCTGTTTGCCATTGTATTCGCTGTCCTGTAAATGCTTCTAAATAGACAACAAAATCAGAAATTAATGTGACCCAATCTGTGTACAATAAGCCAAAATGGCGGCGACGTTATGAAAACGGGCGGGTTTATCAGTTGAGAAAAAGCGTGGTCATTCAAACCTAGTCACGTGATACTGCCAGCGCAGCAGTGTGTGTGTAGTACATTTTTTATCGAGTGCACCTGGATTTTCTCCCATATGGCCATCGCCCCCAGAAGACTTGTTAGTTGGGTTATGGGGGATAGTGCAAGATACAGGAGACGCCCTGTTTCCAGAGGCGACCCTGTGTCTTTTAGTGCCCGGTGTGAAGCACCTAGTACACTGCACCTCGGTTTAACGTCTCATGCGAAAGACGAGTTAGATGGTTAGGGTGTAGCGGGGGCTCGAACCTGCGACCCCTAGGTTGTGAAGCCAGTGCATTACAACTAGACCACGGATCCGCCACCAGCGCAGCAGTATCTTGCAGCTGTGCACTTATGTGCGTGTAGGGAAGATTACCATGTTTACTTTGGGGATTACTGATGAGTTAGTTTGTTTGCCTAAGAACTTAATTAGCGGGATGTCAGTCTACATTAGATAATCTCTTGAGATATATCGATCATGGCATGATTAAGTTTCATGTACTAGTATTGAATGTATTAAAATGAAAAAGCTGACTTAAAAAGCAGCATGCGTTGATTTTACTGCACATATTTTATTGGTGAATTATTAAAGATGGAAAGTTCTTCTGGAAATAACGCACAGCAAAATCACAAGTAAGAATCATGATTACTAATAATACAGTAAAATGTAATATGTTTTTGTGTTGATACTTTTACCTAACATAAGTCATGTCATAAATCAGTTTCGCAGTCTAGCAGCGCTCATAGATTCGCCTGTTATGCAATGATAGAACGTGTACACATAATTATATCATTTATTTTCTTATATTTTAATAAGTTATTTCAGTCGATAACAGTAATCTATAAATGTCATAAATAATTGTCTTCGTTTTAGTGTCAACAAAGAAACGCTACGAAACTGTCAGATATCAGAAAAACAATGGGCATGTCCTACTGAAGGATGCGGCAAGATTCTCAGCCGAAAACAAACACTCGTCACACACCTGGCACCAATACACGACGCATTTATTGGTGAGTTAATACAGTTACAGTTTCCGATTTTCACTACACTACGGGAAATTGTTTAAACATTATCGTTGGTTATTTACCCACTGGCCACATATACGTATAGTTAAAGCGATTGCAATTAGACCGTACATCTTTAAAACTGTTTGCAAAAAACTAATATGCTTATTTGGTTGGTTAATATCTATATATCTAAAATACTTTAAGAAAATGTAAAAGTCAATAGAAAAAAAAACGACACGCAAATATTAAGACTAATGTTTGACTGCACTTATACCAGAACGCATTCATCAACGTGCATTTATGTTTTGTGCAATTAATACGTCTGCTAATTTCAAACATGTCTTTTACGTGTAAGCGTGCATGTGTTCTACACAGCACTGTATAGTATTAATAAACATGACTTACATGCTTTGCATTTCGTATATTTTGTACTTGTTTCAACGATTCTTTGCACTGAATGGCACATTTGCCATTTTTGATAGCATAACTTGTAGGGCGTTGTGAAGGAATGGTTTCAAATGAACTAAAGGTTATTACGTAGACTCAACTTTTATTTGAAAAGTATCATCATTGCTTTTGTAAAAATGCCTGCTTTTGTAAAAATGCCTGCGTTGCATCTAAGTACTGAGCTTTTCGCCTGCGATTACGTTAGTATACTCGTATATCGGTGAATGCACGCTTCCATGCTGGAAACGTTACATCATTAGTGTCAGCAGAAAATGTGCGCTCTTTGCTTAAAGCACGTGTTATACATGGCATACACTTTCAAGACTTATATAGCAAAATGACTTAAAAGTCTTCTCCTCTGAAAACGCAAGGCCCCGAGGTTTCATATTTGGTATGTAACATTGCATTATGGTCCTCTGCAAAGATTGTTCAATTGATGCCCCTGTGGTCAAAACTGCCCACGCCCCGGGGGTCACATTGTTTATATAGACTTAAATAGCTAAATGACTTTGAATGTCTTCTTCTCTGAAACCACAAGGCCCAGAGGTTTGGTATTTGGTTGGTATGTGGCATACTCTAGTGTTCCTCTTAAAAGATTATTCAAATGATGCCCCTGGGGTCAAAACTGGCCACGCCCCGGTGTTCACATTGTTTATATACACTTAAATAGCAAAATGACTTTCAAAATCTTTTTCTCTGAAACCACAAAGCCTAGTGGTTTCATATTTGGTATGTAACATCCTGTAGTGGTCCTTTACAAATACTGTTCAAATTATGCCCCTGGGGTCAAAACTGGCCACACCCCGGGGAACACATGGATTATATAGACTTTAATAGGTAAAATGACTTTGAAAATCTTCTACTCTGAAACTGCAATGCCGAGATGTTTGGTATTTGGTTGGTAACATTGTATAGGGGTCCTCTACAAAGATTGTTCAAATGATGCCTCTGGGGTCAAAACTGGCCACGCCCCATGGTTCACATGGTTTATATAGACTTAAATAGCAAAATGACTTCAAAAATCTTCTCCTCTGAAACCAAAAGGCCGAGTGGTTTCACATTTGGTATGTTGCATCCACTAGTGGTCCTCTACAAAGATTGTTCAAATAAAGCCCTGTAGGCAAAAACTGGCCACGCCCCGGGGGGTCACATTGTTTATATAGACTTAAATAGCAAAATGACTTTAAAAATCTTCTCCTATGAAACAGTGAGGCCAAGTGGTTTTATATTGAGTATTTAATATTGTATAGTGGTCCTCTACAAAGATTGTTCAAATGATGCCCCTGGGGTCAAATCTGGCCACGCCCTGGTGGTCACATTGTTTATATAGACTTAAATAGCAAAATGGCTAAAAATCTTCTCCTCTGAAACCACAAGGCCTCAAGGTTTAATATATTGTAAAGTGTTCCTCTACAATAATTATTTAAATTATGCCCCTCGGATCACACCTGGTCAGGCTCTGATGGTCACATGGTTTCTTTAGACTTAGAAAGTGGACTTTACAAATCTTGTCCTCAGAAACTGCAAGACCAAGAGGTTTCATATTTTTTATATGTAACATTGTATAGTGGTCCTCTACAAAGATTGTTCAAATAATATCCCTGGGGTAAAAAGTGGCTACGTCCCAGAGGTCACATGGTTAATATAGACTTAAATAGCCAAATGACTAAAAATCTTCTCTGAAACTGCAATGCCCAGAGGTTTTGTATTTGGTATATAACATTGTGTAGTGATCTACAAGGATTGTTTAAATTATGCCCCTGGGGTTAAACCTGGCCACGTCCTGGGGGTCACATGGTTTCTATAGACTTATATACGGCAAGTGGACTTTAAACATCTTCTCCTCTGAAACTGCAAGGCCCAAATGTTTTGTATTTGGTATGTAACATTGTATAGTGGTCCTCTACAAAGAATGTTCAAATTTTGCCCTTTGGGTAATAATAGGCCACACCCCGGGTGTCACATGGTTTATATCGACTTAAATGACTAAATGACTTTAAAAAGTTTTTTCTCTGAAACCTTAAGGCCCAGAGGTTTTGTACTTTGTATCTACATCTTATATTGGTCCTCTACAAAGATTGTTCAAGTTATGCCACTGGGGTCAATCCTAGCCACATCACGGGGGTCGCATGGTTTGTATAGACTTATATGGCAAGTGGACTTTACAAATCTCTGAAACTGCAAGGCCCAGAGATTTCATATTTTGTATGTAACATTGTATAGTGGTCCTCTACAAATATTGTTCAAATTATGCCCCTGGGGTAAAACGAAGCCACACCCTGGGGTCACATGGTTTCTACAGACTTATATGGCAAGTGAACTTTACAAATCTTCTATGAAACTGCAAGGCCCAGAGATTTCATATTTTGTATGTAACATTGTATAGTGATCCTCTACAAATGATGTTCAAATGATGCCCCTGGAGTAAAAAGAAGCCCAACCCTGGAGTGACATGTTTTCTATAGACTTACATGGAAAGTGGGCTTTGAGAATCTCCTCCTATAAAACCGCAAGGCCCAGAGGTTTCATATTTGGCATGAAAATTGTACAGTGGTCCACTACAAATATTGTTCAAATTATGCCCATGGAGTAGAAAGTGGCCACTCCATGTGGATGACATGTTTTATATAGACTATAAAATCTTCTCCTGAATGTGCAAGACCCAGATCTTTATGTAAATTTTTAATCCCCAAAAGTATGCAACAGTTATTGGTATACGTTAAACCATTGTTTGAAGTTTGCATTCCCTAAAATTAGAAAATTTGCCCAATTCTATTGGCATTCAATTTTCCCGCTGCATCATTATCGCAAGAAATCTAGGTCAAAAAGTGATCTTAGACAGCTACGCCGAAAAAATATACATGCTATAAATGTGAGTAGTACTGCCTATATGTAGCTATATGCCAATCTTTGTTAAATTCAGCTTTCTGATCTTAAACTTTACTCTGACAGCAGTAGCAAACAAGAGACTTGTTCTACAATGCCCCCCACCAATCCCCCTCCTAAGAGGTAAGGACATGTACATCAGTGTATAAGTCTAGAAGTACTTTACACACAGAGCAATTATTGCTAATATTACCTTTCTTCTGCTCTGGTATAGAACTTGGTCCACAAGCCCGTTCTTTACTTTGTCTGTCAAACTGCTGAATAATGGATTTGACTGAAGAAACAAAACACAATAATAAGTGATGTGTTGATTAAAATTGATTCAACAGTTCATTTTTCCAAAATAAAAGTATCACAAACGAGCCTTAAATGAGGAAATGAATTGACACAGCTGAGTTCTACTATCTTACATAAAATTAGGTGGATACATATTTCTTCGTTACAGGTCTCATGTATGTGATTGAAATACTGTATTTGGAATCCTTGTACTGCTGCTATCAGATGTTATAAAGATGGTCACACTGTTAGACATAGCAAAGTAGAGTCTCACTTCTAGACACCTACTAGACACAGTAGATTTTTTACTACGATACAAAGTAAGAAGTATTTTGCTACAAGACATAGTAATGAGTAGCCTTACAATACATTACATAATAAAGAGGAACCTTACACTGAAAGACATAGAAATGAGCAGCCTTTAACTACTAGACATAGTAATGAAGCCTAACAATACAAGACATAGTAATGTGGCACCTTACACTGAAAGACATAGAAATGAGCAGCCTTTAACTACTAGACATAGTAATGAAGAGCCTAACAATACAAGACATAGTAATGGGGTGTCTTACACTGAAAGACATAGAAATGAGCAGCCTATAACTACTAGACATAGTAATAAAGAGCCCAACAATACTAGACATAGTAATGAGGTGTCTTACACTGAGACATTGAAATGAGCAGCCTAAAACTACTATACACTGTAGCTCCGCTATATCGCGATCCATTATTTCGCGATGTCCAATATATCACAAATTGGCCATGGATCCCGATTTTTTTATCGTGTATTACAATGCCCCCCACCCACCCCCCTCCTAAGAGGTAAGGACATGTACATCAGTCTGTAAGTCTAGAAGTACTTTCTAATATTACCTTTCTTCTGCTCTGGTATTGGGACTGTACGATTTTGTACGAAAATTAAAATGAGGCGCGTCGTGGGAAAACCAGACTTAATGCATGTGTGTAAAGTGTCATCCCGGATTAGCCTGTGCAGTCCGCACAGGCTAATCCAGGACGGCACTTTCCGCCTACAGTGGATTTATGTTTAGAAGAGACTTCCTTGAAACAGAAAATACCTTAAAAGCGGAAAGTGCCGTCCTGGATTAGCCTGTGCGGACTGCACAGGCTAATCCGGGATGACTCTTTACGCACATGCATTAAGACCGGTTTTTCCCACGATGCGCCTCAAATGTAAAACCATCCATTGATTCTAATGATGTAAGTACATCTTAAAAATAATATAATAAATGTTGAGAATAAACTATGTTCAGAAATGTGCATCAAGAGAGAAATTTAAAACTAAAATAATACTTCGCTGCACAGCGAACTATTGTATATACATGTATAGACAGCATCAAGATTAGTTAGATCGGTTGATGACACATGCGCAGTCCTTATTTTCTCAATCAAAACCGAATAAAGGGGTCTGTATCAACAGAAAATATATATTTGCATTTCGATAAAAAAAAAGTTTTTGTCAATGTGGACGCTCATTTATGTTATATAAAACATTTTTTTTATTAGGAGGTAACAAAAGAGAGTTGAAATTAATCTATAAAAATCAGACAGTTCCTCTTTAACATCAAAGTGTAATAGTTTGACGTCATCAGCTTATATCGCGCGTGCCACCCATGTCAAAGTCCTTTACTGCTGTTGCTTTAATTAGCAGCCGAATTACACTCCGTCCACATGGAAGGTGTATACAGTAACTGTATATCGTAGATCAATACTGACCTAACTGATTGACAATAACATTATTGATAGGACGTAACTGGTTTTTTGTTTAAGGGGTAATGTTAACTACACATTGTTTGCTATACAAATTCCTAATTCCTGCACATTGTTCACTATATAAAGTCCTAATTTTGTTGTAACCAGATGCACAATGAAACTTTAATTCAAAAGTAAAGAGCGCAATGTTCTCTGCACTACAAAGTTTTAATTTGGCAAGCAATACACCCACGGTTTCCATGCTGATGACATGATATTGTACAGGTCAGCATAATTTTTGCATGCTTTTCCAACAGAACAAACGATTTACATGAAGTACATGTGCATTTTAACTCTAAATAGAATTGGTTTACTTCAGGTTAACAGTAAAATTCAGATAGGCGTGACAGATTTTGATTTTATTATACGTTATAATGCTATTAAGAAACAATTTTCGATTTATTGTTGTTTATTGGCCAATAAACAATGATTTGGAGTTCTGATGTGTAGGAATTTAACCACAGGAGTGTAAGCCCGAGTGGTTTAATAGCCACGCATCAGAAAGACAAAGAGTTGTTTATTTACCGATAAACAACGATTATGCCAAAATTATTTTGATTCTAATGTGATTTGACAAATAATTTTGCAATTGTAATGAGAACTACTTTTAACTA
Organism: Congeria kusceri; assembly: GCA_027627225.1. Classification (NCBI taxonomy): domain Eukaryota; kingdom Metazoa; phylum Mollusca; class Bivalvia; order Myida; family Dreissenidae; genus Congeria; species Congeria kusceri. Next base: position 14,668,359 of record CM051035.1, read on the forward strand.
TACTCTGCTCAGAATCGGGACTTCTTTTTGCGTTGTTTATTGGTAGTTTAACAACAGTGAATCAAAACGCTGACAGCATAGAAAATAAAATAAAAGCATTTGAATTGTGAGTGCATTTTTGCTAAAAAACCCCACTTGTTTCAATTAAGTTCAATTTCCCACCTGTAAACTTAATAATATGTCTTCAATAGTATACGTCTGTCACGTCATAATAAACATTTATTCGTAAGTAACGAACAAATATTTTTCAAGCTAATGCAAACGGAATTATATACATGCCATTTAATAAGTCAATCTGCATAAAGCCATGCAGAATAACTGATAAAGTGTTGTAGTTAGGAGCATCAATTGTTAGTGATTTGTAGCCTAGTCAAAAGTAAGTCATATGATGCCAGCGTTTGATTTTGCATACTACAGTTAAAATTAAGACATTGCAGTAATTTGTTGTCAAAATATTGAGAATAAAAATAGTTTCAAAGAAATAACGAATTCACGAGTCAAAAATAACCGATGTAGAACATTCATTTGGTGGTCTTATTCTAGGTCACCAAGGGGAATATTTCAGTTACATTCAAGTAAATAGCAAAACTAGGGGTGTCATTAACGTAATATTTTAAATAAATTTGCTCTTTTTCGGAACTGTCATTGTAAAAAATCATATGATATACATATTTTATAGTACACATGACAAACGTTATCTTAAATAATTCAAAAAATAAGAAAACTTCTTACATGGATAGATATGTGTTAAGTGAGGTGCTGTTCACAAGATTTATAACTAGCTGCATTATTGAGGGAGTTATTCCCCTTTGTCAATTTTTTTTGTACGGTCATTTTTTGATTTGGCCAGAGCATAACTTTCAAACCCTTTTAGATATCAACTTCAAACTTCATACATGGATGGTTGTTAGGCGGAGTGTGGTGGACAAGATATATAACTCTGGCTGCATTATGTAATGAGTTATTCCCCTTTCTTTGTGTTCCTGCCATTTCTCAAAACTACTGAAGGGATAGACCTCAAAAACTACTGAAGGGAAATACATTATTTTTTACACCTCAAAACTACATGCTGCTTGTATCAGTATTCTTGTGGCAAAGCTGTATGTGGGGGATTTTTGTGCAGACAGTGGCAGTTGTAGTTATCAGCAGCTTTACCCTATTAGACATAATAAGTAGGATCCTTGAACTATAAAACCTAGTTATTATAAACCTTACACTACTAAACAGAGTTAAAAAATAAGGGACCTTACACTACTAGACATTGTAAAGAGGAGCTTTGACTGATTATTATTGGGTTGATTACCTTTTTAACCAATTTTTTCGAAGAAAAAGTACAGTTATTAGATTGTGGTATGTCGTTGGTGGGGCGGCGGGGTGGCGATTTCAACTTCTCGTTTCTGCTCTCTAACGGATTGAGATATTTGAATGAAACTTCATACATAGATACCTTATATTGAGACCTCGCTGGGAATTGCATATGGGGTGGTTGGGGTCAAGGTTACCATTACTAAAAATAGAAAAACGTTTTCCGTTCAATTACTTGACAACGCATCCAGATATTTTAATGAAACTTCATACATAGATGCCTTATATCGAGACCTCGCTTGGGATCGCATATGGGGTGGGTGGGGTCAATGTCACCATTACTAAAAATAGAAAAATGGTTTCCGCTCAATAACTTGAGAAGGCATCGAGATATTTTAATGAAACATCATACAAAGATGCCTTATATCGAGACCTCGCTTGGGATTGCATATGGGGTGGGAGGGGTAAAGGTCACAGTTGCTAAAAATAGAAAAATGGTTTCCGCTCTATAACTTGAGAAGGCATCGAGATATTTTGGTGAAACTTCATACATAGATGCCTTATTTCGAGACCTCGCTTGGGATTGTATATGGAGTGGGTGGGGTGAAGTCAAGGTGACCGTTACTAAAAATAGAAACATAGTTTCCGCTCAATATCTAAAGAAGGCATCGAGATATTTTAATGTAACTTCATACATAGATACCTTATATCGAGACCTTGCATGGGATTGCATATGGGGTGGGTGGGGTCAAGGTAAAAGTCACTGTTACTAAAAATTTAAAAACGGTTTCCGCTCAATAACTTGAGAATGCATCGAGATATTTTAATGAAACGTCATACATATATAACTTATATCGAGACCTTGCTTATATGGGGTGGGTGGGGTCTTGGTAAAGGTCACCATTACTAATGATAGAAAAATCGTTTCTGCTCAATAATTTTAGAATCCATTAAGATATTTTATTGAAACTTCATTCATGAATACCATATATCGAGACCTCGCTTAGGATTGCATATGGAGTGGGTGGGTTCAGGGTCAAGGTCACCATTACTAAAAATAGAAAAAAAGCTTTCTGCTTAATTTAGTTAGAACGCATCGAAATATTTAAATGAAACTTCATACATATATACCTTACATTGAGACTTTGCTTGGGATTGCATATGGGGTGGGGTCAAGGTAAAGGTCACTGTAACTAAAAATAGACAAAAAGTTGCCACTCAATAACTAAAAAATCCATAAAGATATTTTAATGAAACTTCATACACAGGTATCATATATCAAGACCTCACTTGGGATAGCATATGGGGTGGGTGGGGTCAAGGTCTAGGTCACCGTTAGTAAAAATAGGAAACAGTTTCTTCTCAATAACTTGAGAACGCATGGAGATATTTTAATGAAACGTCATACATATATACCTTATATCGAAGCCTTGCTTGAGATTGCATATGGGGTGGGTGTGGTCAAGGTCAAGGTGACATTTACTAAAAATTGAAAATGGTTTCCGCTTAATAACTTGAGAACACATCAAGATATTTTAATGAAACTTCATGCATAGATACCTTATATTGGGACCTCTCTTGGGATTGCATATGTGGTGGGTGGGGTCAAGGTCACCATTACTACAAATAGAAAAACAGTTTTTCGCTCAATAACTTGACAATGCATCGAGATATTTTAATGAAACTTTATACATAGATACCTTATATCCAGACCTCGCTTGGGATTGCATATAGGGTTGGTGGCTCAAGGTCTCCATTACTAAAAATAGAAAAATATTTACCATGCAAGATATTTGAATGAAACTTCATCATTGATACCTTGTATCTGGACCACGCTTGGGATTGCATATGGGATGGGTGAGATAAAGGTCAAGGTCAATGGTGCTAAAAATACAAATTATTTGAGAACGCATTGCGATATTTTAATGAAACTTCATTCATAGATACCTTATAACGAGACCTCGCTTAGGAATGCATACGGCACCCAGAACTTTTTTCATTATTGTGCTGACTTTTATGCATTTTGTTCGATAAATTTGGTTTTTGTGGAATTTGCACGTTTCTTGTTACTCACTTCAATTTCTGACACTTACTTTTAATGGATACATGTTTCATTTCAATTTCGGACACTTACTTTTAAAGAATACATGTTTTACAAGACCTCTCTGACAAACAGTGAAGTCAAGACTTTCTGAAATGTCAAATACATTTTTAGTCGTATTATGTAATTTGTAAGTTGCAAATCAATGTTTTCAAATGCAATTTAAAATAAACTTACCATCTTTCCTTTGTTCTTGTGTGCATTCAATGACACCATCTGGTTTTGGGTTTGGTTTATCATAATGGCGGATTAATGATTTAACTGTAACAAAATAATATGCTTTGATGTGAGTTTTGTACATTTTAGAATCTAATTAGGAATCTAATTTACTAGATTGTTAATTTTGCTACAGTAACTAGTTCTGCTCCTTGTCCAAACAATCTACATATTAAATATATATGCTTCATGCCATTCAAACTGTAATACATTTTATTGTTAATTTCAAGTAACTGTTTGATTTTTTACATATCATCACGTTGGATTATTGTTATATTCTTTTGATATATTAATAAAGTAACGTTAACAAATGAATAAAGTAAATTTTTGTACCTCCTTTTACTTTATTGTGAGTATCCCCTTCAATGGCTGTTTCTGCGGCAATTGATTTTAAATTTGTAAATATGTAAATTAAGATAAGAAAAAAAAAAAACACAATCAAACAACGTATGAGAAAAAAAGAATTATAAAATAAATATTATTTTATTTAATCATCATTTCATCAACACTATTGAAATGCAACATCAGGGGCGTATCTTGGGTTCAACAAATGTATAGGCATAATAGGTGGAATCTACACATTGACGTTGTAAACTATGAATTGGGCCAGGATTGTTTATACTCGTATGTGGCTACAAACAACTAACTGCAGCTAAACCCTGATTCTACAAAATAATTGTAAGATAAGCATGTGTTTCATGAAATATATTTCATATTGACGTAATCGATTCGTTAAACAATCAAGCGTCAACACAGCTAAGAAAGATCCCCTCACCCCCATCCCACCTCTTGTTTTTATTGTTGTTTTTTTACATATTTGAAAATTTTATATTTGGAAAAAATGTATAGGCACGCATTTTAGTGCCTAAAGAAAGCTATGCCCCTGTTAATACTTGTTGCATTTAAAATGAATGTTAAATGTTCGAGTGTTTTCTTGTGTGTGGTATAAAATTTAGTTTGCAAAATATGAGATGTAATTTACTGATACATTAAAAACAACAAAACATTGTCTGATCGTACCATGTCACACCTTCAGTTTATTAAAATGAGAATCATCTAATCAACATAACAGGCCATGTACTTACGTTGACCAGTAAGTTTTTTACCACAACTGCCACAGAAGTTGACGGCATCAGAATTTATTGTACCACAATGTTCACAAAACATTCTGAAATAATACCAATCCGTAATGCAACTTTAGGAAGTGCATACATTTAAAGAAAACAAAAATGTTTTTTTTTATAATTAATTTAGAAATAATGCTATATATGTTAATTCACAAAATAGCATTGTCACAGTGTAATTGTATAACGAACTCCTATATTGAGTTTTTTTTCTGGTTTTTAGATTTTTTATTACAAACCACAAAATGTTAACCATTATTGTCTTATGTTAAAAAACAAAGAATGCCATCTTACCTGTGAGTATACTAAGATATTTTTGCAAATTGTACACTTCCCAAATGTCAACATCGGCTTTTAGTTCCCAACAACATTCAAATGACCTCAAGTTTGCAAGACTTCACAGTTTGATTCCTTTGCTGCTTCTGATCTCTAAAGGATATTGTTGGGCTGAATACACCTATTCACAAAATAGTGTTCTGTTGAACAAAGGCATGCATTGATCTTGTGAGGACATTGTAAACAAGCTGTTCTCAAATTACTGCTGATACACCTGAATTGGATTTTCAGAAAATTAGCAGAGCAATTGTGTACATAGACCCATAATTGCTGTTACCCAGCAAATCACAGGCAAAAATACCATGTTCTAAATCACATAGAATACAGCTTTACACTTGCCTAAGTAGCCCGCACTACCCATGCTATGTCTTCAATCAGGTTTATTGAAGTAAAATTATAATTAGGCTTACTAAATATGGTCTCATGAGTTTTGTATACTCAGTCCTGCTGGATCTCCATGCATATGTTGGAAACGCAGAACGTATAATCAGTTCTTAAATAATTTGTATCATATTTATGAATGCAAAAATGTGTATACATAAGGGATGGCATTTAATACTAAAAATGATATTCGAGTATTTGATTGATGAAGTATTCGAATATTTGAATATTCGATCATCGGAGGCAATACTGGTGAACTGATGGAAATGTATTACTAAAATGACTTAATTGTGTGGTTTATAGCCACCATGATGAGAAAAATGCGGCAAACACACAGACATTAATCTACATATTACAACTATATTGCAATTTTGCAATTTCATTTAATGGGAAAGACTTCAACCATGTATTATAGGCCCGTTTAAAAAAACGCCATATTATGCAGGGGCGTAGCTTGGGTTAATAAAATGTATAGGCACAATAGGCAGAATATACAAAATGACGCTGTAAGCAATAACTTGGGCCAGGTGTGTTTGTGGCTGCAAACAACTAACTTCAGCTAAACCCCGATTGTACAAAGTAATTGTAAAATATATGTGTGTTTCATGAAATTTATTTCATATTGACCTAATCGACTCGTTAAAAAAAGAAGAAGTATTAACACAGCCAAAATAGCTCACCTCACCCCCCCCCCCCCCCCCCCTCTTGTTTTTATTGCAATTTTGGCACATTAAAATTTTTCATCTCTGGAAAAAATGTATAGGCACGTGCCTATAGTGCCTAAAGGAAGCTACGCCACTGTTATGGGAACGACCAAGCGGGCGGGCTGGCAGGTGGGTGGGCGGGCGGGCATTCAGCGGGAGCTCTATGTCCGGAGCAAAACTTTGTCCAGCCTGGATGGATTTTCAAATAACTTGGCAGAAGTGATAAGCATGATGAGACAAAGTGTCTCACTCAAGAACCAGGGCTTGAGGTTATAAAAGTCTTGAGATCAATCTCCTAGCTCAAATCTCAACTCCTAGCTCAGCCAGAGACTGAACTCAGAAAATCAGACATTATAAAAAAATAACTCTGATCTCAAACTCAGACTGAGCAAGAAATTCTGAGATTTGTTGCTACAAGTCTCAGTCGATTTCAACATGTAAATGTGATAAATATTTATGTTTATAGTGATTATATCAACAGTTTGATGATAAATCAACATAAAACATATGATTAACGTATACAGTTCTAGGATCTAGTTCTAAGTATTTTACTATCTTGAAATAAAATCTATTACAATTCAACAATTATCGATAAGCAGCACAACATAAACTTGCATGTTTAATGAATGTATGTAACTTTGTAAGGTCTCACCTTTTTATTTACCTAACATATGCATTGTTATAATTGTAGTGTCAACACGTTGTTTTTGCAACAGTGTAATACTCATTATTGTAAAAACAATTGCATTTACCCCGTTGCAGCCATTTTATTTACACATGAAAATGGAAATAATCGCACAAGTGACACAAGATAAATGCATCATAACAGCTGCGGTAATATGTCACACAATTTTCTATTGAAGATTTCGTAATGGTTATTGTACTTTTCAAGTGTAACTTAGTTTCTGTGATCATAGACTGTTTAAAACAACAGTGGTTATATGCACTTTTTTCATGGTTTGGTAAGTAACTTTAAAACAAATAATAGAAACCGTGGTAAAAATTTACCACTGTTTACACAAATGGGGTGCTTAGGGCAACACCACATAAATATGGATGACCGAAATTGTCGCTTATGTATTAAACTTCATGCTCAAAAATCGTCTCCACAGAGTTTTATCTCCAAATGTTTTATAACCTCAACCTGAGCAAGAATCTTAGCTGAGCATGGAGATTGAGCAGTGAGTTGCGTTTTGAGCTGAGATTAATGAAAGTTTTATAACCTTGGGCCCAGGACTCTAGGCCCAAGGTCAAGGTCACAATTCAAGGTCTAAGGTCAAATATAAGAAATCAATCCTTATCACATTGTCTTGAGCATATCGTTGTCAAGCATGGATGGATTTTCAAATAACTTAACAGAAGTGAATAGCATAGTAAGACAGAGTGTCACGCACAATAACCAGGTCTCTAGATCCAAGGTCAAGGTCACAATTCAAGGTCAAAGGTCAAATTTAAGAAATAAATCCTAAACTTTTTGTCAGGTGTGTATCTTTGTCCAGCATGGATGGATATTCAAATAACTTGGCAGAAGTGACAAGGATATTGAGACTGAGTTTCACGCTTAAGAACCAGTCCCTAAGTCCAAGGTCAAGGTAACAATTCAAGGTCAAAGGTAATAATTTAAGAAATCAATCCTAAATTTTTGTCGGGAGCATATCTTTGTCCAGCATGGATGGATTTCCAAATAACCTAGCAGAAGTGACAAGCATGATGAGTGTGTCTCTCGCAAGAACCAGGTCCCTATTTAAGGTCAAGGTCACAATTCAAGGTCAAAGGTCAAATTTAAGAAATCAGTCCTTGAAACTTTCCGGAGCGTATCTTTGTCCAGCATGGACGGATTTTCAAATAACTTGGCAGAAGAGACAAGCATGGTGAGACGGAGTGTCACAAACAAGAACCAGGTCCCTAGATCCAAGGTCAAGGTCACAATTCAAGGTCAAATTTAAGAAATCAATCCTAAACACTTTGTCTGGAGCATATCTTTGTCCAGTATGGATAGATTTTCAAATAACTTGGCAGAAGTGACAAGCATGGTGAGGCGGAGTATCATGCACAAGAACCAGGTGCCAAGTCCAAGGTCAAGGTCACAATTCCAGGTCTAAGGTCAAATATTTAAATCAATCCTTAACACTTTATCCAGAGCAGCGTCAACTTTTCTTTTCTGCTCTCTTGCTGAAGAACGAATTGAGCTATTGCATTGAAACTTAATACATAGATACCTTATTGCAAGACCTCACTTTGGATTGCATATGGGGTGGGTGTGGTCAAGGTCACTGTTACTAAAATAAAAAATGTTTTCTGCTCAATAACTTGAGAATGCATTAAGGTCTTTTAATGAAACTTAATCCATAGATACCTTATATTGAGACCTCACTTGGGATTGCATATGGGGTGGGTGGGGTCAAGGTCACTGTTACTAAAAATAGAAAAATGGATTCAGCTCAGTAACTTGAGAACGCATTGAGATATTTTAATGAAACTTAATACATAGATACCTTATATTGAGATCTCGTTTGGGATTGCATATGGGTTTGGTGGGGTCAAAGTCAAGGTCACTGTTACTAAAATTAGAAAAACAGTTTCTGCTCAATAACTTGAGCATGCATTGAGATATTTTAATAAAACTTAATCTGCAGATCTGCTATATCGCAATCCGTTATATCGCAATGTCCAATATATCGCGAATCGGCCGTGGATCCTGCTTTTTTTTCATGTACTTCAATATTTTCCTATTACCAAATACTCATAAATAAATCCAGTTTGATCCGGATTTTCGTGCCTTTAAGGCGTCTCTTTTATTCACACTCTTGTAGTGCGACAAACAATATGCCGACTCGCTCAACATCAAAGTGTAACAGTTTGACGTCATCAGCTTACAGCTTAAATCAATACTGAGCTATCTGAATGACAGTAACGTAATCAATACGGCTTATCTGTTTCTTTTTTGTTTCAGGAGAAATGCTAACCGCATATCGTTCGCGATATAGACACCTAATTTTGTTGCTGTGTGCTTGAAAACTTTTATATAAAAGTAAATATCTCAATGTTCTCAGCGCTACAAAGTTTTTAATTGGTGATCAGTACACCCACGCTTTCCATGCAGACGACGTGATGTTGCACATGATTGTCAGCAATTTTTCAACAGAACAAAGATTCTACACGAAAAACGTGTGTTGTAATTGTTAATAGAATTTATGTTTACTTCACGTGAATAGTGACATTTGGATAGTCGTTTCGCACTTTATATTTTTATACACGATTTGAACTTTATTCAACGGAATTAAAGGAATAATATATTTTCATATACAAATGAAATATTTTCCATATGGATTTAATACAAAATGGATGTTAACTACATTGAAAAGGGTGAGTTATTTACTTAATTACATTTATGTTTGAGATTGGGGAAAAACAGGCTAGTGTATACATGTATATCTACTGAATGGCCTGGAAAGTTATATTGCGATCCGGATATATCGCGATCACGATCTGTGGACCCCGCAAATCGCGATATAATGAAGTTACAGTGTAGATACTTTTTATTGAGACCTCGCTTGGGATTGCATATGGGGTGGGTGGGGTCAAGGTCACTGTTACTAAAAAATAGGAAAATTGTTTGTTTTTAGTCATTGAATCTTAACCCCCAAAAAAGCTTCTTTGATGGGCATATCTTTGTGACAATTGCACTCATGTTTATCACATGCAAACCTGTGCTGAAAACTTCGCTGACTGTTATTACTAAGGTGGCATGTTGTTTCAGAGCAAATGCGCACCTGTACACAATAACACTATTGGGCACCTCGAACACCCTTTAATCTCCTACTTCCTGTATAAGTGAACTTATGAACTGATAAAAGACCTTGGATGATAACAACAAACTGTCATCTACATAACAATAGGGTGATTTTGACATGTCCTGTGTACTAGAGAAGCTAAGGTGACACGAAAACGCTATATCTTTAGCGACTGATATTGACAAATACTGTATTTATAATATGCTTATTCAAATGTATTAATCAGGTAGGTATTCAAATACGTAAATATTATTCTAATATTTGAATATTAATTGCCATCCCTAGTATACATATACTATATACCTAGATGCATATACTTGTTAAACATTACGCAAGTCTAGTATCAGTATGTTGCTCGGAATTATTGACACAAACTTTCAACAAAAGAAATATCTGATTTTGCCACCCCAGAATGTTAAAAATAAAGCAATTTAATAAACAGTATAACTTATTATTTAAGTTATAAGAAACAAACAGAAGAAATTATTTTAGATTTGCTGTGTGTAGTCACAAGATCATTTCTATATACCATGTTTGAAGTACTTTAGAGCATTGTTGGCTTTTCCCTTCAGTATATGAGAAGATCTCTGTGATTTCCATATTCCTGGCATCAATTTCCAGTATTTAATACCGTAAATGTCCTATTTGATGCAAAGGGCACGATAATAAGCGCTGTTTCATTGCTGTTTCATTGATGAATCTGTTTATTGGGTCACATAGAAATAATAATTTAGTACCGTAAAAGCTCTGTTTTCGGACACTATAAATTTTCGGACACCCTCTTTTTTAGCCAAAACAATTATTTTTTGACACTATATATTTTCGGACATCCTGATTTTGTACCATACTTAGTTAATCGAAATTTTCGGACATTTAATATGACAGTGGCATGTTAGCAGAAGTCTAACCTGTTTGCGTTAATCTGGAGACACATTGCACATGTGTTTTTACAACCGGATGAAGGTCATAAAACCCGGCAGATGAATGAGTGGAGGCGGTGGACCGTTACATTAGTCTTATTGGGTAAAGAGCCTTGTGCCATAAATAAAGGGTTTACCCGATTGTGTATACCAGTAGTGATATCTTATATTAAATATGATGGTGAAATTATCGAATTAAGGAACCAGTCTTAACCAGTCTTTATTATTTACCAATAAATTCTGCTTAATTTATTCACAGTTGTTGTTTTAATCTGATACCGGTTGGATTTGATATCTATTGTTATGCCAATAAGTGCCAATTAACAATTCAGGTATCTACGTTACTATGCCCCAACTCAACACCATAAGTGTGACAAACAGGCTCCAGTTTAATGATACCCTGTCACAAGTTGCACCAATGTTTGAAGGTGTTAAAGACAATCGTTTATAGATTTTTGGTTCAAGAACAAACAACAAAATCATAATTTGCACTGCTAAAAATTAATAATACTATACGGCGTGGTATTTAACAAGCACGCGCAATCATTAATCGATAGTATCCGTGTATATTCGGAAAAAATACGCTATACACTGGACATATCTGAACGTAATTGCAATATTGTCAGAGTCTATAAATTTTCGGACACCTTTAATTTGGGATTATTTGTGTGTATCCAAATTTTCGGACACGAAAATTTTGATTTATTTTGAAGTGTCAGAAAACATAGAGCTTTTACGGTAAATGCCCCCCATCGAAGATGGCAGGGTATATTGGTTTTCTAATGTCAGTTGGTTGGTGGTCTGTCCGTTGGTTGGTAGATAACTTTTGTTTCTGTCCAACAGTTTTTGTCCGATTCTCACCAAACTTCATGAAAATGTTTGTGGCCATAACATCTCGGCCAGGTTCGATAACCAGCCAAATCGCCCCAGGAATTGTTGAGTTATAGCCCTTGACTTATATTGTAATTTTTAGCCATTTTCGCTCATTAAGTCCAACAGTTTTTAGCCGATCTTCACCAAACTTGCTGAAAATGTTTGTGGTCATAATATCACGGCAAAGTTCGATAATCAGCCAAATCTCCACAGGAATTGTTGAGCTATGGCCCATGAATTATTAAAATTGGCATTTTTAGCTGATTCCTCATCAAACTTCATGAAAAATTTTGTGGCCATAACATCTCAGCCAAGTTCGATAACCAGCCAAATCGCCCCAGGAATTGTTGAGTTACAGCCCTTGACTTATCTTGTATTGTCGTTTTTAGCCGTTTCCGCTCATTGTTGAGTCATGGCCCTTGAATTATCTAAAATCGTCAGTTTTAGCCATTGCTGCTCTTTGAATTGAACAGTTTTCATCCAATTTTTCACCAAACTTCAGGAAAATGTTCGTGGCCATAATATCTCGGCCTAGTTCAATAATCAGCCAAAACTTTTAACTGTGTCAGGAACTAACAATATTGAATACGTTATGGCACAGTACAGTTAGTAGATAAATCTACTTCACTGTCATGTCATGTGACTGGTGTGAATGAATGGCTTGTTTTACCCATAGGTTACACACCAAAAAATTGTTTTACCCATAAGTTACACACCAGGCATTTGTTTTACCCATAGGTTACAAACCAGGCATTTCAATATGTACCATATATTCTCTAATAAACGCCCCACCTTAATAAACACCCCCCCTAAATTTTAGTAACATCCAAACCTCCGTGCCTAATTAATGCATCCCTTATTGTGATTTAAACACTGAATGAACATGCATGCAGGACACATCTTTTTATAAACCTTTGAAAGAAATGTTTTCACAATATGCTTTAGAGTCATATAATAATGTTTTCCATAAACTGATATACTGTATAGCGCTAAATGTCTGCAGTGCCAAATAGTGGCATTTTTAGAAGTGTTTTTAATGAGCAGTGTCATAAATTTGCACAATCGGTAGTTTCCGCCAAAATAAAACCATTGTACATACTTTTGATATAATTATAATGGCGAGACTTGTATAGCAGCTTTGTATTTGTCCCGATTAGATTGTTTTCACACGTTCTTTTAAAGTCGCTATATACATACTTGTTATAAACTGTAGGAGAATTGTGGTTGACAGCTAAAATAGTCAACATTAAACCCCTGCCATAAATAGTACTTATATAGTATATGACAGAAAACAACAAACTGGACTTGCCATAAACGCCTTCTTATGGGAAAATAGAAAGCCCCCGGGGGAGTTGATCAGGGATTATAGGGTTACTATGAAAATATATGTCAGCCAATGTTTAAAGCAGAAATAATGTTCATGAACGATGTGTTTAGAGAACCTTAATTTTTTTTGTACACAAAATTACCCAAAATATAATTAATTATACAGTTGTGCATAGACAGCAGCTGTGCAAGTAAATTTTGCGAATGGATAAAATGTTTACTATGAATGACAGCGTTAATTTGATAGCATTTTCTAAACAACACCACCATATGTGGTGTGGCGTGGACAAACCGGGCTTAATGCATGTGTCCGCACAGGCTAATCCGGGACGACACTTTCCACCTTCAGTAGATGTATGCTTAGAAGAGACTTCCTTGAAACAGAAAATACCATAAAAGCGGACAGTGCCGTCCTTGAGCCTGTGCAGACTGCACCGGCTAATCTGGGACGACATTTTACGCACATGCATTAAGCCCAGTTTTCCCATGACAAGCCTCATATTTTGTGTTTCTGCAAATATTTCAAAGTATTCGATCAGTAATGTGAGAGATCTGACTGTTGGAATGCAGGAATGGCAGTTATATCTGTTGGATGTTTCACTATTTAACAATATCGAATTGATTAACTGAACCAGTTAATCTGCATTCTCAATACAGTGATTTTAAGAAACATACTAAAATTCATTAAATACTGTGTCAAAACAATAATTACCGCAACATGTTTCATCAGATATATAATACATGATTAAATTATATTGAAAATATGATTGCACCCATATTTACCATTCACAGTTTACGCATGTTATCTCATTTTATTATGCACCCACTTTTAGGGGGTGGGAATATAGATTTGCCTTTGTCCATCCGTCCATCCTTCCATCCTTTTGTTTGTCCATCACGCGGAACTCAACAAGTATTCTTCTAGAGTCATGAAACTTAATAAACATATTTATCAGCATGTGAACTTGTGCACCTGGGTATTCTGGTGCGTTTTTTTTTTTACAGCAGCAGAGTTATGGCCCGTTTTTTAGCAAAAAATGACATTTTTGGACTTGTGTCGCATGTAACTCGTTAAGTATAACTGCTAGAGTTATGAAACTTTATAAACATATTCATCAGCTTGTGAACTTGTGCACCTGGGGATAGTAATTGCATGTGATTTTGTGACAACCAGCAGAATGTGGGGGCACCCGTGTCCTTTGGACACGTGTCTAGTTTTGTCTGTGATATATAGAATATATGAATGTACTTATATGTAGACAAAATCTAAACATTGTTATTTTGTTGATAGAACATTGCTGAATTTATATTTGTTTTGCTATTAACATTTGCAACAACTGAGTTTTCTCATAGTGAACAACCCCAGTGTATTGTGGCTTTGATGTTTTGTTGTGTAAACTTTGCCATTAAACATGTGATGTATCAGAGTGCAATAATTGGATAAAACACATATTAATTATGCACCCCATTGTAGATGGCAGGGTGTATTGGTTTGCTAATGTTGGTCGGTCTGTCGGTCTGTTTCGGAGTTTTGGCCCTTGTATTTTCTAAAATTGGCCTTCTTAGCCGTTTCCAACATTTTTAATCCAATCTTCACTAAACTTCATGAAAATGTTTGTTATAATAATATCTAGGTCAGGTTCAATAATCAGCCAAATCTCCCTAGGAATTGTGGAGTTATTGCCCTTGAATTATATAAAATAGTCTTTTTAGCCGTTTCTGCTCTCTAAATCCAACAGTTTTCATCCAAACTTCACCCAACTTCATGAAAATGTTTGTAAGGCATAAAAAGAAATATATTTGTTTCAGGTTACATGACCAACAAAATTAGGGATGTAGGTAGGGATTAATTTTTTCGAAGAACAACATTTTTCGAAGAAAATTTCGATTGGGGTATGTTGTGGGGTTGTGGAGGCGTCAACTTTTCGTTTCTGCTCTCTAACTCAAGAACGGATTGAGATATTTTAATAACTTCATACATAGATACCGTATGTCGAGACCTTGCTTGCGATTGCATATGGTGTGGGTGGGGTCAAGGTCACCGTTACTGAAAAATAGAAAAACGATTTATGCTCAATAACTTGAGAATGCATCGAGATTATTTGATGAAAATTCATACATATATACCTTATATAGAAGCCTTGCTTGAGATTGCATATGGGGGTGGGGGTGGTCAAGGTCAAGGTGACAGTTACTAAAAATAGAAAATGGTTTCCTCTTAATAACTTGAGAACGCATCAAGATATTTTAATGAAACTTCATAAATAGATACATTATATTGAGATCTCTCTTGGGATTGCATATGTGGTGGGTGGGGTCAAGGTCAAGGTCACCGTTACTTAAAATAGAAAAACGTTTTTCGCTCAATAACTTGCTAATGCATCGAGAGATTTTAATGAACTTCATACATAGATACCTTATATCGACACCTCACTTGGGATTGCATATAGAGTGGATGGTGTCAAGGTCTGCATTACTAAAAATAAAAAAATGGTTTCCGCTCAATAACCGTAGAATGCATGGAGATATTTAAATGAAACATCATTCATAGATACCTTGTATCTAGACCACGCTTGGGATTGCATATGGGGTGGATGAGATCAAAGTCAAGGTCATTGTTACTAAAAAATACATAAACGGTTTCTGCTCAATAATTTGAGAATGCTTGCGATATTTTAATGAAACTTCATACATAGATACCTTATAACGAGACCTCGCTTAGGAATGTATCATTATTGTGCTGACTTTTATGCATTTGGTTCGAAAAATTAGTTTTTTGTGGAATTTCCACGTTTCTTGTTTTATTATTTTTTTTATTTAGTAAATAGTCAACTTGAAGATTCTTAAACTAAATTAATATTCAAAACATATCTGTAATATCCTTAAACATAGTTTAAAAGTGGATTCTATCAAAACTAAATACTTATTTAACCAAAAAATATTTAATTATTGAAAAGCATAAATAAAACAAAAAAATATCTGACAACCCCAATAGATTTTCTAGGGTAGGGGCATTTTTTTAGGGTAGATCCAGTAACCTGAAACAAACATTTTTTTTTTTTACGCCTAATAATAATATCTACATCAAGTTCGATAATCAGCCTAATTTATCCAGGAATTGTGGAGTTATTGCCCTTGAATTATCTGAAATTGGCCTTTTTAGTGGTTTTGATTCTCTATCTCCAACAGTTTTCATTGGTCTTCACCAAACTTGACGAAAAAAAAATTTATAATAATATCTTGGGCAAGTTTGATAACCAGTCAAATTAGCTCAGGAATTGTGGAGTTATTGCCCTTGAATTATCTGAAGTTGGCCTTTTTAGTGGATGAATAGTTTTCATCTGATCTTAACCAAACTTCATGAAAATGTTTATTAGCATAATATCTTGGCCGAGTTTGATAACCAGCCAAATCGCCGAAGGAATTGTGGAGTTATGGCCCTTGAAATATCTAAAATTAGCCTTTTTAGTGGTTTATGTTTTCTAAGTCCACCACTTCATAGCCAATCTTCACCAAACTTGGTAAAAATTTTGTGGTTGTATTATCTCAGTTAAGTTTGATAATCAACCAAATCGTCCCATTAACTGTGGAGTTATGGCCTGTGATTAATCTAAAATTAGTCTCTTTAGCTATTTTAACCTCGAGGGGGGCATAACTGTTTTACAAACAGCTCTTGTTAGTTATTTTAACGTATAGGATGGCATAACTGTTCTTGTTAGATATTTTAACCTAGAGGTGGGCATAACTGTTTTACAAACAGCTCTTGTTAGCTATTTTAACCTAGAGGGGGGCATAACTGTTTTACACACAGCTTTTGTTAGATATTTTAACCTAGAGGGTGCATATCTGTTTTACAAACAGCTTTTGTTAGATATTTTAACCTAGAGGGGGGCATAACTGTTTTACAAACAGCTCTTGTTAGTTATTTTAACCTAGAGGGGGACATAACTGTTTTACAAACAGCTCTTGTTTGCACATGATTGCCATTATTTTGTGGAAACAAAATAAGGGATTGAGTTTGGGATTGCATAAAGAAAATAAGAAACACACTTGTTTGAAGAAATATTTAATTCACACAGCAAATATAATGCTACATATAATGCTTTCCAGAGTTTCCGTGAGATGCTTTGTCACAATTGTTTAAATATTTGTAATCTGTTACATATCTTACAGTTTTACAGAATTGGCTATTGAAATTTTGATATTAAATGAAAAAAATTCACACATTGACATGTGATTAAATTATGGCAGTCTAAAGAAATAAATAAGAAATAATTACTATAAATCTAAAGCTGGAGTGTTTTGTTTTAGTAATTGTTGGTTAATTATCATACATTTCTTTATTATAATTAATCAAAACTATGGGAAATGATAGTCATTTTGTCCTCTGCCGAATTCATATTCAACAAAACATTTATTTAGAAAATTATTTCAAACAATATCCTGATCTGATGAAAAATAAAGCTCGTAGAGTGTGGATAATTATTTTTTTATATCAATTAATAGTAGCCCAGTTTTTAACTGTACATGAATCAGTTTACAACTTCACATTACATTAAGGAAGACTACATACGTTTCAACACGATTTGACGATGCTCCTACCAATGGCTTGCACACCCGCTACATTTCACACACCTCTGTAATTGGCTCGAAAAGTAGTCCCAACGCATGTGGTTTTAGTCACATGATCATAACATTAAAAATGAAATGCACAACACCATCCACTCTTAGGAATCAAATTTATGATTTTTTTCCCCCTTTCTGATAATTTCAAAACCATTTATTATTTTTATGATAATTTTAAAACCATTTATTCTTTATTTCTATGCTTGTGGTCTTAAAAATCAACTGTAATGTGCATTAAATACATTAATTTGGTTTTGACAAGATTCTTGTCGTTGAGCCAGTTGCAGAGGTGTATGGTGAGAGCAAAGAAGGACAACTCTGCTAGGAGATTGTGCACATGCTTTTTAATACGTTATTTATGACATGGGCCAGATTTAATCCTTATTTAAACTTCAAACTTCACTGGGTCCATTGAGCTTTAGTTTAGATGTTAGTTTATCTGTGTGAACTAACAATTTGGAATATAAAAAATAAAAGAAGAAAATTATGTGAAAAAGATTGTAAAGTATTTAAATCAGAAACTACTGGAAAGCAGTTGTACATGTATACACACATACTGTTCAATGTAATAACAACATAAAGTATCAAAACAAATCTCCTTGCGTTAATATGAACAATTTCCAAATCAATACCTAAAGCTATTTGATAGGCCTTTTTTAAAGCAGCAGTCCAGAAATATGTTCATAAAAATAACCCTTCGCAGAAGTCGTTTCTGATGGACATCTTACCGAAATGTATACAAAAAATGCATTAAATTGATAAAATAAAAATGTTTGGTAACTTTTTATCGTATAATTATCTGTATGCAATAACTGGTGATGCCATTGGAGTAAATCAGCATGTACATTAGTGTATATTCTGTTCATACCAAGCGTTTTCGAACATAGACATTATAAAACGCCTTTCGTAAATAAGAAACAGTTTTCAGTCAAATAAACACCTTTAACATTCATTAGAACTATTGCCAATTTAAGATGTATTGAATTATATTTATAATTCTATGGACTGCGGCTTTGAAGACATTTGACAAACTATACGTAACTTGACAGCAGCAATGTTATTACAATATTGCCAGTTCTTATACAACAAGGAAGCATTATGCAAATTGATTACTTTGTACTTTCTCGGCCACATTAACTATAATATGATACAATTATTGTTGCCCATCAAGCTTGGTGATCATTGTGCTTGATGAACCTTCTATATATTCTTTATTTGAACTTGAGCTGTTTATACATTGATCAAAAAATTTACTAAAGGAAATCAAACACACACACAAAAACCCTAAACAAAGATCCCATGGGCCAGATTGCGCAATTGAGTAAGGAATACACGTATTTGAGCTGGATTTTTTCGCTAGAGCTTTTATAATTTCTGTACTCTATTCAGTTTAAAAAAATGTTGGATGGCCAACATTTTCATTTTGCTGCTGTTGTTTTTATTTGAAACTATTGTGAAATTTGATTACTATTTCCAATTATATGTTTTGAATAGATTAAGAGTCCCAAACAATGTTATTTGCAATAAGCTATGAGGGTCATTTTACAAGTAATAGACACAAATGGCCCATGGATCCTTAAAGGGTCATATCAATGGTAGGTTGCACAAAAGTTCCATATACAGAGAATTAATATCGTTAAAGGCACATGTTCCGCTTGAATTAATACTTCTTTGAAAATAATAAAATTATATTTGTGTGCAGTTTTAAAGAATATATACAAAAACGTAGCCTTTATGCCTTACCATACTATAAAACATTCATATATTGTTTACACTGTCAGCAAAAGTATATTTGTTTGTATTTTGATTGACTTTGATGAGGAATTCAAAGCTCGATTTAGTGGTAAGTATCCAAATATGATGATTTTGTAATGTCAGTGCGCATGACGTATTTAATTGCACATGTTTTTACACACAACACAATATACACGTTTTCTGAATTGGACAGTTACGCATGGTTTTACACTAATCAGATATGTAAACATATGCTGTGTTGATAAAAAGTTTACATGGTTGACAATGTTTTTTTTTGGAATAAGAAAATGTTGTTAAAAGTTGCGTAGCACTGATCGAATTACATTGATATTGGTAAAAATACTTTCTTTCCTTAATTAATAGTTGTGCATGTTGAATAGACACTTTCTCATGTGCTGCTATTGATATAAACACAATGCACATGCTGAATCATGTGAACAACTGATAAGAAAATTTTAGTATAGTGTTAGATTTTATTGTTCTGAGTCTGAATCCTGTAGAAACCATGTACTCAATAATTATTGTTTATCATACTTGTTTATATATTTTGTTTACATTCAGTACACATTAAGGCTGTTCTAATAATATTTTCATGTTCTTGTTTTAGTATATGTTTGTATTTTACATGTCAGCATTTCATTCAAATACCATCAATATGCCCCTTAAATATATCCAAAGTGTTCGATAATATATATATATATATATAACAAACAACACCTTGTCCCCATACACATAAAACACCAGATATATTTAACTAACAAAAACAAAGTCCCCATATACATTAAAACACAAAATACATAACATACTAGAAGTTCTATAGCTCGCAAACATGCATTCACCTGGTACACGTTGAATTGTTTCTAATATTTTATGATTGGTTTAGTATGTGCACGTGTTTCACATGTTTAACGATACCATAACAGTATTTTCTGTAACATTTCTTCAGTTTAACTCAAGTCAAGTACATAATCCAATATATGCATCTTAACATTTTTTTTATTATATTCATGCTAAAAGGTCAGTGTCAGATTAATGTTTGCGAGCTATACATGGACCCAAGCTCATTAAAATCGTGTCCTTGTGCCATTAATAACAAATAGGTTACAATACACTAATGCCACTGTATGGGCTTACTCTTTCACCACTACTTTATTAACTGACTGGATTTGATGACTACACATTAACAGGTCATGTTCAGATGACCTTTTTAAAGCCATTGGGGTCTTCAAAATGCTGTGGTACAACAACTATACCACTAAAACTTATGCATTTAATAAACATGCAGTCCTAGGTCTAAGCGCCTCAAGTAACACATTAGGCCAAAAAAATAAATTGTGTATTTGGGGCTAACTGAGGTAGGGTCGGGATTTAGTTTTTTAAACTTTTGTTTAAAGACACATTTCGGTTTGTAAAACGTTGAAAATCATTTAAGTTCTGATGAATATGGAATTCATAGAAAACATCTGACAATTGTCGCTAAAAACTTTGGGAGGAGTTTGCTTGGTAGGGTTGGGTTGCCTGAAACACAGAAATTTTATTTTTGGCCTAGCTTATGATTTTGCTCTGGAAAAGTAACTGCAAATGATATGTTTCTACATATCAGTGGAAATGCATGATTTTTGAAAAACTGTGTTGTGAAACAAGTGATTTCATTGGAAACAGAACTGCTAAGCACTGTCAGAGCCTGATCATATGGAAGATTACCTGTAATTCAATGTCTTTGAATCCCAACAGCAAATTTTTAGAGCAGTGTTAGAATTTGATTTTAATGAGATTGTAATTGACCCTCAAGGCAAAATTATAAAAATTTATTGGATAACTTACTTGGTTATATATGAAATACTAAATAAATGTTTGGAAATACAAAGCGCGAACCATATAAATGATTAAGTGAAATTGCCTTTCCTTTAATAAGGGGCAAACTATTTAATTTATGTATTCATTAAAACTATCACAAGCAAAGCAGCTTTAAAAATATGTTCATGTAGGCACTAAATTTTTTTTTGCAGTTTAGTATTACGAACTCAAACATAATTTGTAAAGAACCTATAGGTAAAATTGTTATGTTTTGAACTTCGTTATGAAATCTTTTCCAGATCTTACATCAGAAAACCAGAAAATGTCTATCTTTTATTTAAAAAATGTGTAAGCAAAATAAAAATGTTTTTGCCTTTCAATATTATAATGTTGCAGAAACTGAAACAATTCCCAATTATGTGTGATATACACAAAAGTAAAAGTTACCAAATTTTAACATTAGTTGCATACAAAAGAATAGAGATATTCAATGTTAACTGTAGAATCGTCCAAAGGAACAAAAATATTCAATGTTCAATTCAGTAACATACAAACAAACACAGATATTATATGTTCAGTAACATACGAATCATCAGTGACATACACAAAAGTAAAAGTTACCAAATTTTAACATTAGTTGCATACAAAAGAATAGAGATATTCAATGTTAACTGTAGAATCGTCCAAAGGAACAAAAATATTCAATGTTCAATTCAGTAACATACAAACAAACACAGATATTATATGTTCAGTAACATACGAATATTTTTATCTATAACATCAGTAGCATACAAAGAAACATAGGTAATCTAAGTTCACATCAGAAGCACTCAAAGGAACATTCAATATAGAAAAAAAAGTATTCAATATTCACATCAGTAATATACAAAGGAGGAAAGCTTTCCAATTTTCACATCAGTAACATACAAAAGAACATAGTTATGCAGTGTTCACATTTGGAACATAAGTATTTAATATTCAAATCAGTACCATACACAGAAGGATTTCCTATGTTCACATCAGTAACATACAAAAGAACATAGTTATGCAGTGTTTGCATTTGGAACATAAGTATTCAATATTCAGCTTCCACCGCCCGATTGCAACGGCTTCCTGGCCGGCACCGTCTGATTGTGCCCGATTTTGGATCAAAAACAGACACTGTGGGGGGGCAGTTCCTTATTTGTGAACGGGGATCATTCAGATCTTCATTTGTTGATTTTATAACTGTCTGTCCATAATTGTTGTTAAAATTCATCATTATTGTAGACACACAGTTTGTTGATGTTCAGAAATAAATCCACACACAGAACTGTTTCCTTTGTTTTAGCCTTGTTTTGAAATGAAAATATACCACATGTCAAAAGATGCTTTTTTTTGTACCAGGGTTGTTGTTTTGAATTTAAATTGCACATATTCCAGATAAAATACTTTCACAATATTAACTAGTTAGAAGATTAAAAATTATAAATCAATACTGTCCATTTGGATTTCAACTGAGTGTGATTGTGCCTAACCACCAAACAGAAAACTGGTGCTGTTACATCAGTGATAAGCTTTCACACCATGCTGTCCACGTCTGCAACAATAGGCCATGTTTGGAGGCTCTGTGGTAACTTCATCTGTCCTGGTTTTGTTTCAATTGATATTTCACATATTAGATTTAGCACTGTCTAAAATTATGATGTCACCAATAAAATTCGCTAGCAGAACCCATGAATATATTGGCCAGTGTTGAAAAATATGAGGCTTGTATTAATTTTTGTCGATGGTGTGTTATTGTGTTGCCTGAAAAGGCGACATATAGTTGTTACTATTCGGCGTCAGTTGCGTCGGCGGTGTTGGCGGCAGCGTCCCCTTTTGCTTGTCCATAGACTATTAAGGCTATCAACATGAAACTTCTAGCCAGATAGATCTCATTGAGGTGAAGTGCAGTGTACAAGAACCGCTACTCTGTACCTCATACTTTAGGAGTTATTGCCCTTTGTTTATTTTCATACTTAATGTTTCGTCTGGAGCATAACTCTTATACTATGAAAGCTATAAACTTGAAACTTCATAGGTAGATCAGATAGATCTCATGAGGAGAAGTGCAGTGCACAAGAGCCGTTACTCTGCATCACATACTTTTGGATTTATTGCCCTTTGTTTATTTTCATACTTAATTTATGTCTGGAGCATAACTCTTAAGACTATGAAAGCTAGCTACTTGAAACTTCATAGGTAGTTAGATCTCATTGAGGAGAAGTGGATTACACTCAAGAACCGTTACTCTGCACCTCATACTTTCCGAGTTATTGCCCTTTGAAAATTATCATACTTATTTTTGTGACACATTTTTGGTTTTCATTAGTCTTTTCTTTGCAATTAGCCAGAGCTTTTAAAGATTTTAATAAATCTGTTACAAAAAATTTGAGCATTAACCTAAAGTGCTTCTTCATTTGGATTCACGTAAGCTATCCGGCGTCAGGCGACACTTCAGACTCGCGGAGTTTTAGTTATTTATATTGAATATTTTTACATCAGTAACAAAAATGTACATTTAACAATGTCTGCATACACAACATAAAAACTATGATAAATAAGGAAAAAAACAACAACATAAAATGCATTGAAAGGAATACCTTTTCAGGATAAGGGTTGCTATGTGTTTCATTATAAATTTTCCTATAATTAATATAGAAAATCAAATGTGCATAATAATGATAATATATTTGTTATGTTGATTAATCTTCATACCACTTTATTGAGCTCCAAGATTTACTGTTAACCTAAAATATTTATCAGTAGAAGAAAAACAAGTACATTTTGTAAACATGTACAACAAAATCAGGTACTTATAATAAGCCAATCTATTAGCACCTGATATTGTAGCAACCAAATAAACTGTTAATAATGTCATCATAGTATGATTTGATACAACTTTTTACGAAATTGCACAAATTTTCTCCTTTTCCTTCTCCAGTGTCGCAATCAGTTTTTCTAACTCTTTACATTTATCCTCCTGCTCTTTTTGTTTTTTCTCATACTCCTTCTCCTTCTCTTTAACTGCCTCAGCGATTTCTTTTTGTTTTTTGTCCTCCTCCTCCTGCTTCTCTTTAATTGCAATCTTTTTTTTTAACTCTTTATATTTATCCTCCTGCTTTTTTTGGTTTTTCTTATACTCCTTCTCCTTCTCTTTTACTGCCTTTGCGATCTCTTTTTGTTTTTTCTCATACTCCTCCTTGTCTTTAACTGCCTTAGCGCGCAAATAATCATACTGTTGTTTTAACTTTGTAATTTCAGCTTCTTTAATTTTCCTAGCTTCAGACGCTTGATCTTCAAGTTGTTTCTTATAATTCTCCATCACTTTAATCTCTGTTTGGAGTGCCTCTGCTTTCAAAGCTACAGCAAATTCAGCTTCTTTTTTAAAACGTGAGCTGAAGTAAGGAATAGGCTTGCTAGCATTTGCCCTGTCAATGGAAGCGAACATATCTTTTATCATATCTGTTTTATCTTCTGCTGAGGCTTTATTGTCTATGTACAACACCTTATTTTTACAAAACTTGAATACAGATGTAACTGCTGGCTTTGCATGCTCTGTATTGCTTGGCATGTGCTTTTCAACTTCATCTTCATCTTTAGTAAAAGTCATGATTACAAAAGCGTAATCACTAGCTCCATCTTCAAAGAACTCGATGATTCTGCGAAATTGGTTGTTGATATCTGAGAACTTATTTGGATCTACTACAAAACAAACAGCATTAAATCCTGGTTGCAAATTGTTCTCGCTTCCTAACAGTTTATTATTTAAATCTGTGTCACTTAGGCTGAAGATGTTCTTCATCGGGAATTCCACAATCTTTATTTTGCGACCAAAGTTTTCCCCATCCTAAAAAATATAAATAATAAAAAGTTTATAATCAGCAAGATAGTAGATATTTCATCTGAATGGAAAAGGTAGATTTCTTAAACAAGACGGCCAAGATGGCCCTGGGTCAATCATAGTAGCTTCAATCTCATTATAATCAAATCCTAACATCTGTTAGGATCTGAAGACATTGTATAACATGTAACATTCAAATGACCTCCTGAGCAATGAAATATCAGCCCTGCAGCGCCCAATGAAATAGCATTTTGCACAGCAATGCTTGGCCATGTTTCTGAAAAGTGATGCATTTCCAGCTGATCCTCTGGAATAAATCATTTACTGTTAAATTTTTACTTGGATAACAATGGATATACTGGTACCTTAAGTGAGTAAAAATCCTAAGTTCATGGTAATTTTGTGCATATTATGCTGGGTTGTCGTCCAAACTGACCGTTTCAAACGAGATATGGGCCGGCTCAAATGTTCAAAGAAATAAAAATAAATTATGGTGTACCTTGTTCTGAAAGCCTGTCTTTAAATGGTAATATCCAATAAAGTTTTCCATAGTTTCCATTTTAATTCCAAGACATGTGTATTTCGTCAACCCCATTTAAATCTCCAATTTATTAAATGCAACAAAACAATCTCATTGTTTTTACACCCTTGATATTTTGCCTAGAATGCTAATTCATTAATGCTCTATTTACAGTGGTTGCCTTGTTTAGGTACATTAGTATTGATTGATGCCTTTTCACACCAAACCATGTGCTGAGCATGTTACACACTTAATTGCTACAAACTGCTAGACAATGGCCCCAATTGAGCATAGACATCAAAGACTTTTGAAGTCAGTCCAACATTGTTGCTATGGGTGTTGCTAACAGTTTGCAGATTTGGAAGCCCATCAAATTTATGATGTCATCCTGTCACTCTTAATTTTATCATGTGTTAATATTCATGACTCATGTTTTCAAGGGATTGTTTTTGTTCTTCAAATTGAAAAAATTATTGCAAGGTAATTTGAAGGCAGTGTTTTATTGATAAAAAACTTTATGAATTAATATTAACAAAATATAATTAATCTATAATTTAAATTGTTTAGTTTCCAAAACAGTGTTAAGACTATTAATCTAAATGTAGTGATTGTAGTTCAGTATGTATAAATCATTTAAATGTGTTACAAATTGAAGTAGTCAAGTCATACAAAATGACACAAATGTTGACAGTTTTATTATTATATTCCTCGTTTTTGTGTTATTTCTATAATTAATTATACAAAATCTGAACTGTTAAAATTAATGAGATAAATAAAGGTAAATAAAGGATAAATTTCATAGGGCAAATTATCATGAATCATGTGTCTAAAATCGCTAAAATTTTGAAACTAAATAATAAAAAAAAATGATATGGGGGCATACCCTGAGCCCCTAGATCAATCACACATTCCAGGTTTGAACCTCTGGCCTCCTCAATTGGTAATTGGGCCTTCTTGAAAAAATCTTAATGACAACCCTGAGTATGTGTGCTTTATATATGAAGCTATACTACTACATTTTGAAGGCAACAGTTTGATTGGCTCCTGAAAAGGTAATCTGAACCTGACCCCTAATGCTAAGTCATCAGATCTAGTGAGCGGATAATATACTAGCATCAGACTGGAGATGATTTTAATGAGATTGATAGTAGCTTGTACAAAATTTAATGTAATAACATGTGCCCTTATCCAAGCTTTAGCGCTGGATTAAGGTCATTATTGGAGTAAAGCTGGAGGCTGAGCATGTATAGATAGCATTCTGGACGTATGAGGGGATCCGCACTTAAAACAGCGAAAAAATCTACTAACCATGCACATGCGCAGTCGCAACGGAAATGACACACCGAAAACATACATTATATTTAACATGGTTTTATTGCCATCAATACCAAAAGGGCGGGGATTAATAAAATCATATAAAACATCAAAAAGGATAAAATATTATCCATAAAAACATAATATAATTATGCACAATAAACAAGAGGAGGGTCTATACATACTCAGCCACTGGCTTTACTCCAATAATAACCTTCATCCAGCGCTAAAGCTTGTATGAGGGCACATTATTTTTGTAAAGCCTTCAGCTTTCACATGTATAGATAGCATTTTGAAAGGCAACAAAACAAAAACTTCCATTGAACTTAACTAAAATACATTTCTAATAATTTATTGAGCCTAGTAACATATCATCGTAGGACCTAACCAGACAGTACAGCATTACTAAAAGACACATTGCTTGAACTATTCAAAGTACATCTATAATAAAACTTTCTAAATGTTTTTGTCCGACGTCCAATCTGCAGTGTCTAAAATAGTCCTTAATGAACATCTGTTGTAAAAGCTACAGATGTAGAAGCACCTCTGAGTAATTAAATGTGCCTAAACATGGTCAGCGTCCATACCAGAAATTCTAATATGGACTTCAACCATCTAGCAACAGTGATAGTAGTCATTTGCTTGAAAGTTTTATAGTATACAAGCACAAACCGTGACTTCCTTACAGATTCTATATCAGCAATATAGGCAAGAAGTGTATGCATAGCACGCAGTGCCTCATCACGAAAATGCTCCACTTTCAATGTAAAAGAATGTCCTAATAGAGACTATTTGAAAGTAAACACAACGCCCTGTTGTTTAATAAACATATTATCAATATTCATAGATACCAAGGTCTGAGCTCTTGGTGCCAAAGCCAGAAGAGCTATAGTTTTCAAAGTCAACATCTTCAAGGATAAAACCTGTATAGGCTCTAATGTTTCCAAATAGTTCAACACAACAGACACATCCCATGTAATAATATACCAGGGTTTAGGAGGTAGGCACAGAAAACACTTTTCATAAACCTAGATACTAAAACACAATCCTTACCCAACGATTACTAAAAAAGGGAAATAGTTTGTAGCAGCATAGCTTAATGTGTGTTAATCACTGAATATGATTTTCTCAATCTAGAAAGATAATACAAATAACTAAGTATCACTGCTTCAGTCATGTAAAAAGGGATAACTACCCAGGATACCATTCCAAGTATACAAGTGCTACGATGTGAATTGGTACTGCTTCTTTGTTCTGACTGAACTCTTCAGCTGGCCAAGAAATTCCCAGGACATTAGGGGATTTCATGATACAACCACCGGGATCAAGTGCAGAGGCCTCCTCAAAGGGTGAAGTTGATAGTTATGCCATGGAGCTAATAGGTTCTTGTCCCTGGATAACCTTATTGAAATGGATAAAATGATTTCAAAAATCAAAGGAAACCAAGATTGCGAAGTATATTAAGGAAAATAAATAACACCTTTTCACCTTGTATATCAATATCTTGTTTACCACCTTTCCAATCATATTAAGTGGAGGAAATATGTATGGAATTCATTCACTCCAAGGGAAATTAAAGGCATTAATTGCGTAAACGCCCAGTTCTGGAAACCAGGACACAACAATAGGAAATTATTTATCCAGCTTGGAGGAAAATAAATCAATATCAAGGTAAAAACATAATTATTACATAATGTCTACATAATCTCTGAAACATTACACATTTCAGTCCCCATTCAGTAGAGTCCAAGAAAATTCTAAATTAAAAATCAGCTTTGTTTTGAACTCCTGGAACATAAATTGCGGACGAAATAATATCTCTTTCACAACACCAATCCCAAATTACTTGAGCAAGAGAATCCATACATGTAGCTCAACCCATTCATCCAAACTCGTTTCTATAAGAAACAGCTCTTACATTATCTGACTGTACTTGAATGTAATCAGTAATACTTAGACAAAAGCCCAAAACAATAAATATTAATTCTTGACTCCATTTGCGAACACCTACCATAAGCATGGAGATGCCTGACTAGGTCAACACAAGCAGCCCCTTCAAATGAGGCATAGGTTTGGCAATGAACATCAACTTACTTTTGTCTAATGGATTTCACATTGTTCGGCGTAGCTGTCTAAGATCACTTTTGACCTAGATTTCTTGCGATAATTTTGCAGCGGGAATATTGAATGCCAATAGAATTGGGCAAATTTTCTAATTTTAGTGAATGCAAACTTCAAATAATGGTTTAACGTATACCAATAACTGTTGCATACTTTTGGGGATAAAAACTTTACATAATTGTTTACATAAGCGTTTGAATTAAAGTTATAAACATATCTTCGACATACACTCTAAAAATGAACATAATTATGAAAAATTTTACTCATTGTATTTCATGATCAGAATGTTATATTCATTCACATAATGATATAACTATATTGTTTAGCCTACATAATCGGCGCGCTCTATAAATAGCAATTGCAAGCTACAATTCACGGGGACGACAAGTCGGTGACAACGTACAATGTTGCCTGTTGAGCTCGCAAGCACAAACTATAAAGTGGTAAATTTCTGGTATTTTTCTGATAAATAGACAAAACAAATATTAACAAATTTGATTGAGCTTATATTTCCTATTATTTTATCATTGTGTAAAAATATTATTGTGAGCTGTAACCGACTGTCGTCCCTGTGAATTAATTCTAGCGAGTAAAACTCCAGCAGGAGAATAATTATAAAAATAGCGCACGGTAAAGCTGTGTTAATACACACGCATCAATTAGCGTCTGGAGAATCCTAAACCCGAGAATTGCAATAAATGGGGAATTCATAAACTTACTGCTCATTCATTCCCGCTATTATTTTCTGACAATGTTAATTTGTTAAATTTACTTGACATATTCATGTATCAATTATGTTGACGTAAATTACTAGTATTTATCTTATTCATGTATCACTGGTGTAAACATGGGGCTATATGATCGGTTTATTCACGGTAAAGATATTAATAATTATTGAGTTTATCTAAAATTAATGTCGGAGGCCGATACATTTTCTTATAGTGTCCGAAAAATCCGAGAAGTGTCCTTAGTAGGGACCGAAAAATCTGGGGTCTGAGAAGTCTCCTTAGTAGGAACCAAAAATATGGTGTCCGTGAAGTCACTGCTTGGTCCTCTCGTATTATATTTAGGGTAAACAACCAATGTCCTTAAAAAAAATAATATTGAGATGCCATTTACAAATGACCTAAACTGCCAAGATGATCGGTTACGGGACTTCTCAGATCCCAGATTTTTTGGTCCCCACCAATATTAGGAGACTTATTGGACCCCAGATTTTTCAGACACTATAAGAAAACTTCTCGGACCCAAAAGTTAAATTGAGATAAATTTATTAATTTAAAAATTAAATAAAATTACCATTAATATCTATGCCGTGAATAAACCAATCATACAGCTCCATGTTTCCTCCAGTGATATATTTAAACCACAATAATTTATGTTAACATAATTGTTATCTGAATTTGTCAAGCCAATTCAACAAATCAACAATTTAAGAAAATAATTTCGGGAATGAATTAAAATTATTTTGTATCAGACGAGTCTATATAGTTATTTATAGTACCGGTAATTTAACATTCTTGTTAGTTATCTAATATAATAATGATTTGAAGTCAAATAAGCATTTATACTGTGTATCCCAATAACAAGCAATAGTCAGGGAACATTCAGCGATTTTTGAAATGTTAATACTCTATTTTTGATAACGCAAACATAACAATTCATTAGACTATGACGATTTTAAATTATATCAGTAGATATATGATATATCAAGGGTTCCTGTGTATAATTAGTATTGCAAATTGTGTAAGAATGCTAAGCGAATAACAATTTGACGTATTCAGAATCTTCTTTTATAACATTTCATCTATACAAAATGTAGCATGTTTTTTACAGATTAAATAACATCTACAGGAGAAGTTGATAAAAAGATGCAATTATAAATAATCGTTAATAAATCGTAACCACAATTTTAATTCAAATTAACCGTAAGTTTATGAATATATAAATTCACCATTTATTGAAATTTTTAGGTTTATGATTCTCTGAACGCTATTATTGATGCATGTACGAGTATATTAATAACACAGATATTCAACGGTTGCTAACTAGGCTCACTATTTCTAGAATGACACTACTGTTTCTGGAATGTGATGAACTCGTTAGAACCAATGGGCTACATGGAACGGCAAATCTGCGAATGAGATTTATGAATGGGAACATTGCACAATTGCTATTTATAGAGCATACAGCTTATATAAATGTAGGCTAAACAAATATAGTTATTTCCTTACGTGAATGAATACAGCATTCTGTTTATGGAATACAATGAGAAAATACGTTCAGTATTAGCCTCAGTTCTAGAGTATATGTCGAGGATATATTTATAATTTCATTTTAACCGCTTATGTAAACAATTATGTAAATTTTTAATCCCCAAAATTATGCGTCAGTTATTGGTATACGTAAAACCATTGTTTGAAGTTTGCATTCCTTAAAATTAGAAGCTTTGCCCAATTCTATTGGCATTCAATTTTCCCGCTGCATAATTATCGCAAGAAATCTAGGTCAAAAGTGATCTTAGACAGCTACGCCGAAAAAATGACATCTCAATATTAATTTCTAGGCCGATCATCTTATTTTAAAGACATTTCTTGTTGCTGTTAACATTATTTATCCACCAATATAACTTTCTGACCCTTGCCTCAGACAGCTGCAATTTAATACTAAAGTCTACATAATTCTGGATACCTACTAATTTTTCTCTTATAAGTGTACAGTAATGCATCTTCGCTTCACAATTTGCAAAATATGTGTCAGTGACAATTCCACAGAAATAAGCTAATTGTCTATCCACTCTATAGAAACCAGCATGTGGCCATAGAAATGATATTTTCCATGCTTTTATCAGCCAAGTAAACCTTAAACTTGACAGAATCAATAATAAAACCAAAGAATGTAATTCTCTGACAAGGTTGTTGTTACACAGATTGGTGCCAGTTCATATCAAAACCTAATGCAGCCAAGTTATCAACCAATGTATTGGTATTATAAAAACACTCC
This sequence comes from Congeria kusceri, assembly GCA_027627225.1. Classification (NCBI taxonomy): domain Eukaryota; kingdom Metazoa; phylum Mollusca; class Bivalvia; order Myida; family Dreissenidae; genus Congeria; species Congeria kusceri. The sequence goes on from CM051035.1 coordinate 14,700,440, forward strand.
AGTTTGATACGGTTCGTATTAATGGAGTCATCAATATAATAACATTGAATGTTTTGCATTTTAAACCATGCAAAAACAGGTTTGAGAAGTTTCATAAACAAATATGGTGCATTTCATAAAGCAAAAAGAAAATATACACATTTGTATAGTCTGCCATTCCACAAAAATTTCAGGAATTTAGTGTCCGTTTCATGTATAGGAACCAAAAATTAAGCATCAATGAGCTATATTTATGAAAAAAACAACATTCCTATGTACAAGATCTAAAACAACATAAAAGGTCTCTCTCTTGCTAAAAAAGGTTGTATTCAACCAACAGATTCAAATATTTTACATTAATAACTGGTCTATATTCTCCATTCGACTTGGGAACAATAAATTAAGTTGATATGAATTCACCAGTTTCATGAAAAGTTTCAACGATAGCACCTTCATTTAAAATCCATGAATCATTCGTAATTAGTTTCATTTAAAAAAAAAGAAGATTTCTTAAATTACCAACAACACTTACTTTATTCAATCCTGATGGTATGGGGCTGTAAAGATTGCAGTCGGTGCTCTCCTAGGAGGCCTGGACCTGCCATACTGTCTGTAACCCCAATAAGTAACTCATTGTGGGTGAGGTTGATTTCTGCCAACCTGACTGAACGATCCCAAAGGATGTCTAGGATACCTTCTCTGCCTGGAGAACTGTAATTTTTATTTCCACAGTGGCCTCCAACGTATATGTAGGAATCTGTTCCCAGCGAAACTTGAGAATCACAATTTTTTAATTTTCTTTGAAATATCATTCTCGAACAACATAGTTGTAATGAGCATAGAAGTCTGACACAGACTGGCATACTTCTTAAAAACATTGCCAAATTATATACGTTCTTTCTTAAGATAATTGATACTGAATCTGTCAAAACAGAGTCAGAGAATCAGATAACAAGGTAAGTGCCTCCGAAGTTACATGGCTTTTCAATAACTCTGCCAAGTGAATAATAGGCACAATACGGCAGAAACTAAAGACAGAAAATTGACCATAAGCCTGTCTTTAGCATGTTCTTGTGTAATTATCTCCATATCTCCTGGTTCACAAGAGGCAGTGTAGCCTTGTCAAATTTTCAGGAATTTTATACTTATTCAAGAGCACATCTGTATAACATTGAACTGTGCAAGACACATTGATAAGCTTTGCAAGAGAGTCTGGAATAGATTTTCCTTTCACAGGTACTTTCAATTTGGGTAAAAACCCTTTCATTATCACTTATTTTGTCGTTCTGATTGTCGCTAGAACCAAACAAAGCTTCAGAAAAGCTACGATTTAAATCACTATAATCCTCATTGTCAGAGACATCTCTAGCATCAAATTCAACTGTCAATGGCTCAAATGGTACCCCGACTTTATCGTCGGCCTCTAGTACCACGTGGCTAACCACATGCTCTGAAAATACCCGAAGGTGAAATGCCAAGCAAATTCCTCAAAGACAAATTGTCCTTCTGTGACAACTTCGTAATGACAAAAATATTATTGTTACTGTCCGAAGACGTATTCCTCTTGTCCGAAGACGTATTCTTCTTGTCCGAAGACTTACTTCCTTTCTAAACACTCTTTCAGGGTAGTCATACAAGATTTCAATTAAGTTTAGGACTGACTTTTCTTCGACGGCTGCTCCGTTACCGTGTCAGAACAACAGGAAAATTCACAGTCAGATAATGAATTGTCACCTAATTACAAGATATCTTTGTTGTCCAACATGGTGTATAAAAAAAAAAAAAAAGTTTAAATTGACAAGCCCAATTTACGTGTGAACCCCTCAATGCCAAAACGTTTTATGCATGTTTTCGGTGTGTCATTTCCGTTGCGACTGCGCATGTGCGTGGGTAGGTCAGAGCGTAGTAGAATTTTTCGCTGTTTTAAGTGCGGATCCCCTCATACATCCAGAACGGAATGCTATTTATACATGTGGACGCTGAAGGCTTTATGAAAATAATGATTGTTATGAGTGATGTAGCAAATGAAGGATGAAAAGTTGGAACTACCTTCCAGACCGGGAATTGAAGCCTGGTCCTTCTGTCACAAGCCCAGTACTTACACGACCAGACAACTGAGGCATCTCTAATATTTTGCCTAATATTCTCTATTTACAGCATCATGCATATTAAACTGTTAGATGCAGAGGCTGTCTACATCAGCTCAGATGATAAAATTACACTTCTGAGATAAATACTGAATATAATATTCAAAATAATCCCGAGAATTTACCTATAATTTACCATTTAAGCTTTTATTACCGCAAGCTATTACTTACCCTTTTTTGAATGTCTGCTTTCCCCTGTGTTGGAGCGTTTTCAGGAAACGTGTATTCTCCCAGAATCGAGTTCCCAGTTGCACTTTTGCCATGGCCAGGAAGTCCAAGGAGGAGAATTCTTAGATCTAACAATTACAGAAACATAACTTATTTTACACTGTTTATCAATTATATTTGCCCATAATTAATTTAAGACAAGAGGGCAAGTAAGACCAGACGCTCTTCTGGTCCTAGGGCTACTTTTTGTGATGCCTGAAAAGGCTACATATAGGTGTTACTTTTGTCTGCGTCGGCGGCGGTGTCTGCTGCGTCGGCGGCGGTGTCTGCTGCGTCGGCGGTGGCCTCCCCTTTTGCTTGTCGGGAGCATAACTCTTAGACTATTAAAGCTATCAACATGAAACTTCATAGGTAGATAGATCTCATTGAGGAGAAGTGCAGTGCATAAGAACCTTTACTCTGCACCTCATACTTTTGGAGTTATTTCCCACTGTTTATTTTCATACTTAAATTTGGCCGGAGCATTACACTAAGACTATGAAAGCTATCAATGTGAAACTTCATAGGTAGATATATCTCATTGAGGAGAAGTGCAGTGCACAAGAACTGTTACGCTGTATCACATACTTTTGGAGTTATTGCCCTTTGTTTATTTTCATACTTAATTTTTGTCTGGAGCATAACTCTAAGACTATGAAAGCTATCAACTTGAAAGTTCATAGGTAGATAGATCTCATTGAGGGGAAGTGCAGTGCACAAGAATCATTACTCTGCACCTCATACTTTTGGAGTTATTGCCCTTTGTTTATTTTTATACTTAATTTTTGTCCGTAGCAAAATTCTAAGACTATGAAAGCTGTCAACTTGAAACTTCATAGATAGATAGATCTCATTGAGGATAAGTACAATGCACAAGAACCATTACTCTGCACCTCATACTTTCAGAGTTATTTCCCTTTGTAAATGTTCATACTAATTTTTGTGTCGCATGTTTGGTTTTAATTAGTCTTTTGTTTGCAATTAGCCAGAGTGCAGTGCTTTTGAAGATTTCAAATAATCTGTTTAAAAAAAATTTGAGCATTAACCTAAAGTGCTTCTTCATTTGGATTCACGTAAGCTATCTGGCGTCAGGCGACACATCTGACTCGGGGAGTTCTAGTTAAACAGACTCATCACTTGTTATGCCCCCCTTCGAAGGAGTGGGGGTATATTACTTTGCACCTGTCCGTCGGTCGCTCGGTCTGTTGGTCGGTCGGTCGAATGGTCGGTCTGTCCGTAGACCATTTCGTTTCCGCTCGATATCTAAAGAACACGATCAGTTAAGTTGGTATGCTGGTTACTTGGTAGAAAAGGAAGACGCCTATTGATTTTGAAGTTAACAGGTAAAAGGTCAAGGTCACCGTTGCTAAAAATAGAAAAACAGGTGCCGCTCAATAACTTAAGAAAGCATTGAGATATTTTAATGAAACTTCATACATAAATACCTTATATTGAGCCCTCGCTTGGAATTGGATATGGGGTGGGTGGGGTCAAGGTCAAGGTCACCATTACTAAAAATAGAAAAACGGTTTCCGCTCCATAACTTGAGAAAGCATCGAGATATTTTAATGAAACTTCATACATAAATACATTATATTGAGACCTCGATTGGGATTGCATATGGGGTGGGTGGGGTCAAGGTCAAGGTCACCGTTATTAAATATAGAAAAATGGTTTTCGCTAAGTATCTTGAGAACGCATTAATCTATTTTAATGAAACTTAATCCATAAGAACCTTATATCGAGACATTGCTTGGGATTGCATATGGGGTGGGTGGGGTCAAGGTCACCATTACTGAAAATAGAAAAACGGTTTCCGCTCAATAACTTGAGAAAGCATTGCGATATTTTAATGAAACTTAATATATATATCTTATATCATGACCTCACATGGGTTTGCTTATGGGGTGAGTGGGGTCAAGATCACTGAAATTAAAAGTGGAAAAACGGTTTATGCTCAATAACGCATTGAGATATTTTAATGAACCTTCCAACGAAGATACCTTATATCGAGACCTTGCTTTGCATATGTGGTGGGTGGGGTCAAGGTCACTGTTACTAAAAATAGAAAAACAGTTTTCACTTAATAACTTGAAAACCTATTGAGATATTTTAATGAAACTTCATATATATATATATATATATATATATCAGGTGAGCAACCTAGGGCCATTGTGACCCTCTTGTTTTGGTTATAAAATCTCTTGATAACTATCAAAGACATTAAATTGAAACTCAAGATACTTGTTTATGGTGCTGCCCCATTCTGCAGACATGAGGAGGTAACTCTTTCAAGGATTTTGTAGGAGTTATTACCCGTTTTACAACTTACAATTTTCGCTTGAGGTCAAATTTCTCAATACCTGTCAATGAGGTTTTGACTTGAAACTCAAAGTACTTAATCACAGTGAAGAATTTATTCTGTAGACAAGAGGAGGTAACTCTATCAAGGATTTCATTTAAGTAATTGCCCTTTTTTCAACTTTGAATTTTTGCTTCAGGTAAATTTTCACACTAACCATAAGAGATATTGACTTGAAACTCAAAATACATGATCAGAGTTATGAATCCATTGTGTAGACTAGATCAGGTAACTATATCAAGGATTTTGGTGGAGTTATTGCCCTTTTTAGTCCCCTACCGGTGTTTCACCGGAGGTGACTATAGGTTTACCCTCCGTCCATCTGTCCATCCGTCTGCAAAATATTGTTCCTGCGATAACTCAAATAGTACTGAAGATACTTTGATTAAACTTGGTATACATATAAACAGGAATGTGAGTATTATGCATGACCTTTTATTTTTCACCAGTCAAAGGTCGCGTGACTGTTACTAAAAATAGAAATAAACTAAAACAAACTGGATCCTGCAATAAGTCAAAAAGTACTGAAGATATTTCAATGTAACTTGGTTTACATATAAACAGCAATGTGAGGATTATGCAGGACCTTTTATTTTTCACCAGAGGTCAAAGGTCATGTGACTGTTACTAAAAATAGAAATAAACTAAATACTGTTATAATTCGAAACATACATAAGATATCAGCATGAAACTTGGTACAAAGATTGAACTATAGGTTTTCCATCCGTCTGTGTGTCTCTCTGTCTGTTCGTCCATATCTTTGTCCATCTGTCTGTCCGTCCCCAAAACCTGGTTCCTGCAATAACTCACAAAGTACTGAAATTATTTTGATGAAACTGGGTATACATATAAACAGCAATGCGGCAATGTGAGGATTATGCACTACCTTTTTTTCACCAGAGGTTAAAGGTCACGTGACTGTTATTAAAAATATAAATAAACCTACTACTGTAATAATTCGAAATAGACATAAGATATGACGATGCAAGTTGGTACAGAGATTGAACTATAGGTTTGCCATCTGTCTGTGTGTCGTTCTGTCTGTTCGTCCGTATGTATATCTGTCTGTCCGTCCCCAAAACCTGTATCCTGTGATAACTCTGAAAGTACTGAAGACACTTTGATGAAACTTTCTAAACGTAGCAACAGCAATGTGAGAATTATGCACGACCTTTTATTTTTCATCAGAGGTCAAAGGTCACGTGTCACTAAAAATAAAAATAAACTTAATACTGTAATATATTGAAAAGTGAGGAAGATATGATAATGAAATTTAATGAAACTTGGTGCAAATATTGGACTATGGGTTTGCCCTCCGTCTGTGTGCGTCTGTCTGTCTGATCATCCATCGGTCTCACTGTGTCTGTCTGTCTCGACCCCAAAACCTGGATCCTGCTGTAACTCAAAAAGTACTGAAGATACTTTGATGAAACTTTGTATACATAGAAAGAGCAAGGTGAGTATTGTATACAACCCTTTATTTTTCACCAGAGGTCAAAGGTCATGTGACTGTAACTTAAAATAGAAATAAACTTTATACTGTAATAATTCGAAAAGAACATAACATATTATCAAGAAACTTGGTAGACAGAATGGACTATATGATTGCCCTCTGTCAGTTTAGTACTGCAATAACTCAAAAAGTAACTCAAGAATGTCTGGTCAACGTTACTAAAATAGAAAAAACAACAACTTAATACTGCAGTGACAAATGGGATTTGAATATAAAACTGTGTACATCTACATATAAAGGGCAATTGACGTTATTGCACAATGTTTAATTAGTAGGGGTTTCACCGGTAGGGGACTCCTGTATTGCTTGCAATACTATCAAAGCCTTGTTTCAACTTTGAATTTTAGCTTAAGTTCAAATGTCTCATGATCTATAAGAGTTCATGACTTGAAATTCAACACACTTCATCACAGTGATGAACCTTTTCATAAAGATTCTCATATGCTTTATATAGAATATATAGCAAAATGAGTGCAAAAATATCTGGTATGTAACATCCTTTAGTAGTCCTTTGCAAAGTTTGTTCAAATTATGCCCCTGGGGTCAAAACGGGCCACGCCCCGGGGGTCACATGGTTGATATAGAATATATCACAAAATGACTTAAAAATCGTCTCCTCTAAAACCACAAGGCCCAGAGGTTTCATATTTGGTATTTAACATCCTATAATGGTCATCTACAAATAGAAGTTTCATATTTGTTATGTAACATCCTATAGTGGTCTTCTAGAAATATTGTTCAAATTATGCCCCTGGGGTCAAAACTGGCCACGCCCCGGGGTCATATGGGTTATATAAACGTAAATAGCAATATGTCTTTACTAATCTCCTCAAGGCCCAGAGGTTTCTTATTTGGTATGTAACATCATTTAGTAGTCCTCTCCAAATATTGTTCAAATTATGCACCTGAGGTCAAAACTGGTCATGCCCCGGGGGTCACATGGTTTAGATCAATTTTAATAGCAGAATGTCTTTAAAAATCTTCTTCTCGAAACGGCAAGGCGCAGAGCTTTCGTATTTGGTGTGTAACTACCTCAAGTTGTCCTCTACAAAGATTGTTCAAATTATGCCCCATGGGCAAAAACTAACCACACCCCAGGGGTCACATGGTTTATATAGACTTAAACAGCAAAATGATTTAAAAATTCTTCTCGTGAAACAACAAGGCCTAGAGGTTTCATATTTGGTATGTTACGTCCGTGTTGTGGTCCTCTACAAATATTGTTCAAATTATGCCCCTGGGGTCAAATCTGGTCGCGTCCCGGGTGTCACATATCTTATATAGACTTAAATAGCAACATGACTTTAAAAAGCTTCACCTCTGAAACGGCAAGGGCCACAGCTTTCCTATATTTGGTATGTAACATTGCATAGTGGTCCTCTCCAAAGATTGTTCAAATTATGCCCCTGGGGTCAAATCTGGTGGCACCTTGACGGGTCACATGCGATATATAGACTTAAATAGCAAAGTTACTTTAAGAATCTTAACCTGAAACCACAAGGCCCAGAGGTTTGTTCAAGATTGTTCATGTTATGCCCCTGATATAAAAATAAGCCACGCCTTCCGGATGCCCTTTTGTTAGCACTTGTGACCTACATATACAGCAGACTGGAACGATTTGAACAATTTTGAAAGAGGGTCACCCAAGGATCATTCCTGTGAAGTTTGGTGAAAATTTTCCCAACGGTTTAGGAGGAGATGTTCTTTGAATGAAAATGTTGACATATGATGCACGATGGACAAAAGGAAATCCTAAAAGCTCACCATGAGCACGTTGTGCTCAGGTGAGCTCAAAATGTGAATGGGTATTATCACTTAGTTATACTATGATTACCTTCATCGGACCGCTCAGCTCCACGACCACAGACACGATTCAGATAAAATTCTTTAGCCCTTTGTACAATAGTTTTCGTAAGTTCGTTTTGGAAGTATGGTGTTGATGCTTTGGCATTGGCTGTATCCACTGCCATAAAAATATTCCAAGCCATTTCTTCTCTAAGATCTTGAGAGACTTTGTTATCAATAAACAACAGTTTATCATTACAGCGTTGTTTAAGTTTTTCCAATGCTGTATGTCCCACATCTTTAGTCTCTTTGTCCCGTTTATCTATGTATTTTTTCATTTCTGCTTCTGTTTCCATGTGAGTAAAGATGACAAATGCATATTCATCAATGTCTTTTCCAAAAAATTTAAAGAAAATGTCCACAGTTTTTACCACTTCCTCAGAAAACCGCCCTGGTGACATTACTAAGCAGATAGCATTGAAGCCCGGCAATGTCATCCCTATACATTGGGCTATTTGTTCATACACAAATTTATCATTGTAGGAAGTGTCAAAAAATCCAGGAGTGTCCACAACTTCTATTCTTCTTCCAAATCTTTGTTGTATCTGCAATAAATTGGTAACTATTTAACTAGTGTTACATCACGGTAGCTTTTCAACTTCAAATAGGAAAGTCCTTGCCAAACACACACATTTTTATTGTCGTAAAAGTAGCTACTGCAGTTAGCATGCAAACAATTAGATATAATAGCTATACACATAAACACTTTCAATGTTATGCAATATGTAATGCAAGTTCTACTATTTTGCCCGAGAAAAAGTGTTAAATTACTGGGTGGCCTGCATGTAGCTTTAATAATGGCTCAAGAACTTGAAAATATTAGCACCTTTTGAATTTTCAAATAAAACCACAAAGTAGTTTATGTCCTAAGTTGTATCCAGTTGTGTATGATGCATGTTAACATGTTCTTATAAAGTGGAATTCTGTATACCCAACAATTGGGTAACCAACAGTGTTTTAAGTCAAATACCCATTAAATACTATAGTAGAAATGCCCAATAAGTGCCCATTTGTAAGATCACATTCTTATACCCAAGAAGCAAGTAACCAACAATGTTTTAGTCTGATACCCAGCAAATGCCCAAACATAGGTGTATCCGTCCGTCCGAACGAGGTTAACATTTTTAATAAATTCCAATATCTTTAATACTATCAAAGGTATTTAATGAAACTTATAATACTTCTTTACTATCAACATCTCCACCAGGAAAAGCAAGCCCCATAACTCTGTTTTGTATTTTGACAGATAAATGCCCCTTTTTTAACTTATAAATTTTGTTTCAAGTTTTTTTATAAAATCTAATAGCTTGAATGCTATCAAAGGTATTTACTTGAAACTTAAAATACTTCTTTACTGTCAACGTCTCCACCAGAGAAGTAACCCTGATAATTCTGTTTTGTAGTTTGACAGATCTATGCCCCTTTTTAAATTGTTAAAATTGTGCATAAGTTTATTCAGAATAGCCATTTTTAATGAAGTAAAAAACTTAACATTTTTCATTCACTTTTATATACAAAGATTCATTTGGTGTCAATGTGGCACTTACTGAAAGTACATAATTATTTCACCTGATAGTGACAGCTCTTGTTATTGCTGTTTTAGTTTTAGAATAAATTGTTGTATTTATGTAAAGCTAAAAAAAAAAAATATGTCGTTGGAAAGAAATTGTTGTAAGCATCTGTAAAATAATACAATCGGTATCTATCTATGTTTTCTGTATATGTTCCATTTATTCTTTACAACATACCTTCCTGTTAAATTCAGTTGTAACAGATGATGTGCTCATTTCATCATGAAATCCTTGTTCTCTTGTGATACCTAGGAGCGAGTTCCCAGTTGCACTTTTGCCACTGCCAGTATGTCCAACAAGAAGTATTCTTAGATCTGCATCAAATATAATAACTTAAATATATCATCCGGTATTTGCTGACATACATAATTATACGCCTGAGCGGGCGGGCAGGTAGGTGGGCGAACAGGAGGGCGAACAGGATTCGAACGGGTGTTTTGGCGTTGTTTTATTGGGCTATCTTTGTCTGGAGCATAACTTTGTCCAGCATTGATGGATTTTCAAATAACTTGGCAGAATTTATAACCATGATAAGAGAGAGTGTCGCATGCAAGAACCCAGGTCCAAGGTCAAGGTCACAATTCAAGGTCAAAGATCAATCCTCCCCACTTTGTCCGGAGCATATCTTTGTCAAGCATGGATATATTTTCAAATATCATGGCAGAAGTGATAATCATGGTGAGGTGGAGTCCAAGGTCAAGGTCATAATTCAAGGTCAAAAGTCAGATATGATTTAACAATCCTTACCACTTTATCCGGAGCATATCTTTGTCAAGCATGGATGGAGTTTCGAATAACTTGGTAGAAGTGAAAAGCATGGTAAGGTGGAGTGTCATGTGCAAAAACCAGGTCCCTAGGTCGAAGGTCAAGGTCAAAATTCAAGGTCAAATGTCAAAAAGAAGTAATCAAACCTTACCACTTTGTCTAGAGCATATCTTTGTCCAGAATGCATGGATTTTCTAATAACTTGGCAGAAGTGATGAGCATGTTGAGACAGAGTGTTGTGTGCAAGAACCAGGTCCCAAGGTCAAGGTCACAATTCAAGGTCAAAAGTTAAATATAAGTACTCAATCCCAAGCATTTTGTCCGGAACATATCTTTGTCCAGCATGTGTGGATTTTCTCTCTTCAGTCTTTGAATATTTACCCCTAAAAATGAGTCTTTGGCGGGCATATCTTTGTGACAAGGGCACTCTTGTTATTATGATATTATAAAATTACATTCTCTTTCATACATTGATACATTAAGATATTAATATCTACAAAGAAGAGATACTTTGACTAAAAAAAAAAACATTTATACATTACCATCTTTGCGCAACATTTGTTTTGACGGTACATCTGGTTTTGGCTGGCCTGAAATTAATTGAAGAGAACAATGATACAAACGTATAGCTTAGATGATATGAAGTCACTTTTTTAGGCCCCCACTTTCTAGGGGGGGGGGGGCATATATATATGGTTTGTCCGTCCGTCCATCCCATCTGTCTGTCCGTCAGATTGTTGTGCCGTGTGTAACTCAGAAAGTGTAAATGGTAGAGTGTTGAAACTTTAGAAATGTATTCATTAGCATGTTAACTTGTGCACCTGGGTATTTTGGTACATTTTTGTTCGACATTAGCATATTCATGGCCCCTTTTTTAAGAACAAAAAATAGGTTTTTTGTACTTGTGTTGTGTGTAACTCGACAAGTATAACTGCTAGAGTGATGAAACTTATAAAAACATATTCATCAGCATATCAATTTTTGCACCTGGGTATTTCAGTTCAGTTTTTTCCAACTCAGCAAAGTTATGGCCTTTTTTAGCAAATATTGACATTTTTGGACTCGTGTCGAGTGTTACTTACAAATTATAATTGCTTCAGTGTTGAAACTTTATAAACATACTTATCAGCATGTGAAATTATGCACATGGGTATTTCAGTGGCTTTTAGGGTTTTAGCTCGACTTTTCGAAGAAAAAAAGTCGAGTTATTGTCGTCGCTGTCGTCCATATGAAACGTTCAATACTTGTTCACTATCAAAAGGGTAGTTCATTACAACAAGGCAGGTAACCCTTTATTTTTATTTCCAGTTATCTGCCCTTGTTTGGACATAGGCGTAAAAAAATAGTTTGTTTCAGGTTACCCAACCTACCCTAAAAAATACCCCGACCCTAGAACATTTTGTTGGGTTTGTCAGATATTTGTTATTTATTTTTTACTTTTTATTAGCTCACCAGAGCACGAACTGCTCGGTGAGCTATTGGTATAGGGGACCTCTCTGGCGTTGTCCATCGTCCGTATGCCGTCAGCAACTTGGACCGTTATTGCGATAAAGACTAATTTTTTTCCAACATCAGCAAAGTTATGGCCCTTTTTTAGCAAAAATTGACATTTTTGGACTCGTGTCGAGTGTTACTTAAAAATTATAATTGCTTCAGTGTTGAAACTTTATAAACATACTTATCAGCATGTGAAATTATGCACAAGGGTATTTCAGTGGCTTTTAGGCTTTTAGCTCGACTTTTTGAAGGAAAAAAGTCGAGTTATTGTCGTCGCTGTCGTCCATATGAAACGTTCAATACTTGTTCACTATCAAAAGGGTAGTTCATTACAACAAGGCAGGTAACCCTTGATTTTTATTTCCAGTTATCTGCCCTTGTTTGGACATAGGCGTACAAAAATAGTTTGTTTCAGGTTACCCAACCTACCCTAAAAAAATACCCCGACCCTAGAACATTTTGTTGGGTTTGTCAGATATTTTTTTTTTTTTTTATACTTTTTATTAGCTCACCTGAGCACAAACTGCTCGGTGAGCTATTGGTATAGGGGACCTCTCTGGCGTCGTCCATCGTCCGTATGCCGTCAGCAACTTGGACCGTTATTGCGATAAAGACTAATGTTTTTATTCAATCTTGACCTAACTTGCACAGTTGGTGTATGACCATAAAATCTTGGATGGGAATGTTATTGGGTCAGATCACACCTGTAACACTAGAGTTATTGCCCCTTTTTCATGCACAAAAAGTGCAAAAATGCCCTTTTCCAACATATAGACTTTATTTTCCATCCAATCTTAACCAGTTTGTGCATCATCATCAGATCTCAGCAGAAGCCAAAAATGGGCCCAATTGTGTTTCAGACACCAGAATCATTGCCCTTTGTTTATTAAAAAATATACAAAAATGGACATTATTCAAGATAGTGACTTCATTTTTCATCCAATCTTCATTAATATTGCAAAGTTTGTCTATTATCATGAGATTACAGTTAGAGTCGAATATAAGCAAGATCGGACTAGAAACACCAGATTTATTATTTCTCATTTCAATCATGTTCTATAAATTAACTAGGCACAATTATCAGTCATACATTTAAAGTGTATTGTGTTATAGGTATCCAGTTAACCACTCAAACACTAAAACCAGTTAGTTGCTATTCATTGCCATCCCTAGTAGTAACCAGTGCATGTGTATACACAAGTTGGCATACTGAAAACTGTCTAAACTTTCACTTAAACATTAATTTGTCTGACTTTTAAGAAAAACACGTCCGGAACATCGCAATTGTATAACCGACATAGAACAGAAGGACAAATGTTAGAACTTTGCCCTATAAAAACATTACATACATGTCTTCTGAAAATCATAATTTACCATCAGTTCACAACCTTGGAATGCATGTGCATTGATGATCACCCTTGCGATGAATAAAGCAATTAATTTTAATAAACCAAAAGTGGCTTTGTAGCCGCATTAAATTAAACAATTAAGATATTAAATATGTAACAGATACAATATTATAAATATCAATTTCAAAATAACAAACAAAGAAGTTAAAGGTACTTGCAGACTGCAAAATTGCAGAATGCAAACAAACATGTAGTAGTGTAATGGTGTTCAAATATACCCAGTAGTGTTTATATTTCCCAACTGTTTTTGATATATTGTGTAATACTTGATAATTCATTTACAAATGAGTAAAAGAGTGACTTGTGAATTTGAATCAAATAAAATATGCATTGACATTTAGTGTAAGGTATACCTTCATTAATACATGAACTCTAGTGGTCAAAATTATTATTGAACAGTATCGCTAAAATCAAATTAATCTATGCATATATACAACCATCCATCCAGGACATAATAATTTGACATTTTTATGAAAATACTTATTTATGAAGACTTTTACACAATCGGTTATTACTATTAGAGTTGTAAGATATATAGATCAACATAGAACAAGATGATTATTTTTGAATGGTTTAGTTTTTGCAATGGAAACAACTGTTAAGAGAAAAATGACATCTCACCATGTCCAGAGCAGTCAAAATACTCCATAGTTTGATCACTTATATCTCCCTTAACCATTTTGCTTTCATAAACAGTTTATGCACATAAAAGCATGTGCATAATATGCAAAAGAAAAACAGTAATTTTTTTTGTTGGAATATATATAAATTCTGGCAACATATGTAATCATTCAAAATCACACATAATTTCTACAGATAAAAAAAAAGAAGTGGGCCATGATGGCCCAAAGCGCTCACCTGAGTTCTGGCAATGACAGAGATTAGCTAAATGTCATCACCTACAAAATGACCCAAATCAGACAACCTGATCTGGCAATTCGACAGGTGCAATACAGATGCCTATCCGGCCTTCTTCTGTAGCTAACCTGGCAATCTACAGGCGATATACAGTCTCATGCCTGCCCGGTCTACTTCTGTTATTTGCCTGGCCAGAGCTCCAGATAACTTTCTAGGGCAATTCTTATTTTACTCCCTAATTTAAAACTGAATTCTTAAAAACGATTGATCAAATCATGTTTTACAATTGAATATGACACATCAATACTTAGTTCTAAATTGAACACTTAACCACCATGTTTGTTGCCATGACATGTGAAGATTTCATACTGGTTTTCAGGTAAACAGACGCCATATTTTGACTGACCACAATAGCTAATCGTTGAGAATTCTTTGCTCAGGTCATCTAAAATGGTTATAAAAGATTGCTCATCATCTGCAGCGACACCAAAATTTTATATTAATATGCCCCCCTTCGAAGAAATGGGGGTATATTGCTTAGCACCTGTCCGTCTGTCGGTCAGTCGGTCGGAATGTAGCTCATTCGGTCGGATGGTCGGTCTGTCCGTAGACCATTTCGTATCCGCACGATATCTAGAGAACGCTTTGACCTCAATCCTGAAAGTTGGTATGCTGGTTACTTGTGAGGAAAGGAAGACGCCAATACATTTTGAGGTAAACAGGTCAAAGGTCAATGTCACCGTTGCTAAAAAAAAGAAATACGGTTTCCACTCAATAACTTGAGAATGCAAAGAGATATTTTAATCAAACTTCATACATAGATGCCTTATATTGAGACCTCGCTTGGGATTGCATATAGGGTGGGTAGGGTCGAGGTCATCATTACTAAAAATAGAAAAACGGTCTCCGCTCAATAACTTGAGAACGCATCGAGATATTTTAATGAAACTTCATACATAGATACCTTATATTGAGACCTTGCTTGGGATTGCATATGGGGTGGGTGGGGTCAAGGTTAAGGTCACCATTACTAAAAATAGAAAAACGGTCTCCGCTCAATAACTTGAGAACGCATCCAGATATTTTAATGAAACTTCATACATAGATACCTTATATCAAGACCTCGCTTGGGATTTGATATGGGATGGGTGGAGTTAAGGTCAAGGTTACCATTACTAAAAGTACAAAAATGGTTTCCACTCAATAACTTGAGAATGCATCGAGATATTTTAATGAAACTTCATACATATATACCATATATCGAGACCTGCTTGGGATTGCATATTAAAAAAAAATTCTGAACTATTGCACATATTCACAACTTGGCTGCAAGTCAGGGGGCATAAATGTTTTACAAACATCTCTTGTTATAATCTGAGACTTCAAAAATTTTGAAAACTGCTTTCTTGCTGTGTATCGATGTGTAAAGTGTATCGATGTTTCAAATGTCCTGCTGACAGTACCACAATGCTTTATGGCAGCTTTTGATTAACCATATCTTTTATATTGGGTATAACTCTGTTTTGATTACTTATTTCGTGTGGTTATTATTAAAATAAAAGAAAGCATTAGCATAGTTTTCTGGCCAATAACTGGCTTTTGAAGCCTTTCACGCTTCGATGAACTGGTGTTCTCTAACATTTTGATTTTTTGTTTACCAATTACACAAAATGGTCTACTTCATTTTGGCTCAGGACAAGATGGTCACACGGTCGTGGCCAAAGTATAATTTATCAACCTAATAAAACGTTCATTTTATTTAACTTTCCATCATTCCCATTGTATGATAAATGTATTAAAATTATTATAGTACTATGATATTAACATGCATAACAGTCAGCGAACATTGAACAAGTGATTAGTCTACACTATCACCCGTTTTGAATTTGGGCTCTTCTTTTTCACAAACAAATGGGCAACTAACTTTGTTCTTTATACCCTAATCAGCGCAAAACCTTGGTTTATTTTGAGATGTTATGGTCATACACAAGCTGCCTAATCAGCGCAGAACCTTGGTTTATTATGGGATCTTATGGTCATACACAAGCTGTGCAAGTATTATCAAGATTAGATGAAAAATGAAGTTTCTATGTCACACAAAGTCATTTTTTGCAAAGTTTCTCACAAAGAAGGGGAAAAAACTCCAGTATTCCTGGTTCTATCTGGCCCATCATTGCACCTTGATGAAATCTGATGAAACTGTGCAAGTTTCGTCAACAAGGAATGACAATTTAATTCACTATGGAGAATGAAAGCCAATTTTTGACAAATTATGAATTTTTTTCACAAACAAGGGGTAATAACTCTGGTCTTTCTTGTCTGATCTGTTCCATTTTGACTTAGACCCAGGCCTTTCCCCAGCTGCTTTAAGAACAGCGGTACAGCTGTGCCTTAATTTCCAAATCCTTGTCACCGAAACGCTTAAAATCCCAAAATCAGTCTACTGCAGTACTACAGTTTCAATAAGCATCCAACAGCAGCTCACTAAAAAATCTCACAACCCAGGGGTCGCAGGTTCGAGTCCCCGCTACACCCTAACCTACTAACTTGTCCCCCTGGCAACCTTGTTTTGAAACAGATCACAATGATTTTCATCCCATCATTACGCTTGCGTTGACAGAATAAAATCCAGTGGGATAAACTTAGCTGTATTTTCACCTTGTTGAATACAGCAAACACAAGCATTATATTGACCTTATTTTGTTAATTATTGTGACGTCATTTGATGTTTATCGTCTTATTCAGTGATTTTTTTTTTTTTTTTTTTAACATAAAGACAGAAAATGATGAGATAAATTGAAAACAAGAGAAATATTCAATACAGACAACTTTATGAGCGCAGCACAAAAACCTAAACCACTCGCAAAGGCTTGTGATTTTGGTTTTCTAAGCCTCGCTAAATCAACTTATCTTAGTGTCATTTAAGGAACATTACTTTGAAAATGTTTCAAAATCCAGCAAGTGGTTTCTGATAAGAATATTGTCATATTCTAAGTTGCCTATATGGCCATATACGGTCAAACATCCCCAACCCCTGGGAGCCATGTTTTTTAACAAATCAAACTTATTAGAAGGAATTTGGTAAAGGGTCACACAAGGAACCTTTCCTGGTTAATTATTTTGAAATTCAGTTAATGGTTTCTGACAAGATTGTCAGAATTGTCCAGATAGTCATAACGCTCAAACTTCCACACCTACTAGTGGCCATATTCTTTAATGAATTAATATACGGTAATTGGAAGGAATTTGGTAGAAGGTCACCCAACCAGTGGTTTCAGACAAGAACATTTAAAACGTTTTCAATATAGCCATAGAAGGAAAACTTCCCCAACCCTGACAGCCATGTTTTTAAATGATACAACATGATTTCAAGGAATTTGGTAGTTGGTCACCCATGGAACATTTCAATGAAATTATTTTGAAATCGAACCACTAGTTTCAGACAAGAAGATTCTGAAAATTTTCAATATAGCCATAGAAGGAATTTCACTGTTAATGTCAGTGACGTATAAAATGTTTAATATTCAATTTTTAGGCACATTACTAACTTGTGAAAAATAGGTAATATTTATCTGCAGCAGAACCTTTCCAACACAGAACCCAGTATGTATGAATCATGTGCATGCAATTAGGAAGAATGGTGCAGCTACTATTGTTATTTTCAATCCAGTTTACTGAATTGTTTAGGAATCTGATATTTCAGTCTTATTTCATTGGGTGTGTGTAGTACATTTGTATCTGGTTGCTCTAGGGTTCTGTCCCATAATGCCATCACCCCCAGAAGGCTTGCTATTGGGTAAAAATTGGGTCAGTTGGAGAAGGTTATGCAATACATGAAATGGGATAGGAGGTCAAATAAGATTCAAGTAAACAGTTGCTGTGGTTAGTGTGCTTCTCTCTGATGAGATTTTTTGTAGAAGAATATCATAATTACCTTAAGAATTGGGTATATTCAATTTGAGTAATGAAATATTATTTGAATATGGATTGTTGTTTATGTTCACGCCTTCATTATCATTATCATCATCATCATCAACAACACCACAATCACAATATCATAAGCAACATTAACAACAGCTTTTGCAATTTTTAACACTGGCCTTATAGGCATTATTTATAAACAGTTGACTTTATTCAGGTTGATGTCAAATAAGATTTAACTGATATCAGACTTATACATTGGCAATGTGTTAAAAGTAATGGTTCATACTACTTGACAGCATCGACCTGAATTAAAAATGTAGTTTTAATGCATTTATTATTCATTCATTTATACAAAGAATTTATATTGGTTTAATGAAATTTCATGGAATAATCCTCACCAAATTTACCCATCTATACAGCTTCATTTTCAGTAACTATAGAACGATTCCAATATTATGCAATGCAATACAAGAATATTTTTAAAGTTTTCAATATAGTCATATAAACAAAACTGTCTGACCCATGGCGGCCATGATTTTTTAACGAAACAAAGTGATTTGAAGGAATTTGGTAGGGATCACCCAAAGAACATTTGTGCGAAATTATTTCAAAATCCAACCAGTGGTTTTTGACAAGAAGACTTTGAAAATGTTCAATATAGCCATTTAAGGAAAACTGCCCTGCCCCCTGGTGGCCATGTTTGTTCACGAATCAAATGATTTCAAGGACTTTGGCAGAGGGTCATGCAAGGAACAATTCTATGAAATTATTCTGAAATCCATCCAGTGGATTCAGACCAGAAGATTTTTGAAGTTGACAATATAGATATATAAGGAAAACTGCCCTGCCCCCTGGCGGTCATGTTTTTTAACAAATCAAAATTATTTCAAGGAATTTGGTTGAGGGTCGCCCAAGGAACATTTCTGTGAAATTATTTTGAAATCCAGCCAGTGGTTTCAAACCGGGAGATTTTTAAAGTTTTCAATATAGCAGTATAAGGAAACTGCCCATACCCCCCCGGTGGCCATGTTTTTTAATGAATCTTCATAATTTTGAGGAATTTGCTAGTGTGTCACCCTAGGAGCATTTCTAAGAAAACCATTTTCAAATCCAGCCAGTGGTTTCTGACAAGAAGATTTTTTAAGTTTTCCAGTTTTTAAGCTTTTCGTTGCCTGGCAATCAGAGTTTTCAATATAAGTTGTTTGAAGTAAAATGTTGAGGACGGACGCCGGACACAGACTGACCACAATAGCTCACCCTTGAGCACTTTGTGCTCAGGTGAGCTAAAAATACATACAGAGCTTATGATTGGATACTACCATCTTTTTTTCACATACCTGTATATGTTTGAATTAAAATAATAATACATTATTTATTAACACCAGTACTCATACCGATTTGATGTCAGTTCACCTTTGAGTATCAGTGATTGACATATTGTTCTGTATTGTTGTTTTCAAAAATTTTGTAAATGTTTTTCCAACGAAGTCCATAAGCAATGATAAACCCTTACGGGTTCGAAACTGGTACATACAGTGACACTCTATAGTTACTATACTCTACGAAAACTTCTTAAATGTTATCATAAAAGCACCATATAAATGTATTAAACCAAGTAGATTATTCTGGTTTTGCGGGCCCATCTACCTCAGTTGGTAGAACGCTATACTTTGAATCAAGGGTTCGTGAGTTCGAGCCCCAGCCCGGTCACATAACTTGTGTGGGGATTGGTTGTAAAATAATATCTACGGACATTCTCCCCCTACCTCTGATTCAAGTAGGGCAGTTGTCATTTACTGGTATAAGTATGTTTACTTGGTACTTGGTACTTACGTCGGCTTAGTTTGCCCAGAAAAAGTGTGAGTAGTAACACTGACCGCCATAATATCACTGAAGTACTGGTAAAAAACATCAAAACAAACTAACTTTCCAAATGTACTCTTAGGAGAAATAAATTTCTATGTTACATAAGAATACTTATTGTTAACATTAACAACCATACAACTATCAACATTGTCAGATTAAATTATAAATAACTATAAAACCTTTTAGTTGTTTTACATAAAAACTTACTAATAATTTGGAGTCAATGACACCCACAGAGCCAAACTTTCCAAATGTACTCTTAGGAAAAGGCAAATGTCTATGTTATATAGGAATATTCATTGTTAACATTAAGAACCATACACCCATCAACATTGGCAGATTAAAATATAAATAAATGTACAACCTGTTAGTAGATTTGTGTAAAAACTTACTAATAATCACACCAATTTTGAGTCAAAACAGTGTAGAAAGTATTTTTCAATTAAGTAGAAATAATAAATCAGCTTCAAAAATCATAAAAGATAATTAATTGAGTTTCCAAAATCCCAATTCAAATGTATAAGTCAGTCCAAAAGTTACATGATTAAATGATACTGAATATGTTACTAACTAAACAGTCCCAGAACTACAGAAAATAATTAACCCTTTCAGGCACTAGATCACATGATATAAGTCCTATAGTCTGATTGCTTGTTTACAACATGAATTTTAGCTATTTATGGCTGTTTACATCTTTTTCCTGACTGGATGCCAAGATAGACGGTGGAAAATTTTACTGCTGCACACTTAGCCAAAATATATGTCAGAAGCAGGCTATACATGGATTACTATGTGTAATCAGGCTGATCTAAAATAGAAGTATCATGTTGACTCAGAGTGATGTATTGATTTTACTGATAAGCAGACTCCACTATCTGGGTTATATCTGTGACTAAAGGGAAATAACACATTTATTCATGAATAGATGTATTTGGGGCAAAAAAAGGGACAATAACTATGGTGTTCCTGGTCCGATTGGGCCCATTATCAAACTCGTCCAAGATTCTATGGTCATACACAAACTATGCAAGTTTGGTCAAGATTGAGTAAAAAATGTAGTCTTTATTGCGATAACGGTCCAAATTGTTGACAGCATATGGACGACGGACCCTGCCGGAGAGGTCCCCAATACCAATAGCTCACCAAGCACTTTGTGCTTGCAGGTTCAGAAGTTTTTTAGTCTATATAAACCATGTGACCCACATGGCGTGGCCACTTTCTACCTTAGGGGCATAATTTGAAAAATATTTGTAGTGGACCACTATTCAATGTTACATACCAAATATGAAACCACTGGGCCTTGCGGTTGCAGAGAAGATTTTCAAAGTCATTTTGCTATTTAAATGTATATAAACCATGTGACCTCCAGGGGCATCATCGGAACAATCTTTGTAGAGGACCACTCCACAATGTTTCACGCAAAATATAAAACCTCTGGGCCTTACAGGTTCAAAAAAGAAGATTTTTAAGGCCAACTTGCCATATAAGTCTATATAAACCATGTGACCCCGGGTCATGGCCACTTTTTACCCCAGGGGCATACTTTGAACAATCTTTGTTTAGGACTATTAAACAATGTTACATATCAAATATGAAACAGTCGGTTTCAGAAGAGATTTTAAAGTCATTTTGCTATTTAAGTCTATATAAACAGTGTGACCCCCAGGGCAGGGCCAGTTTTGACCCCTGAGACATCATTTGAACAATCTTTGTAGAGGACAACTATTCAATGTTACATACCAAATACAAGCAGTTTCAGAGGAGAAGATTTTTAAAGTCATTTTGCTATTTAACTTTTAAGTCTATATAAACCATGTGACCCCCGGGGTGTGCCCAGTTTTGATCTCAGGAGCATCATTTGAACAATCTTTGTAGAGGACCACCATACAATGTTAACATACCAACTATGAAACTTCTGGGCCTTAAGGTTTCAGAGGAAAAGTCATTTTGCAATTTAAGTCTGTATAAACCATGTGACCCCCGGGGTAGTCCAGTTTGACCCCAGTGGCATCATTTGAACAATCTTTGTAGAGGACCACTATACAACGTTACATACCAAATATGAAACCTCTGGGCCTTGCAGTTTCAGAGGAGAAGGTTTGTAAAGTTATTTTGCTATTTAAGTCTATATAAACCATGTGACCCCCGAGGTGTGCACAGTTTTGACCCCAGGGGCATCATTTTAACAATCTTTGTAGAGGACCACTACCGTAAATACTCAGTCATAAGTAGAGATTTTAAGCCTCTAAAATTGTAGTTATAAAGAACATTTAACTTATGCGGCCGTTCACAATAAATCTTAGCATATTATATTGAAATATTTGTCAAATGCATATTATTTCTTACCTGCATATTTGCTAATCCACACACTATAATCCATTCATAATTATCACAGTTTGCCCTTTCTTTTAATTACCGACAATTAAGACAAAATGCATAACGGTGTCATTATTAAATAAGATGCAAACTGTGAATGAAACTATCTACTCTATTTTAATTGACTTCGTCACTTTAGGCCCCAGCTCGACAATCAGCCACCAATAAAAAATCAATAAACCTGAAGACGGAACCCATGATTTTTGTGTATAGCATATTGCTAATTAAACTGGCTGGAACCGGTTTTTGTCTACATAAAGACCTGTCAAAGAGCATAAGGCAGTGATTTCACACTTCAAGGCATTTACTGCAGACTGTACCTATATACCTACTTATAGGCATACTCTGGCCAATTTTCAGATGGTGTTTTATGATCATTCTAACTCGATTTATGGAATGGTTATTGTTAGAAATACGTTTCTGGAATGAATGTTAACTTCTTGACTTATGACTGTGTTTTTACGATATACAATGTTACATACCAAATATGAAACCTCTAGGCCTTGAGATTTCAGAGGATATTTTTAAAGTCATTTTGCTTTTAAGTCAATATAAACCATGTGATGTGGCCAGTTTTTACCCCAGGGGCATTATTTGAACAATCTTTGTAGGGAACCACTATACAATGTTACATACCGAATATGAAAATTCTGGGCCTTGCAGTTTCAGAGGAGATTTTTAAAGTCATTTTGCTTTTTAAGTCTATATAAACCATGTGACCCCCGGGGTATGGCCAATCTTGAACGCAGGGGCATCATTTGAACAATCTTTGTAAGGACCACTATACAATGTAACCAACCAAATATGAAACCTCTAGGCCTTGCAGTTTCAGAGGAGTCATTTTTTAAAGTCATTTTACTATTTAAGTCTATATAAAATATGTGACCCCCGGGGTTTGGCCAGTTTTTAATCCAGGGGTATCATTTGAACAATCTTTGTAGAGGACCACTATATAATGTTACATAGCAAATATGAAACCTCTGGGCCTTGCGGTTTCAGAAGAGAAGATTTTTAAAGTCATTTTGCGATTTAAGTCTATATAAACCATGTGACCCCCGGGGTGTGGCCAATTTTGAACCCAGGGGCATCATTTTAACGATCTTTGTAGAGGACCACTATACAATGTTACCAACCAAATATGAAACCTCTAGGCCGTGAAGTTTCCGAGGAGAAGATTTTGAAAGTCATTTTGCTATTTAAGTCTATTAAACCATGTGACCCCGGGGTGTGGCCAATTTTGACCCCAGGGACATCATTTGAACATTCTTTGTAGAGGACCACTATACAATGTTACATACCAAATATGAAACCTCTGGGCCTTGCGGTTTCAGAGAAGATGTTAGTCATTTTGCAATTTATGTCTATATAAACCATGTGACTCCTGGGGTGTGGAAAGTTTTGACCCCAGGGGCATTACTTGAACAATCTTTGTAGAGGACCACTATACAATGTTTCGTACCAAATATGAGACCTCTGGGCCTTGCGGTTTCAAAGGAGATTTTAAAAGTCATATTTTGCTATTTAAGTCTGTAATTATGTAAATGAGTTCATTTGATTGCAATTGAAAGTTGCCAGATTTTACCAGTCCATTGTGGGAGTATGGTGCATTGAATTTCTAATTTAAGACATCATTTAAATACAGTTATTAATTGTAGGCAGAGTCCGATCAATTTAATACCGTTGGCTTGTAGAGCTGCATCTTTATCAGCAACATTTTGTGAAATAAAGATGTGAAAGAAACTCAGTTTTTATACTGGAGACATATGTTCACTGGATTACTTCACTTTGTTTTTATTTCACTATTGTTCTCAGCACATATAATAAACATGTCAGATTTTAGCAAGGCAGTGTGGATATTTATCTTGTGTTTTAAGATTGAACTGAGTGAATTGTATCCAAAATTAAGGCTTTTTTAATATTGATTAGCTTGTTGGAAATTGCTATTATTGAGTTTAAGATGTCATAGCAAGTTATTTAATCAAACCTTTTTTTGGTGAAACCTCAGTAGTCTGGACTGGACATTCTGCTGATGTTTCTGGTATCTGATTTGGCTTATCAGATTCTGCCTGATTTGGGTTGTCAGGTTCTGTCTGATTTGGCTCGTCAGGTTTTGTCTGATTTAGCTTGTCAGGTTCTGTCTGATTTGGTTTGTCAGGTTCTGCCTGATTTGGCTTGTCAGGTTCTGCCTGATATGGCTTCTCAGGTTCTGTCTGATTTTGCTTCTCAGGTTCTGTCTGATTTGGCTTTACAGGTTCTGTCACTACAAAATAAACAAACAATGGTTACTATGGCTAGCTATTGGAAGTTGTAATTTGCTTAAATTGATGATTATTAGGGTCACTAATTGTAAAAGAAAACAAAACAGAAATTTTAATCGACTTTGAATTTCGACAGTTGTCTTAGTTCATAGTTCAGTAAAATTGGATATTATTTGTAAATGTATTTTTATTAAGTAAATGCATTTATTTGATGACAATTCAGTTGCCAGATTTTAACAGTGCATTGTTGGTATGTTTGTCCATTGTATTTCTTATTTAAGTCATAGCATTTTATTCAAATTGAAGGCTAAAATCAATGAGTGTAATTGATACAAATGGCTAATTGTTTGGCTGTCTTGTCATCAAAAGCATCTCAAACAAATGTAAAACAAACCCAATGTCAACTTTCAGACACATAAGTGACTCTTTCACCAAGGATGTTGATTCACTTGTACTGTCGTTCTAAAGAAATGCATATAAGTGTTTATAATCTTTCTGTAAGAAATGGCCGCGCTGTCTTCAATTTAAGGTGTTATGGCAAGTATTTCAATATGTCAGATATTCCAAAGCCTAGTAAACAGCAATCAACAAGTAATGTGACGTTCTAGAGATTATTGAACATTGTTTAATATACATGTAAAATTGATTCAAAATGTTATATTATCTACAAGCAATGCTGTGTTTTCTAATTTGTCAGCACATGGAGTGTCCTATAGATTGTAACACTTCACACTGTTGGTATTTTTATGCCCCCATAAAGAAGGAGGCATTAAGCATTGCATTTTCTGTCCGTTCGTACGTATGTATGTCTTGAATTTTTTTTGGTCTCAACTCCTCCTTAAAGCCTGGGTGGATTTTTGCTGAAACTTTCACAGCTGAACAACCTTAAAGTGTAGATGATCTTAATGGAAGGAATTTTGGCTTCAACCCATTTTTGAGAATTATGGCCCTTTGAGATTTTTAGAAAGATTATTAGAAAGGGTATGCAATTTTGAAAGAAAAGACAATTGTTTAATGTATTGAAATATTTGCCATTTTCACAAAACCTAATCAAAAATTTGTCCTAATAATATCTTGGCTGAGTTCGAATCTGGGTCATGTGGGGTGAAAACTAGGTCACTAGGTCAAATTGAAGAAAGAGCTTGTGAACACTCTAGAAGTCACATTTTTGGCCCAGTCGTCATGAAACTTGGTCAGAACATTTTGCCCAATGATATCTCGGCGGAGTTCGAATCTGGGTCGTGGGGTCAAAAACTAGGTCACTGTGTCAAATTGAAGAAATAGATTGTTAACACTCTTGAAGTCACATTTTTTGCCAAATCTTAATGAAACTTGGTCAGAACATTTGTCTTAATGATATCTCAGCCAAGTTAAAATGTGGGTTATGTGAGGTCAAAAACTAGGTCAATAGGTCAAATTGAAGAAAAAGCTTGTTAACACTATAGAAGTTACATTATATGCCCAATCGTCATGAAACTTGGTCAGAACATGTGTCCCAATGGTATTTTGGACGAGTTTGAATCTGGGTCATGTAGGGTAAAAAACTAGGTCACTCGGTCAAATTGAAGAAAAAGCTAGTCAACACTTTCGAAGTCACATTTTTTGCCCAATCTTCATGAAACTTGGTCAGAACATTTGTCCCAACTATATCTCGACCGAGTTCGAATTTGGATCATGTGGGGTCAAAAACTAGGTCACTAGGTTAAATTGAAGAAAAAGCTTGTTAACACTCTAGAAGTCACATTTTTTTGCCCAATCGTCATGAAACTTTGTCAGAAGTTTGTCTAAATGGTATCTCAGCCGAGTTTGAATCTGGGTCATGTGGGGTCAAAAACTAGGTCACTAGGTCAAATTGAAGAAAAAGATTGTTAACACTCTAGAAGTTACATGATATGCCCAATAGTCATAAAACTTGGTAAGAACATTTGTCCCAATGGTATCTCGGCCGAGTTTGAATCTGGGTCATGTGGGGTCAAAAACTAGGTCACTAGGTCCAATTGAACAATAAGCTTGTTAATTCTCGAGAAGTCACATTTTTTGCCCAATCTTCATGAAACTTGGTCAGAAGATTTGTCCAAATAGTATCTCGGCCAAGTTTGAATCTGGGTCATCTGGGGTCAAAAACTAGGTCACTAGGTCAAATTGAAGAAAAAGATTGTTAACACTCTAGAAGTTACATTATTTGCCCAATAGTCATGAAACTTGGTCAGAACATGTGTCCCAATGGTATGTACTTCAATGATTTTGAATATCTGTTGTCACTTAAGTTTTTCAAACCATGAAGATTAAGGCCGCATTTCCATCAGTCCGTATCAGTATATCCATATCCGTATAAAAATGTAAGACATGGAAAATTTAGTTCAAAAATGGTTCTGCTTTGTGAAAAACATGGCCTCTAGGGGCGGAGCAGTTTTCCATTTATGACTGTAAGTTTGATACCAGTAAATCATTGTGTATCCCTCCGTGGTCCAGTCAAAAGTAGTGCTTATTACTAAAGAGTTCATTTTCATTTAGCAATCTCAGGCATGCCTTTTGTGGTTATTTCTTATATTCCATGTGTGTCTGGAACATTTTGGTGTATTTCATTGGAGGCTAACTTGAATGGTGAACGTATATGGTGTGTTTACTGTGGTATGGGGCTTTTGTAGAAATGCGACTGCCGAAACCTTGTTTTCTACCGGTGTCTGCATTCAGGCGAGATGCATTTTCTTAGAAGTTACATGACATCTGTTTTTTATTGCAATTTTTTAAAGAGGAAAGATTCATCTTTAAATTGATACAATGCTTGCACAATCTGAAATAAAGGAAAGGCTAGAAAAATGCTTGAAAAATTCGCCATTTTATAATGGGACCCTATGGGAATTGGAATTACTGGTATCTAACCTGTAGAAAAAGCTTGTTAACACTCTAGAAGTCACATTTTTTGCCGAATCAACATGAAACTTACTCAGAACATTTGTTCTTATGATATCTCAGTCGAGTTTGAAAATGGTTCCACTTCGTTGAAAAACATGGGGCAGTTTTCCTTGTATGGTTATGTTGAAAACTTTAACAAGGTTGTGAACACTCTAGAGGCCACATTTATTGCCCAATCTTCATGAAACTTGCCCAGAACATTTGTTCCAATGATATATTGGACAAGTTCGAAACTGGGTCATTTGGGGTGAAAAACTAGGTCACTAGGTCAATGGAAGAAAAAGCTTGTGAACACTCTTAAAGTCACATTTTTTAGCCAAATGAACATGAAACTTGCTCAGAACATTTGTTCTGATGATATCTAGGCTGAGTTTGAAAAGGTTCCACTACGTTGAAAAACATGGCTGCCAGGGTTCGGGGCAGTTTTTATTATATGGCTATAGAAAAAGATTGTGAACGCTCAAAAAGTCACATTTACTGCCCAATCATGAAACTTGCTCAAAACATTTGTTCTTTTGATATGTGTAGCTGTACTTGTAAGCCCTATGCAAACATTTAGCTACTTTTTATATGGGCAATGTTTGCTGATGAGCTGTACCAAGGAACTACCTTTTCCGTTGTGGAAAGTTTTCCTTCTTCGCCTATATTATTCCGACAGGATTTTGATTGTTATTTTCACTTCCAGAAATTAGATAGTTATTGTGAACGGATTGCAATAAAAAGTTACATACCTGGACAGATAAACCATTCCATAAATATTTGTATGAAAACACTTTCATTTTGCATGCCTGAGCCATTTAAACCTATACAGTATTGCATTTTTAGCTCACCTGGATGAGATTTTTAAAGTCATTTTGCTATGTAAGTCTGTATAAACCATGTGACCCCTTGTGGCAAGTTTTGACCCCAGGGGCATCATTTGAACAATCTTTGTAGAGGACCACTAGAGGATGCCAAGTACCAAATATGAAAGGTCTCAGCCATGCAGTTTGAGAGAAAACAATTTTTAAAGTTTTAACTTTTTAAATATATTTTTAGCTCAGGTGACCTACATCTGCAGCAGACCCAAACGATTTGAATTATTTTTAAGAGGGTCACCCAAGGAACATTCCTGTGAAGTTTGGTGAAAATCTGCGCAGCAGTTAAGGAGATGTTAAAATGTTGAAGCACGACGCACGACGGACAAAAGGTGATCACAAAAGCTTACCATGAGTACGTTGTGCTCAGGTGAGCTAAAAGCTTGTGAACACTCTAGAGGCCAAATTTTTACCCCAATCTTTATGAAACTGGCTCAACACAGTTTAGTTCCTTAGCCCCTCAGTTGAGCGACCTAGGGCCCTCTTGTTTGGTTGAGTTTTTTGGTTAAGGTTTTTGTCAAGAGTCTATTTCTCGAAAACTATCAGAGGTATCCATTTTAAAATTTCAATACTTGTTCACTATCAAAAGGGTAATTCATTACAAAAAGGCAGGTAACCCTGTGATTTGTATTACCAGATTTATCTGCCCTTGTTTGGCCTTACAACTTTGAATATTTTTACATGTTTTTGGTTAAATATACAATTTCTCAATAACTATCAAAGACATGAAATAGAAACTCAAGTTACTTGTTTATGGTGTGGACCCCATTCTGAGGACATGAGGAGATAACTGTTTCAAAGATTGTGTTTGAGTTTTTACCCTTTTTTAAACACAAGTTTTTCTTAAGCTCAAATTTCAATATCTATATCAGGTATTTTTTTAAAACTAAAGTACTTGATCACATGTGATGAATTTATTTTGTAGACAAGAGGAGGTAACTATTAAGGATTTTGTTTGAGTAATTGCCCTTTTTTAACTTAAAATTTTCGCTTTAGATCAAATTTCACAATAACTATAAAAGGTATTGACTTGAAACTCAAAATATCTAATCACAGTTACGAACCCATTCTGTAGACATGATGAGGTAACTATATCAAGGAATTTGGTGGAGTTATTGCCCTTTTTTCAACTTAAAATTTTAGCTTTAGGTCAAATTCCGCAATATCTATGCGAGGCATTTACTTGAAATTTACGTAACTTTATCACAGAGATAAACACATTCTGTTAACAAAATGCCAGACTACTATCAAATTCGATAAAGTCGAGCATCCAGCACCCGTAGGCGGTGCTCTTGTTAGAATGATGCACCCTTTTTCTGGAGTGTGTTGAGAATAGACCATTTCATAGCAATCTTCGCCAAATATCTACGTAAGGCTCCGAAACATTTCAGAGCACAATAATTCTCAGATATCGGGATCATTATAATTATTATTTATATTGCGTTGCGCAGATGTAGGCTAAACAAAATTATTATTTATTATGTGAATGTATATTACATTATGTTCATGACATACAATGAGTAAAAAATTGGTTATATTCTGTTCTAGAGTGTACGTCCAAGATATGTTTATAACTTTAATTTAGCCACGTATGTAAACAATTATGTAAATTTTAATCCCCAAAAATATGCGACAGTTATTGGTAGACATCAAACTATTGTTGCAATTTTGCATTCCCTAAAATTAGAAAATTTACCCAGTTCTATTGGCATTCAGTTTTCCTGCTGCGTGATATTATCACAAGAAATCTAGGTCAAAAGTGATCTTAGACAGCTACACCAAATAATATGGAAATCTTAAATAATATAACAAAGGTATTTTCAGGCCTTTGTGAATAATACTCCTTTGACTCAGATTTCTTGCGGAACACTTTACTACTTTTTAACAATATTATTTAATAACAAAATGTACACATACATTTACAAGTTCTTAGTTTCTGCAATTAACGTGATATGGATTTCCATATTTCTCTAACTGCCTAATATTCAAATTTTATTTTATATATACCCACAATTTTGTTGACATGTAGTTGCTTGCTTTTAATATGTTAACACTTCAATAACCTTAGAAAAGCATATGTGAAACTTCAGTGCATTGTTTAGAACAAACGGATGATCCAGAAATATTGATCCTACAAACTGTGGACAAACAATCAGATCATTGCAAGTTATTAGTTCAATGCAACTGGCAAACAAAGTTATAATCTACAGGTATGTTTCTAAATATTAAATGTTTGTCAGTATTAAATTCTTACACTGTAGTAGATATAAAAAATTTATAACAAGGACTTAACAACAAAACTGTGCAGGTCAAAATTTGTCCTTGTGATAATAATATATAACATGACAATGCAGTTATCGCATCATCTGTCCACCCCGCTTTATGTGTGAAGCATAACTCCATTAGTAATAAAGGGATTCAAACAATGATAGAGAAATATGAGAGGAAATACAGAGTACAAGGACCATAACTCTTTCTTCAATATTTATTAAGTTATTGCCCTTTGTTTACTTATCTTGTGCAGAGCATTACTATATTATTATTGAAGGGATTCAAATGAAACTTCATTTAATGATAGGAGACAATGAGAGGAAGTGCAGAGTACAAGCAACGTAACTCTTCCAATATTTACGGAATATTGCCCTTTGTTTAATTTTATTGTGCAGAGCATTACTTTATTAGTAATGAAGATATTAAAATAACTGCATATAATGATAGAGGACAGTGAGAGGGAGTGCAGAGTACAAGGTATTTATTTTGCTCTTGCTGACAATAACTTCATATTGTAATTTCCTTGTGTGGAGCATGACTCGAAAAGTATTAAAGGAATTCAATTGATACTTCCTTTTGATAATCGAGGGCTTTGACAGGATTTAAGGAGTTGTTGGCCTTTACTTAATTTTCTTGTTCGAATCATAACTCCATTAGCATTAACGGGATTTAAAATATATTATATTGATAGATGATGTTGAGATTAGGTGCAGAGTACAAGGACCATTACTCTTTCTCAATAGTTTTGGAGTTATTTTGTGATGCATAACTCAAAAAGTATTGAAGGGTTTCAAATGATACAATGATATAATGAGGCCTTCGAGAGGAAGTGTGGAGTAGCAGGACCATAACTGTTTCTTCTGTCAAAACACATCTTCTGGGGCATTCATCTCTTACAGAGACAACGCTCATTTAGCTTCTTACCTGTTTCAATTAATTCATCTGATCCATTGTTTATTTCTTAAAGTATAGCTGAAATAAATATAATACCATATTAAATCTATTTTTTTTGAACACTTAAAAACACATATTTGTCTGTGTTTAAATATTTAAAAGCACGCCAAAAAATGTTTTGCAACTTGTCCAAATGTAGAATCTGTAAATGTTTAAGGTTGCAACCTTATCATGTTATCATGAGTTTCAGTGGATTCAGTGGCCACTGAGATTTCAGTCATGTGACAAACCACATGGTTATATGTATTGTTATTGCAGTTTATACCAGCCTTTTTTAGCTCACCTAAGCAAAATGTGCTCATGGTGAGCTTTTAGGATCGCCTTTTGTTCGTCGTCCGTCATGCATCGTCTGTCGTGCGTTGTGTGTCAAAATTTTTAATCAAAGAACATCTCCTAAACCGCTGGACAGATTTTCACCAAACTCCACAGGAATGATCCTTGGGTAACCCCTCTTTCAAAATTGTTCAAATTGTTCCGGTCCGCGGCATATGTAGGTCACAAGAGGTAAAAATAGATTTAAAAACTGAAAACTTTAAAAATCTCTGAAACCACAAGGCATGGAGCTTTCATATTTGATATATGACATCCTCTAGTGGTCCTCTACAAAGATTGTTCAAACTATGCCCCTGGGGTCAACAGTGGCCACGTCCCGGGGTCACATGGTTTATATTGACTTGTAGAGCAAAATGACTTTTAAAATCTTCTCTGAAACCGCAAGGCCTAGAGGTTTTATATTTGGTATGAAACATTGTATAGTGGTCCTCTACAAAGATTGTTCAATGATGCCCCTGGGGTAAAAACTTGCCACACCCCGGGGGTCACATGGTTTGTATAGACTGGTGTAGCAAAATGACGTTAAAAATCTTCTCCTCAGAAACCGCAATGCCCAGAGGTTTAATATTTGGTATGTAACATTGTATAGTGGTCCACTACAAAGATTGTTCAAATGATGCCCCTTGGGTCAAAACTGGCCACACCCCAGGGTCACATGGTTTATATAGACTTGAATAGCAAAATGACTTAAAAAATCTTCTCTGAAACCGCAAGGCCCAGAGGTTTCATATTTGATAAGTAACATTGTATAGTGGTCCTCTACAAAGATTGTTCAAATGATGCCCCTGGGGTCAAAACTGGCCACACCCCAGGGGTCACATGGTTTATATAGAATTGAATAGCAAAATGACTTTGAAAATATTTTCCTCTGAAACTGCAGGGCCCAGAGGTTTCATATTTGGTATGTAACATTGTATAGTGGTCATCTACAAAGATTGTTCAAATGATGCCCCTGGGGTCAAAACTGGCCACACCCCAGGGTCACATGGTTTATATAGACTTGAATAGCAAATGACTTAACAAATCTTCTCTGAAACCGCAAGGCCCAGAGGTTTCATATTTGATAAGTAACATTGTATAGTGGTCCTCTACAAAGATTGTTCAAATGATGTCCCTGGGGTCAAAACTGGCCACACCCCGGGGGTCACATGGTTTATATAGAATTGAATAGCAAAATGAATTTAAAAATATTCTCCTCTGAAACCGCAGGGCCCAGAGGTTTCATATTTGGTATGTAACATTGTATAGTGGTCATCTACAAAGATTGTTCAAATGATGCCCCTGGGTTCAAAACTGGCCACATCCTGGGGCTCACATGGTTTATATATACTTAAATAGCAAAATGACTTTAAACATCTTTTTCGGTGAAACTGCAAGGCCTAGAGGTTTCATATTTGGAGTGTAACATTGTATAGTGGTTCTCTACAAAGATTGTTCAAATGATGCCTCTGGGGTCAAAACTGGCCACACCCCGGGGGTCACATGGTTTATATAGACTTAAATAGCAAAATGACTTTTAAAATATTCTTCTCTGAAACCGCAAGGCCTAGAGGTTTCATATTT
This sequence comes from Congeria kusceri, assembly GCA_027627225.1. Classification (NCBI taxonomy): domain Eukaryota; kingdom Metazoa; phylum Mollusca; class Bivalvia; order Myida; family Dreissenidae; genus Congeria; species Congeria kusceri. The sequence goes on from CM051035.1 coordinate 14,733,911, forward strand.
GGTATGTGACATTGTATAGTGGTTCTCTACAAAGATTGTTCAAGTGATGCCCCTGGGGTTAAAACTGGCCACACCCCGGGGGTCACATGGTTTATATAGACTTGAATAGCAAAATGAGTTTAAAAATCTTCTCCTCTGAAACCGCAAGGCCCAGAGGTTTCATATTTGGTATGTAATATTGTATAGTGGTCCTCTACAAAGATTGTTCAAATGATGTCCCTAGGGTGAAAACTGGCCACACCCCAGGGGTCACATGGTTTATATAGATTTGAATAGCAAAATGAATTTAAAAATCTTATCCTCCGCAACCGCAATGCCCGGAGGTTTAATATTTGGTATGTAACATTGTATAGTGGTCCTCTACAAAGATTGTTCAAATGATGCCCCTGGGGTGAAAACTGGCCACACCGCATGGCTCACATGGTTTATATAGGCTTAAATAGCAAAATGATTTTAAAAATTTTCTTCTCTGAAATTGCAAGGCCTAGAGGTTTTATATTAGGTATGTAACTTTGTAGTGGTCCTCTACAAAGATTGTTCCAAGTGATGCCCCTGGGGTCAAAACTGGCCACACCCCGGGGGTCATATGGTTTATATAGACTTAAATAGCAAAATGACTTTAAAAATTTTCTCCTCTGAAAGTTCAAGGCCTAGAGGTTTTATATTTGGTATGTAACATTGTGTAGTGGTCCTCTATAAAGATTGTTAAAATGATGCCCCTGGGGTCAAAGCTGGGCACACCCTGGGGCTCACATGGTTTATATATACGTAAATGGCAAAATGATTAAAAAGTTCTTCTCTGAAACCACAAGGCCCAGAGGTTTCATATTTGGTTAAAACATTATATTGAGATCTCAATTGCGATTGCATATGGGATGGGTGGGGTCAAGGTCACTGTTACTAAAAATAGAAAAATGGTTTCCGCTCAATAACTTTAGAACGCATTGAGATATTTTAATGAAACTTAATACATAGATACCTTATATTGACACCTCGCATGGGATTGTATATGGGGTGGGAGGGGTCAAGGTCACAGGTCGCTGTTACTAAAAATAGAAAAACGGTTTCCGCTCAATATCTTGAGAAGGCATTGAGATATTTTAATGAAACTTAATACATAAATACATTATGTTGAGACCTTGATTGGGATTGCATATGGGGTGGGTGGGGTCAAGGTCACCGTTAATATAGAAAAATGGTTTCCGCTATTATCTTGAGAACGCATTGAGCTATTTTAATGAAACTTAGTACATAAGTACCTTATATCGAGACATTGCTTGGGATTGCATATGGGGTGGGTGGGGTCAAGGTCACTGTTACTGAAAATAGAAACAGTTTCCGCTCAATGACTTGAGAAAGCATTGTGATATTTTAATGAAACTTAATACACATATCTTATAGCGAGACCTCACTTGGGTTTGCTTATGTGGTGATGGGGTCAAGGTCACTGTTATTAAAAGTAGAAAAACGGTTTACGCTCAATAACTTAAGAACCCATTGAGATATTTTAATGAAACTTCATACGTAGATACTTTATATCAAGACCTTGCTTTACGTATGTGGTGGGTGGGGTCAAGTTCAAGGTCACTGTTACTAAAAACAGAAAAACAGTTTTCGCTCAATAACTTGAAAACCTATTGAGATATTTTAATGAAACATAATACATAGACCTAGGTGAGCGACCTAGGGCCATCAAGGCCCTCTTGTTATAAGGTTGAGTTTCAAAATAAATAAAACAAAACTATATTATATAACAAATAGTTTTGTTGTTGCCTAAAAAACATACTTTTAATAAGTCTTTGGATGGATGATGAATAAAATATTCATTCTTCCAAATGGCTTCAGAATAATTCACAGTACATGATTTGTCTCTAAATTGTGTTTATAGGATAAAAACTATCAATTATCTAATAACGATTATATCCTTATTATGATTATGATTGTAATATCACTGAAATACATTTTCTTATTAAATTTTGAACAATAAGCGTCATGACACAATCAGCAGATAATTGGCTGACCTTTTGACCACAAAAGGAAAGAAACCTGTGAAACAACCTTTCCCAATTAACACCTGACATTGTAACAATGTTAGATTTAAGTTGTGAAGTCCACGACCATTAACCAATGTTGATACGACATGGAAATATTGTTGTAAGTATGATGCTTACATCAGACCAACGTTGTGTTTGGGTGATTGCTTTGACACAAAAATTCTACTTTGGGCAAAAGATCCAGTTATAACCAAAAAAGGTAAATATGTTAAATGTAATATTTCGTAGAGTTGTCACGTCAGAAAAGATAACAAATATAGGAAATAGGGAAATATAAACAACCTTCACTACTTTCTAATGCTTAATTGCGCAGTCAGAAACTGAATGGCATGTATATATGTTTATTAAGATGAACGTTGAAACCAAAGAACTATTTAGATTGGCATGTAATCATTGTACAAAAGTACAGTTGTCGACCCTAACACGTGTAGATTCTAGATTTATACGGAATTTCTCAGATAGGGGATTTCCTATCCTTTTTTATCGGTGTGTATAAGGAATATCCTCACATGTGAATTACTTCTATGTACAGGTCTACTTGAAATTTGATACATAAATACAGCAAAATATTATAATGTATATACACATTAATAGATGTTCAAAATAAATAAAATAGTTAAGGGAATTAGCGATGATCGCTTTTGCAATTCAAACATTGGTTTAAATTACGTCATTATTGACGAGTCAAATTTGGAAAATAAAACCTTCGGACAACGTCATGAAGTCCACAAAATGCAACAATAATAGAGGTATGTTTAATAAAAGGACCAGATAAGGTGCGTAAATGCGTAAATAACGCACACAAAATTGGAAGATACACAGTGAAATATGAAATTTGGTGTACACAGAGAAAATAAAATGTGGGTGTAGATTTACGCACTATACCGGTACATCAAACTTTAGTGACTACAAGTTATATAGAAGATGAAGTTTTACAGACCTGCTCAGCTGTATGGGCAGTTTATATGTTGTGTAGTTAGCAATAACATTTTTAACTGTAAAATGAATTCTTATTTTGTAACATCATCCTTTTCAAATGGTGTTGCTACATTATTGCAGGGTTCGACACTAAGGTACGTCCGAACGACAATGACTAGTAAAAGCTTGGTCCGGGCTAGTAAAGCTAATTTCTGTCTAGCCCGAACGGTCTAGTGAAAAAATCTAGAGTTTTTCAGTTAAAACATACCTAAATAATAAAAAACGCCGCAATGGTTTCACTGGAAAATCCAAAATCTATTTTTAGATACAAGCATTGACATGACGCTTGGATGTGATTGTTCTGCAAGATTGGTTTACGGGAATTTGGCCAGGTGTGCGTATTGTTGTAAAATAAAGCAATAGTAAATGGTCAATATCAAATTAATTTTAGCACACATTTAATATATGAAACAATTCAAACTATAAACAATTGCTTTTAAAATATTAACCCATAACACTGACATATTTATTTATTGATCACTATTTTTTCCCATGTGTCTGTCTGGGTTTTTAAAATTTAAAAACGACAATCTCAACTTGTAGTTAGCCATTTTTGGTTATTTTAAGGTTAGATACCAGTAATTCCAATTCCCATAGGGTCCCAATATATAATGGCAAACTTTCCAAGCATTTTTCTAGCATTTCCTTTATTTCATATTGTGCAAGCCTGGTATCAATTTAAAGATCAATCTGTCCTCTTCCAAAATTTGCAATAAAAAAGATATGTCATGTTACTTCTAAGAAAATGCATCTCACTTGAATGCAGGCACCGGTAGAAAACAGGGTTTCCATTCACTTTCAAGTTAGCATCCAATGAAATGCACCAAAATGTTGCATGTTGCAGACACGCATAGGATATTAGACATAACCACAAAAGGCATGTCTGAGATACCTAAATGGCTTTTATGCCAAAAGAGAAGAGGAACTCTTTAGTAAAAGGCACTACTTTTGAATTGACCACGGAGGGATACACACTGATTTACTGGTATCTAACCTTAAAGAAAACTCAAAATTTTGCTATCATGAAAAAAGCTCTTCTACATCATTATTAACCTACTTGTACCACAAATGCAAAATTTAGGTCGATCTGCTAAGTAGAAATGCCCCCAAAACGCATTTGAGAATGACACATGATAAGCCATCTGGCTTGCACTTCAGTACTTGGATTGTATGGAGAGTGTGAACTAAAATTCGCACCTAAATCACATAAACCAGTGAAATTCCAGTTCATTTAGACTTATTATAATGCAATGGACAGTAATAAGGTATAAAACGTGTAAATTTTGCGAATAACATGATTCCATGTTCTGTGAGCTGCAAAAGTCGAGTTTCCATACTTTTTTTTCCATTTTTTTACCCGAAAAAACAGGTTTCGCTTTAAAAATCGCAGATAATGTGTCAGCTATGATATTATTCACATTTATTCCCGTGAAAAGTAATAAACACAGTAAAATAACACAGTTACATGGGGATTTTATGTATATTTGGACCCTAAAGGGCCAGTTCCTGGTTTTCTTAAATGTTAGATACCAGTAATTCCAATTCCCATAGGGTCCCATTATAAAACAGCAAATTGTGCAAGCCTGGTATCAATTTAAAGATCAATCTGTCCTCTTCCAAAATTTGCAATAAAAAAGATATGTCATGTTACTTCTAAGAAAATGCATCACACTTGAATGCAGGCATGGGTAGAAAACAGGGTTTCAGCAGTCATATTTCGCCAAAAGCCCCATACCACAGTAACACCCCCTAAAGTTCACCTTTCAAGTTAGCCTCCAATGAAATGCACCAAAATGTTGCAGGCATATAATACTCTGTTGTTTTTTCTCCAACTTTGATACTGTACTGTTTAGTTTTATGAAATTTTATCACCAATTATCCTACATAGACATTTACCCCCATTTATTCTGGATAGTGTACATTTACTCCCAAATTTGTATTCAAAGCATAAGTGTACATTTACTCCTAGTACAAAAGCTTACCTGGAGCACTGGTTTAATTGCCTTTCATTGATTGAATGACAGTTTGTGGTTATGCTGATAATTTTAAACAATTTATAACGTTAATTTATTTTCTCTTTGTTTGCTATTTGTGTTTTGTTTTTCTATTGATATGAATGAAGATGATGATGATAGTGATGATTTTATGGTGATTGTGATGATGATGTGTGATTATCATAAGTATTATGTGATGATCATGCTGATGATGGTGATGTCTTTGCAAGTCATTTCTTTTTCTCAGTATTTTAAGAATAGATAATTATACATTTGCTCACAAAATGGGTGAGTAAATGAAATTATTCTTGTTTCGAAAAAAAATACGGAATTGTATGGTATTTAGTTATACCCCCCACAAACGAAGTTTAGGGGAGGTATTTGGGAGTGAGCTTGTCGGTCTGTTGGTTTTTCGTTTCCGGATGATAACTCAAGAAAGGCTTGACATATTCAAATAATTATTTGTACACATGTGTAACATCATAGAATACAGGTCAAGTTCGATGTTGGTTACAAACCACACAAGTTTGACAGAGTTATGGCCCCTTTTCGACTTAAAATTCCCTAAAAACATGGTTTCCGGATGATAACTCAAGAAAGGTTTGACATATTCAAATAATTTTTGGTACACATGTGTACCATCATAGAATACAGGTCAGGTTCAATGTTGATTACAAACCACTAAATTTTTACAGAGTTATGGCCCTTTATTTGACTTAAATTCAATAAAAACATAGTTTCTTGTTGATAACTCAAAAATGGCTTGACATATTTTAATAATTATTGGTACTCATGTGTAGCATTATAAAAAACGGGTCAAGTTGGACTTTGGTTACAAACCACTAAATTTCGACACAGTTATGGCCCCCTTTTTGCCTTAAATTCCCGAAAAATGTGGACAATGACTCATGAAAGGCTTCACATACTTAAATTATTTTTGGTACATAGGTGTAACATCATAAGTACAGATCAATCTCAACTTTGGTTACAAACTACTAAATGTTAACAGAGTTATGGCTGCTATTGAAATTAAATTTTTCCAAAATACACTGTTGACCATTGACAAATTAAAGCATTCTCTCTCTGTCCATTTCTTTCGAATAGATGCCATAGTTTTGTGACAAGGCCATATTGTGGGGGTATATCCATCACTCATGTGACAATTCTAGTTATGCCTCCCTTCGAAGAAGTGGGGGTATATTGCTTTGCACCTGTCGGTCGGTAGGTCGGTCGGATGGTCTGTCTGTCCTTAGACCATTTCGTTTCGACACAATATCTAGAGAAGGCTTTGACCTACGATCATTTTAATTGGTATGCTGGTTACTTGGGAGGAAAAGAAGACGCGTATTCATTTTGAGGTCAACAGGTCAAAGGTCAAGGTCACCATTGCTAAAAATAGAAAAACAGTTTCCCCTCAATAACTTGAGAACACATTGAGATATTTTAATGAAACTTTATAAATAGATACCTTATATTGAGACCTCGCTTTTGGTCGCATATGGGGTGGGTGGGGTCAAGGTCAAGGTCACCGTTACTAAAAAATGAAAAACGGTTTCTGCTAAATAACTTGAGAACGCATCGAGATATTTTAATGAAACTTCATACATAGATACCATATATTGAGACCTCAATATTGCATATGGGTTGGGTGGGGTCAAGGTCACCGTTAATAAAAATAGAAACATGGTCTCCGCTCATTAAGTTGAGAATGTATCGAGATATCTTAATGAAACTTCATACATAGATACCTTAAATTGAGACCTCGCATGGGATTGCATATGGGGTGGGTAGGTTCAAGGTCAAGGTCGCCGTTACTAAAAATATATCAAACGGTTTCAGCTCAGTAACTTGAGAACGCATCAACAAATTTTAAGTAAACTTCATACATATATACCTTATATCGAGACCTCGCTTGGAATTGCATATGGGGTGGGTGGGGCCAAGGTCACTGTTACCACAAATAGAAAAATGGTTTCTGCTCAATAACTTTAGAATCCATAAAGATATTTTAATGAAACCTCATACGTAGATACCATATATCGAGACCTCGCTTGGGATTGCATATGGGGTGGGTGGGTTCAAGATCAAGGTCACCATAACTAAAAATAGAAAAACGGTTTCTGCTCAATATCTTCAGAACGCATTGAGATATTTTAATGAAACTTCATACATATATACCTTATATCGAAGCCTTGCTTGAGATTGAATATGGGGTGGGTGTGGTCAAGGTCAAAGTGACAGTTATTACAAATAGGAAATGGTTTTCGCTTAATAACTTGAGAACGCATCAAGATATTTTAATGAAACTTCATTCATATATATCTTCTATTGAGGCCTGTCTTGGGATTGCATGTGTTGGGTGGGGTCAAGGTCACCGTTGCTTAAAATAGAAGAACGGTTTTCGCTCAATAACTTGACAAGCATTGAGATATTTTAATGAAACTTCATAGATACCTTATATCAAGACCTCGCTTGGGATTGCATATGGGATGGGTGGGGTCAAGATCAAGGTCACCATAACTAAAAATAGAAAAATGGTTTCTGCTCAATAACTTGAGAATGCATCGAGATATTTCAATGAAACTTCATGCATAGATCCCTTCTATTGAGACCTCTCTTGGGATTTCATGTGGGGTGGGTAGGGTCAAGGTCAAGGTCACTATTAGTAAAAATAGAAAAACAGTTTCCGCTCAATAACTTGAGAACACATCGAGATATTTTAATGAAACTTCATACATCGATACCATATATCGAGACCTAGCCTGGGATTGCATATTAAAAAAATTTCTTAGCAATTGCACATATTCAGAACTTGGCTGCAAGTCGGTGGGCATACATGTTTTACAAACATCTCTTGTTGTTTTTAGAGTGTTTACTGCGTCAGCGTCTGTGTTAGGTAAGTTTTTTGGTTACTTTTTTGGTTAAGTTTTTTGTCAGAGTCCATTTCTCAAAAACTATCAAAGGTATCCATTTATAACTTTCAATACTTGTTCACTATCAAAAGGGTACACCATTACAACAAGGCAGGTAACCCTGTGATTTGTATTTCCAAAGTTATCTTCACATGTTTGTACTAACAACTTAGCATATTTTGAAAAAAATTTGGTAAAGATAAAAATTTTCAATAACTATCAAAGACATTAAATTTAAACTCAAGTTACTTGTTTATAGTGCTGACCCCATTCTGCAGACACGAGGAGGTAACTTTTTCAAGGAATTTGTTGGAGTTATCACCCTTTTTTCAACTTACAATTTTCCTTTTAGGTCAAATTTCTGAATACATATATGAGGTATTGATTTAAAACTCAAATTACTTGATCACAGTGATGAACTTATTCTGTAAACAAGAGGAGATAACTCTATTAAGGAGTTTTCTTGAGTTATTGCCCTTTTTTCAACATAGAATTTTTGCTTAAGGTCGAATTTCACAATATCTTCAACAGGTATTGACCTGAAACTCAAAATACTTGATCACAGTCATGATACTATTCTGTATAAAAGATAACTATATCAAGTATTTTGGTGGAGTTACGCCCTTTTTCAACTTAGAATGTTTGCTTTAGGTCAAATTTCTCAATATCTATAAGAAGTATTGACTTGAAATTCAACATATTTCATAACAGTGATGAACCTATTCTATAAACAAAAGCCCAGATTACAATCATAGGTGGTGCTCTTGTTTGGTAATACCATTGATTCCAGAAGCATGACTGTCACTCTTCAGAGAAAAAAAATGAGAAAATTGTCCAGGCATGCAGAGATTTGCAACTGCAGAATTTTTCTAAGATTCCAGACATTGCTAAGGTTGTGAGCTTGATGGTCTCCACCTTTTGCTCCCCTTCACTATCATACTGTTGAAAGTGAAAAATCTTGTCCTTGCAAGATAACAGGGGAGATTATGAATCCATTGTGCTAATATCTGAGCCAAAACAATTAGATTTACAATGGTGGATTGATAATCTCGTTTTTCAGAAAAGGAGAATTAATCATGGAAATCCAGATTTGATTCAAACATGTAATGCATCAAATTTAGATTGGGGTGCTGTTTGTGAGAATGCTATAATTGGAGGCAGATGGAATGCCCATGAAGCCCACAACCATATCCAGATTTGCTCAGAGAATACTTGTACTGTTTCCTATATTTGCAATATAGGAGGAAAGATTCAGAGTTTTAATTTTCTTGCTAATGAAATTTGGCTGTAGTCATGTGAAGTTCATATATGGTTGTCAGCAACCTACATTCCAGGTTGTCAAAATGTTGTGATTCTAGTTCAGGACAATTTTCAGATAGTGCATAATGGAAATTTGATGTAAAGCTGTTTTCCCAGATTTGTGAAGATGTTTGGCAACCCTGTAATTGATATGTTTGCTTAATTTTCAGGTGGAAAGCTATGTTTAATGGAACCTTCATGGAAACATGACCCAAGTGCTGTTTTTATGCCCCGCCATCGTGATGCAGGAGGCATATAGTGATTGTCCTGTCCGTCCTTCTGTCCGTGACAAGGTTAAGTAGATTCTACCGTTTCGTCTAGCACCAACACTGCTTACTACAACACTTGGATACTTACACAGTTGTTGCTTATGACCATTCCCTATCCACCCATATCACCCAACCTCACTTTGACCTTAACCTTGGCCTTATTTGCACTTAGAATAATTCAAATGGGACGTTTCTTGGTTAACTAGATTTGACCGTTTCGTCTAGCACCAACATCGCTTGCTACAACACTTGGATACTTACACAGGTGTTGCTTATGACTATTCCCAATTCACCCATATCACCCAACCTCACTTCGACCTTGACCTAATTTGGACTAAGAAATGGGCTATCCAGCACCAACTGGGGCATGTGTGTTTATTAAACACAATCTTGTGTTTTTTTTATAATATTCGTGACAAAACAACTGTTATCGGTATGTTCTCACTGTTTCGGTACCTATATTTATAAAAATTTATTAAGAAATTGTGTTTTCTTCATTATTCAATTTACTTACTAATTTTGTGAGATTATAATATTTATAAACATAAAAGATATGTTAACACGTTTAATATCAATTAACTTGTGTTTTTACGTTTAAGTTCTATGTAGCAATCAACTGGTTTCAGTAGGCCCTATTTGTTTCTGTTGCGGAAACAGCTTTTTTCGGTATTACCCTTCGGTATTACCCCTTCCTTTGCCTAGTGAAATATATCTGAACATAATAACGATGTTTGCACATAATGAAATAATGTATGCACATGACAAAATGGCATCAGTATGGAACAACTCAGTAAATGCACCCAATGACTATCACATCACGACTTACTAAATGCACACAACGACTGATCAAATGTGCATAAAACTTACGAAAGGCACATAATAACTTATCAGATGTGCATCACGACTAACGAAATGCACACTTACTAAATGAGCATCACGTATTACGAAATGCACATAACGACTTACAACATGCACTTATCAACTTACCAGACACACACAATCATCTACCAAAATGCACACAATGTACATAACGACCTTCCAAATGCACACAACAACTTACCAAAATGCACACAATGTCATATACATGTACATAACATCGAATGTACATAACGACTTTTCAAATGAGCTATCAAATGTACAACACAACTTAAGAAATGTACATCACAAAATGCTAAAGGCACATAAAATTATGCCAAACTCACAGAAATAAATGATTAATGCACAACACAAAATGTTGTTAGTACATGACAACTTACAATTTCACACAAAATAATGACAAGTACACAGAATGAAATGATGTGTGCACAAAACAAAATATAGTTGGTACAGAACGAGTTAGTAGATGCACGGAACATAATGACAAATGCACAGAAGGAAATGATGTCTGCACAAAACAAAGTGTCTTTAGTACAGAACGAGTAAGTAAATTCGCATGCATAATGACAGATGCACAGAATGTATGCAGAAAAAAACAAAATGACACTAGTACAGTACCATCGGAAAAATACCCATAATAATAATAAAAAATAAAAAATGTACAGAACATAGCGATGTTTCTGCAGAACAACATGTAGTTAACACCGAACAACTTGGTAAATGCACAGCACATACAGACCAGTGCTATCAGAAGGAAGAATTGGCGTTCAATATCTGCAGTGTAACTTACAAAGGCAGTTGGTCTTCGGTTTTACATGTATGTATGTTATTTTTTCGGCTTAGCTGTCCCAGATCACAATAGTTTGATGTCTACCAAGAACTGTTGCATATTTTGGGGGATTAAAATTTACATAATTGTTTAAATAAGCGGTTAAAATAAAGTTATAAACATATTTTTCTACATACACTATAGAACTCAACATAATTATAAACAAGTTTACTCATTGCATGTCATTAACAGAATGTAATATTTATTCATATAATAAAATAATTATTTTGTTTAGCCTATATCAGCGGCAAGCTCTATAAATAGCAATTACAATGATCCCACTGGTTGACCAATATCAGAGAATTTGTGCTCTCAAATGTTTCAGAGCCATTCGTAGATATCTTGCGAAGATTGGTATGAAATAGTCTAGTTTGTTTGTTTGTTCGTTTGTTTGGATGTTTCGCCATATTCAACAGTATTTCAGTCATATAACGGAGGTCAGTTAACCTACTCACACTTTTCCTGGGTAAGCTGGTTTACCAGTACTAAGTGCACATATTTATGCCCGTAACTGACAACTGCCCTACTTGAATCAGAGGTAGGGGATAAATGGCTGTAGAAATAATTTCATGACCAATACCCACACAAATTATGTGGCTGGGCTGGGAATTGAACCCGCGATCCTGGTTTTGTGGTCCAGCGCTCTACCAACTGAGCTAGGCAGCTTGGCATGAAATGGTCGTGCGTATTCATCACATTCCAGAAAAAGGGTGCATCGTTCTAAACATAGCGTGCAGTATAGATCTGCTAACAAACATTCATCAATTACCGTCCGGAGAATCATAAACCCGAAAATTTCAATAAATGGGAAAGTAATATTTATAAACTTACTGTGCATGTTAATTTATATTTGAATTGCGGTTGCGTTTTATTAAGAATTATAAATAATTGCACCTTTCTATCAACATCTCCAGTAGATGTAATTCAATTTATAAAAATATTGAACATCTTTCTGTAAATAAAATGTGGTGAAAGAAGTCTCGTTATACGTCGACATGTTGTTCAGGTTACTTTTACTTCATTTGCTTAGCATGAATACACTATTTGCAAAACTAATGATGCGTATAGTATATTATTTAACATAACATAATTATACATAATAATTTTCATTCATTCCTTCAATTATTTTCTGACAATGCTAATAATAATTTGTAAAATTTGCGTGACACATTCATGTAACAATTATAGTAACGTAAATTACTAGCATTTAGGTTATTCATTTATCACTGGTGAAAACGTGGAAGGTATGATCAATTTATTCTCGGTACATATATTAATAATGTTTGAGTTTATCTCAAAGTTTGGGTCTGATAAGTTTTCTTATGGTGTCCGAAAAATGTACCGTCCGAGAAGTCGCCTTAGTGGGGACCAAAAAAAGCTGGGGTTGGAGAAGTCACGTAACCGATCATCTTGTCGCTCTTGTATTATGTTTCGGGATAAAACTGACTAAAAATATATTTACCTTTTGAAGAAATCATGCTTGATTTTTTCAGGAATTCCCCCTCAAAGAAATCATTGGCATATTTAATTGGGTTCTTGAAAACATCATTTTGGAAGTATGGTGCACGTGCATAGTCATTTGCTGATTCAACTGTCAATAGAATGTTTTGAACCATTATGTCAAGATTAACTTCTGATTTATTATCAATGTGTAGTATTTTGTCCTTGCAGCTCCTTTTGAGCTCCTCAAATGTTTGAAATCCTTTGTCATTGTTAACTAATGCTTCTGTTAACTGCGTCAGTTGTTCATCATTCCCTATATGAGTGAAGATGATGAATGCATAGTCACCAACGCTGGCACCAAAGAATTTAAAGTAAATGTTCATGGTCTTGGATATTTCAGGTGAAAATTTGTCAGGACGAATCACAAAGAAGATAGCATTGAAGCCTGGCACTGTGGAGGCTATACAACTTGAAATTTCTTGAAACAAACATTTGTCGTCATCGGAAGAATCGGAAAAGCCAGGTGTGTCTACAACATCTATTGTTCGACCAAACCGTCCTTTAACAACCTACAACATAAATATAAATTATTAGTTATTAATGTTTTATAAGATTAAATCATACTAAAAGTATGTTTGAATTGTAATATTGTTATTGCAGTTTAACTTAATGACCATTTTCAATGACAGCCTCCAATGTTCTTATGCATTACATATTTTGCTGCCTTCATAATAGCCTGACTTTTTGTAATAGTGGGAGATATATAGGAATTGCTCCATAACTTTGTTATGTTTACTGGGTTGTCATTAAGATTTTATCAATGGGACTTAATTGAGGAGGCCAAAGCTTCAAACGCTGTAGTAAACTAGGGGGTCTGGGTGCATGCTCCCCCAGAATTAGTTTTTTTGAAATTAAGATGCAAAATCCTAGCCAGGGCTTGCTCTACCATTCGTCAAATTAGCCAATGGCTAAAAATTTCCATTTGGTTACAACTGTTTCTTTATAAAACCCTATAAAATACCCAACGTGAGTAGGATTTCAATGTTGTATGGTAAATTTGGCTAAAAAAAATGATTAATGATAGTTTGACCTATGAAATTTACCCTTTTATACATAATTTTGGTAGTTCAGATTTTTTATAATCAATTATAGAAATAACAAAAAAAAATTAAAGCTGTTTTCGGCAATGTTAATTTTTTTGGGGGAATATAAAATTTAAATTATATATTGATTATATTTTGTTCATTATTAATTCATAATTTTTTTTATCAATAAAACGGTGCATTCAAATAAACTTGCGATCAATTTTTCTGATTAGAACTGAACAAACAACAATATCTGTTAAACACATTAGTCATTAATGATAACACCTGTTAAAACTAAGAAGCTACCAGCATGTCATCATCAGTTAGATGGGCTTCCAAATCTGCAAGATATAGCAACTGTGTTGGTTTGAATTCAAAAGTCTTTGATGTTAAAGCCCAACTCTGGCTATGGTCTAGCAGTTTATACATGTTTCAGTAACCCCATGTAACACGCTTAGCACATGGTCAGTGTGAAAAGCAGCAATCAGTACTACTGTACCTGAACAACACAAGCACTGTCGATAAAGCATTAGTGAATTAGCGTTCTTGGGGAAAAGTCAGGGTGTGACAAAAAAAGAATGTAGTTTTGTTGCATTGGATTAATTGGAGATTTAAATAGTGGTGACGAAATATACATGTCTTTGAATTAAAATGGAAACTGTGTTACGAGGGAACACTTATTGGATATTAACATGATTATTAAATTCAATATAGATTAGAGTATGTTGAGGTCAAATACTGGCTTTTACTTTCAGAACAAGGTACACAATAATTTATTTTTATTTCTTTGAAAATTTGAGCCGACCCATAACTCGTTTCAAACGGTCAATTTGGCCGGCGGCCGGCTCTTAATGACAACCCTGTGTTTAGAAGAATTTTAATATAACTTCAGATAATTATTCCCAAGGACCAGACAATGTTTTACGTACATGACCCATGCATGTCTGTCAATGGTCATGGTCACAATTCAAGATCAAAGGTAAAATACCTATATTTTGTTTCACTCCATTACTTTGTAATACCTGGAAGGATTTTAGTATAACTTCAGATTATTATTCCACATGAACAAACAATGTGTTGCTTACATGACCCATTTTGTCAGTGAAAGGTCACAGGTGTATGGCTAATGGTCAAATACCTGTATTTTGTTTCTGCTTCATAACTACCTCATGCCAGGAGGGATTTTAATAAAACTTCAGATTAGTATTCTCTATGACCAGACAATTTGTTGCATACTTGACCCATGCTTGTCTGTCAAAGGTCAAAGTCACAATTTTAGGTCAAATGTCAAATAATTGTTTTTCAAATCTGCTCCCATAACATCTAAATGCCTGAAAGAATTTTACCAAACAATATTTCATGTATGTGACCCATGGTTGTCTTGTCTGTCAAATGGCAAGATCACAGTTCAAGGTTATAGGTCAAAGATTTGTATTTTGTTTCTGCTCAATAACTTTCTAAATGCCTAAAGGATTTTAATAGTACTTTTATCTATTTTTATTATTCCCCAAGACCAGACAATGTGTCATGTGCATGTTACATGCTTGTCTCTCAAAGGTCAAGATCACAATTAAAGGTCAAAGGCTAATATTTAGCTACACTATTTGAAAAATTGGTGAGCTTTCCAACTCCCCCCACCATCAGCATCGGCGTTGGCGTCCATGTCTGAATTGGTTAAAGTTTTTATTCAAAAGTCTTGTGACTTCAAAACTACTTAAGTTATTCACTTGAAACTTGGTATATACCTTTGTCATCAACTCCAGTATCAGGGGCAACATTCCCCATAACTATGTTTGTATATTGACAGAGTTATGCCCCCACAAAGTGGGACGCATTAAGCGTAAGACTTGTCGGTCCGTTCGTCTATCAGTAAGTAAGGACATGCATCACAAAATTATCCGTCCAATATTGTCTGGACTTTGACTTCATCATTTGTCAGGCACTTTTAAAATAACTTGCCACAAATGATCACCGTGTGTGATGCCCACTTGTGTCCTAGCTCAAAGGTCAAGGTCACACATAGAGGTCAAAGGTAAAATATGGGCATAATAAAGCTTGTCCAGACTGTAACTTCATCATTTGTCAGGCAATTTTAAAATAACTTGCCACAATTGATCACAGTGCGACGACGGCATGTCACGCACAACACCTGTATCCTAGCTTGAAGGTCAAGGTCAGACTTAGTGGTCAAAGGTCAAATATGGGCATAATACAGCTTGCTGAACTGTCACTTCATGATATTTATTAGGGATTTTAAAAATAACTTGACACAAATGATGACCGTGTGGAGACAGCATGTTTCACGTCCAAACTGAAACTTAATAATTCATCAAGGAATATTTGTCCAGCAAAGCCCGCTTTGGTCACCGTATAATTATACTTTATGAAATTTTGTGGACCCTACTTCTTTTAATGGCTGGGCAGATTTTGCTCAAACTTCCACAGCTGAACAACCTTAAAGTGTAGGTGATCACAGAGGAAGGAATTTTGGCTGGGACCAATTTTAGTTGAATTATGGCCGTTTATCATTTTTCCGCTCTAGAATGTATATGAAAATCAATTTGTTGAGGCAAAAATTAGTGCAGGCAACATGCCCTTTGTCTGTGTCCAGACATGTTGTGGGGCATCTGTATCTGTGACACATCAAGTCAAGAAGGACTTTAGTTCCGCTAACTTTCCTTCAAATGTTGCTTCAGCCAAAGTTTTGCATGTAATTCATGTGCAGAGATGAGTTTGAATAACTCTTTCGTTAATTATTACTAGAACTAGTATTTTTTAAATAAAATAAGATGTTTGAAGCGATCAGTTTGTTGAGTTGCATAACATCATTATTTATATTCTTAGTAAATTTAGTTTGTTTCGCAAAAAATATTATAATGACTTATTTTAATTTGAAGTAATTTATTAGAAATGAGGGTGTTTAAACATGCAGATAACAAAACACATACCTAGCAAAAAAGTGTTACAAATTTCTTGCACCTTTACCAATAAAAATTAGAATAAGGGCGTGATAATTTTTTTATCAACGACGCTCATTTGCATATTGAAACATTAATTTTAATTCTTTGTCTTCAAACATACATATGCGAGTGGAAATAGTTGTGCTATTTAATATGACACTAAATGTTTTAGTGTCCTATCATAAAAGTATGGGTCCAAATATGCGGAATTACGCGTTACCGAGACCTCTTCATTTTACATTATTTTATTAGCGTATTAAGCGGATTCATACACATTATTAGATGTATTTTTAAGGATTTTTGGCCGCACATTTTTCAAACACAGACAGATAAATAAAAAAAATCTTTGGTCAATAAATTTTTTGGGGGTCGCAGCGATTTTGCTGCTTTGGTTCAGGGAGGGGAAAAAAAATCAATATTTCATTTTAGGCCCGAATGAAATTGACAAGAAAGAGTTTTCATAGTAAAACAAAAAAAATTGTCTCCTTTCTGGTCTTCTAGATTAAGTTTTTTTTTTATAGTTTATTACTAGGACCTCGCCGGTGTGTCATAGATAAGTAATGTATGCAATTGCAACATCTGGTACGACATTCAATTGGTTATACAGTGTGTCTATCAAAGCCTTATAACATCTCTGAATGTGACATCTTTTACGACATTCAATTGGTTATACAGTGTGTCTATCAAAGCCTTATAATATCTCTGAATGTGACATCTGGTACGACATTCAATTGGTTTATACAGTGTGTCTATCAAAGCCTTATACTATCTCTGAATGTGAAAACTTTTGACCACTTTCAAAAATACTTTGCAGAAATGTTTCTTAAGAAACAATCAACTAAATTCATTCAAATAATTTTAATTTGTTAAAAACTTGGCCACCAGAAACTGGGTACTTTGTTACTTTTCCATTTTTATGTCTGGATATGTCAGGTTATCGATCATGAAGTGCAGAATATATAAATCTTTGTATATAAGTGCTATTTTGTAGCTTCAAAAAACATGTAAAGCCTACCTCTGACCTTGCATGTTGTACAGAGCATAGGTCAAACACTTCTTTTCCTAGTAGGGAGTTCCCAGTTGAACTCTTGCCATGTCCAGTATGTCCAATGAGAAGAATTCGAAGACATCCATCTTTGAAAAGTCAAAATCAAGTATGAATTTCGCAGTATAAAATACAGTACAATTATGATAATACAAATTGCAAATTAACAAAATGACAATGTTCTATGAAGAGTCTCGCTTTCCTGTTTTCCTTCTTTACAAATCAGGATTTAACAAAAAAAGGCAATTTTACAAACAATCACCATGGTCCTTTTACCTTAAATTATGTATAAACAAGGAATCTCTTAAAAAGATATTCGGCGTATGTTGTAAATGTTTGTAAAGAATGTAAAATGAATATCCAACACGAATATTTAAAACTGATGCATATGTTGATTTGGTTTATAAATGAACAGTCTCATTTCTTCATAGATCGTTATTCTACATGCATTTAATATAATTTTTCATAAGTACATTTTCATCATCAAATAGCGAACTGATATTTTCATGTGGCTAGCTCCTAAAAAGTAGTATGAAATGTTCCTATTTTTGAAATAAATAAAAAGAATATCATTATTTCATGTCAAAGCAATGAACTGATGAACTGCCCCATGTTTTAAATCAGTTCTAGTTGAATAACCCTAATAAGTCAGACTCATCAGCTCATCAGCGTCAGTATATTAATCTATTTAAAGTAAAACTAAGCATTTTAAATTTACAATGCAATATATATATTTGAAGCATTTTTCATGATCAAATTATTTTAGTATACAATGCATTTATTCATAGTCATTAAAAAAAATGTCTATTTGTCGATTGAATAGCCTCTACACGAGAATTTGGTAGAAACATCAGCATTTCACAAGAAAAAAACAATGATGCAAAGCGTCATAAGGTGCCAGTAAACTATGAAAAGTCAATATGTTTAAAAAATCTTAATTATGTAATGTCCGTACAATTAACTGATCTTACCAACTCATTATCCGTGATTTTTTTTAAATCTAAATAATGTATACAGTATTTGTCAGTCAAATCAAAATTAAATGGAAGTAACATTGTTTTCAAGAAAATAATGAGCATTTCTAGCATGTCTGCAAAATAAAAACACACGTCAGGGAACATTAATCGCAATTAAATATGATGATTTTACTTCATTTTGTGATAACCAAAATGTAAAGTTATATTTAATAGTGGTGATTATATCTATATTCCTTTGGGAAAATACGTGTCAATTTTTATAGAACGAAATTTCATGAATTTAATTCCAAAGAAGTTGTTTGGTATTGAATAATTTGTGTATTTGATGTCATTAATTGGTGATTTGAATGACCAACTCACTCACTGGTTGACATTTAATATGATTTCCTTTTCAGATACTGCAAACATATACAATTAAGTTAACAGTTATAGTGATTTGGAGAATGTTTTCGGATGCACGATCGAAAATTCTATTAGTTTAAAACAGCCACGAAATTATGGTAACCCACGAAATTATGGTAATTAGGCATATATTGAGTTTGAAAAATGGAAAATCAGTAATTTATGATTTGTCTGTATTTTAATGTTAACTATGGAAGCACAATTGTACCATAAACTAAGTTGCATAATCATTACAGTGTTTGCGAAAACTTGAAAAATCTGTCAGTCATTTGGTTTGACTGGCTTTAATTATTTGTCAGTCCGAATGAATATCTGTCAGTCCAACTTAACAAAACGTCATAACTTTTAAAACATAACAAAAATGAGGTGACTGTTAAGCTTTATTTTATTTTTATATTGTTGATGTGCGGGATGATAATTTTTATTTAGATTATGTAATCATAGTTACTTGTGGAAGTTCGAGTTTATGTTTATTACCCGGCTGTGAACCATCACAATAGCTTAATGGTAAACCATTTCACATTTTCAAGCTCTACATGTATATAACCAATGCTATTTAATCTACAAATATTAATTGAGATGTTAACAATAAAAATATGAAAGCAAAATCACCTGGCAAAATCCTCTTAAATAGCCGAAATTGTGTTGTTTATTTTGTAACTGTTGTTGTCAACTTTGAAAGTGAAAGTGCCTCGCAAAAACTGAATAGTATTTTTCTTGATTTGGTTGGTTAACAAAATTAAAATGCGTGTTTTAAAGGCTCAGACAAAAACAGCCCAGTCCAAGACAGCCTACTTATTATGCTGCAAAAATAGTTTGAACTCCGTTGGGATAGGATTAAATACATTTTAATTATTGCAATTAGAGTTAGTTTGTATATTATGCTAGTACATTTATGCGTAATTCAGTTTTATTAATTTAAATGTTCCAAATTAGTATGATACCGAAACTAGTACAGTCTAGTCGGCCATCATGGACTTTGGACAAATTGTCCGATATTACGAAATTTACATCACATCCAATCTAAATTTTGGTGAATTGTAACTATCGTCATCGGATTTTCTCATCAGTCAGTCGGACCGATTTTCTTTCAACTTTTGTCGGACCTGTTCTAATTTTATCAGTCATGACCGGCAGACCGACGTTTTTTGCTGACATTGCATTACCAGGTATATTGTTTACTGTTCCTAACCACATTGTACTTTAAGGAGGTTTTTAGACATAATATACTGGAAAATGGAAAATAATGTATATGTTATACTTGTCTGCATCAAATTATGTTGTTTTGTTGATTTTTATTAGCACAATTGTACTATATCATGAAAAAAGTTGCGTTATAATCGTTTCCAGTTAGATGTTTTATAAAATTCACATATTATTCAATGTCTGACAAACTATTTTAGGGGAGTAAACCATTGAACCTTAATAAATATCGAGTGCCACCTGAGCACTTAGTGTAAAGTCATAATAATTACTGTATCTGTGGTTATAGTCTGGATGCAGTCTGACTAACTTGTCTGAATAGCCCCCTGAATAAAGTCTTTTTTCAGCAATGTCAGACATAATAGATGCATCCACAAATGTCAATTATATTCAAATGCATCTGCAATATTATCCAGTCATCGCACTTGGATAACATTAAAATATTTGATACAAAAGAGCATGTGCATAATATTTGAGATATTCAAATGAGCACGTGGCAATGTTTGTGATTTTTGATGAATGGAAATTAATTCTTTAATAGCTGGGGTGGAGTTTTAACTATTTGTGGAAAACCCCTGATCAGTCTTGATTGGGATTGCATATGGGGTGGGTGGGGTCAAGGTCACCATTACAAAAAATAAAAAACGGTTTCCGCTCAAGTACTCGAGTCATCGCTAGGGATTGCATAGGGGGTGGGTGGGATCAAGGTCAAAGTCACAGTTACTAAAAATAGAAAAACGTTTCTTCTCAGTTACTCAAGAACAGATCGAGCTATCAGAATGAATATAGAGGAACATTCCTTGTGAATGCAACGCCTCCTACCGTGTTCAACAGACTTTCTTGAAACTTTTTGTCAAGGGTAACGTGTACTTCTGCATAAAGATGGGTATTTAAATTTGTCTTCTCCAGTCACAAGTTATGGCGCTTTGATTATTTTTCCTCTATGGAATGTATAGGGAACATTTCTTGTGAACACAATTCCTTCTACAGTATGCAATTGATTTTCTTGAAACTTGTCTTCATTGTTGAGGGTAACATGTTGTTGTGCATAAAGATGGGGATTGAAATTTGTTAATAAAAAAGCTTTTTTTTTTTGCTGGCCCCCACCTTCAAACATACTGTAATTTGGGGCCCGTTGTCACCCCTTTGACAAAGTTCTAGTTTCATATTAGTTGAAATATTAAGTAGTTGAAATATTAACATTATACACAATTATAATCTTTATCAAAAATGTACATACACGCATTTGTAATGTTTAGTATGTAATTGCATTATATTTGTTATTATACAATAATTGTTTAATGTATTTTTAGCTTGACTATTCAAAGAATATGTTAACTATCCTACTACCTTCCGCATCTTAATTTGTTTAAGTTTTATTCAAAAGTCTTGTAACTTGAAAACTACGTAAGTTATTTACTTGAAACTTGGAATATACCTTTGTACTCAACTCAAGTATCAGGGGCAACATTTCCCATAGCTCTTGTTTTGTATTTTGACAGATGTATGCCCCTTTTTGCCATTGATTTACTGGTTAAAGTTTATATTCAAAAGTTTTATAAAATCAAAACTACATAAGTTATTAACTTGAAACTCGGAATATACCTTTGTCATCAACTCAGGTATCAGGGGCAACATTCTTGACAACTCTGTTTTGTATTTAGACAGAGTAATGCCCCTTTTCACATAGATTTTTTGGTTATTCTCAATAACTCTGTTTTGTGTTTAGACAGAGTTATGCCCCTTTTTTACATAGATTTTCTGGTTAAAGTTTATATGCAAAAGTTTTGTAATACCAGAACTACAGAAGTAATTGAGTTGTAACTTGGAATATACCTTTGTCATCAACTCCAGTATCAGAGGCAACAGTCCCCATACCTCTGTTTTGTATTTTGTCAGAGTTATGCCCATTTTTTATTTAGGTTTTCTGGTCAAAGTTTATACTCATAAGTATAACCTGAATCTTGGAATATATATTTGTCATCAAGTCCAGTATCAGTTGGGAAGGCAGGTTGGCGGGCAGGCGGGCGGACGGGACCTCATACCGAGACCTCGCTTGGGATTGCATATGGTGTGGGTGGGGTCAAGATCACCATTACTAAAAATAGAAAAACGATTTCCCTCAATAACTTTTAAAGGTATCGAGATATTTTGATGAAACTTCATTCATCATATAGATACCTTATATCGAGAGTTTGGTTGGGATTGCACATGGAGTGGGTGGGGTCAAGGTCACCGTTACTAAAAATAGAAAAACGGTTTCTGTTCAATAACTTTAGAACACATTGAGATATTTAAATGAAACTTCATACATATTAACACTATATCAAAGCCTTGTTTGGTATTGCTTTGGGGTGGGTGCATTCAAGGTCAAGGTCACAGATACTTTAAATTATAAAACGGTTTCCACTCAAGAACTTTAGAATCCATAAACATATGTTAATGAAACTTCATACATAGATACCATATATCATGACCTCATTTGCGATTGTTTATGGGGTGGGGTGGAGGTCAAGGGTAAAAACTGGGGGGAAATTTTGCATGTAGTTTCATGAGGAAATGGGACGAGACGCTTCTGAACAATGTGTATCTACCAGTCTTGTACAAGTGTTATATTGTCGATGGTTTTGGACTTTGGACTCATGGGCGAGAGAAACCTGATGAGTTCCTTTAACATGCAAATGATATAGACCACATTATTAATGTAAAAATGAGGGTATGTGAAAATGAGATAGAATTCCTAGATACTAAGGTGAAGATAAAAGATGTGAAATTGACAACATCCTTGTACAAATTACCCACAGACTATTGGAGAGAATATGCTCCAAAGAGGCAGATTAGCTACTCCATAAACTAAACCTGAGGTGCCATCTTCACAAACTTGGGTATAGTGGGAAGTTTCTTGACAAGTAATTGGAACGTGCAGATAAATTAAGTACAGAAAGTCTATTGCAACCTAGCAAAAATCAAAAGAAAGACATGAAAAGAGTACCACTAGTTCTAACATACTCGAAAAAGCTTCCAAATATTCATGACATGGTGCAGAAACACCTACCATAATAATGAACATTTTAAGTACTAAATAAAGCATATAAGAAAATGCTCAAAATACACCAATTGCACAATTATTTTCAAAATTTTATATATGAAGGTGGGATTTGAGGGTGGCTGCATACCCGAAACAATATTTTGAATCGGCACGAATATAGGACGATCTACGCCACTGATAGTCTCATTTCAGATATACTGCACGGAAGGTATTTTATTAACTTGTACATTTGTTTCTGAACTGTGCACACGCATTCATTTAATGTTTAAACAATTCTAATATTTATGGCTGGCTAGATATCTAGTTGTATTGTAAAGAATATGCCAACATATAATTTTGTCTGGTTTCTTGTCCTTTCTATTGCACATTTTCATTGATAGCCAGAAGGTGTCATCATGAGCAAAGAAGGCTGACAGCCCCTTGCTGGCTTTCAATTGGAGATATATAGTTTATCGCTCAGACAGACTGACTGGGCACTGAGCCTGAAATCCAGGATAAATTAATTCCCACATGCCTGTGCCACCATTTATTGTATCTTGGATTTGTTGAGAATAATCTCTAGGAGCAGAATATTTGGATGGCAGAGGTGAATTTCCAGGTTTTTGACCTGTCAAAGGAACAAGAGCAAACTGTGATGATGGAGTATATTGAGCATTTTATAATAACACAATCTGATAAAAGTGTTTATTGTGGATTTAATAGATACATCTCAATACTTGTACCTTGGACTTCATCATGATAGTTTATTGAGACAGATTTAGATGTTTGATGTTGTCTCCTGTGTGTGCCATCTGTCAAATAAACAACAGCAAGATGTGATGTCCCAGTACTGTATCATGCAAAATATCAGCCGTGCCAAATGTTGGTGTGTTTTACAGCTTTTAGACTGTTGGCGGAAGCTAACGGTCTATTGATTTCCAAAACAGGTATTGCTGAAAACATCTTCTTTTCTTTGCAGGCTATTAGAAAGTAAATCAGAACCAGAAATGGTACTTCTACAAAATAGCATAATTTCACACATGTTTTCTTACATTTAATTATTTAAGATAATGCATGTAATATGTATTATAAAGGTGTATATCATGTGATTTATACCATTATTTCAAAGTCGTTTGGATGGGCGATAAAACTTTGAATTAATGATAGGTTCGGAATACAGATGTTCACCATTTAAAAAAAAACAACTAAAGTTCAAATCACATGTTGTTTTCTATCCCCATACAAGACTGTAAAGGAGCTAAAAATAGTAAATAAAATAAAATAAAATAGTTCTAAATAACCATGTTAAAATGTACTACGTGTTCAAATGTACTACACTTCATCGGTTATCTGGCCCGTTGAAGATTGACTTGTTATCTTTGTCACAGATTCCAAAAATTAAGAATAGTGAATATTAAATAGCAAAATGACACTACGGACATACTGTTAATACCATTTTGTTTATCAGTAATTGTCAGTTGAAATTGATATAATTATAAAGCATTTGTTATGCTTAACGATTAATTATTAGAAGTGTTTCTGATGTTTTTGTTAAAATTGTTAAAATCGCTCACCTGAGGGGCTAAGGAATTAAACTTTTCTGAGTAAGTTACATGAAGATTCGACTAAAATTGTGGCCTCTAGATTGTTCGCAAGTTTGTTTGTAGCTCACCTGAGCACGAAGTGCTTGGTGAGGTATGGGTATAGGGCACCTCCCAGGCGTCGTCTATCGTCCTTCGTCGATGTGCCCCCAACAATTTGGACCGTTATCGCGATAAAAACTACATTTTGTATTCAAACTGGACCTAACAACCACAGTTTGTGTAAGACTATAACATGGGATTGTTATTGGGTCAGATCACACCAGTAACACCAGAGTTATTGCCCCTTTTTAATGCAAAATGCGCAAAAGTGCCATTTTCCAACGTATATTCTTTATTTTCCATCAAATCTTAACCAAACTTTCACAGTTTATGTATCACCATCAGATCTCAGCAGACATAAAAAATGGACCAGATTGTGTTTCAAACACCTTTGTTTATTTAAAAAAAATATACAAAAATGGACATTATTCAGCATAGAGGGAGACTATTCAGGATAGCAAGAGACATTTTTTATGCAATCTTCACCAATTATTCAGGATAGAGAGAGACATTTTTCATCCAATCTTCACCAATCTTGCACAGTTTGTCTCAACCATGAGATTACAGTTTAAGTCGAATATAAGCAAGATCAGACAAGAAACACCAGGTTCTTGCCCCTTGTTTGTGAAAAAAAAATTGCAAAAATAGACATTATACAGGATAGAGATTTCATTTTTCATCCAATCTTTACCAATCTTGCACAGTTTGTCTATGAACATAAAATTAATAGTGAAGTCGAATATAAGGCAAGATTGGAACAGAAACACCAGAGTTATTGCCCTTTTTGTGAAAAAAATATGCAAACATGGATATAATTCAGGATAGAGACTTCATTTTCCATCCAATTTTTACCAATTGTGTACAGTTTGCCGATGAACGTAAGACTACAGGCAAAGTAGAATATAAGCATGATCGGGCCAGAAACAGAGTTATTGCCCCTTTTGTTTGGAAACAAACATCAACGAGTTATAAATGATTGGCTTGACCAATGTTTACCAAACTTACACAGTTTGTGCATGACCATAAAAATTGATTGATAAGATTTTATTTCTTACAGTTGCAAGACTTGCATGCAGTTATTTGTACATGCAACTTTGATGCCCTCAGAGCCTGCATTAATGTCATTTATCATCATTCCAAAGAAAATTATGAAAGCAAATCTTTATCTTATAGGACAGCCATCGCAATAATCGCATTGCAACTAGTTTTCCAAAACTGTTTGCGAAAAAGACATCAAAATGTACTGTTTGTGCATTTTCCAAAATTGTTAATGACTTATAATAAAGGGTCAGGTAAGAATATGGAGAAAAATGATTAAAGAACCATTACCAAAAAAATGCACATCCACTACCCAACTCATACTTTAGTTAGCCCATTGCACTTACCGATGTGTTAAATCAAAACTGATCCTACCCACACTGTGTATTGTTCAAATACCTTAATTTTCAAACCAGTCACAACAGTATGGTCTACATGTGTACCAGTTCTCAGGTGAGCGCTTTGGGCCATCATGACACTCTTGTTTGCAAATTAAAACAAATATAGTGCGCGTCTAATTCAATGCTATTTATCTATGACATTCTCATCATTATTTTTTGTAATTTGTGGGAGGCAAATATTTATGTGCAAACTATTTAACAAGCAACAGTTATATGCATACACATCAATCTACAACGGGTAATAATAGTCTATGAACCTTATAAGTGCGAATTAATATTCAGTGCTTTTTATCACAAGTGCTATGTTCAGTAAATACCAGTTTAAATAAAAATAAATTGAATTTGTAAAATACATTCAAAACTCTATTTGGAAGTACAATGCTTTTCCATAATTCTTATGCGTACGTCAAAAACAAAAACAATTGTCAATCGAGTGGTTACGAGCACTCTGGCCGCTATATGTACTGACTCAATACACTGTCGTTAAACTTACGCAATACGCACCTAACCAGTCAACAGCACAAACAGATACGCAATGATACCTATGTGAATAGACATAACATGCATTCGCTTGTAGATGTTGACTAAATGGATTATTATTGTTGTTTATTAGTGTTTTAGTCAGATCAAGTTCTTGTCATCTATTCATAGAAAGAAGCATTGATAACAGGTAGCCACACTGCTCAGCGAACGAAGCACGGTAATTTATCAATTTACTGACTCGTAGCCTGCAAAGTAAAGAAGTAGTTCCTTCAAGACCGATGTCAGAAATACACCTACTAAATTCTAAAAATGATAAAAGGCATTTTGTTGCTTTTGCACAGAATGATTTAAGATAGCAAGAGTAAGTGAAGCATACAAGAAGTGGCGTCGTCAACTTTTCATTTTCGTGTTCTAACTGGAAAACCAATTGAGCTTTTGTAATAAAACTTAATACATAGCTACGGTGTTGCGAGACATCACTTGGGATTCCTTATGGGGTGGGTGGGGGTCAAGGTTAAGGTCACTGTAACTAAAAATTGAAAAATGGTTTCCGCTTAGTAACTGGAGAACGCAAGGTCACGGTCAATGTTATTAAAAATAGTAAAACAGTTTCAGGTCAATAACTACAGAATGCATTTAGATATTTTAATGAAACGTAGTCATATATACACTTATATCAAGACCTCGCTAGGGATTGCATATGGGGTGGGTGGGCTCATGGTAAAGGTCACTGTTCCTAATAATAGAAAAAGAGTTTCTGCTCTATAACCTCGCTTGGGATTGCATATGTGTTGGGTGTGGTCAAGGTCACTGTCACTGTTACTAAAGTTAGACAAATGGTTTCCCAGCAAATATCTTGAGAATGCATTGAAATATTTTAATTATACTTAATACATAGTTACCTTATAGAAAGACCTTAATTGGAATTGGATTAAGGTCACTTTTACTAAAAGTAGAAAAACGGTTTCCGCTTAATAACTTGAGAACGCATTGAGATATTGTAATTTAACTGCATTCAGAGATACCTAATATCAAGACCTCGTTTGGGATTTAATATGGGGTGGGTAGGGTCAGGGTCAAAGTCACCATTACTAAACAGAAAAATGGTTCCTGCTTAATAACTTCAGAACACATTTCATACATAGATACCTTATATTGAGACCTTGCTTGGGATTGTGCATAGAGTGGGTGTGATCTAGGTCACCACACTAAAAATAAAAAAACTGTTTCAGCTCAATAGCTTTAGAACACATTGAGATATTTTAATGAAACTTCATACATAGATATCTTATATCTAGAGCTCGCTTGGGATTGCATACATGATTGGTAGGGTCTTGGTTGTGGTCACCATAACTTAAAATAGGCAAACAGATATTTTAATGGAATCTTTATATGTAGATACTTTATATTTAAACCTCACTTGGGATTGCATATGGGCGGGTGGGGTCAAGGTCAGGGTCACCATTACTAAAATGTTAATTTTTTTCCTGACTTTGATGCATTTCATTTGAAATATGTGGTTTACGGGGACTTTTCATGTTTCTTGTTTATTTTGTCATCTTGATTATAGATTTCAGAGTATATATGTGATACTTTTGATACCTCAACTCACCACACAGAGATAGGTTTTGACAATGAATTTAAATGCACATACCAAAACATTAATCTTTCAATTGTTTCTCTATAGGCATTACATCATTACCCCAAACGAGAGGGCTATCAGGCTCTATGTTGCTGACCTGAGGGGATAAGGAACTACTGTTCTGATAAAGTTTCGTGAAGATTCGGCTAAAATATTAACACAATAATGTTCACAAGCTTTTTTTTTCAATTTGGCCTGGTGACTTAGTTTTTGACCCCATATGACCTGGTTTCAAACTTGTCCCAGATATCATTTGGAACAAATGTTCTAAGCAAGTTTCAAGAATATTGTGCAAACAATGTGACTTATAGTGTTCTCAAACTCGTTCTTCAATTTACTCTAGTGACCTAGTTTTTGACCCCACATGACCCAGATATCACTGGGACAAATGTTCTTAGCAAGTTTCTTGACGATTGAGCTATAAATCTATAGTGTTCAAATGCTTTTTCTTGTGGGTAAATGCTGGCCACGTTGAGGGGGTCACATGGTTTATATATATAGTTATTTATATAGACTTAGAAAGTAAAATGACTTGAAAAATCATTTTATCCGAAACTGCAAGGCCAAGAGGTTTTGAATTTAGTATTTAACATCATATAGTTGTTCTCTGCAAAGATTGTTGAAATTATGCCCCTGGGATAAAAGGAAGTCATGCACAGGGGTCATACGGTTTCTATAGACTTATATGGCAAATGGACTTAGTAATAAAAATATTCTCCTCTGTAACTGCAAGGCCCAGATGTTTACTCTTTGGCATGTAACATTACTAACATGGTTTAGTGGTCCTCTACAAATTATGGCCCTTAGGGTAAAAAGAAGCCACGCCCAGGTTTTACATGGTTAATAATGACATAAATAGCCTAATGACTTTAAAAATCTCATCTGAAACAGCAAATTCCAAATCTTCATACTCAGGTGAGCACTTAAGGGCCATGTGGCCCTCTAGTTTTAACAAAGGATTATTACATTTATTTATGTGATACTACTGATATCATACTTACTTTTTTGTGTTAATTATTTCCACATTTTACATTAACAGTTGCACAAATAATCAATGTTAAATTTTACCTGTAGTCGGTTGTTCTACAGAAACTTGATGCATTGGTTGAGAAACATTGCCTTGCTGATAAACTGGTGGTTGATTCTGTTGCATTGGTTGAGAGACACTGCCTTGCTGATAAACTGGTGGTTGCTTATGTTGCATTGGTTGGTAGACACTGCCTTGCTGATAAACTGGAGGTTGGTTCTGTTGCATTGGTTGAGAGACACTGCCTTGCTGATAAGCTGGGGGTTGATTATGTTGCATTGGTTGACAGACACTGCCTTGCTGATAAACTTGAGGTTGGTTCTGTTGCATTGGTTGAGAGACACTGCCTTCTAGATAACCTGGTGGTTGCTTATGTTGCATTGGCTGGGAGACACTGCCTTGCTGATAAACTGGAGGTTGGTTCTGTTGCATTGGTTGAGAGATGCCGCCTTGCTGATAAACTGGTGATTGATTCTGTTGCATTGGTTGAGAGATGCCGCCTTGCTGATAAACTGGTGATTGATTCTGTTGCATTGATTGAGAGACAATGCCTTGCTGATAAACTGGTGGTTGATTCTGTTGCATTGGTTGAGAGACACTGCCTTCTAGATAACCGGGTGGTTGCTTATGTTGCATTGGTTGACAGACACTGCCTTGCTGGTAAACTGGTGGTTGATTATGTTGCATTGATTGAGAGACACTGCCTTGCTGATAAACTGTTGGTTGATTCTGTTGCATTGATTGACACACACTTCCTTGCTGATAAACTAGTGGTTGATTCTGTTGCATTGGTTGACACACACTTCCTTGCTGATAAACTAGTGGTTGATTCTGTTGCATTGGTTGAGAGACACTGCCTTGCTGATAAACTTGAGGTTGGTTCTGTTGCATTGGTTGAGACACACTGCCTTGCTGATTTACTGGAGATTGATTCTGTTGCATTGGTTGAGAGACATTGCCTGGCCGATAAACTGGTGATTGATTCTGTTGCATCCGTTGAGAGACACTGCCTTGCTGATAAACTGGGGGTTGATTAAGAGGCATTGGTTGGGAAACACTGCCTTGCTGATAAACTGGAGATTGACTCTTTTGAAAGTCTCCACCAATATCTAAAACAATGGTTATATGACTTTTAGTACAAGGATATTATTATTGATGGATGAGCTCCGAAAATGTGCTATGTCAATTGATGAAAATGAGATGAGAAGGGAAAAAAGTATTTTTCAAAAACTAATCATAACTAGAACTGCAATACCAAATCATATGCTATTATTGCAACAAGTAATGTACACTCAACCTTTATTTCACAGCAACCACTAGCAAAATTTAATGAAACTTGATTAAATGTTTAATACCAATAGGCCTTTCTCAAGGGATGTTCACTTCCAGGGACTAAACATTGATTATAAGGAGAGTTTTGCAAATACTGTTTATACCCCCACTACCAGTATGTGGGGGCAGGGGCTGTACAGGGATCACTTTGTCCTGTCGGTCTGTCTGTCAGTCGGTCAGTCTGTCTTTCGATCATTCGGTCTGTCCCAAATGAGATTATAGTATTAAATAGTATTTAGGGTATCATCAAAGCATAACCCCATTAGTATTGATGGGATTCAAATAAAACTTCATATAATGATAGAGGACAATGAGAAGTGCAGAGCACAAGGACCACAATTCTTTCTCCAATATTTACGGAGTTATTGCCTTTTGTTTATGTGAAGCATTAATTTTCTTTTGTGGAACATAACTCCATAAGTATTGAAGGGATTCAAATGAAACTTTGTACAAAGATAAAGGACAATGACAGACAGTGCAGAGTACAAGGATTACAACTCTTTCTTCTATATTTGCATAGTTATTGCCCTATATTTCATTTTCTTGTGCGAAGCAAAACTCAATTAGTATTGAAGGGATCTAACTGAAACTTCATATAATGATAGAGGACAATGAGAGGAAGTGCAGAGCACAAGGACCACAACTCTTTCTTCAATATTTATGGAGTTCGTACTCTTTATGTTTTTGTGCAGAGCATAACTCCATTAGTATTGAAGGGATTTTAAATTAAACCTCATATATTGATAGAGGACATTGACAGGAAGAGCAGAGTACAAGGACAATAACTAATTCTTCAATATTTACAGAGTTATAGCCCTTTGTTGTTTTGTTTTTGCAGATAATTACTACCTAAATATTGAAGGATTTTTAAACACCATATATAGATAGAGGACGTTAAGAGGAAGAGTAGTGTACAAGGACCATAACTATTTTTTTTTATTTTTTGTGTCGCCTGACTAGGCGAGATATAGGGGTTACTTATGTTGTCGGTGGCAGCGTTCTCTTCCGCTTGTCCGGAGCAAAAATCTAAGACTATGAAAGCTTTCATCATGAAACCTCAATGGCAGATAGATCTCATTGAGGGGAAGTGCAGTGCACAATAACTCTGCACCTCATACTTTTGGAGTTATTTGCTTTTGTTTATTTTCATACTTATTTTTTGTCCTGAGCATAACTCTAATAAGACTATGAAAGCTATCAACTTGAAACTTCATAGGTACATAGATTTCATTGAGGAGAAGTGCAGTGCACAAGAATCCGTTACTCTGCACCTCATACTTTCGGAATTATTGCCTTTGTAAATTTTCATACTATGTTTGTGTCGCATTTTTGGTTTTAATAAGTATTTTCTTTGCAATTAGCCAGAGTGCAGTGCTTTTGAAGATTTCAATAAATTTGTTAAACATAATTTGAGCATTAACCTGAAGTGCTTCTTCATTTTGATTAACGTAAGCTATCTGGCGTCAGGCGAAACATCCGAGTTGCGGAGTTCTAGTTATGGAGTTATTACCCTTCAGTTAAATTTCTAGTGTAGTGCATAACTCCATTAGTATTGAAGTAGGGATTTAGCTAGAACAGAATGGCATGGCGGCCCGCCCTTCCATTTTTTAGCCCCGCCCTCTTGCCTATTCCCGCCGCCCTTTGAAAAAATTAACCCGCCCTCCTGTGTTTTTTTGTCAGCACAGACACGCCCAAACGCAATGTAATTGGTTACTTGCGCATCTTGGCAAACACATCTTGGCCTAAATGATCAATGATGTCTCGTCGCGACATGAATCATTAATCAGCTCGTCATGACCATGCGACATCAATTATCAGTTACCGAATTAATGGTAATTTAGTGCAGATTGCGGTGCTTCTGTAAAGGATTGTTTGCAGTTGTTGTTTGTTAATGTCTAATTATTTTATTTTATCAAATATTATCCATGTTATTGTTGTTGGTGTTCTGGAATTTTCTATTTTTTTTAATAATTTACTTTCTTACAAAATGTTATCAATGCAAACTTTATTTCAAATACACATACACATAATTACCTTGCGTGCAAAAACACATATTAATCCAAATTGAATTTTAATATTCTATTTTATGCCGTACACAATCTCCAATTTAAGTTCAATATATGTATATTTCCTCGCTCTTATTTAAATATCCATTTTATTCCATGCAATAAAACACCTGTCTGATTCTTTTGATACCCTTAACATTTCACCTAAAACACAAATTCATTAATGCTCAATCAATAAGGCTTGCATGGTTCAGGTATAGCAGTGTTTATTGAAACTCTTGTTCACTGCTACAAACCCCTAGAGAATGGCCCCAGCTGGGCAGTCACATCAAAGACTTTTGAAGTCATATGGACACACTGACACACTGTTACCAATGACTTGCAGATTTAGAAGCCTGGTTAATTTATGACATCGCGCTTTCACTCTTCACAGTTGTAAATGGTGTTAGTTTCAATGACTGTATTTTTAGGGATTGTATTGTTTGTTCAAGTTGGACATATGATTGCAAGGTAATTACAAATCGATGCAATGATTTTCTTTAATGAAATAACTATAAATTTAATATGAAATAAATATGAAATTAAAATTACAAAAACAAACATTCCAATGGCACGTAAGTATGTAAATAATACATAGATATATGCTAAAATCGTTTTAATAATAATAATAATAATAATAATAATAATAATCACAGTATTTCTATCTTTTGAAATGAAAGTAAGGATTGCTAAATTTATTATGAATATTATTATTAATTTAATAATAATAAAAATAATAATAATAATAATAATAATAAAATTAATAATATATTATTACAACCCTGCTCTTTTCGCAAAAAGGCCCCCCTGCCCTTTTTCAGGCCCCCTACCATTTTTGTAGTCTGGCTAAAATCCCTTATTGAAGTGATTTAAAATAAAACAACATATATTGATAGAGAATGTTGAGAGGAAGTGCAGAAAACTAGGATCATAACTCTTTTTGTAGGAAGCATCATTTTTGCCAACATATAATAACAATTAAAAAATATTTTATATATCAGACAAGTGTACATATTTATGTTATGTTTAATAATATCCTATGTGTATAATTAGTATTGCCCATAGTGTATTCATGCTAAGCAAATGAAGTTAAAATTTAAATAACATAAATAGCATTTTCACATGTTATAAAACTTCTTTCACCACATTTTACTGGAGAAGATGATAGAAACATGCAATTATAAATAATTCTTAATAAAATGCAACCACAATTCAAATATAAATTAACATACACAATAACTTTATAAATATGAATTCCCCATTTATAGAAATTCTTGGGTTTAGGGGCCTCCACATTGATGCATGTGTATTAACACAGCTGTACCGCACGTTATTTTTAGGATGATGCACTCTCCTGGTGGAGTGTGTTGCACTTGCTAGAATTAATTCACAGGGACCCAAGTCAGTTACAACGTACAATAATATTTGTACACAATGATAAAACACAAGGTAATATAAGCTCCATCAAATTTGCTAAAACATTTTTGCTTCACTATCAGAAAAATACCAGAAATTTACCACTTTATATTTGTGCTTGTCACAAGAAACCTAAACAGGGGATGTCATGCAAGCTTAACAGGCAACATTGTATGCTGTGACCGACTGTGGTCCCCATGAATTGTAGCAGTATAATTGCTATTTATAGAGCATGCCCATTATGAAGGGGAAAAAATTGTTATTTCGCTGTGACTTTGTGAATGAATATAACATTCTGATCATGACATATGCTATATGCCCCCAAAGGGATATAATAATGGCATCGTCTGTCAATTTGTCAGACTGTCTGTCTGTCTATTCGTCCGTCCCACTTCTTGTGTGGAGCATAACTCAATTAGTGTTGAAGGGATTCAAATGAAACTTCATATAATGATAGAGGAAAAGGAGAGGAAGTGCAGAGCACAAGGACCGCAATTATTCCTTCAATATTTATGGAGATATTGCCCTTTGTTTAATTTTCTTGTTTTTAAGCATATCTCCATTAGTATTGAAGGTATTCATATAATGATAGAGGACAATGAGATGAAGTGCAGAGCCCATGGACCATAACACTTTTTTCAATATTTTTTTCAATATTTACGTAGTTATTTCCTTTTGTTTTATTTCATTATGTGAAGCATTAATTTTCTTGTGCTGAGCTTAACTCCATTAGTATGAAAGGGATTCAACTGAAACTTCATATAATGATAGAGGTTAATGAGAAAAAGTGCAGAGCACAAGGACCATAACTATTTCTTCCATATTGAAGGGATTCAAATGAAACTTTGTATAATGATGTAGGACAATGAGAGGAAGTGCAGAGCAAAAAGACCATAACTCTTTCTTCAATATTTTTGGAGTTATTGTCCTTTGTTTAATTTCTTGTGCAGAGCATAACTCCATTAGTATTGAAGGGATTCAAATGAGACTTCATATTTTGATAGAGGACAATGAGAGGAAATGCAGAGCACAAGGACTTTTTCTTCAATATATATGGAGTTATTGCCCTTTTTTTATTTCCTTATGTGAAGCATTAATTTTCTTATGTGTAGCATATCTCCGTAAGTATTGAAGGGATTCAAATGAAAGTTGATATAACAATAGAGGACAATGACTGGAAGTGCCTAGTTGAAGGACCACAACTCTTTCTTCAATATTTACACAGTAATTGCCCATTGTTTAATTTTCTTGTGTGGAGCATTACACCATTAGTATTGAAGGGCTGCAAAAGAAACTTCTATTTATGATAGCAAACACTGAGAGGAAGTGCACAGCAATATGACCACAACTATTTCTTCAATATTTATGGAGTTATTGCCCATTGTTTTATTTTGTTATGTT
Source organism: Congeria kusceri (assembly GCA_027627225.1). Classification (NCBI taxonomy): domain Eukaryota; kingdom Metazoa; phylum Mollusca; class Bivalvia; order Myida; family Dreissenidae; genus Congeria; species Congeria kusceri. The sequence continues at coordinate 14,769,693 of CM051035.1, forward strand.
AAGCATTAATTTTCTTGTGCGGAGCATAGCTCCATTTATATTGAAGGGATTCAAATGAAATTTCTTATAATGATTAAGGACAAGCAGAGGAAATGTAGAGCACAAGGACCACAACTCTTTCTTCAATATTTATGGAGTTATTGCCTTTTGTTTTATTTCCTTATGTTCAGCATTAATTTTCTTGTCCAGAGCATAACTCCATTAATATTGAAGGAATTCAGATGAATATTCATATAATGATAGAGGACAATGAGGGGAAGTGCAGAGCACAAAGACCTTAGACATTTCTTCAATAGGCGACATATCGGTGTTACTTTTGGCGGCGGCGGTTGCGGCGTCCCCTTTTGTTTGTCCATTACATAACTCTTAGACTATTAAAGCTATCAACAAGCTATGAAACTTCATAGGTAGATAGATCTCATTGAAGGGGAGTGCAGTGCAAACAAACCGTTTCTCTGCACCTTATATTTTTGGAGTTATTGCCTTTGTTTATGTTCATGCTTAATTTTTGTCCGGTGCATAACTCTAAGACTATGAAAGCTATAAACTTGAAACTTAATAGGTAGATAGATCTCATTCAGGTGAAGTGCAGTGCATAAGAACCGTTACTCTTCACTTCATAATTTGGGAGTTATTGCCCTTTGTAAATTTTCATACTTATTTTTGTGTCACATTTTTGGTTTTAATTAGTCTTTTCTTTGGAATTAGCCAGAGTGCAGTGCTTTTGAAATTTTCAATAAATCTGTTTAAAATCAATTGAGCATTAATCTTAAGTGCCACTTCATTTGGATTCACGTCAGATATCGGGCGTCAGGCGACATATCCGACTCGCGGAGTTCTAGTTTAATGTTATTGTGCTGAGAATAACTTAGATATTATTGAAGGGATTAAAATGAAACTTCATGTAATGATAGAGGACAATGAGAGTAAGTGCAAAGCACAAGGACCACTCTTTCTTCAATATTTACAGAGTGAATGCCCTTTGATAATTTTTTGGTGCATTAATCAATAGATGTGTATGTCTGTTGTCAGTAGACCACTTTCGTTGTTCGCTTTCTAAGTCCAACTGTTTTCATTCGATCCTCACTTAACGTCGTGACAAGGTATTTGGGTATAATATCAAGTTCAATAATCAGCTAAAAAGCCCCAGATATTGTGAAGTTATTGCCCTTAATCTCAAATTGACATTTAGGCCAGTTCTGCTCCTTAGGTCTCACAGTTTTCGTCCAATCCTCGCCAAACATCATGAAAATGTTTGTGGGCATAATATCTCGGTAGTTGGATAATCAGCCAAATAGCCCCTGGAATTGTGGAATTATGGATCTTGAATTATCTAAAATTGTCTTTTTTATCCAGTTCCGATCTTCACTATACTTGATAGACAGGTCTGAAACCAAGCCAAGTTCAATGATCAACCAAAATGCCCTAGGAACTGCAAATGTATGGTCCTTTATTTATAAATAACTTGGCCTGTTTGGCAGATTCTGCTCTCTATGTCCAACAGTTTTCATCCACTCTTCATCAAACTTAATATTACTGCCCCTTCCGTGACAAGGTTAAGTAGATTTTACCGTTTTGTCTAGCAACAGCACCCCTTACTATAACACTTGGATACTTACACAGTTGTTGCTTATGACCATTTCCTATCCACCCATATCACACAACCTCAATTTGACCCTTACCTTGACCTAATTTGGACTAATTCAAATGGGCTAATTCATCCTTAACCTAATTTTACCGTTTCGTCTAGCACCAGCACCGCTTACTGCAGCACTTGGATACTTACGCAGTTGTTGCTTATGACCATTCCCAATCCACCCATATCAGCCAAACCATACCTTGACCTTGACCTAATTTGGAATAATTCAAATGGGCTGTCCAGCACTAACCGGGGACATGTGTGTTTATCAAACACAGTGTCTTGTTTAAAGATTACATTAAACCTAGAAGGGACATACCTGATTAACAAACTGCTCTTGTTATATGCTAGTTTTAATATCTTAATTTCACATTTTTTTAAAGAAATTACTCAGTTGAGGCCCTTTTCATTTAAATAGTCCGTCAACAACAATAAAGAAACGTGAGTAAATTATGTTTACTTTTTGGAGTAATCAACGATATCGTACTAGGAACTGGGGAGCTATGGCCCTTGAGTTATCAAAAATGGGTATTTTAAGCCATTTTCTGCCCTCTTAATCCAACAGTTTTCATGTGATGAAGATATTTATGGGCATAATATCTCAGCCAAGTTAGATAATCAACCAAATCATCCCAGGAACTTCCATTTTCATCTAATCTTCACCAAATTTGATATTTTAAAGGTTGCTTTAAACCTAGATGGGGCATAACTGTTTTACAAACAGCTCTTGTTCTGTATTGTTGATTAATATGTTAGAAATTATAGGGAAAATGGTTGAATTCACAGTTCAAAATAGTCCATTTATAGATAACATTATTTGGGATAGTGTTGCTAGGATCCTGTGGTACTTAACATGAACATATAATAAGATAAATTCAGAGTTCAACAAATTCATTTTACCTTCTTGTTGTTCAGAATGTATTTTGCTGCTTGATGCTACACTAGCGGTTGCTGTAAGAAAAAAATTATATGGATTAGAGGTTTAAATGAAAATAGTGAAATTTTTGCTAACAATACTGCATATTTGTGTGGCTGCCTACATGTTATGTTTTAAAGGCATTCAAAAATATTCATCTAAGAGTTGACAACAACTGATTTTTTTTTTTGTCCCTGAAACTCACAGACCAAGGTCAGATTTCACAAGTGTTCTGTAGGGATGCAAAGGGTAGCAAATTTTGGTGGGGTCGGGTATCTTGTTTCGGGTTGGGTATTTATGGGTTGGGTCGGGTATTGATACAAGTAAATGTACACATCAAACAAACATTGTTTCTACCCTGACGATTTGATGATCAATGAAATTATTTTCGTTTATGGCAAATTCACATACAGTTTTGGTGTTAGATTTGATCCTGTGGTTCTAGTGTTTTTTAGTCATTTAATATCTTGCTTCTTCTCCCCATTGCATTTATATTGCTTGACATAGTGCATAGGTGAGTCTCCTTCAGTTAACTGATATCCTTGTTATTATTGTCATTGTAATACTGCTACTTAGAAACAGCTCAAACTCTAGATAAAAAATTATCTAACCTGCTGCAGGATAAGAGCTGCAAATATGTTGTGATCGGACATTAGTTCTGTTACACTGATAGAAAGGAGGTATGAAGTTTGAATTGTACCTGTTTCCTTAATAGTTATTTTTTGTTGGACTTTTGTCATTAACATTGATGTATTTTCAAGGTGAATTATGTGTCAAAATAGGCCTAATTCCTCCAGCTCTAGAGTATATATTTTACCCCCAAATCTCATTTTTTTGTATAAATGACTACTGTTAAATGATGAGGAAACCAGCAAAATTATCAATATTTTCAAGTTAAAACTGAAGGAAAAAGATATACTGGTTATTTATATTACATGATAGTTAAGTTCTAAGAAATAAACATTGATAAAATCTTTGTTTTAAAAAAAAAAGTATTATCGTTTTGATAAATACAGATTTTTTCAGTAATGTATTTGCAAAAGTTCTTTTACAGAGGGTTTACGATAATAATTCAATGGGAATTACTGCACGGGCTTCTTGTGTATGCATATATATGCATGAATGTGTTATAAAGGTAGTAATTCGTCATTCGACGTGTGTATTTGATGGAAAAAATATGGCTAAGGAAAAAAGAATGAATACTGAATAACCACCCTCCCACCCGTCAACAGTTTTGTTCGCTGTAAAATTTGCTAAGCTCTATTCATTAACGATAAATTTGACATTTACCTAGGTTTTGTCATATAAATAGAGATGCTCTGAGTTAATGTTCAGTTCCATTAAAAGCCAATATACTCTGCCACACATATTTCCTCAACTGTTCCGTTTGAAACTCCCTGGTTTAAGACATCTTTCCATGCAGCTGTTCAGTGGGGTTGTTCAGTGATGCACTCCAATATAGAAGAGCACCAGCAGAATATTTGCTCTTTTTTTTGCAGTAGCTGTCTAAGATCACTTGTGACCTAGCTTTCTTGTGATAATTGTGCAGCTGGAAAATTTAATGCCAATAGAATAAGGCAAAGTTTCTAATTTTAGGGAATGCAAACTTAAAACAATGGTTAAATGTATACCAATAACTTTTGCATACTTTTAGGATAAAAAATACATAATTGTTTTCATAAGTGGATAACATAAAGTTATAAACATATCTTGGACATACACCCTAGAAATGAACATAATTATGAACAATTTTACTCATTGTTTGTCATGATCAGAATGTTATATTCATTCAAATAATCGGCGCGTTCTATAAATAGCAATTACAATGCTTCAATTCAAGGGGAAGACAGTCGGTCACAACGTACAATGTTGCCTGTTGAGGTCACAAGCACAAAATGTAAAATGGTAAATTTCTGGTATTTTTCTGATAAATAAGTAAAAACATTATTAGCAAAGTTGATTGAGCTTATATATCCTAGTATTTTATCATTGTGTAAAAATATCATTTGTATGCTGTAACCGACTGTCGTCCAGGTGAATTTGTACAACTCCAGCAGAAGAATCTTTCTAAAAATAGCGCGCGGTAAATCTGTGTTAATACACACGCATCAGTTAGCGTCTGGAGAATCCTGAACCCAAGAATTTCAATAAATTGAGAATTTATAAACTTTCTGCGCATGTTAATTGATATTTGAATTGTAGTTGTGTTTAATTAAGAATCATTTGTAATTTAAGTACAGTTGAAAAGACAAGATACTTGAAATATATAATTGTCGACATGCATGTGTTCTTTACACCTCAATGAGATTCATCTAGCCATAAATATTTTAACATATTTCGAACAGAAATGTATTAGTTGAAGTTTCTTGCTCTGTATGTTCCAGCTTGTTGATGTATATATTACTGTTAATGCATCACGTTCTGTGTTACTGAATAGATTGTTTTCATTTCATTAGATGATCCTAAATTAATCAAACAGCATGTATAAACTGTTGATTCTTTGTTTGATAAACACACCTACCCACAGTTGACGCTGGATAGCCCATTTCTTAGTTCAAATTAGGTCAGGGTCAAAATGGCGTTGGTGTTAGACGAAAGGGTAAAATCTAGTCGACCAAGAAATGGCACTTTTGAATTATTGTAAGTCCAAATTAGGTCAAGGTCAAAGTGAGGTTGGGTGAATGGGTAGATTGGGGATGGTCATGAGCAACGACTGTGTAAGTATCCCAGTGGTTTAGCAAGTGGTGTTTCTGCTAGGCACACAGTAAAATCTAGTTAACGATAACCAGCCCATTTGAATTATTCTAAGTGCAAATTAGGTCAAGGTCAAAGTAGGTTGGGTGATATGGGTGGATAGGGAAAGGTCATAAGCAACAACTTTGTAAGTATCCAAGTGTTATTGTAAGCGGTGTTGGTTCTAGACAAAACGGTAAAATCTACTGAACCTTGTTACAGAAGGACGGACAGAAGGATGGATGGAAGGATGGATAGAAGAATGGACGGACAGACAGATAGAACAATCACTATATCCCTCCCCCATCAAGATGCCGGGGGAATAAAAAAAACACATATATTAAGTAATGTATCTAATAATTTATATATAATGGTATGTAAGGAGCCATAAACTATTAGTATTATTTAGTATTTGAGTCAACTTTGTGCCATTTGGAATGAATATTTATGCTGGACGTTAAATATATATTCCTTACTTCCAAAATTACCATAGGCACAGAATATCTTTTTATACGCCTGCTTTAAAAATGGGATGTATTATAGGAACACCACTGGTCGCAAAAAAACTTTGTCTGGAGCATAACTTTGTCCAGCATGGATGGATTGTCAAATAACTTAGCAGGAGTGATAAGCAGGATGATGTCGCGCGCAAAAACCAGGTCCCTAGGTCCAAGGTCAAGGTCATAAATTAAGGTCAAAGGTCAAATTTAAGAAATGTATTCTTACCACCCTGACCGGAGCATATCTTTGTCAATCATCGATGGGTTTTCAATAACTTGGCAGAAGTGAAAAGCATAGTAAGAAAGAGTGTCACCTGCAAGAACCAGGCACCTAGGTTGAGGTCAACATCGCAATTTAAGGTCAAATGTCATATATAAGAAATTTAACCTTACCACTTTGTCCAGAGCATATCTTTGTCCAGCGTGGATGAATTTTTAAATAAATTGGCAGAAGTGAAAAGCATGGTGAGACGGAATGTTGGTTGCAAGAACCAGGTCCCTAGGTCCAAGGTCAACTTCACAATTAAGGGTAAAGGTTAAATATAAGAAATCAATCCTTACCACTTAGTTCTGAGCATATATTTGTCAAGCATGGATGGATATTCAAATAACTTGGCAGAAGTGATTAACATGGTGAGACAGAGTGTCACATGCAAGGTCAAGGTCACAATTCAAGTTCAAAGGTCAAATATAACAAAATATTCCCTAGCAGTTTGTCTGGAGCATATCTTTGTCCAGATGGATGGATTTTCTCTATTTAGTCATTGAACCTTTACCCCTAAAAATGCTCCTTTGATGTGCGTATCTTTCTGACAATGGCACTCTTGTTTAAAGATATTTCTTGTTATCTGTACAGTTAGTTGTATTGTTGAATATGCAACTTTATAAGACAATCACAACTTACTTTTTATCTTGTATCTACAATTCCAACAGAAGTTTGCTGTCTCTGATACTTGGCCGCCACAGTCTTCACAATACATTCTGGAAAAGAAACACAGAACAAGTTCATGTTTTCTCCAAAGGTGTTTTGCTAATGCAAGTCACCACAAAATAGTTGAAAATACACATTACAGATGAATGTAACTCATATCATCAGAAACCATAGAAAAGAAAATACTACTTTTCGACTCAGCAATTCACAAATCAGTATTTCAGAACCATGAAGTAGTAGCAAAATCGTTTGCCAAGTTTCAGCTTTGTTGTGTTACCATTTGTATGTCAGTATTTCTAAAGGTGATTATACTTTCATATCTGAAAGGTCTAATTAACAACATTTTTACTTCAAAGAACACTCATCCCACAGGAAACATATTTTGGTATTCTGTGTATGTTTATGCACCAGGATCAATGGTGTGGGGGGGGGGGGGCATGTAGAGTTGGCCTTGTCTGTAGGCAGGTACCTATGTACATATGTTCAGATTCCTGTCTGAAACACTGAAGGATTTTCAAACCACTTGAAAGAAGTGATAAAATTTCAAGTCTGTGTGTCTTCCGCAAGAACTAGGTCCCTAGGTTCAATACCAAGCTCACACTTAGATGTCGAAGGTCAAATATAAGAATTAAAACCATCAACTCAACGGAGCATAATTTTGTCCAGCATGGAAGCATTTTCGGATAACTTGACAGAAGAATTAAAGCCATTGACTTTGTCTGGAGCATAATTTTTTCCAGAATGGAAGCGTTTTCAAATAGCAGAAGTGATAAGAATTATGGGATGATGTGTTGGGTTCAGGAACCAAGTACCTAGGTCTAAGGTTAAGGTCACATTTAAAATGGTCAAAGGTTAAATATTAGAAATCAATCCTTAAAGAGGATAATTTTGTCTACAATCATAAGGTGGTATCTCATGTCCAAGCACCAGGTCCCTATGTCCCAGGTCAAGGTCACATTTAAAGGTCGACGGTCAAATATTTGTCCAGAGCATAATATTGTCATGCATGGAATTGATTTTCAAACAAGTTAGTAGAAATGACTTCATCTGTACTGATCCATAGCTAATATTAGTTTCTTATAAAAATGCGTTTCAAAGTATATAATATGCTTTCTATCATAATCAATTGACCAGTTGCAACTTCTCAATCAAGGATTGAGTTAACCAATTATGGGTTTACATTTCAGTGGTAAATAATAGCACACGGTTGCATAATCCAATCAATTTACTTCAGATCCTTGGACAAACAACCTTAGACAAACAGCAAGGCGGTACAATCTATCATTTTACAACTGGTCATTTGTTTCTTTTAACCCTACACATTGCAACCAATTAATGAAATATGTAGACACCTGTGTCTAACATCATCACTAATGTCACCTATATTATTTTGAACTCCTTTATACCATTTGCAGACTTTTTATAAATTTACGTTTTATGATAGATAAGCATTCTTAATTGTCAAAAACTTGATGAAAATGTTTGTGTGCATTATATCAAATGACTGCAGGAGCCGGTGTTCTAGTAGGTTGAAGTATTTTATTGCCCAGGGCACTCTATGTTCGTACGATTCCACGTTAGAGAAACTTTTAAGGTTCTGCATTGCTAGGGCGTGTTGTTCTCCACCTACTCAGACTGTGATACATGCACATGTTAGAGGGTTCTTCTTTAAGACCAAACTCTGTGTTTCGTACCGCAGTTGCTGCTCTCGGGCATATCTATAAAGTTACGAACTTGCCAAATTTGACCGATAGTTATGAAATCCAAACTTTTATAACAGTGCTCTTGAAATCAAGGACGTCGGTGCCCATCGTTAGATCAACGGTTATGCCAGTAAAGCCTTTCTATGACATGTTTTCGGGATAGAACAAAAAATGACATTCTAGATTTTAACTCACTGAGGCTTAAATCTATCACACTACTTGCTCTTAAAGCAATGCTCAGGCCTTCGGATATTGCCCAAAACGTGTGAAACGTTTCTCATGATTGCGAACTGAAAGTTGACTTTAAAGTCCACCAGGTTCATTTTGAAGTAAGAATTAATTGGTATCAAAAATGACACTTCGCGCACACTGATGTTACCACGAAGCTTCGAGAGTAAATTAGATCCCATCTCGGCTATAGGGGTTTATATTGCAAGGACAGAACAGTCGAGACCTAAAGGTGGTCCCGTTTTTCTCACACTTAGGGCACCTTTTAAGGGCTTTGTCAGTTGCTATTTTTCTTAAACAGGCCATTGACCTCTCTGGTTTAGCAGGCAAGGGATTTATCTTACAATCCTTTAGACATACAGGTGCAACTTGCGCAGTAGAACAGGGTTTGAACACCGAGATTATCAGAAAAGTTGGTCGGTGGAAAAACTAAGAAGTTCATGCTAGAACACCAGATGATTTCTCTGATGAGATTTTGCATCATGCATAATTTAGTCTATATAGCTCATATAGAGACGGTTGAGTATCTTCCAATTTCTTTTTATGCTCCACCAAGGGGGAAGTGTGAGCATGTAGTTGCCTCTTTGTCCGTCCGATTTCTGATTCATTGCCATTCACTTTGTTGGTGTGTGAACCAAATTTCCCCGACAATTTTATTCATCATACTCAAAGTCCTTCCGTCTTTCCATCCGTCTGTCCGATATTTCGTTTCCGTGCGAGATCTCGGGAACTAATGACTCAAATTAAAAGAAACTTTATATGCAGCATCTCTATAGGGTGGACATGGGCATATTGTCAGGTCATTCAGGTCTGATGATTTTTCAGTGAGTTATTGCCCTTTGATTATAAATAGGATTTTTTAATAGGATATTTTCGTTTCGGGGCGAGATCTCAGGAACTAATAACCTGATTTCAAATAAACTTTATATGCAAGATCCGTACCAAGGTGACATGCGCATGGTGTCAGGTCCTTTCGGTCTGATGATTTTTCAAGGAGTTATAACCCTTAGATTACAAATAAGACATTTTATTAGGAAATTGTCCTTTCCGTGCGAGATCTCAGGAACTTTATATGACCCAAATTAAATAAAAATTCATATGCAGCATCCTCAGATGATTTTTCAGGGAGTTATTGCCCTTTCTATAAAAAAAAAATACATTTTAATAGAACATGTTCATTTCGGCCTAAGATCCCAGAAATTAACAACTTTATTTCAATGAAACTTTATATGCAGCACCAAAAGCAAATGCACAAATTGTCAGGTCCTTCCAGTTTGATGGTTTTTCTTGTAGTTATTGTCCTTTTAAAAAAAAAAATATATGTCATTTTAATAGGATTTTTTCATTTCTGTGCGAGATCTCAGGAACTAATCACTCAAATTCAATAAAACTTTACATGCAGTATCCCTATGTAAAGGACATGTGCATGTTGTCAGCTCCAGTCTAAAGATTTTTTCCAGGAATTATTGCACTTTGATTGTACATTGGCTGTTGTACTTTTCTATACTAGAACTTCGCCATGGATGGAGGGATTTTAAAAGTACTGGGCACAATGGTGTGCTGCCATGAGTAGGTGTTTATCACTCATGAATCAGGTCCTAAGATCAAAGGTCAAGGTCACATTAAAATGTCAAAGGTCTAAATTGGCACTTTGCTTGCCTGTGCTTTCACTTGCCATGGATTGTATAACTACCTGGCACAAATGTTAACCTGAATGAGTCAAATTGAAGTTCACATGAACCAGGTCCGTAGGTCAAAGGTCAAGGTCACACTTACAGGTCAAAGGTCAGAATCAGCTTTTTGCTCATACGGACAATGACTTGGCCATGAATTGAATGATTTTAAAATTACTTTGTACAAATGTTTGCCTAAATGAGATGGCATGTCACTCATATGAACCAGAACTGCAGGTCAAAGGTCATACTTAAAGGTCATAAGTCAAAATTGGCTTTTTGCTTGTCTGGACTTACAGCATGTTGAATGGATTTTGATTAACTTTATACAATTTGTGTTTGTGACAGCATGTCTCAGTATGAATCAGGTCCTTAGGTTTATGATCAAAGCCACAGTAAGAGGTAAAAGCGGCACCGGGGAGCATTCCTTGGTTCTACCGATATTCTTGTTTATTGCTAGTTGATACAGTCAAGCAATATGTAAATTGCTTTTATTATACAATATGCATCAGTTGTCATGTTTTAATTCATGTATTGTAAATGATAAGTTTACAATACATGAATTAACATTGAACTATAAGTTTTTCATGACAATTCATTAAACCATATAGTAGTATCTTTGCACAGTTTTGGTAATTACGTGTAGGTTTATATTAGACTCACTATTATTTGGTTAGCATTGTGTTTTTGATGATAATGTTTAAAGAATAAACTGTTTTGCATAAAAGCTTGTTGATCATTGTGACGTATATTTCACAAAATAGTAGTCACATGATCAAAGTACTGCTCATATATCTTTGTTCTCGACTTGTTCAGATTGTCATTATTATATTGCCTTGTATTATGTATATATGCAATGCCTAAGTCGGGAAAACCAAACAGAAATCGACTGCTCATTATAATTAATTGAATTTATTTTGGCATAGACCTTAACCTATTAATTCAGTTTATGCGGAATAGGAGGTTGTTTAAGCTTTATTGCTGAAATAAATGCTGCTGTTGTGATTGAAACAGACAAGACATTCTTTCGTGTCTTACTATTATATACATCTAATAATTTTAATTAAAGTGAAATAATTGATACAATTCCTAGTGCTTATATTAAACACAATGTTATGTAACTTCTGTATAATACATGTACAAGCAACTGACAATTATACATGCATAATTAATGGGAAAAAATCCATATATTTATTTCTTCCAGAAAAATCTGTAAATTTTAACTTTACTTACTTTTACTTAACTTTACAAAGCTAACTAATTGGGTATAGAAGCCTGTAGATGTTTAATTACTTATATAACTAACATTCATAAAAAAAAAATGTTCAAGTTCTTTTCCAATATATTTTTATTTACCATTGTACTTTTATTGCATTTAAATCATACATTATTGAAAATCACTTTTTATTTTTAGCTCACCTGAGCACAATGCGCTCATGGTGGGGTCAAAAACTAGGTCACTAGGTTAAATTGAAGTAAAAGCTTGTTAACACTCAAGTCAAATTTTTTGCCCAATCTACATAAAACTTGGTCAGAACATTTGTCTTAATGAAATCTCGGCCGAGTTCAAATCTGGGTAATGTGGGGTCAAAAACATCACTAGGTCAAATTGAAGAAAAAGTGTTTTAACACTCTGGAAGTCGCATTTCTTGTCCAAACTGTATGAAACTTGGTCAGAACATTTGTCCCAATAGTATCTCGGCCATGTTTGAATCTGGTCATATGGAATCGAAAACTAGGTCACTAGGTCAAATTGAAGAAAAAGCTTGTTAACACTAGAAGTCACATGTTTTTTGACCCATAAACATACCAAAGTTGGTCAGAACATTTGTGTTAATTACACTTGGCCAAGTTCGAAACTGAGTCATGTGGGGTCAAAAACTAGGTCAGTAGTTTGAATTGAAGAAAAAGCTTGTTAACATTCTAGAAGTCACATTTTTTTCCCAATTTTCATGAAACTTGCTCAGAACCTTTGTCCCAAATGATATCTCGGCCAAGTTCAAAACTGGGTAATGTGGGGTCAAAAACCAGGTCACTAGGTCCAATTGAAGAAAAAGCATGTTTACACTCTAGAAGTCACATTTTTTCCCAATTAACATGAAACTTGGTCAGAACATTTGTTATCATGATATCTCGGTCAGAACATTTGTTATCATGATATCTCGGCCGAGTTTGAAAACGGTGGCCGTCATGGAGCAGGGCAGTTTTCGTTATATGGGTTTAATAAAAACTTCAGAAAGCTTGTTAACACTCTAAAGACCACATTTATTGCGCATTATTCATGAAACTTGCCCATATCCTTTGTTCCAATGATATCTCTGCAGAGTTTTAAATGGCTCAAGTGTGGTCAAAATCTAGGTCACTAGGTCAAATAGAAACAAGAGGGCCATGATGGCCCAAAGTGCTCACCTGAGAACTGGTACAGATGCAAACCATACTGTTGTGACAGGTTTGAAAATTTAGGTATATGAACAGTACGCAAAGGGGGATACAATCACATTGATTTCAAACATCGGTTAGTGCAATGGGCTAACTAAGTATGAGTTGGGTAGTGGATGTGCTGTGTTTTTGCTAATGGTTCTCAATTCATTTTTCTCTATATTCTTACCTGACTCTGGAAAATGCAGAAACAGTAGATTTTGATGTCTTTTTCGCAGACAGTTTTGGAGAACTAGTTGCAATGCAATAATTGCGATGGCTGTGCTATAAAGTCAAGTTTTGCTTTTTCTTTGATAATTTTCTATCCAATGATGATAAATGATGTTAATGCAGGCTCTGAAGCCATCAATGTTGCATGTACAAATAACTGCATGCAAGGTTTGCAACTGTTGGAAATCAACATTGAATAAACAAGAAATGTCTTTAAAAAAGACAATCTGTGTTGAAATTAGTATTGAGATGTCATTTTTTACCCGAAACAAGAGGGACTAGATGATCGCTTACGTGACTTCTTGGACCCCAGCTTTTTTGGTGCCTATTAAGGAGACTTCTCGGACTGTAGATTTTTCGGACACCGTAAGAAAACTTATCGGACAAAAATTAATTTGAGTTAATCTTATTAATATGTGTACCGGGAATAAAGCGATCATACTCTCATGTGTTTGCCGGTGATAAATGAAATAGTGTTACATATAGACTTTAAAAGGGGCAGGGTGAGGTAAAAAGTTAGGGCAGGGTGCTTATAAAAAGGGGCAGGGCAGTCATGGCGTGTGGCGCAAAATGACTTACCTAAATGCTGGTTATTTACATTACTATAATAGTTACATGAATTTGTCAGGCAAATTTAACAAATTAGCATTGTCAGAAAATAATTGCGGGAGTGAATGAAAATTATTATATATCAGACGAGTGTAGATAGTTATGTTATATAATATACTATACATATCATTAGTTTTGCAAACAGTGTTCATGCAAATAAAGTAAAAGTAACTTAAACAACATTTCAACGTATTGTGAGACTTCTTTCACAACATTTTACTTATAAAAAGATGTTATATATTTTTTAGGGATTGAATAACATCTGCTGGAGAAGTTGATAGAAAGGTGCAATTATAAATCATTCTTAATAAAACCCAACCGAAATTCAAATATAAATTAACCTGCACACTAAGTTTATAAATATAAATTCTCCGGACGCTAATTGATGAATTAATATTAGCATAGCTTTACATCGCGCTATTTTCAAAATGATGGACCCTTTATCTGGAGTGTGTTGAATATGCTAGAATAGACCATTTCATATTGATCTTTGCCAAATATCTGTGTATGGCTCCGAAACATTTCAGAGCTCAATAATTCTCAGCTATCGGTCAACCAATGGGATCATTGTAATTGCTATTTATAGAGCGATGTAGGCTAAAAGAAATAATTATTCCAGTATGTGAATGAATATTACATTATATTTGTTATATTTGTGACATACAATGAGTAAAATTGTTCATAATTATGTTCAGTTCTAGATTGTAATGTTTATAGCTTACGCAAACAGTTATGTAAATTTTAATCCCCGAAAAATACGCAACAGTTATTGGTATACATCAAACAATTGTTGTAAGTTTGCATTCCCTAACATTAGAAAATTAGCCCAATTCTATTGGCATTCAGTTGTCCCGCTGCATAAATTGATCGCATGAAATCTAGGTAAAAAGTGATCTTAGACAGCTACGCCGAAAAATCATGTGCGCAAGCCATTCAATGATAATGTGTTCATGTTTTTTTTTTCAAACACAAGGGGCAATAACTCTGGTGTTTCTGGCCCAATCATGCTTTATTTCGACTTCACCTGTAGCCTTACTTTCATAGACAAACTGTACACAATTGGTGAAGATTATTTGAAAAATGAAGTCTCTATCCTGAATAATTTCCATTTTTGCATATTTTTTTCACAAACAAAGGGCAATAGCTTTGGTGTTTCTGTTCCGATCTTGCTTATATTCGACTTCACCTTAAATCTTATTGTCATAGACAGACTGGGCAAAATTGGTGAAGATTGGATGAAAAATAAAGTCTGTATCCTGAATAATGTCCATTGTTGCATATTTTTTTCACAAACAAAGGGCAATAACTCCAGTGTTTCTGGTCCGTTCTTGCTTATATTCGACTTCAAATGTAATGTCATGGTAATAGAATAACTGTGCAAGAGTGTTGAAGATTGGATAAAAATGAATTCTTGAAGCATTTAAGTATCGTACAATACTACATGTGAAGCAAATGCATGTTGTGAAGCAAATGCATGTTGCGTTTGTGTTGCGAATGCGTTGCGTATGGCTTGCAATCAGAGCGAATGCGAAGCGCATACGAAGCGATTTTGCCTTGTTTTAGGGTACTGCGTTCAATCGCTGCGAATGAACTGCGGTGCTGCAGCATTTACCTCAGTTCCAGTACCCATCAAGGCCGCAGTACCACCCACAGCCTCCATATCAGTATGAGCAACAGTACCCTCCACAATGACAGACACCCACTGCCACCACCCTCGCCCCCCACACCGCCCACAGCGTTATATCAAATGAAGTTTAACTACACTGGTGCAGTCCTCTGACCTGACCCTGAATTTATCTGGAATATCAAGCATCGATACAAACGTGGATTCTCCGCATATCGTGTTGATCACATCTGTTTGTGGTCTCTGCACACCTCCAACCCTGAGCAGATCCATCTGCCCAGTGTCCAACGAAAGATCCAAGGTGGTGGTACAGGATGACAAGGGCCAGGACCTACATTCATACACTGCTTATACAATGTTTTATATTTAACTGGTGTTTTTATAACTTGTGAACTATGAATGGCTTCACAGTGACGTATAGCCATAATAAAATGGAAGGGTGGACCACATATTGTTGTGTGTCTGTTACAAGTTTTGTTGGATGAAGTTGGAGATAGGCGGGAAGCAATCACATTCCTACGTGTCTGCAGCTCAACCCAACAAAAGTTGTGACACACTCAATATGGGCCACCCTTCCATACTTTTGATTATGTTTTTAACATGTTCTTAAAATATTAATGTCTGTATGATTATCATAGGCTTATAAAAATTCATGTATATGTTTAAATCCAACATGCTTGTTTCAGTTAACTTTTTTAAAGTGTAAGAGGTCAGCTTATACAAGCATGTTGAAAATAAACACATTTAAAAATATTTCTCTAATGCTCAAGATAATTATTTGATAATAAGTGTAATTCGCACATGGTTGTATCTGCTGACTGTTATCATAAGTCAGCTGCTACAAGCATGTTAAAAATAAACATTTATTCAAATAGATCTTTTTCACAGAGATAATATTTACTAGTATTTAATATGGCATCATATGTTAGTATTACAACTAATAAATCAAATAATAAATACCCACTTTATTGAACAGTACACATGTTTATACGAGAGAACAAAACTAAATATGTGTGTAAGTAGTAGGGATGGGACCGAATACTGAAATCAATATTTGAATATTCGTTTTAAGTATTTGAAAATATTTGAATATTGGTTTTGTAAATACTACAACTACTATATATTACTATATACCGCACCCTGTCCGAATATTTACTTATCCGAAATATGTATACTACGTTTACGTAGTTGTTTTACCTTGTTCAGTGGTAAATGAGCGATAGAACTTTGTGAGTGTTAGGCAAATATAAAGAAATATAAAGATATTGTTAAATGTATTGTTAATTAATTTGTTAATTGTTCCGTTTTTTTTTTCAGAACCATGAAGCTTGATCTGCTGTGCAGATTACACGTTGCCTGAGTTTTGTCTAATGACCGCATAAGTACTTCCAAGCACGTGATGGTGGCATTGTTTAATAATAAAGACTCTTGTATAATATAAGGTGTTGATATAATGGAGAATAATTTACAAGTGACGTATAGTAAGATTGACCAGATCATGCTAATTTTGTTAAAGAAATTGATTGGCTGATAATCGATTAATTTTGATTGGTTTACTTAGAAAGTAATTTTAATTTACTGTAAACAAGTTAACCGTATAGATGTCACTTAAGGATAATAAACAACAATGTATGTCTTGTGCAAACTGTGAAACCATTATCACAACATGGCCCAGTTTTGTTATTTGTGGATACAATGCGTCATATTCACCCCTGCCAATTATCAATCGCCGTTAATTTGGACATGTTTAGCATGTGTTGTAAAAGCGTTCACTGCCCCCGCCCACCTGCTAGGCAGGAAATACGAATGGAATTCATGTTAACTTTGCAATAAAAATGGAAAAAAACATGATTTTTTGAAAGAATTTTTGTTCTTTAAATAAATGAGAAAATCGAATATTCATATTATTTTTTTATTTTCGAATATTATCCAATATTCTAATATTTGAGTATTTGGCCCCATCCCTAGTAATTAGTTAATCAAACTACTATTGTGTGTAATCCACGTTAGTGTTCTCCATTTTCTAGATGTTCTCAATCAGTCTGTGTGTAATCCACGTAAGAGTTCTCTGTCAATCAGGGTACCGATCCTGCAGGGGACTTGCACCAATGCATGATGAGGTTTCGCTGCAGTTTTCCTTTTCTTGAAGCTCAATTAGCACTTCAAAGGTACCCACCCAGTTCTGGTCCTGCCTCCATGCACCATGCCCCAGGTTCCCATTTGGGGCATCCCTGTCTATCAGCTGGTTCTGCACTACTGGGTACACCTTGTCCCCATGTGATTGTACAGCAGCATGCAAGCCTTGACAATGAGCTTTACTGTCTCTGCATGGTGCTGCATACCTTGCCCCTGATGCTAAGTTGCAAAGGGTAAGTGTAAACTTCAAACCTGGTTCCAGGGCATCCCAGTAGCAAGTGTTATGTTTTGTCAGCCTCTGTGGCACTCTCTGCAGCAGCTCATCAAATGGAGCTGACTTCATGCAGTGGAAGTTGTGGAAAAGGGTGGAGTCTTCTCTCCAGAGCTCCACCATTAGTTGATCAAACACACCAAGCTGTGGTCTTTTTAGGATCCTTCTTAGGGCACGCTGCCTCCTTAGTTTTCTGTTTCTTCTCACCAGCAGTTGGACATTCATAATCTGCAGATTGCACCGATTTATAATAAAGCAAGCATGAATTCGCTTCTGACTGGATATTCCATGGTGACGTGAAATAGTTTTAGAGGTTTTAGTTTTAGAGTACTTGGCAAAGGCTGGATTTGCAATGGAGATACCAGAGGATGCTTGTTCTTTTATACAGTGAAGCATCAAGTGCGTTACTCGGTCGGAAACACAATAGAAACACAATCACTTTAATCGTTATGCAATTGCTATTTCATCGCTACTCACCCGCTCCCTATGCACTAGGTAAGAGTATCACTCAATGTGGAGCGTGCAGAAAACGATTAAGAAGCGCACGCGTTGAATGCCGAACGACTGAGCAGCGAATGTATAGCAAATGAACAGCGAATGACAGCGATTAAGTAGCGTTTATTAAATCGCTCGCGTTATTTTGGTCATTCAAAAACTTTGCTAGCGAATGAATCGAGCACCAGCGAATTACCATGAACAGAAACCCACGAGAAACATATAGATGTGAATGGGAAACAATTGGGGAGCAATAAGAGCAAACGAATAGCGATAAAAAATTATTTTGGTCATTTTTCATACACTTCGCTTTTGCACTGACTTATTCACTGCAGTGTGACAGGGCCTTCAGAGATCAAAGGTCAGGTGAATGTTTCTTAAAATAGTAAAAACTTAATATTGTAATAACTATAAAAGTACATAAGATATGATAATGAAACTTGGTATACAGATTAACGGTGTTTACAGGATTATGCACAACCTTTTGAGGTAAAATATCAGGTGACTGTTACCAAAAATAGAAAAACACTTAATACTGCAGTAAATCGAAATGTACAACTATTTTTTCACCAGAAGTCAAAGGGTTCATCCGTCTGTTTGTCTGTCTGTCTGTCTGCAAGAACTGGATCCTGTGATAATTCTAAAAGTACTGAGGATATATTCATAAAACTTGGTATACATATCACTGGCAATGTGAGGTATATGCACAACTTTTTTTTTTCACCAAAGGTCAAAGGTCAGGTAAATGTTACTAAAAATAGAAACAAAAAACACTGAATACTGCAGTAACTAAAAAAATACATGAGATCTGAGTATGAAACTTCAAGTACAGATAAATGGAGGATATTTGTTTGTTTTCGGTGTGTGTGCTGCACTCGGCAGTTAACTATGCCCTTTTTACTTGGCTTTCAGTGTCACGGTCATCTTTGGGGGGTTAAGACACAAGGCAACACACGCGTCTTAATAGTATTCTTCGCTTCATTAATTGAATGTCGTCAACAGGTGTTAAAGACGAAGTTATTGGTTGTTAAATGATGTTGAATTCAAGACGATTATCAAGACGTTGTCATTAGACGACTATAAAGACGGTTATCTGAAAGTAACAATGTTACCTAAACATAGCATATCATTCAATCGAACGCGTGCATTATATTAAAAAATACATGATTTAACAAAGGTCATAAATGTCAATATACAAACAATATCTTATGAATACGTATACATTCATACCGATCACATATATCAAAGCAATCAAGTTACATATGAAATTATGTGTGGTTTTCCTGCCCTTTACCAAAAAATGTAAACTTAACTGAGTATCAAAAAATGTACTAAGAAAATATTAGGAAATACTATCAATAAAGAACAATTATTTCTCTCATAAAAAAACTGACAATTATGAGATACCAAAGAAAATCTATTACTTACTGCATATTCCTATCTGTAGTCCCCAAACGAATGACAAACAGTTGTGCCAGACCCACTAGTTTCAGAGTCTAAACTAGCACATGAGTGACCAACCTACTGATTTTAAGGTTTCGGGTACACTGAAGAGTTGGGCGACTTACAAGAGAAAATTCAAATAATTAATATGCATAATTATTAGGCCTGACCAATCGAATTTCAAGAATGGCCCCTAAACATCTGATCTAATTATAACTGTTGCCATATTTGGAGCATCCATGCTCACCTTGGAATGGCCTGTCTGTTGTTTATTTTAACAACAACAGAGACACTAGCAGAGGGTATAGCTCAGTCGAACTGTCATTTTTTATCATTTTAATTATAAATTATTGTCTTAGCAGACAAAGAAAACCAACACAAGAAGCCCACTCATATCTCCTGACATGGCATGTGGTTTCTGCCAATCTTAGTCTCTCACAGTGTGATAACGCGTGATATCATCACAGAAACAGGAGAAAATGAATATTTTCACGAGCGCTTACGCGAGTGAAAATATGTAAATTATCTCCCTTTTTCTGTGATTATATTGTGCATTTTTACACCAAAAACAAACAAATTTTCTTTTTATTTTAATGCTGTTTTGCATACTTTATATTTGAATTATTTTACATGGATTTTTAACAGGATGTCTTTCAGTTTTATGTCACTACTATTTTCTCTATAATGCGTAGTAATCGGTGTTAGTAACAAACATTCCTGCACCATGTTGGATAACGATAAATTGTGCCGATTAGTTAAGCAATTTAAACCGCAAACTGTTTGAGTCTAGGCATTATCATGGCAGCCTGTTTACAGTACAGTCTACTATGCTATTCAGCATATTCATAGACAATGCAGAACCCAAGTTTCTAAATACAATTGGATACACGTAGTTGTTGAATATTGTTCAGATTTTAAATCAAGAAGTTAACACACACCGCTAGGTTAAAATATATTTATGATATAAGTAGGTATTGACAGTGAAAGTGCATTCAGTTCTCCAAAATTCACATTTTCTAAATATAGCGTGTGTATATGTGTTATGATGTAAACAATAGTTAACACTGTCACGACATTCAAATGCACATGTGTTTTTGCAAACTATTCAAGATGATTAAACTCTTAGATGTGCATTAAAATGTAAAACAACAAAAATGTACTGTGAAAGCGTGTTCTGAAAAATATTACCTATACATATAAAGTGTTTTCTATATTAATTATACATATTTAACTACACAATTGGATTAAAAGTTGGTCAAGAATTCGAAGAAAACTTGATGGCGGAGAATTAAGCGCTGAACACTTCTTACAATAACACATTGGATACTTATATACTTAAGCGTGATTACTGGATATAAAGACACACGAAACAAAATGTAAGCATGTGCTAAATGAATGCAAGCTATTACTTAACTCAACTCAACTCAACTCAATTTTATTAGTAGTTCAAAGCCACCGGCCCAAGATACAACATACAGAATACAACACATTGTAAATAACAGAGTTGTGTTTAACACCATAATAAAACAATGATAATAATAATAATACAACATGTCATTATCTATAGTCAAATGAATTATACAAACAAAGTGTCAGTTTATGGAAGTATTGAATTAACAAAAAACATCAATGTTTCTAATAATGTCGTCATTTTCAGTTTTCATCAGATAACAAAAGTTATTAAACTCGTTTCTACCATTATACCATGAGTAAATATACATTTCTCTCTCACGATTAAACCTTTGACATTTAAAAATGCATGATATTCATCCTTAACAATACAAATATTAAAATTTAAAAGGCAGTAATTGCAAATTCTATTTTCTCGTATTACCCCTGCATGCCGCCCAGTCTCAATATGTAACGTATGACTGGAGCACCTGAATCTTGCTAATGATTTTTTTTACAAAAACAGTATATTAATGGTCAGATACTGTTCTGGGTTAAGCATGGATTTAAAATTCTTGTATGTTTCACACCTTGGAGATTTGTTTATGGATTCTGTCCAGTTTTGCAATTTACAGTCAGTGAGTTAGTCGACTCCTAAATGCTGATATAAATTCTGTTACATTGCCAATATATTGTGAGAGCCATATAAAATCCAAATCCAAGTCGATATTGCAAATTATGAGTGCCATAGATGTTAATATAAATAATGCAGTAGAGCAAATACTCGAAATGTATTATACATCTGCAGACAGAATGCGGACTGGTTTGAAAAAATATGACCAGAATATAATTGTTAATCAACCTTGGTTGGACCGCGATTGTGATATGCTTAAACAGCAAAAGTATGCTGCACTACATAGATTTCGTTTGACTGACGATAAGTTAGACTTACACAATTATATCACGGTTCGTAACAATTTTAAACGCGCATGTTACATAAAGAAACTTGCACCTGCAAGACATTGTCTGTTCTAGTCTCTTTGGCTCAATACGACTGAGGAAAATCCAAGAGAAAATATGGGATAAGACACTTAAATATATCAATAAGGTATTACGAACATTTGCTGATATTAATCTGTACTACTTTCCTTTTTTGGTAATTCTGTATGATAAATGGTGACAACACCTACAATTAAATATTGTTCAAATTAAATAAAAATTTTAAAAAAGTAGTCCATCACAGTGAGTGATATAGTGTTATATCTCATTGATATTTTTCTATATTCACTACTTATCAATAAATAAAGGGCAATATTACTCCTTATATGCTTTCTATATGGCACAAATTATTGATAGGGATTTTCACCATTAGGGGACTCTTGTATTGTTTGCAATACTGTCATAAACTGGAAATCACCCAGTGTTTATTTTATGATACAACAAGAAACATAAACAGGATATTGTGAAGTTGTTTGTTTGTTTTCCTCGTAGCTGTCTAAAATCACCTTTGACCTAGATTTGTTGCAATAATTGTATGCAGCAGGAAAATTGAATGCCAATAGAATTGGGGAAATTTTCTAATTTCAGGGAATGCAAACTTACAACCATGGTTTGATGTTCACCAATAACTGTTGCATATTTTGAGGGATTAAAATTTACACAATTGTTGCATAAGCGGTTAAAATAAAGATATAAACATATCTTCGACATACACTCTAGAACTGAACATAATTATTAAAAATTTTACTCCTTGTATGTCATGAACTTTATGTAATATTTATATACATAATGAAATCATTATTTTGTTTAGCCTACATCAGCTGTACGCTCTATAAATAGCAATTACAATGATCCAATTTTTTTAGAATTATTTCGTCTGAAACCTTTCAGAGCCATACGTAGATATTTGGCGAAGGTTGGTATGAAATGGTCTATTCTAGCGTATTCAACACTATCGAGATAAAGGGTGCATCATTCTAAAAATAGCGCGTGGTAGAGTTGTGCTAATATACATTGATCAATTTAGTGTCAGGAGAATCATAAACCCGAGAATTTCAATAAGGCATAAAAAAAATATATGTTTGTTTCAGGCAACATGCCCCAAAAAATAAGGGTTGGTAGTTGTGGAATTTTTTTTTTTTTTTGGTATATGGTCAACTTGAAGATCTAAAACTGAATAAATATTCAAAACATATCAGTAACATCCTTAAACATTGTTTATAAGTGGATGCTATCTAAACAAAACACATATTTATACAAAAACACATTTAATTACTGAAAAAGTTAAATAAACAAAAAATCAATCTGACAAACCCAATAAAATTTTCTAGGGTCGGGGCATTTTTTTTAGGGTAGGTCGGATTACCTGAAACATTTTTTTTTTATGCCTAAGTCAGGAATTTATATTTATAAACTTACTGTGCATGTTAATTTATTAAGAATTATTTATAATTGCACCTTTCCATTAACTTCTCAGTAGATGTTGTTCACTATTAACAAATATTTGACATTTTTCTATAAATAAAATGTGGCGAAAGAGGGCTCGTAATACGTCAGAATGTTACTTTTGCTTCATTTGCATAGGATGAATACAATATTTGCAAAACTTGTGATACGTATATTATATGATTTAACATAACTATGTACACTCGTCTGATAATAATTTTCATTCATTTCCCCAATTATGTTCTGACAATGCTAATTTGTTAAATTTGCCTGACAAATTCATGTAACAATTATAGTAACATAGATTACTAGCATTTATGTTATTCATCGTCGAAAACATGGAAGGTATGATTGGTTTATTCATGGTAAACATATTAATAATGTTTGAGTTTATCTCTGATTAATTTTGGGTACGATAAGGTTTCTTATAGTGTCCCAAAGAAGTCTCCTTAGTGGGGACCAAACAAGCTAGGGTCTGAGAAGTCACGTAAACGATCATCTTGTCCCTCTTGTATTTTGTTTCGGGTATAAAAAAATTACATCTCAATATTAATTTCAAAAGACATTTCTTGTTTAATTCTTAAAAAAAAATGAAATTTTATAGCCATCATTAATTTTTTCCATCACAGTTTTGAACAAATATTGTTGACCTCTGTTCTGTGAATGAGCCCAATAAAAAACAACAACACTATAACAGAACATTATTCTGTTTTAAGTGGACAAATGGGATAAATTCTAAAGTAAAATATAGAATAGAACAGAACAAATATTTAGATTTAAGCATATACATCTTACAATCACAGTAACCAAATAAATGTATACAACGAATTGAACAGTTTGTCTTCCTGCAAATAACTAAAAAGAAACAGTACTCACCTATCATAATACTTGTTAACTTGCACATTACTTTGAACCAAAATAAAATCAAACATTGATATCTAGAATCAGATTCTGGACCTTGCTCCAGAGGCCACACAAACTAATGTTTGATAATGGTTTGTTTGAATGTCATTAGGAGTTTATAAGTCACACTAGAAAACAGTAAAAATCATTTTTCCCAGCAAATGTGGATGACGTTTACAATTTTAATGTTATATGTAATAAACTTACTTATGGAAGATATTTTCTCTTATTTTCATGATTTGATTGGAGTTCTTAATTTATTGAATTCTAAACAGGGTAAACATTTTAAAATTATTTCAAGAAAAATAACATTAAAAAAAAATGTGTTGCATATTATGGTAATGTCTCCATAAATCCACCTCGATTTGAATATTTTGTCTAGAGTATTGACTCACCAGAGAGAAGAGTAGAATACAAGAACCAAAATGACCTGTTATATTTTTTTCTGCGTAACTGTCTTTGATCACTTTTTTGGGATAATTATGCAGCAGGAAAATTGAATGCCAATAGAATTGGGCACATTCTCTAGTTTTAGAGAATGCACACTTCAAACAATGGTTAAACATATACAAATAACTGGTGCATACTTTTGGGAATTAAAAATTTACATAATTGTTTACATAAGCAGTTAAATAAAAGTTATAAACATCTTCTACATACACTCTAGAAATTAACATAATTATGAACAATTTTACTCATTGTATGTCATGTTTAGAATGTTATATTCATTCACATAATGAAATACTATATTTTGTTTAGCCTACATGATCAGCGCTCAGTAAATAGCAATTACAATGCTGCAATTCACAGGGATGACAGTGGGTCACAACCTACAATGTTGCCTGTTGAGCTTGCAAGCACAAAATATAAAGTGGTAAATTTCTGGTATTTTTCTGATCAATAAGCAAAACAAATATTAGCAAATTTGATTGAGCTTAAATTTCCTATTATTTTATCATTGTGTAAAAATATTATTGTACGCTGTAACCGACTGAATTAATTAATTTTTGCGAGTACAACTCCAGCCGCAGAATAATTCTAAAAATAGCGCACGTTAAAGCTGTGTTAATACACAATAATCAATAAATAAACGATCATCTTGTCCCTCTTGTATTATGTTTCGGGTATAAAAAAATTACATCTCAATATTAATTTCAAAATACATTTCTTGTTTAATTCTTAAATAAAATGAAATTTTATAGCCATCATTAATTTTTTCCATCACAGTTTTTAACAAATATTGTTTATTAATTCATAAACTTACTGCTCACTCATTCCCGCCATTATTTCTGACAATGTTAATTTGTTAAATTTGCCTGACAAATTCATGTGTCAATTATGTTTATGTAAATTACTAGTATTTAGCTTATTCATGTATCACTGGTGAAAACATTGGGCGGTTTATGATCCGTTTATTCACAGTACAGATAATAATAATTATTGAGTTTATCTCAAATTAATTGTGGGGGCCAATATGTTTTCTTAGTGTCCGAAAAATCTGGTGTCCAAGAAGTCTCATTAGTAGGGACCGAAAAATCTGGGGTCCCAGAAGTCTCCTTAGTAGGGAACAAAAAATATGGGGTCCGTGAAGTCGCAGCCTGGTGCTCTTGTATTATATTTAGGGCAAAAATAAATTACATCTCAATATTAATTTCAACACCAATTGTCTTTTTTAAAGACATTTCTTGTTAATTTGTTGCTCTGTGTCATATTTATATCTGAAAGCTTTTTCCTGAATATAACTACATAAACCCTTATTCACTCGAAATGTAATTTGCTTTTAGATCTCATTTCACCATAACTCATTGTGTTTTTTTTAGCTCACCTGAGCACAAAGTGCTCATAGTGAGCTTTTGTGATAACCCGTTGTCCGTCGTGCGTGCGTGCGTGCGTCGTCAACTTTTCATTCAAACAACATCTCCTAAACCTCTAGCCAGACGTTTACCAAACTTCACAGGAATGATCCTTGGGTGGACCTCTTTCAAAGTTGTTGAAATCTTTCTGGTCCCCTGAATATGTAGGTCACCAGAGCTAAACATAGATCTAAAAAGTGAAAACTTTACAAATCTTCTATGAAACCGCAAGGCTCAGAGCTTTCATATTTGATATGTGACATCTTCTAGAGGTCCTCTACACAGATTGTTCAAATTATACCCCTGGGGTCAAAACGGGCCATGCCCCAGGGGTCACATGGTTTATATAGAATATATAGGAAAATGACTTTTAAAATCTTCTCCTCTGAAACCGTAAGGCCCAGAGATTCCGTATTTGGTATGTATCATCCTATAGTGGTCATCTACTTAGATTGTTCAAATCATGCCTCTGGGGTCAAAATGGACCACACCCTGGTGGTCACATGGTTTATATAGAATATATAGGAAAATGACTCAAAAAATATTCTCTTGGCAGAATTGATAAGCATGGTGAGTTCGAGTGTTGCTCGCAAACCTGGTCCATATGTCCAAGATCAAGGTGAAAATTCAAGGTCGGAGGTCAGATTTAAGAATCAATTCCTAATACTTTGAACAGAATACATTTTTGTGCAGCATGGATGGATTTTGAGATAACTTTGGCAATAGCGAAAAGCATTCTGAGGCGGCATGTCACACGCAAGAATCAGACCCAAGGTCCAAGGTCAAGGTCACAATTCAAGGTCAAAGTTTAAATATGAGATTTGAATCAATCACACTGTCCGTAGCATATCTTTGTCCAGCTTCGATTAATTTTTTATGTTGTTGTCTTCATTATACATAGGTATATAATATTATATGGAATAGTTTTGATACCTCAACTCACCCACACAGAGAGAGGCTTTGGAGATGAATTAGAATCCAAATACCATGACTCTACCTTATTAGTTTTTTATTTGTTTCACTTTAGTCAATGAATCTTTTCCCCCCAAAAGCTTCTTTGACGGGCATATCTTTGTGACAATGGCACTCTTGTATATTGAGGATCTGACACAAGTTGTTATTTCATACCTTATTTGATTAACCAAGTTGCAGGAATTTTGTTGGTAAGCGAGCCATTACATATAATACATACCATTGGCCAGAGTTTAAGATTACAGCTGTGTTCCATAACATGTATAGATATGGGCCCAGGTCAGCCCGATTGTGATACTCAATGACCAAATAAAGCTTAAATTAAAACATCCCGTACATATAAACTGATATTATCTAATCAACATTTGCTGTAAAAATCAGAGACATTCACCATCTGCATGTAACCACATCCATCTTGAATCTACAAGTTCAAAGTGTAAACTATTTATCATGTTTAATTAATGTAATAAATTAGGACAAATCAAATGATAACAAATATTAAATTACTCTTTTAAAGCTGCTACATCACGGATTGGGAAAATGACAAAAATAAAAAGATATGTTTAATATCTAGTAATTTAATGTATTACATAAAACTGACCGAAATTACTTTGCAGACACATAACCAAAAATTAAAAATATGCTGGTATAATCATTAGGCATAAAAAAACGTTTGTTTCAGGGTTACCCGACCTACCTTAAAAAAAAGCCCCGACCCTAAAACATTTTATTGAGTGGTTTCAATTTTGTTTCATTTATTTTACTTTTTCAAAAACTCAAATGTTTTCAGCTAAACTGAGCACTACGTTCTCATGGTGAGCTGTTGTGATCGCCTTTTGTCCGTCGTCCGTCGTGCGTCGTCAGAATTTACATCGTTAACACTGTAGAGGCCACACTTATTGGCCAATCTTCATGAAACTTGGTCAGAACATTTGATTCAGTGATATCTCAGTTGAGTTCGAATTTGGATTATGTGGGGTCAAAAACTAAGTCACTATATCAAATTTAATAAGAAGCTTGTTAACACTCTAGAAGTCACATTTTTTTCCCAATCTTCTTGAAACTTGCGCTGAACATTTGTTCTAATGATATCTCAGCTGAGTTCGAAAATGGTTGCCCTCCGTTGAAAATCATGGCCGCCAGGGGTTGGGGCAGTTTTCCTTATATGGCTATATTTAAAACTTTATAAAGCTTGTTAACACTATAGAAGTCACATTTTTTGCCAAATCTTCATGAAACTCGGTCAGATCATTTGTCCCAATGATATCTCAGCCGAGTTCGAATCTGGGTCATGTGGGCTCAAAAACTAGGTCACTAGGTCAAATTGAAGAAAGATCTTGTGAACTCTCTAAAAGTCACATTTTTTGCCCAATTAACATGAAACTTGGTCATAACATTTGTTCTGATAATATATCATCCAAGTTCGAAAATGGTTCTGCTCCGTTGAAAAAAATATGGCCGACAGGGGGCGGGGCAATTTTCCTTATGTGCTATAGAAAAAGCTTGTTTACACTCTAGAAGTCACATTTCAACATGAAACTTGCTCAGAATTTTTGTTCTTATGCTATTTTGGCTATGTTTGAAAATGGTTCCACTACCTTGAAAAACATGGCTGCCAGGGGGCGGGGCAGTTTTCCTTATTGTAAAAGCTTGTGAACATTCTAGTAACATTTTTTGCCAAATCAACATGAAACTTGCTCAGAATCTTTGTTCTCATGATATCTTGGCTGAGTTTGATAATGGTTCCACTCTGCTGAAAAATGTGGCCATAATGGGGCGGGACAGTTTTCCTTATATGTGTATAATGAAAACTTTAAAAGGCTTGTGAAGACTGTAAAGGCCACATTTATTGCCCAATGTTCATGAAACTTGCCCAGATCTTTTGTTCCAATGATATCTCGGCAGAGTTCGAAAATGGTTCATGTTTGGTCAAAAACTAGGTCATTAGGTCAGATAGCAAAAAAAACTCTAGTTTTGCCTAATCTTCTTGAAAATTACTCAGAACATTTGTTTCAATAAATCTTGGGACAAGTTTGAAACTGGGTCACGTGGGGTAAAAAACTAGATCACCATGGTAAAATTGAACAAAAAGCTTTAAAACATTCTTGAGGCCACATTTATAGGCCAGTTATCACAAAACTTGCTCAGAGGAGGTTTTTTCTTTGGCCTCTCAGGTGAGCAACCTAGGGCCTTTTGGCCCTCTTGTTAATATAAATGAGTGTGTTTTTATTTTATTTTATACAATCCACTTCAAAACAATATTGTATGATATTGGAGACATATTTTGAATATTCATTCATTTTTAGAATCTTCAAGTTGACCAGTTACCTAATAAAAAATATTATTTTTTTTTTTATTCCCTACCTACCTACCCTAATTTTTTGTGTGCATGTAACCTGCAACAAACTTTTATTTTTACGCCTTACAAGCCATTATTTAAATAAAATTTCAAATTCCCACGCTTTTTAACTATTTATGATCCCTCTTAGGTTGTTGTTGTGAATTAGCACATGGTCCATATAACCAGTTGATTTCACATCTGGAATTCCGTTGTTTACAGAGCATATGGCAGAAATGACAAGTAGCGCTTAGAACTTTTCAGGTGTGAAATTCGAGAAAGTATTTAGCAATGCTGTCAGAGTATCCGCCTCTCAAGTTGAGGATCTGGGTTCAATCACTCGAGGGTGCGTCTAACTTTTTTATGCCCCCGAAGGAGGGCATATAGTAGTCGCACCGTCCGTTCGTGGGTGGGTGCGTTTGTGTGTGGGTGGATGGGTGTGTCCGTCCGTCCGGACACCTCTTCCGTTCTGTAACTTTTTAATGCTTTGATGGATTTTTATATAACTTCAGATTATTATTCCCAATAACTAGACGATGTGTCGCGTACAACTCCCATGCTCATCGGTCAAAGGACAAGGTCACAATACAAGGTCAGAGGTCATGAATTTTTTATTCTGCTCCATAACTTCTAACTGCATGGATGGATTTTAATATAACTTCAGATTATTATTCCGCATGACCAGACAATGTGTCGCATACAATTCCCTTGCTTGTCAGTCAAAGGTCAATGTTAGAATTCAAGGTCAAATGTAATGAATGTTTGTTTCCGCCCCAAAACTTCTAAATGCCTTGATGAATTTTAATAAAACTTTAGATTGTTATTCCCCATGACCAGACAATGTGTCTGGTACAACTCCCATGTTCGTCAGTTAAAGGTCAAGGTCACAATTTAAGGTCGAAGGTCATGAATTTTTTTCTTTCTGCTCATCTACTTCTTAATGCCTGGGAGGATTTTGACATTACTTCAGATCATTATTCCCCATGATTAGACAATGTGTTGCGTACAATTCCCATTACCATTGGTCAAAGGTCAAGGTCATAATTTAAGGTCAAAGGTCATGAATTTTTGTTTCCACTTCATGGCTTCTAAATGTCTGGAGAGATTTAAATTTTACTTCAGATTATTATTTTCTATGACCAGACAATGTGGCGCATACAGCTCCCATGCTTGTCAGTCAAAGGTCAAGGTCACAGTTCGAGGTCAAAGGTCAATAATTTCTGTTTTTCCACTATAACTTTTAAATGTCTGGAAGGATTTTAATATTACTTCAGATGATTATTTCCCAACTCCCATGGTCCTCGGTTAAAGGTCAAGGTCACAATTCAAGGTCAAATGTCAAGGAATTTTCTTTCTGCTCTATATCTGTAAAAAAGCCTTGAAGGATTTTAATATTACTTTAGATTATTTTTTGGCGTAGCTGTCTAAGATCACTTTTGACCCAGATTTTCTCGCGATAATTATGCAGCGGGAAAATTGAATGCCAATAGAATTGGGCAAATTTTCTAATTTTAGGGAATGCAAACTTCAAACAATGGTTTAATGTATACCAATAACTATTGCAAACTTTTGGGGATTAAAAATTTACATAATTGTTAACATAAGTGGTTAAAATGAAGTTATAAACATATCTTCAACATATACTCTGGAACTGAGCATCAGTATGAATGTATTTTCTAATTGTATGTCATGAATAGAATATTATATTAATTCCCATAATTAATCCATTATTTTGTTTAGCCTAGCGGCCCACTCTGTTAATAACAATCGATTCTAGATAGCAAGTTCAACGCATGACCATTCTATAAATAGCGCGCTTTGAGCTGCTGGTGTACAGCTGTTATATTATACATGCATCAATTAGCGTACAGAGAAACATAAGAGCGAATATTTCAATAAATGGGTAATTTATGTTTATAAACATACTGTGCATGTTAATTTGTAATTGAATTGTGTTGTGTTCTATAAAGAAATAATAAGAATTGTACATTTCTATAAACTTCTCCAGTAGATGTTAATCAATCTATAAAAAGATACATTTCTATAAATAACATGTGGTGAAATAAGTCTCGCCCGGAATACGTCGATATGATATTCATGCTACTTTTACTTCATGTGTGTAGCATTAATACGTTATTTGCAATGCCATTTATACACAGAAACCCTTGATACATTATTTTCCTACCGAATAATGATACACCCGAGGTGTTATAGTAAAACTTACCTTTTTATTTAATTATTGACAGCCTTTGAAGTAAAAACCGGTGACATTTTTTGACTAGATATAACAATTGACAATATTTACAACAGTGTATATGTAATCTTAATATCACCAGTATCATAATCTTGAAGTCATTCATCCATTCCTAATGTTTTGCTGCTTCATAATTGTTTGTTTCACAATTTCGTACATACCGCCAGCTTTACCTTTTCTCCATTTGGCACCTTGTAATTTTGGTAGCCATTTGTGTTGTTGAATTCTGGGAAATTTCCTTTCCAGAAAGTCACCTTGGAAGTTGAACTCCTTGGTTGTTTCAAGATGTTTCACATAAAAGTAAATCCAATTTTGGCACTTTAAATATTTTATTGTATTTCTAATTTAGGCGCCATTTTGTCTTATTGTTATGACGTTTGATAAATGACGTCATGTATTGAACTGTTTTGGTCATTATTGTAACCAAATATTTGGTCAGTCACGTGACTGGCCATGTTTGGTCGTTAGTGCCCATATATATGGCCATTAATGACCGTATTTCTGGTCACTGACCTTCTTTGGGCATATTTTCGTTCGACAATAAGGCAGAATAGCAGGCAGTTGAGCTTAAGTTCGAAACCTGAGTGGACGTGAATTTATATCCATCTTGAAGATCTGTTGAAGTAAATAACACTCAGTGTCCATTACTGTATATCTATTTTAAAGTTTTAATCCATGATTTATATAACTTGATACGTATATTTAACACTGGTTTTGTAAGCTTTTATAAGATTTCTCGAGTTATTTGTCTTTGTGCGAAAACAACGCTGTGACTGACAGTCTTCATAAAAGGGAGATCACTGATCGACATTTTTCATATGTGCCACCCTACTATAAATGTTGACAAGCTTGCAGTTACATTTAACCAATATTTAATGACCAAACCTAACGTTTTATATATGTCAAAGTTAAACTATATTGGTATCTGCAACTGAATAAATTGTTGTCTGAACGTTATATACATGACTCTTTTATAAAAATTGCTTTCGTGGAAACCCATCGACATTATAATTATTAAATTTTCTCAGTTAGGCAACGATATAATTGCGGGCGGTTGTCAGTAGAATAACATCAAACCATCAAAGCGCAGGCCCGTAACAATATTATTTTAAATCACCATAGTCTACTGTGATATTTGTGTTATAAAAAATGGAAGTCATCATTATTTCAAATAAGCTGAATGTTTTCTGAAGATTGCTTTTCCTGAGGATAAACAGTATAAATGATTAATTGACTTCGAAATGTGTACGTATTATGAATAGATAACTTCGAAGATGAAGGTAGGGCATATTACTTAAGAATAACTATATGCGTCTGACACTAAATACTTTTTAATCATTCCCGCAATTATTTTCGTACATTGTTAATGTGTTATATTCGGCTGACTTATTTATATAATAATGATGTTAACGTAAATTATTTAGGTTATTCATGTATCACTGGTGAAAACATGGGGCGGTATGATCGGTTTATTCACGGTACAAATATTAATGATAATTGAATAAATCACATATTAATTTGGGAATCCGAGTTTTCGTATGGTGTCCGAAATAGCTGAAGTCCGAGAAGTCTTCTTATATAGGTTGAGACCGAACAATCTGGGGTCCGAGAGGCCATGCAACCGATCATCTTGGCCCTCTTGTATTATGTTTAGGGTAAAAAATCATATCTCAATATTAATGTCAATGCCGATTGTCTTTTTTAAAGACATTTCTTGTTTCCCATGACCTGATGCTTAAGGTATTCAACCCATAATACCTAATGTCTAGAACACCACAAATCATATTATTTTCTTGAAGGGCATTCATATCTGGACTCGTCTGCAACATTTTAGGAGATTTTACCGTTTGGTTTGTCAGATATAGTTTTTTAATTACCATACCCCCTCTATTGCTAAACACATCAAAAACTGAAAAGCTATAGGCATCTTTACAAGTGAAATACTTCATTAATATTTCATAAACTTCATATAAAATTTATGAATGGTTTATACAACACTTATTATGAAAATAATCAACAATTATTCTTAAATGAATTTATATGGAAGTAATATGTACTCATATTGCTAATTATATTTATGATCGATGAGAATTTTCCTGTTCTGTTTTTTGAAAGCCATGAATGAAATGTGATAAACTTGCTTAATTTATGCTTGTTCTGAATCTAAGCCATAATATATTTTATTCTTGGACTATAAGCCACACAATTAAGGCATGTAATGCGTTTTAAATGCTGCAGTATTGGCACCGTATTTTTTGTGCGTTAAATGCGTATTAAACACACTTTTAGTACACTTAAGCATATTTTTTCTGTACTTTTTCTGCATTTTTTAAAGAAAGTGTATTGATGCACTAGAAAAAAACACAAAAAATACACTATAAATACACTTAATAGTATTTTTTTGAAGATTTAGTGTATTTTTCAAAGAGAAAAATGTACTATAAATGCACTTAAGTGTGTTAATGTAGGAAAAATGCAGAAGAAATACACCTTATTTCTGTAACAAGTGTATTTTTTCTGCATTTTTAAGTCTATTAAATGCGCATTAAATGCAGAAAAAATACGGTGCCAATACCGCAGCGTTTAATACGCATTAAATGCGCATTAAATGCGCATTAAATATATTTTTTCGAGAAGGGGATGCCTCTGGTTGAACACTAACATGCTGGTCGCCATCTAACATGTCGCCAATCGTACTGGATGTGTGTTTGCTTTCCTGAACAGCAGCATCACTAAAAATAAGTTTTCAGTACACAGTTTTACAGTAGATTCTACTTACAGACTGATATTAATTTACACAACAATCATTGCTTTAATAATTGTGTGATATGGTACCGATGTCAGTTGAGCAAAATTTAATGCCAAATGTTGAATTTTTAGACATGTCTTAGTAACTGACTTCTTACGTTATGTTATAACACTTAACAGAATGACAGAGCAAAATTGATGGCATTTTCAATATGGAAATTGTAACATAATTATATCATAATGTCAAAACATAGAACTTGGTTAAATAAGCTTGGAAACTAATACTAGTACTTCATATTATCATATTTCCAAACATTTCATTTCCATCATTTGACGAAGCACTTTATCGAAAAACAAACATCAGTTATACTGCTATCCTTGTCAGTGTTTAGCTCAACTATTCATGGCATAGTCCGAGCAATTCTGCTCACCCGTTTGTTGGCATATCGGTGTTATTTTATTTATTTATTTTCTTTAACCTTTTTAGTTAGAATCTGGGTTGCTTTTTGTGCCACTACAAAAAAAAACTAACTAAAAAATCTCAATCCTACCTGACTTTTGAGACCGTTGCCCAAAACACACAATTTATTATTGTTTGGCCTAACTTGAGAAGTTTTTTGCATCAGTATGAAACTTTAGGGAAGTGTTAGTAGGCATAAAAGGCAGGTCAAGTTTAGTTTTCGGCATAATTGCTCTTATCGTACTTGATTTATGCCTGTTTTTAAACAACAAAGTTCAAATAAGGCTTGTTCAAACAATAACTTAGGAATTTTTCGGCGTAATTGCACATATAAAATTTGAGTTAGGCATCATCAGGCAACACATCCGACTCGTGGAGTTGTAGTATTGTCTTTGTTAGAATCTGGTTACTCCATATTCAAAGAACATTATTGTTGTGAACCTCGGTTCCTACATTCGAGTTCACTGTGGGTTCTGGGCGTTAAACACACTTTGTCAGGTTGCCGACACCACTGGCTTGTTAAGTCGGTAAGCCAGAACCCTAAACTGTCCTTTTTGAAGTTCAAAGAAACAACAAGTCACTTATTTCCAGTTCTATTTAATAAAGCTAGGCGTTTTTCCAAATCAATTATTCAAACATTTATTTCACTTAACAGTTCAACAAAAGTCTGCCAGCCTTAATCTGTTTCACAATCTGCATATGACTCTGCAGGTTACTGAAATACAATCTTGTCCCCAGTTATAAAAATAGATGTAGAAGCCAATCCCAATGAGCGACTTTAGCGATTTATCTCCCCTGTTTCCCAATATAGGTGGCGCTCTGGTCGAGTAGGTCCCTCTATGCGGATATGTTCGGATTTTATCATTAGATTATCGCCATTGTTAATAAGCGAAGCGTTTGACAGCTTGACAAAAGAAAGATAAAAATTAAATGTAATGTTGTTGATTAATTAAATATGCATTATGTGATATTGTGTGTCATAACCTAACATGACAGTATAATGGCTGACAAAGGTTTTAATGTTCAGGACATTTTTGCACCACATGATGTGCATATTAATATACCAACCTTTTTTAAGAAAAAGAACAGAATGTCAAATGATACTGTTATTAAAGATAGGAAAATTTCTAGCAAACGTGTGCATGTAGAAAGAATCATTGGTCTTGGAAAAACATACAGAATTTTAACTGAACCTCTGACTGCCACAGAGACTAAGTTGTCATCAGAGATAATTTTTGTATGTTTCATGCTGTGCAATTTCAGAAATGGCATTGTGTCTACATATGCTTAAAGAATTGCTACAATCACGGTTGTACATGTAGCTAAGTGTAGTAAAAAATGTCATTTTTATGTTGTCATTTACCATTCTGAATAAAAAAATGTCTGATGATCATGTGTATTAGTCTATGGTTATCAGTATTAGAAAGTACATGTTATTACAGTAATACTAGACATTTGTTTGTCAATATGACTGTTCATTATTCATTTTTTATGTTGAAGTTGATGTATTACATGTGATTGCTTAATAACTAAAGTTTTAAAATAGTGATTTGTTACTTTTGCAGCTGAAATTAAACTCTGGTACGGGCTGGTATTCATAAAGCTCCTAAGCGAAATCTTAAGTTTTATTTAAGTGAAAATTTCAGATACAATTTGCTATGGAAATTATTATGATTTCTGTTGTTTTTTGCCAAAATACTATAACAAAAGTAAATAATTTACAGCAAAAACAAATTTAATACAAGAAGACATCTATATAAAAAAGCAAAAGACTTTAGGAATTCTGATAATTTAAGGAATGTGCTTAAATTTTTCCTGAGGTGCTGTATGAATGCTGACTGTAAACAACATACTTGATATTTATGCAGTTCTGTTCAAACAACACAATTTTCAATAAAACAATTTATTTGAATACATATATAATGACAAATATAATAACAAAAAATACATATCATGATAATTCATACAACATTACAAAATGCATTTATTTTCAATTGAACTTTTTGTTTCATTTCTTTTGCAGAACATTATTTTACACTGGTTACTGGAAGGCTCATCCTAAATTCTGGCACAGTTGTTGAAATTTTGGTTTCTGTCATAGGCCTCTAGTCTGAAACAATTATGTAATACATTTGTTTAATAATCATATACTGCCTCATCTTTGAGAAAAGAATGAAGAAAAGACGACTTTGCAAACAAAGAACATATTGTATTTATTACTACAAACAAACCACACATAGCGCATTACCCCACCCACTAATTCCAACGTATGGACATGTACACATTTTGAATTTAATTTGCAATGCTTCCTGTGGAATTTGGGACAATTAATAATAATGAACTGCAGACATTAGCGATATAAGATTGCATCAATTGCTGTTATTACATTTAACTATTTAAAGAAAGAACTTGTTTACTTCGCTAATCGTCAACAACAAAAGTGAAAAGAAAAATTCATGTTAGCCTACCTCTCGATTAACTCCTTTTTTCGTCCAGATAACTTAGCATTTCTCTTTCTTAACTCTGTCCTAAGTTGTCCTAAAGATAGGCTGCAAAACTTTGAAGCCATATTTACACCTTTATCGAAGAAATATAATCAAATCGTGTTAAAACTCTGTTTATCAACTGTCAATCTTAGCGGAAGTAAACAATGGAAGGGAAAATAAATAACAATGGACCTATTCGACAACAGCGCCGCCTATACGGGCACCTGCTAGACAAGGGAAGATAACCCACTAAAGTCTCTCATTAAGGCGTTCCAAAAATTAATAAATTCAAAAGAAAGTTGAAAATCATGAAAACGATAAGAAAAAGTATGATCTTCATTTCTCATTAATTAAGACATTAATCCAACCAGTTGTTATCTTTTCAAGCGACAATTACTTAAGATTTTACTGAAGTGCCAAATAAATATTAATTATTATTACCAGTGCCACAGCTTCTGTATGTATTGGAAAATTCAGTTTTCAGTGTCTGATATGTGTGTGTTTCAAAGTTTATGAGGTCCTTCCGCGCCTGAGGCTGCATTATGTGAGGACCTGAAGTGTGTCCCAGCACTCCTACCTAATTAATTTACTAGAGACTCACGAAAGTTGGGACGAATTTTGAATAATAGCTTCAATTTCCAGCTATTTATTTTTAACTGAGATATAATTTTGGTGTGGTCTTGTGCTGTGGGGGGAACCGGAGTACCCGGAGGAAACCCCACCTGTCAGGTATGGTGACCACTAACCAAACTCACTTGTGCGGGGAGTGGGAAGCGAACCCGGATCGCCTAGGTGAGAAGCGCTGAACAATCAAATAACATAATCATTTTCCTCTTACAAAATGCCTCACTTTGACTACAAACACTATATATATTGTTCCCAATATGACAGACTTATTTATTCAATAAAAGGCTGGCAAATAATACTAAAATCTTATAACAACAACAAAGTAATGAAAAAGTGATAATATTTAAATGAACAAAGCATACAAATGCATAAGAATGTCACAAACAATAATAAAGAAAATAAACAATTGATATTTATTGTATTTCTTCTAAAAATAGTCACTTTGGTATTTCTTCTAAAAATAGTCTCTTTGCATTGTTCTTAGCATACAGGTCAGCCAGTGCATTCTCCATTGAGGTTTAAGTTGTCATGGAAACATTATCAGTGCACTGTAGTCTGTTTTATTATGATTATTGATTTTGCTAATATCCATTTTATCAGATAAAGTATGTAATAAATACACCACTAACACAGTAGTTGAAGTGGGCTTATCAGTAAAATGTATCATGCATAATGAGATCAAGCATTTTACTGCATTAGTCATATTTCCTGTAAAGGTGACGAATAGTAACTTGTGAAATTAAAGGGTTTAATAATGAAAGCAATATATGATATTTACAGAATTTACAACACATGTTTATCCAGTATATATTAAGTTTACCACATTATACAAGGTTGGCTTTAACTTCATTTATTGAGCATTATTCTCTTTTTTAACAAAATTTTTCAAAGCAAAATTTTGGTTATTAGATTGGGGTATGTCGTTGGGCGGGCGGGTGGGCGGTTGGGCGAGCTTTAGGGTGGCTGCGTCAACTTTTCGTTTCCGCTCTCAAACTCGATAACAGATTGAGCTATTATAATGAAACTTCATACATAGATACTTTATATCGAGACCTCTCTTGAGATTGCATATTGGGTGGGTGGGTGGGGGCATTGTTACTAAAAATAGAAATTTGGTTTCCACTCAAGAACTTCAGAACGCATCAAGATATTTTAATGAAACTTCATAGATAGGTACCTTATATTGAGACCTCACTTGTTATTGCATATGGGGTGGGTGGGGTCAAGGTCAAGGTCACCATTACTAAAAAAAGAAAAATGGTTGCTGCTCAATAACTTGAGAATGCATCAAGATATTTTAATGACACTTCATACATATATACCTTATATCTAGACCTCGCTTGGGATTGCATATTGGGTGGTAGCAGTCAGGGTCATGGTCACTATTACTACACAAAGAAAAATGGTTTGCGCAATAATTGAGAACACATTGAGATATTTCAATGAAACTTTATATATAGATACCTTATATCTAGACTACGCTTTTGATTGCATAAATGGGTGTCAAGGTCACCATTACTTGAAATAGACGAACAGTTCCGTTCAATACCTAGAGAACGAATTGAGATATTTTAATGAACATTTATATGCAGATACCTTATATCTAGACCTCGATTGCAATTGCATATTGGGTGGGTGGAGTCAGGGTCAAGGTCACCGTTACTACACAAAGAAAAATGTTTTGCTCAATAATTGAGAACACATTGAGATATTCAATGAAACTTTATATATAGATACCTTATATATACACAATGCTTTTGATTGCATATGGGTGGGTCAAGGTCACCATTACTTAAAAAAGACAAACAGTTTTCGCTCAATACCAGAGAACGAATTGAGATATTTTAATGAACATTTATATGCAGATACCTTATATCTAGACCTCGCTTGCAATTGCATATTGGGTGGGTGGAGTCAGGGTCAAGGTCACCGTTACTACACAAAGAAAAATGTTTTGCTCAATAATTGAGAACACATTGAGATATTCAATGAAACTTTATATATAGATACCTTATATATACACAATGCTTTTGATTGCATATGGGTGGGTCAAGGTCACCATTACTTAAAAAAGACAAACAGTTTTCGCTCAATACCAGAGAACGAATTGAGATATTTTAATGAACATTTATATGAAGATACCCTATATCTAGACCTTGCTTGCAATTGCATTTGGGGTTGGGGGGTCAAGGTCAAGGTCACCATTACTAAAAATATAAATTCATTTCCACTCAGTAACTTGAGAATGAAATTTGATTTTTTAATGAAACTTCATATGTGAATATTGAGACCTCACTTTGGATTGCAAGATCAAGGTCACTATTTCCTAGCCATAGGTGTATGACCTTCACCTTGCACCCAGAACTTTCTTTGATTATTGTGCTGACCTTTATGCTTTTAATTTGAAAAATTTGGTTTTCATGGAATGTTCACATTTCTTGTTAAAATACTGTCATCATCACAATCCCGGTCATCATTCTCATCACCATCATCATCTAATTGACATAATCAACATCAGCAACATCATCATTATCATCATCGTCATCATCATGATCATCATCTTCATGTCAACACGATTAAAACAAGGATAATTTCATTCATTCTTGTGTGCATCATTTTAATTTGATGGTTATAGTTATGGTTTTCTCTCCAACTTTTTGAAATAAATAACGGTGTTTTAAAGCAATAATGTGATGCAACCAACATGTCAATTTTCCCACATTTTCCTGGAGTGACTGCAGAATGTGTCCCTTAGCTTACCTGGGTGATGCAAAGGATGAGCAGTGATGCAAAAGATTAGTTAGTGTGGTTAGTTAGTGTCTGTCTTGCATCTTGTGGTGTCCACATTATGTTAAGCAACATCACTGAAAAGGCTTGACATGTTTCAGAATAATTCCACATAAATGTTTACAGGGTGAACCTTCGCCAATTCTGTATATTCTCTTAAAAAAACATGCCTATCTGTAGGGAAAAGTTTAAATGTCTTGTATAAATAACTCTGCAGAGAAACCACTGGTGGGATTTAAAAACAAATCAATATGTGTTGAGTGAAAAAATACTGGAATATTATAGCACCTGGAGCTATAAAATTAATTTTGAGGGTTTTTGTTT
Source organism: Congeria kusceri (assembly GCA_027627225.1). Lineage (NCBI taxonomy): Eukaryota > Metazoa > Mollusca > Bivalvia > Myida > Dreissenidae > Congeria > Congeria kusceri. The sequence goes on from CM051035.1 coordinate 14,810,829, forward strand.
TTGTTTTGAAGATTTTGGAGAAATCTTTATAATCTTGCTAGTATCACATTTTATGATAGTTATTTACCCGACTTGTAAAACCCTGACTCCAGTTATTTCCCCAACTTGTAAAACCCCGACTCCAGTTATTTACCCAACTTGTAAAACCCTGACTCCAGTTATTTCCCCAACTTGTAAAACCCTGACTCCAGTTATTTCCCCAACTTGTAAACCCCTGACTCCATTTATTTCCCCAACTTGTAAAACCCTGACTCCAGTTATTTCCCCAACTTGTAAAACCCTGACTCCAGTTATTTCCCCAACTTGTAAAACCCTGACTCCAGTTATTTCCCCAACTTGTAAAACCCTGACTCCAGTTATTTCCCCAACTTGTAAACCCTGACTCCAGTTATTTCCCCAACTTGTAAAACCCTGACTCCATGCTTTTCTGTCCATGCCTATACTCTTTATAATATTAGTGTTAATTTCCTGGAATATGTTAGAAATATTTTTGAAGTTGTCTATTTGCTTATGCATACAAAAAAACCACAACGTACAACATGGACTATATATATTGATTCACTCAGGAATAAGAATGCAAATGAAAGTAAGGTTTTCTAGAATTATCATAAGCTGCTCTTTCACAGTTGGTAAAACAAATACTTAAAACAGTGTTTGGTAGCACTGAACAAAAAGTAGTTAGAAATCAGAAAAAGTGATAATGTATAGTAAATCGAAAGAACATTTTATTCACATATTATAAAAATACTATGTTAGAACAAAATAAAGGTGTATTTGGTAGATAATTTTTTATCATGAAATAAAGCAATGTTTGGACTAAAATGCAAAATTCATGTATTGATGCACTGGGTTGCAATAATCTAGTAAAATACCATAAACTTGTGAGACTCTATATTTTAATTCTACCATAACAGAACTTTGCGTTTCAACTGGCTAACTTTTCCTGTAATGCTACCTATATACTTGTCACTAAATTGCTTACTTAACAAATTGTACTCAACAAATACAATATACACAATGTACATCAAAGCATTATACAATTATTCATATTTCTTGTTATAAGAATTTAGTTTGGCCTTTTTCTGCATGAAAAGAAAACGTTTCTTTTTTTGGATGATGTCTCTACCATTTAATAGGGCATGAAAATATTATATAAAATTCAAATGTCATCAAGAAAGATTGTGTGCTATTAATTGTTTAGTTACCCCTACCCCAAATAAACTAAAATTTGCTTAAAGTATCATTATATTGACCTTACTTTATAAATCTTGTCATTAAGACTTTGAAAAATTGAAATAATGTTCTATTTCTTTAAGTTGACATTTGATGAATTTTAAGAATGCACATTATAATACATAGTGGTAATATGGTTGGTTTAAATCTGAACAAAAGTAGCTATTGGTTTTCATTTATAGACGAAGTTAAACATTGTCAAAACAACTGTCAAAACACGTGAATCATTAAATAACAATCTATGTTAACATATATTTGGATTTTCTAAAATTTACATTCCTCAGAAAAGTATCAAAATAATATTGAAACTGAGGCAAAGTGTCAGTGCAGCTCAAGTGAAACAAACATATTTCCCATTTATTGGGAGATTGAGTCAGAGGCATTTTGACATGGGGAAGACCAGTTGTTCATGCCCTCAGACTGATGTGGAGTTGGGTGAACAGCTACCACTGTGCATAGCTATGCATACATATTGTGGCATCTGTCAGGATGGTTAGTTTTGGAGGTTGAATTTAAATACAATACTGACGAACGTTCAACAGAATTCACTTTATTTTAGACTTAATAAAGTCTAATCTACTAATAACGTAACAGTAGACAATGTAACAGTACATAGAGACAAATACGGTGAGTTCTTTTAATGTTTAAGGAGACATTTAAACTCGTCTGTTATTATAAACTATATATTAATAGTTTTCACTGGCTAGCTGGGTTGTGGCTTTTCAAAGGATTAAACTTAATGACTTCGTTTTCAAACGATTAGATACATGTCCAGGCATTAACTATACCTAGGGCGCTTTACACAGGCCATAATTCTTCAAGACCGTTGACCGAGGTTAGTCGTGATCCACCTCCTGCTGACTTCGAGGTAGAAGTTGAAGTGCCGGGAAAGATTCAAATCGCTCTATTTATATTAGTCAATATTGTGACACGTGACCCAAACTAGCCAATGAAATAATGCCGCCGAAGCGGTCTTGCTGGAGGTGTGTCAAATCTACCCAATAGATGACGCCCGCTGACAGCACAACCAATCATATTGTGCCGTCAGACAAATATTTACAAACGGACATTTTAGAATGCGAAGAACTGGCAGCCATCTTGGAATAAAGTAATAAATGTCAGTTTGTGATTTACATACAGACAATACTTATAAATATATGGTGATGGATTATTCTACATGTAATTACCTACGTAATGATACCATACTTCGGTATCATTGATTAATATTAATGAAAATAAATGACATAACAAATTCAAGGTGGGTGAATGTGATTAGGTCAATGGCGTTCTGGTCCAGAATAGACAACCAGAAAATATCAACAATTTAAAAAGGTAAGTGGTTAATAAGTTGATAAACTCTTAATAAGTTAACTTAGTACAACAGCAGAAATACCATCTGCTACCAAGTTCACTGGCGCGATTACGTTCAAAAGGACGAGTACTGTAAGTACGAACAATAAAATCAATGAAATACGAGGTCCTTACAATCGCCCCACCTTTAAAAAATAAATTCTCCTGAATTTGGGTACATTGCAAAGGTATGTCAACTATATAATATTAATTAAACATCAACTGTTTTGTAAATGTTCGGTTTCAAGTGCATCTATGATATGTCAAACCCATTATAATATATAGTCCACAGTATATCATTATAACATCAAATAGGCATACAGTTAGTTTTCCTTCAGATATTACCGTCTTCTAGTTCACAGTTCCAGCAAAAGACTTGTATGCCATGTATACTTATTAACAAAGACATATTATACAACAGTGTAAAGAATTTTTTGCCTTTTATACTAATTTTAATTAATCATCATTTTTACATTGGGGCGTTATTTCTTTCAACAGTTACAGGCGGAGACCAACAGGCTCGACCTGGGAGCTGATGGAATCAACACTTGTCGATCTCATCCATTCCATTATTTGCAGCCAATCTCCATCGGGTTTTCCTTTAGCTATGTCCACAAGCCGAATGTAATTGAAATGGCGGTTAAATGATACAGAAGATTTGGAATTTCGGAATTTGGATCCGGGGAGGATAAGGAAATTAAACATATTCATCAGGTCATCCCTGTCGACTTGGGTGGATTCGAAAAGCTGTTTGTGAAGGCTCATAGCAGCAAATTCTGCCTGTAGTACACGGTTTTCGGGGGAGAGTTGCTCCGAACCAGCTGGTGGCCACTTAATCAGGGTGTTGTCACATTTTATTTCAACCACCTCTGGTTGGCTCCATGCACGTCGCGCCGGAGGGAAGAGGGGCATGCAGCCTTTCCGAAGCAAACGCTTGGCCCTTGTGATTTGCGACGGCTGCGCTGGAAGTTCTGCCAACTGGTCAGAATGCTGCGAAGACAGAACTTCCAGTCTCTTCCTCTTTACCGCGGGCGGAATGGTTATATTAGCGATGGGTGGATGTTTGTTGGCGAGATACGAAGGTGTGTAACTGGCTTGAAGAGGCTTGATGTAGGTAGGTTCTGAATTGGTTTTAATTTGTCCATGTTTATATACTTGAGTTCGGGGTCGTGATGGCGCTGGGGCGGATGGTCGTGATACTGGTCGCTGTGTTAGTGGCGGGGCAGTCGGTGGCGGCACGGTCGGTGGCGAGCTGGTGGCAAGTTGAGGTGGCAGAACAGACGGTGGCGGAACAGTCGGTGGCGAGCTGGTGGCAGGTTGAGGTGGCGGGACAGACGGTGGCGGAACAGTTGGTGGCGAGCTGGTGGCAGGTTGAGGTGGCGGAACAGACGGTGGCGGAACAGTTGGTGGCGAGCTGGTGGCAGGTTGAGGTGGCGGAACAGACGGTGGCGGAACAGTTGGTGGCGAGCTGGTGGCAGGTTGAGGTGGCAGAACGGTCGGTGGTGATTGTGCGTTCAATTGGTCTTCAGTTAAGTAATCTACGTTGATCAAGAGCGGCCCTGGATACCCATAATCCATTTCATCCCTAGTGGGTGTCGGGTAGGCTGACGGTAAATTATATGATTCGAACGGTTCTAGTTTTTCCGCATAGAAGACGGGGGTTTTCGACAGATGGAGAGTCTTGCACATTCGGTGGGGCAATTTGAGACTGTTCATGAGATTATTGATGATGTCGTTGTCAATAATGCGTTCAGTATTAGGAAAGTGGGAAAAGGTACGATGGGTGTTCGCAAGTCCATCTTGTTTCTTTTTTTAGAAACCTCAGACTGACTGGGTCTACGGTAGCCTCGAGTTCCAACAACAAACGGAACTTTTCTCCATTGAATAAACCCTCCACCACCCTGTCCTGGATGTCCACATGTGAAACTACAACATCAGCCTTCGAAATAGGCTTTACAGTGTTCCAAAACATGTGCGGGCCGGTAGGCTGTCCATAAAACCGGCAGTAGTCACTCCTCTGGATGGCCAGTGGACACATTTCTCTGGATATGAACGCCGATGATGGGATTGGCAGTTCCCCATGAAATTGGCTTAGGTGCCTCTTCATTTCCTTGGACAGCTTGGTAGTCTTTCCACATAGAGGGCACCTCAATCCCAGCCTCTCGTGCACCTGACACAAATGTGTCTCGAGCTGGCGATTCGTCATCACAGTTACCTTACACAGCCAACAGCTGTACATGCTGTAAAGATAGGTTTACCAATTAGGTTTAAATTTTTTATACTTTAAATATACACAAAAATCATTGATGCAAAGTTTAAATATTTCTTTATATCGTTTCAAGTATCTTCTGAAAGTGTCCACAACCCAGTCAAAGTCCAGCACCAGTGTTTTGACGTATCACAATTTATACAGGAAAAACGACTCGTCCATTTAAATAACACTATCTTGGACTTCTGTTCCATACATATAAAACATCATATTTATTTGTCGCATAAACATGAAATACAAACGATAATGAATATGGTTGCGCAGGCCAATTCAATTATCAAACATGTGATATATAGCACATATCACATAACATGGTGCCTTTAACACGGCCACCATAAACTTCACGAAATACTAAGCTTATTTTCTTCAGCTTTTGCAGCATTTCACGAACTATATATCTGGAACAAACCGATACACACTATAGTGACATAAAAATTAAAGTCATTTTCCATTATGCAACTTTTACTTTGATTGTTATTCGACTAATGCTGTACTTTTGCAACCCAACTTGGAATATTGTTTCCTTTGTAGGGAAGTAACCTGTCTATGTGATACACTTTCGGCTTCAATTTTAGACCATTCTTGACTAAATATGTTACATCGTCTAATTTCTTTGTAATGACATATGGGCCTTTCCATTTGCAGGTTAACTTAGAACAGACCCTGATCCGTCGAGTTGGATTATATAGCCAAACCGCTTGACCTACTGCAAAAGATCTTTTCTTTGCCTTGATGTCATAATGACGCTTCTGATAGGTGGTGCTTTTGTGAAGTGCTTTTCGTGCAATTGTGTGGCAGTTGATCAGGGACTTCTGCAACTGGCTACAATAGGATTGAGGATCACGCGCATCATTTGAAGAGGTTGATGGCGACCCAATGAATGCTTCTAATGGAAGGGTTATTTCACGCCCAAAAACCATTTTGTTGGGAGTTACTCCAGTACTGCTGTGTACAGAAGCACGATACGCGATGGTTATCTGTGGAAGGTACTCATCCCACCGCTGCTGGTCATCTTGACAATAAATGGCCAACATGGATTGCAGAGTCCGGTTGAAACGTCTGGACAACCGTTACTCTGAGGTCGCAGCGAACTTGTAGTTACTTTGTCGATGTGAAGAAGATCACAAACTTCTTGAAAAAGTTGAGAAGTGAAATTCGTCCCTTTATCACTTAAAATTTGCTGAGGACAACCAAACCGACAAATGAAATTATTTACTAAAACATCAGCAATAGTTTTTGCTTCTTGGTTAGGCATGGCATATGCCTCAGTCCATTTTGTAAAATTGTCCACTAAGACTAAAATATATTTGTTGCCTTTGTGTGTTGTACTAAGGGGACCTAAAACGTCAATAGAGATTTTCTCCATAGGCTCACCATTAACATAATTTCGCATTGGGGCTTTAGGAGCTGTACTAGACTTACGACATGCACATTTATCACATTTAGTGATATACTGATAGACATCCTCTTTCATACCTGGCCAATAAAATGATTGTTTAAGCCTATGTAAGGACTTTTCTAAACCCAAATGTCCAGCAGACGGAATGTCATGTGAATATTTAATAATATCATCTCTTTTTGTGAACGGTACGACAAGTAAATTTTCTTCACGGCCAGTTTCAGTGTCTAAGAAAATACAATACAATAGTCTATTGATGACTTTAAGTCTGTCCCACATGCGCCAAAGTGTTTTAAGAATTGAAGTACCATCCGATATTTGATCCCATGTAGGTCTGTCCAACCGGTTTGTCTTAGCATTGAGAATAGGACTAATATTTGGGTCATTTTGTTGGGCAACTAAAAGGTCATCTGGGGTCCAGCCATTAATAACTATTTCTGGGTCTGTTTTTATGGCACGTACAGTTACACAGTTATTAGTTTGGTTTATAGTGAAATCATGTTCACAGTCACTGTCAATATTTTCATTATTAAAATTTTCTTGTCTGGTACAAACTTTACATGGTCGTCTACTTAAAGCGTCAGCATTTGTATGTTTGAGCCCAGGCCGATGAACAACATCAAGGTCATAGGTTTCTAATTCTTGGAGCCATCTTGCCATTTGACCAGAAGGGTTTTTCAGCTTTTTAATCCAGCTTACAGCTGCATTATCAGTTCTAAGTAATGTTTTCTGGCCATATATATAGGGATGAAAAGTTTTTAAAGCTATTACAGCGGCCAACAGTTCTTTTCTACTTGAACAATAAATCTGCTCACTTTTACTGAGACCTTTGCTCATGTAAGCAATAACGCGTTCATGACCTTCTTGCACCTGTGATAAAACACCACCAACTGCTAAGTCACTAGCATCACTATCTATTATGTATGGTTCACCCGACATTGGATAGGCTAAAATGGGTGCTGAAGTTAGCGCCTGTTTTAATATTTCAAATGCACTAAGTGCGTCATCATTCCAAGAAAATTTAACACCTTTTTCACATAACTTGTGGAGTGGTCGAGCTATTTTAGCAAAACCTTCAACAAAACGTCGATAATATGAGGCAAGACCAAGAAAACTTCGAATTTCTTTGACTGACTTTGGCACTGGCCAGCTCTGGACAGCTTTTATCTTCTTTGTATCAGTTGAAATTCCTTCCTCAGACACTATGTGGCCTAAGAAAGTTATCTTCTTTTGAAAGAAAGCACATTTAGATGGCTTTAACTTGAGATTGGCGTCAACGAGCCTGTCGAAAATACGAGCCAAACGCTCCAGACCTTCACTGACGGTGTGTGATGGCGAAGTGATGTCATCCATGTAAAGTACTAACTCTACCCACTGCAAACCGCGTAGAACATCTTCCATACAACGTTGAAAAGTTGAAGGGGAATTCACTAGGCCAAAGGGCATACACACCCACTTTTACAATCCCAGTGATGTGGCATAAGCCGTCTTTTCACGGTCCTGTGGTGCCATTTCAATTTGCCAGAAACCCGAAGACAAATCCATTTGGCTGAACCATTTTGCACTAGCTAATGAATCTAAACAGGTGTCCGTTCTAGGAAGGGGGTATGCGTCCTTAACAGTGACATCATTAAGTTGCCTGTAGTCACAGCAAAACCTAACAGTAGAATCCTTCTTTGCTACAATGACAACCGGGGAGGCCCAAGGACTTTTTGAGGGTTCAATGACACCCCGTTCAAGCATTTTCTTTACTTCATTTCGCTCGGCTTCCTGTTTTGCCAATGGTAATCGACGCAATGGTTGTTTAATTGGTAGGGCTTGACCAATGTTAATACGATGTTGAACACGGTCACATTTACCCAAGTCACTGGAATTTTCGGCAAAAACAGAACTGTATTTTAATAATAATCCAGCTAACTGATGACATTCTTCTTTGTTTAAAAATTTAGAGCTTCTTACATAAAGATCTTTTAAGTGTTCAGGCAAATCAGTTTTAGAGGGTTTTACAACTTTATTTTTAGTCATTGGTGTCATTGATCGAACTTGAACTTTATTTAAACTTTCTTGGTCAATGTACGGTTCACAAGTGCCAACTGGTTGGTTTGCGTGTAAAGTTACAGGGCTGTCAGAACAATTTACATAATTAACTTTAATGTCGCTATCGTTTGTAGTTATCACACCTGGCAACATAAGACAGTTAGGATTTGCGGAGCCAATAGGTTCTGCCAATGAGTACTTTGTCAGTTTATCTTTATTAGAGATGCCGACAGATACAAAAGCTGCAGAATTGGCAGGAATTACAATTGTCCTGCACACAATAATGCGACACGAAACAGATTTTTCAGAGCCCACAAAACACAGGACTTCATTACAATGGGTAACAAGTTTGCCCTTTTTGTAATCAATATTTTCAACATACTTCAAAAAAAAATCTTGGCCAATTATGCCATCTTGCGAAATGTCACAAACTAAGACGTCCATGTTAAAGTTACAACCATTTAAGGTAACTTCTAAAACAGTTTGGCCATGACAGTTAATTTGATTTGAACCAGCATCATATACAGGGGTTGCAAACGAAGTTAAAATGTGTTTTGAAACTTGAGGCATATTTTGATAAATAGTACTGGATATAATGGAGCATGTTGCGCCGGAATCGATTAAAAATTCAACTTCTTGGACATCAAGTTTGCCTAATACGTAAAAACCATTGTCCCAAACTCTATCGGAAAAACACCCTGTGCGTATTACATTTCCAGCAGGCCGATTTGGATTTGATTCAGTCGACACACGGCCTACTGGGTCGACCTCGGGCCATTTCCCTGAAGCAAATTTGCAGGAGCAGGTCGAGAGACGTCCCCAAACGATTGACGTCCACGCTGAGGGCAGTCCCGGAAGAGGTGTGTTTCCGAACGGCACTTGAAACATTTGCGCGCCTCACCAGTTGCTTTGGGTGACTGTTGCGTTGATCTTGCCAAAGAGACGCTTTCAAGTCGCTCAAGGCGGGAGTCCAGACTCTTAATTAGATCCGCCAACTTCCGGTCAACGCCATTGGTGTCCATGGCTCGAACGCGGTTTGATCTTGGACAATCCCCGAGGATCGACTCATATTTGTCGATCACTGCAGCGGCCTCGTGAATGCTTGAACAATTGTTGTCGATGCAGCGACAATTCATTTCAGGTAGAATTATTTTATACAATTGATTTAAAACGACAATGTCCTGAGATTCCGTATTCAACTGGCTGTACGCTTTCTTTGTGAGTTGCCTGATGTCATCACAAAGAGAGATGATACTTTCCCCGGGGCGGCGCTGCCTATTTTCCAACATGCCCAGGTACTTGGATTCATGTGGGCTGCTGCCAAATCGTTGCTTCATACGTTTAACCAACGTACGATAATCGCGGCGCTCGTGCTCGTCGAGGCTCATGTAAAACTGCCTCGCCTTTCCCCGTAAACTGGATGCCAGGAATAAGACACGGCTCCTTTGGCTCCAAACTCCAAGCTCTGCGCAATCCTCAAAATGGGAGATATAACTCTCCCATGGTTCCTCGTCGTTGTATGACTCGGGCTTGAGATGGGGGACATGCTCGGGAGTCCTCCAGTTGTGGATGAGGTCACCACGCGCGTTGTTTAAATTGCGATTTCGCGCTCGGCGGTTTCGGGGCGCGGGACTGGACCTCGCGTCGGAATCACTTTCCGACGTACACGGTGGGAGAGGTGTCGCTCGCTGACGTCGGCGATGGCGATCAGAAGACATTGAAGAAGTAACCGAAGCTTCGCTCCTAGTTTCGAATTCGCTATCTTCGAAATTCCTCAAATTAAAAATAACCTCAGAATCCGAACTGTCGGTAGCCATATTTAAGTTAATAAATGGTACTTATGCTCTTTAAATAATTAAAGATTTATAGATAACACACGATATAAATAAAATGTCACTTGTATTTAGGCCACTTAATTGTGTTTTATCATTTCCGTGAGCAGGAGGTAGATCACAAGTAAATAATCAACGGTGATAAATTTCATCACTTGTACGCAAAATAATGATAACGTGGACTATTTTAGTTGTTGATTTAAACTTAATTTGTTACAAGGATCTTCATCGCGTATTCACTAGTATATTTTTTTTTTTTTTTTTTTTTTACACACCCGATTGATATGCCCCTTTAAAACAACTCACTCTTCACGCGCTCAATAACATAATACGTCATTTGGTCAATGACGTCATCACTTTGGAATGTCGTTTACTATCGCTGCAAGCGGGTTGTAAAATCGTCCTTCGGCACTAGACGATCCCACTTCTGACACCAAATTGTGGCATCCGTCAGGATGGTTAGTTTTGGAGGTTGAATTTAAATACAATACTGACGAACGTTCAACAGAATTCACTTTATTTTAGACTTAATAAAGTCTAATCTACTAATAACGTAACAGTAGGCAATGTAACAGTACATAGAGACAAATACGGTGAGTTCTTTTAATGTTTAACGAGACATTTAAACTCGTCTGTTATTATAAATTATATATTAATACTTTTCACTGGCTAGCTGGGTTGTGGCTTTTCAAAGGATTAAACTTAATGACTTCGTTTTAAAACGATTAGATACATGTCCAGGCATTAACTATACCTAGGGCGCATTACACAGGCCATAATTCTTCAAGACCGTTGACCGAGGTTAGTCGTGATCCACCTCCTGCTGACTTCGAGGTAGAAGTTGAAGTGCCGGGAAAGATTCAAATCGCTCTATTTATACTAGTCAATATTGTGACACGTGACCCAAACTAGCCAATGAAATAATGCCGCCGAAGCGGTCTTGCTGGAGGTGTGTCAAATCTACCCAATAGATGACGCCCGCTGACAGCACAACCAATCATATTGTGCCGTCAGACAAATATTTACAAACGGACATTTTAGAATGCGAAGAACTGGCAGCCATCTTGGAATAAAGTAATAAATGTCAGTTTGTGATTTACATACAGACAATACTTATAAATATATGGTGATGGATTATTCTACATGTAATTACCTACGTAATGATACCATACTTCGGTATCATTGATTAATATTAATGAAAATAAATGACATAACAAATTCAAGGTGGGTGAATGTGATTAGGTCAATGGCTTTCCGGTCAAGAATAGACAACCAGAAAATATCAACAATTTAAAAAGGTAAGTGGTTAATAAGTTGATAAACTCTTAATAAGTTAACTTAGTACAACAGCAGAAATACCATCTGCTACCAAGTTCGCTGGCGCGATTACGTTCAAAAGGACGAGTACTGTAAGTACGAACAATAAAATCAATGAAATACGAGGTCCTTACAATATGCAGAGTAATTACATGAATACACAATTCTGATGCTACAACCATGAGTTAATTATTTGTTGTGCTAGAGATGTACTGCTGTAATTTTTACAGACACACAAACAAATACACATATGTTACATAATATTTCATGTGAAAGAGCAGCTTAAAACAAGAACTTCATGCAAGAGAGCAGCTTGAAAACAAGAATGATCACTATCAGTGATGAATGACCCCATGGCACATTGATACTGACTGGGTGAATTATTACAGGAACAGGGATTCCATAGTTACTGCCTAGACATTTAACAACTATTGGTCTGTTTGACTTTGACCTTTGATGCAATTATCCGATAATGACCAAACTTCTTCCCAAGTTAGAAGAATCTGGACCTTAGGGGGAATCTGGGCCTAAAGGTTCCATTTTTATTGACATGACAACATTTACAACTGTTGGTCAATTTGACATTGTGTCCTTTACTAGTCTTGACCAACAGTTTTACTGACATAGGCCTACAATTAAATAGCTATTGCCCTGACCAGGTTTTATAACTATCAGTTTGACATCGACCTTTTATCCAAGAACCCAATAATCAATAGCGATCTTATATTAGTTATGGCCAACCTGCCTACAAAGTTTGAAGAACCAAGGCCTAAGAGTTCCATAGTTAAGGTTTTCCAACTTTTGGACACTTTGACCTTAAACTTTCACCATATGACTAGGTACTCATTAGAGATCCACTTATAGTCATAACCTACCTACCTGCCAAATTTTTCGAACCTCAGCCTAAGGGTCTCCTAGTTATTGCCCAGACAAGTTTTAACAACTAGTTGTCAGTTGGACCTTGAACTTTGGCTGTATGACTTAATAGGGATCCTCTTTTGGTCATGACCAACCTACCTACCATGGAACTAGATAGATAATAGGTCAAAATGTAGATGATTTGTCAAATTCAAAAAGAAATTCAACATTCTTACTAAAAACACTATTTTACGATGATGTTTGCTTAAAAAAAACAACAACAGTAAATTAATAACTAAGATTAATATATAATGATTTAAAAAGGTTGTAACTTATATTCGAGAAATTATAGTGCTTGAATACTTACTTATGTTACAGGAAATGAAGTTAAGCGAAGAAAACTAGAGCGATCAGTAAAGGTGATTAAGACCCCAACATAAAGCTTTGGCACAGATGAATAGGTTTATAGTTATGGTGCTTTGATGAGGAACAATAGTTTGACTGACAAAATGACTTGCATTATAGGAAAGATGGGATTTAAATGAAAAAGGAAGTGTACATTATATGCCCTGGACAACTATTTTGACCTTCAACCTTGAAGAGTGCCATGAACTTTCAGCCACAGACCTGATCATAATTAACATCTCGCCTGGAATCCGATCGCTCCGCCCACTTGATCACGTGACCATGCGGTCTGGAAACCTCGACAAGCAGAAAACAAAATGGCGGCTATGCTTAGATTACGCGATATTCCGGATGATTTTGGAGAACATGTTTTGCCTTATAAATGTTTGCTACGTGAACGTATTTAAGGAAGAAAATTTGCTAATGAGTCATACATTGACTATGTGCGAATTTTTAGGGGAAATGATGACGAAATCGACGTAGTCTCGTATCTTCCGCAGTCAAAGAAAGGGAGAAGATCCACATACTGTCAATTTGTCGATGTCAAAAACGGCAATTACGATCGCACATTGCAGTTGTAAGGCAGGGTAATTGCTTTCCTATTTGTGACACACATATTACTTATCGTTACGTTATTACTGACAGGATATGTTTGTAATTTCGTTGTAAAAAAAATAACGATAACGACGATTCTCACATGTTATGATGATAGGGCTACTGTAATACAGATTTGTACGTGGTTGACATCATGTTGTATTACTTTCAATAAAGGGAAACACCTGAACTTAATGATAACATTGTTTACACTTCCAAGTTTAACACCAGCATATTTTCAAATATTAAAAGGCAGCAGTTTGATAACATATCAGAATTATTATTAATTAATGAAGAATAATGTACATTATTTTATATCTTTGTGCAGGATTGCTGTAGAATGCGCTCATGTGTTGGCCGTGGTGTTGAAGCTAACCGACTGGATTTTGGATGGTCTTACGGAAGTACCAACTCAGCCATCTAGTACCTCCTGTCCACAGCAGTGGGACAAGCCAAGGGGATCTAAGATCCAGGCTGAACCAGTCTCTACCATGGTACTATCCCGGTCAACAAATGTGGACAGGAAAAAGAGACCTATGACAGCCATCTTCAATGACTGCAGGTTGTTACGGTGTTGTTTTTAACATAAAAAAATAATGAACTCTAGTATGACTTTATTCGCAATATGCAACATAATAATAAACATCATAATAAATATTGTACAGTCCAGTTTATTGTGGCCAAGTGCACGATAAAAACGAAAAGACTAACATATAAATCTAATTCTAATTGTGTTCGTTTTTCAGAAAAATCACGCTTACAGAGAAAGACATCGGTCTACTTTCATCTTTAAAGGACACTCCACTGGGGTACTTGGCCTGCAAACCAGAACAGACCATCATAACAGACCATGGACCGCAAGCCGTTGGCAGTACCCTTTCACACCAGGTAACATGTTAGTCTTGCACAAGCAATGGCATGAAGCCTGTCAAAAAGCAGCAACAAAACCATATTTGGTTTATAGATGGGAACAAACTTATTTCAATTTTATGGTCAACAATTTTAAACTTTAACCCTATAAATGGCACGCTCTACATGTACACGGTGCCTGGCTATTTTCCTGGTTAGTTTGACATCGCTGTCAGACATTTGATCTGATCCTGGAGCAAAAGGTACAATTTAAGTCCTAATTTTTCAACCTCCTCTTTAATTAAAAAACCCTTATCCACCATGATTCCATCCCCTTTCTTTATTTTCCCACAGTCAATAAGTTGTTGAAGCATATCCAGGAGTAATTTCTTTATCTGAAATGGCACCGGAAAATAGGTCAACTCCAACCAAACCCTTCAATGTTGTAGCAGATTTGTAGTCCGAGTAGCACTGGCTTTGGGAATGTAATGATGAGGGCCTTTCAAGTTTTATCTCTGTTCCGTCCAGTATAAGTAAAGTGTTCGGAAAGTCCTCTTTGTATTTCTTCGGCATTTTATCCACAATTATATCCCTGTCCGGCCAAATTGGTACTGAACCAAATCTGTAAAACATGTAGTTTATCCAGTTTCTAAATAGAGCACCTGCATCAGTAGGGCTGATATTGAAGAGATTCGCAATGTGTTGGAACTGAGGTTTAGTCTAAGTTTGATCAGTGTCAACAGCAGCTGGTCTTCCAATTTCATTTTTTTAATACTTGAAATTGTTCTTGGAAAATCAAATGGACATTCATTCGAAGTGGGTACCAGGAACTGAAAGATGGTCAAAAATTTCAAATAAACAAAGCCAGTGTAGAACTGGAAGTTTTTTCCCTCCATTGTTCTAAGATACTCAACTGAAAAAAGTTGTCTGTTTACAGATTCTTTTGTTGTTTTTTTCATTTGTTTCCTTAGTGAACTATTCACTCTTGTTAGCTCTTCATTTCTCAGCACTTGGTCAGCCATTTTTCGGTGCAAAGTTGCTTGAGCAACTTGCAGTTGTTGTTTCAAAGCCTGGTTTTCTGCTGTTGGGGCCAACATTTCCAGAGGAAAAACATCTGAAAACAGAAAAATAAAGTTATAAAAGACAAATTATTTCAAATATTTTTTTTTTCAGATACCACTTATCCAGCAAGCAGACAATGTGTTGAGCCAAACAGAAGAATGTGGAACCCTTGAACTGCCTGCACAAGCTGATGTGAATTTGGACATTGCAACTGAGCATCTTGACAACATGAAACATGTAAGCGTGACGCAAGACGAGGCTCTAGCGATTGAACTCAACACTCGTGACCAGCGTTCTTGTGCTGTTTGGTCTGCAGAAAGACAAAAAAGAATCACTGCCTCAAACTTCGGACGGATCATGCTCAGAAAGTCAGCAATCAGCGAGAAGTTTATAGATAGCATCACCAAATCAAGTGTTCACCTCAGCGTCTACCAGCTATGGCATAGCGAATGAAAGAATTGCACGGAACATGTATAGAAAAACGACAAAAAACCATGTGCTTGACTGCGGATTGTTTGTAAATCCGAAGTTTCCATGCACCGGAGCCACGCCAGACGCCAAAGTAGGTGATGGTGGTCAGACAGGAATTTTGGAAATTAAGTGTCCATTTTCTGTTCGCAATATGACTATTGCAGTTGCGGTAGATCAAAATAATGCAAAAAAATATTTCTTCTTAATCACAGATGGAGAGAACATTTGTTTGAGTATGACACACCCTTACTGGTTCAAAGTTCAAGGACAATTGCTTGTTACGGGGGCAGAGTTTTGTGACTTTGTTACTTACACGAGACAGGACATGTTCATAACAAGAATATTGCCTGACAAAGATGCCATGGAAAATATTCTTTCAAAGATGTGCCACGTGTACACAAAGTATCGTGTTAAATAGTTACATTTTTTTCATCGGTTTGTGTCTCCGCATAATGGAAATGTGGTTTGGGGTCTGCGTTTTCATTGTTCTCACTGTAAATAAAATGTACCTATACAATATTATGTGTGTAAGATATGCCATTTTTGTTGTTGATATAGTGTATTAACATGCTCTGTGTTGGTTGTTCGCAATATATATATGCTGCATTACGGGCTTACAAGTTCTGATATTACATTGTTGTTATTGTTTACATGTAAAGATAATACAATTACTTGAACCACTGATGTGTTTATTAAAATTTATACTTTGTATTAATTTCTTGTTCAAGATTTCTTCTTCTCTTCCGTGGTACATGGTCATCTACTGGCAGTCTCTTTAATAGCCGTCTGGCTGGCGTGACTGTGTGGCCCAAGGCTTCTACAGGCAATGGGTCAGGGAACTGATCTGTTGGTTTGCCTTCTTGGAAATGCTATAACAATACAAACGCAATACTGGGATCTGGGCATTAAATTAATAAAACAACCAAATTTTACCACACTGGACATCAAATAACTACGAAATAAAAAATGGATGAATGTCTGTTGTATTGTTCTAGAGCTACTGAGTAATGTTGCCACGTTTTTATTACACTTACGTCAACATAACACTGCAATCATCGGACAAAGCTAGAAAACCTTTAATCTGATCTGTGTCATAAAAATGGCCATGTTTACATTCCTCCATATTTGGAAATGTTGACAACACGTGCAGCATAAATTAATACAAAACCGAATTCTATTGGTCATACATGACCTCATAGGTTTTTTATAACTGTTATTAGATTCCTAAAAATAACTAGTCAAGCGTCTATCTAAAAGCAAAATACTAAACCGTATAGTAAATAAAAGGGTTAAAAATGACAATTATACCTTTGTACAGACGAACATGTGGTAATTGTCGTTGACAGTGTTGACATTAAGTTGATCGTGGGGACCACCGCAGGCCTTTATCCATCTCTTACACTTGTCGAGATCACATTTTGGCTTAGGAAATGCTATAAATTCAACTCCTCCAGCTAATCTCTCTGGATACCGACTGTCCGAGTTGCATAAACCCCATTGACACCGTTTAACCATATTTTATTTACGTTAATTTCAAGGAAAATAACAAAATATGTAGAACAATAGTGTGAACCTCGACATTCAGCTTGTCGAGGAAAATGGCGGCCAAATCGTTGGCAACCGGCTGCCCGAATTATCGATCGCTGATTGGTCGATCGATATTTAGATAAGAATTTGATTGACGGGTGGCGAGATGTTAATTGCGTGTCTCTTATAATGATAATCTCTTTAGACAAGTTATTTCAAAATCATTTCATGTTGGAAAAATGTGTGCTTCCTACAAAAACTTCATTCTTATAATTGACCTATAAGTGTTACTTTAGATTCACAGACCTTTTTTATGCCCCCAGCAAATTGATGCGAAAGGGGTATAGTTATTGTCCTGTCTGTCTGTCCTTCTGTCCGTCCGTCCTTTCGTACGTGACAAGTAGATTTTACTGTTTCGTCTAGCAACAACACCGCATTTTACAACACTTGGATACTTACACAGTTGTTGCTTATGACCATTCCCTATCCACCAATATATCCCATCCTCACTTTGATATTGACCTTGAACTAATTTGCACTTAAAATAATTCAAATGGGCTGTGTCTTGGTTAACTAGATTTTACCGTTTTGTCTAGCGCCAACACCGCTTGCAACAACAATATTTATACAGTTGTTACTTATGACTGTTCCCAATCCACCCATATCACCCAACCTCACATTGACCTTGACCTTGACCTAATTTGCATTTAGAATAATTCAAATGGGCTGTTTCTTAGTGAACTAGTTTTACCATTTCATCTAGCACCAACACCGCTTGCTATAACACTTGGATACTTACACAGTTGTTGCTTATGACTATCCCCAATCCACCCATATCAACCAACTTCACTTTGACCTTGACCTAATTTGGACTAAGAAATTGGCTATACAGCACCAACCGGGAGCATGTGTGTTTATCAAACACAGAATCTTGTTTGTGTCTGAGACACATCTTTTCCTGTTGGTAGGTACTTTGTTCAAAGTTACAGAAAAATCTCTCTTTGTAGGTACAATACATGGTTCGAAACAAAAATATATTTATTATAATTATGTGACAGACCAGATTCTTGTGCGCAGCATGAAATAAATAAATAATAATCTGAATTAATATTAAAATCCTTCCAGGCATTAAGAAGTTATGGAGCAGAAATAAAATGCATATATTTGACCTTTGACGTTGAATTGTGACCTTGACCTTTGATGGACAAGCATAGGTCATGTTCATGACACATTTTGTCTGGTCATGGGGACTAATAATATGAAGTTATATTTAAATCCTTACATCCATTATGAAGTTATGGAGCAGAAACAAAATACAAATATTGATACCCCCACAAACAAAGTTTAGGCGTGGGGGGTATATAGGAGTGAGCTTGTCTGTCTGTCGGTATGTTGGTTTGGGGTTTCTGGATGATAACTCAAGAAAGGCTTGACATATTCAAATAATTTTTGGTACACATGTGGAACATTATAGAATACAGGTCACGTTCGATGTTGGTTACAAACCACTACATTTAGACAGAGTTATGGCCCCCTTTTTGACTGAAAATTCCCTAAAAACATGGTTTCCAGATGATAACTCAAGAAAGGCTTGACATTCAAATAATTTTTGGTACAAATGTATGACAGCATACAATACATGTTCAATGTTGGTCACAGACCACTAAATTTTGACAGAGGTATGGCCCCTTTTCGACATAAAATTCCCTAAAAACATGATTTTCGGACGATAACTCAAGAATGGCTTGGCATATTCAAATAATTCTTGGTATACATGTGTAGAATCAAATACGGGTCAAGTTCAACTTTGGTTACAAATTTTGTCCCATTATTTGACTTAAATTGCCTGCAAACCGTGGTTTCCTGACGATAACTCAACAATGGCTTGACAAATTTAAATAATTATTGGTACACATGTGTAGCATCATAAAAATACAGGTCAAGTTTGACTTAGGTTACAAACCACTAAATTTTGACACAGTTATGGGCCCTATTTGACTTAAATTCCCGAAAAACATTAACATTTACTCATGAAGGCTTCACATATTTAAATGATTTTTTTTACATAGGTGTAACATCATAAAATACAGATCAAGTTCAACCGACGTTGACAGAGGCTTTTATTGAAATTAAATTTTTCCAAATACACTGTTGACTATTCACAAATTAAAGCATTCTTTCTCTGTCCATTTCTTACGAATGGATGCCAGTTTTGTGACAAGGCCATATTGTGGGGGTATATCCGTCACTCATGTGACAATTCTAGTTGAACTTTGATCTTGAAATGTGACCTTGAGCTTTGATGGACAAGCATGGGTCATGTGCGCAACACATTGTCTGGTCATTGGGAATAATTATCTAAAGTTATAATAAATCTATCCAGGCATTACCAAGTCACGGAGTGGAAAAGAAATGGAGGTATTGTACCTGTATTTGACCTTTGACCTTGAATTATGACACATTGTCTTGTCACGGGAAATAATTATCTGAAGTTATGATAAAATCCTTTCAGGCATAATGCCTTGAAAAAAAATATAAGTATTCGAATTTTGACCTAAAATTGTGACCTTGAGCTTTGACAGTCAAGAATGGGTCATGTGCATCGTCTGGTGATGGGGAATTATAATCTGAAGTTATATTAAAATCCCTCCAGGCATTACAAAGTTATGAAGCGGAAACAAAATATTGGACAGACGTACGAACCAACAAGTGCGATTCCTATATAACCCCCACTTTTTCAATTTTCATTTCTGATGAATCCTATTTGTGCAAACATTTCTAAAAATTTGTTTTCTGAAAGGCTGGTGAAAAAGATTATAAGGGGTATCCAGGATACTTCACCTACTACTTTATATTGTTTATTTTTCATATAAAAAAAATGAATAAGATGAAGGACAATATTTTGAAAATGTTTCTTGAAAAATTAATTTCCAGTTAAAATATATATATGCTGATTTGCATATTCTATTTGCCCAATATTTCATTAGCTATTGAGATGTGTGATGTAAAGATAAACAACAAAGCAACAGACAAGTCCTATAAAAAATATAGCATATGTACATAAAACAAGAGGGCCATGATGGCCCAAAGCGCTCACCTGAGAACTGGTACAGATGAAGTCTATACTGTTGTGACAGGTTTGAAAATTAAGATATCTGAACAATACCCAAAGGGGGATGGGATCGATTTAATTTAAAACATTGGTTACTGCAATGGGCTAACTAAAGAACAAGTTGTGAAGTCTCTATCCTTAATAATGTCCATTTTTGTATTTTTTTTTCACCAACAAAGGGCTTTTAATCCTGTGTTTCTAGCCCAATTTGCTTATATTCTGTTTCACCTTTAATTTTATGGTCATTGACCAACTGTGCAAGATTGGTGAAGATTGGGTGAAATACCATATTTTTCGGTGTATAAGACGCAACTTTTTGTAAAAATATTTGTGCCTGCGACTTATACAATGGTGCAACTTATGCGTGTACAAAATCCGAAATTTTTCCTTTCCCCACCCACTTTTTTCATCAAAATTTCTTTAAGAATATGTGCAGTGCATGATATTAAAATCAAAGATAATATTAACCACAACAAAATAATATTTCATTACATGGATTACAGTGCGCATTTATCTTCACATTTATGTGTCAAAGTAGTTTTATTCCAAGCAATAAACCCATATCTTATTTTGTATCGTTTGCTGATAGTTAACACACTCTGTGTATTTCAGGGACACTTATGACATTTCTTTCAAATTGTCGTTTTCATTACGTATTATTGACCTGGCTAACGTCATTTAGATAGAGTAGTATTGATACAGTTTATCTGACCAATACGGGCTATGTTGGAAAGACCAAAGAAAATAGCTGGGGAAAATTTTGACTTTGTCAAGGGAGTTGCTAAGGGAGTCGTGTGAGATACTGAAGTACAAATTTAGACTGGCAACAATGGATATGTATTGTGTGGATAAATAATTGACATGCTTTGTTAATGTAGCGGTAAATGCATTTTTGAAATAAAATGTATTCTGTTTATGTTATAAATATACAAAATGATGATCACCTGCAATTTGTAATAGGAAAATACAATGGAACTTGAAATATTTTGTGAATAATAAATTAGTTTGGTTGTGTAATATTTTGTGGAAAATTAATCGGGTTGCCAGACTATTAATTCACCTGTGCCCAGTTGCTCAAAACGTTAACGGCCAATTAAGCTAACAGTCGTTAACTTTTGGATTTAGTTTTTGATGTAAATTAAGTATTAACATTTTAAAAATTGCATTTATTTTAAATGCATTGGTATGCTTAAATGATTGTCGAATGCTTCATAAGCGAGTTGCTTGTAATATTAGTTTTATTTACAAATGACCATGGTATAAAAAGGGCGTGCATAAGTCTTGAAAGCAATTTGACCATTATATAAAGCACACATATAAATTTTTCTATTTTGGAGACTTTAAAACTATCTTTATATCGCGGTAGCTGTGCAAGGAAAAAAAATCTATTGTGACTGTTGCATTTTGACAACCAATTTGGTAAAAAGACTTAAGAAAACTGTGATGTGACAATACAATGAACAAAAAGATTCATAAAAAAAGAACAGGGTGCTCCAACCAATTCCATTTTGCCCCAATGCCTGCCTCCAATGCTGTCAGTATAGGCAAAAAAATTAAGTGAAACTGTTTAACTTGCAGTACAAACCTTAACTTGCATTAAATTTTTTTTTATAATATATAACAACTAAATTAATTTTATCATTTGTGAATTAAGAACTGTCCCCATATTTAATTTAAGCAGCAGCCTGTACCTTTTTCTGATCCTAGACCCTTCATTTACAATATGTCAAAAAGGCACTGTATAAAATGTTCTGAAGAAGACAACAAAGATCCATATATACCATAATATGTATAAAAAAGTCATCTGTGTATACATAAAAGAAAAAAGAAGCCAATAACAATATGTGCATGCATAATAAAGCCAAATGAAAATAAAATGTGTTTTTGTTATAAAAAGTAGATGTGTCATATTTCACTTTTGATAAATACCAGTATTATTATTATTATTATGTTTATAATTATTATTACTTATAATTAGTATTATTATTATTATGTGCAAAGGAGACAATGACAAATCTATGCATACATAATATGTAAAGAAAGCAACAAAACATATAGTTGCATTCATTATTAACAATAATACATTAATATATTATTTGGTAACTATAAAACTGGTTAGTGTGTATAAATGTTACAAATATATTACAAGAAAGTTAAAGTTGCTCACCTGATTAACTATAAGATACTCCATAATAAATATTAAAACACTGTATTATGTGAAGTTAGAATAAGACATCAAACATAGAATGGACATGAATTTTGTTCTTTTTTCACATAAAACTGAGCATTTCATATTGTTTATGTATGTTTGTTATATTCTGTCAATAATTTTGTTATAATTAGCATTTTTACAGGACCTTTTCATTAAAACTGATTGAGTCTTTGATCATTTTGACTGTAATTATAAACTGTGTTCATGCATGCATGGACACAGTTCAATTTTTTGCGAAAATTTTGTTAATGCATACAAGTATACAGTTTTGTGGCAAAATAAATTTTACTGATGCAGTTATATATGCAGGTGTCTATTGCACTAATTACTTTGCAAAATTCGGAAATTACAAATGGTAAACTGCATATACAAACATTGCTGTAATAAAACAGTTTATTCTATGTTTGACGTCTTATTCCAACTTCACATAATAGTGTGTTTAGTGTGTTTTAACTTTGTCAAGAAATTAGTTAACTTGACAGTGGAGTGTTGAAGATTTTAGGGAAAATGTTTGACATAATATGTTAATTTTTGACAAAGTGCAACAAATTGGGGATATTAAGAACAATTAAGCATGCAGATAATGTTGCATTGACCACCAAACTATTATTTCACATATCGTCATACGAGTTTGTAGCGTAAATTATTGTTGAACTGATTAATTACATAAAAAGGTCAAACTGTACATTTTGATAAGTTCTAGCTAAACAGTACTAGGCAATTTGATCGTCGATCAATAACATACAAGAAAAGAGAACTAAATTTATTTACTGGTACATATTGCATTTTATAAAAGGTAGCCCTGCCAAATGCATTTTTAATCAAAAATAATCTTTTTTTATACCACAACACATGCTTTATATGAAAGAAAATCATATGGATCTTTCACAACCCTAAGATGGTAAAACATAATTAGACAAAATAACAACGCTTTCTGGTCACAATTAGTGCAACTTATTCTAATTCCACTATGTGCAAATCAGATTCATAAATTAAAGCGAATTCACTGTGCCTTGTCTATTTTACCAGCTGAAATTTACACTTACATTACACCGAACCATGTACTACAGTTATTCAATCACTTTAACCCAGAACATTGGGAGAGCACTATTTATTATGTACCCCTTTCAAGAAGTGGGGGTATCTTGCTTTGCACCTGTCCATTGGTCGGTTGCTCGGATGGTCGGTCTGTCCATAGACCATTTCGTTTCCACACAATATCTAGAGAACGCTTTGACCTACGTTCATGAAAGTTGGTATGCTGGTTACTGTGGAGGAAAGAAAGACGCCTACAAATTTTGAGGTCAACAAGTCAAAGGTCAAGGTCACCGTTGCTAAAAATACAAAAATGGTTTCCGCTCAATAACTTGAGAACGTATCAAGATATTTTAATGAAACTTTTATACATAGATACCTTATATTGAGACCTCGCTTGGAATTGCATATGGGGTGGGTGGGGTCAAGGTCACCATTACTAAAAATAGAAAAATTGTTTCCGCTCAATAACTTGAGAACGCATCGAGATATTGTAATGAAACTTCATACAAAGATACCTTATATTGAAACCTGGCTTGGGATTGCATATGGGGTTGGTGGGGTTAAGGTCAAGGTTACCGTTACTAAAAATAGAAAAACGGTCTCCGCTAAATAACTTGAGAACGCATTGAGATATTTTAAAGAAACTTCATACATAGTTACCTTATATTGAGAACTCGCTTGGGATTGCATATGGGGTGGGTGGGGTCAAGGTCAAGGTCACCGCTACTAAAAATAGAAAAAACGTTTTCAGCACAATAACTTGAGAGCGTATGCAGATATTTTAATGAAACTTCATACATATATACCTTATATTGAGAGCTCTCTTGGGATTACATATGGGGTGGGTGGTGTCAAGGTCACCATTACTAAAAATAGAAAAACTATTTCTGCTCAATAATTTGAGAACGCATATAATTAAAAGATATTTTAATGAAACTATATACATACATACCATATATCGAGACCTCGCTTGGGTTTGCATATTAAAATAATTTCTTAACAATTGCACACATTCACAACTTGGGTGCAAGTCGGGGGGCATACATGTTTTACAAACATCTTGTTATTCAATTTCAGTTATAATCATGAAGTCATGATGCATTGGTCAGAAAATCAAGCCATTATAAATCACCTGAAAGTTGTTCATACCACAAATAGTATGCATTTTCTATTTTTAAGACTTTCTTAGAAAAAATAATATTCCAGTTTACTCACGTTTGACAATCAGTGAAAAATATGTAGTTGCAACCAAATCGGTACAAATAATTAACATAAACATAAAGAAGCATACACTTCATTAAAAGAACTTTATCTATTATAAATGCAATAAATGATGCAGAAAACATTAATACAACCAATTATTTCAATTAATGACATAAATGATGAATGATATTCAACAACAACTGAAAAAGCATATGATTATCAGATGGAGCTATTAAAATTATCTTTATTTTTATTGACTGTCAGGTCTACAACATTTATGTTTAACTCTGATTGTATTAAGGCACACAAGCTGATAAAATATACTCAATATTTTACACATTTGAAAAACTGATATGAGGTCGCACTCTTTATAAACAACTCATTATTTTTAAGGTAATTCTGTGTAAAACAAAAAAGGAAGGTATAATCAAGAAACACATCAATCTTGATGTCAATAAAAATATTAAACCCTAAAAAGTGAAATGAAAATAAGATCAGAATAACAATAACTTAAGTTTACTTGATTTATGAAAAGTGATTCAGTTAACATCATGTGACAATCCACGGAGGTATAATAAATATTTTGTCTTAGTACACAAAAACGTATCAAAATAAAACATGGAAAACAGGAAATGATTCAATAAAACAGGTATGTCCCCTCTAGGTTAACAGCAATCTTTAAAGTAACAAGTTTGGTGATGATCGGATGGGAACTGTTGGACATAAAAAAGGCCAGTTTTAGACAAATCAAGGGCCATAACTTCACAATGCCTGAGGGGATTTGACCGCTTATCAAACTGGACTAATATATTATGCCCACAAACATTTTCAGCAAATTTGGTGAAGATAGGATGAAAACTGTTGTACTTAGAGAGCGGAAACGGCTAAAACGGCTCATTCTAATTTTTTTTTAAATCAAGGGCTATAACTCCACAATTCCTTGGGCAATTTGGTTAATTATCGAACTTGACCAAGATATTATGCCATAAAGTTGTGGTTAGACAAACCGTCCGACATTAGCAAACCACCAACTTTGATTATGACATACAGTATCAAAACAATGAAAACAAACAATTATACAAGTATGACTGAACATATCAGTGTTAAACAGATGAGTAAAGCTTGTGGGGTGTTTGCTCAATCGATAAGCAATAGCTCGGGAGGAGTTAGCAATGCCATATCAGAAGAAAACAACATACTTTTATCAAGACTAGGTGACCTCCCTTGAAAATTATATCCTATTATTACTTATATTTTATGGGTTCATTTATCAACCTATCTTAGAGGAACATTCATATGAACGTTAATAACATTAAATGGTTTTAAACTTGTGTTTGTGTACACAATGACAAAATTTTCACAATAAAATAGGTCTGTGTCAATGCATGCATGATGTGTTATTCAAACTTCAAATAATAGTGTTGTATTATCATTTTAACAAGGCCATATCAAAATACAATGAAAATACAATTTCAAGATGGTAATTTTTGGCATAGATGTCTTACCCCAACTTTTGTTGTATAACATATATTTTTCGGCGTAGCTGTCTAACCCAACTTTTGACCTTTCTCAACATCCAATCAAATGTTGTGAAAATGTTCCGCCAGTAGTCCTGAATGAATAAATTCTAACATTGCATCGGCTAATTTAAAAGAAAATCCCACTAAACTGGTTATGAAAATGTGGGTGAAACATGCCAGAAATATGGAGGACAGATTAGTAACAACCATAATGTTAAAATAGTTAATTCCATTTACATGTGTGTAAATTACATATTCTATTACTCTAAAGAATATTTAAACATTAAAGTAATTTATAACACCACTTTCTTGTTCATAACTAGCAGCTGAGAAAATGCTCTTCAACCTATTTTGTGTAGTATAACATAAACTTCCCAACAATATTTACAGACCCAAAACAAAATTAAGCAACACACAAGTGCATTGAAAGTCAATTGAAAGCCTGCAGTGTTTGACATAATATGCCCTTGTTTTCATCACCTGTAAATATCACATTCAATAGGCAACATGCCATAGATAACACTCACATATTGTGTTATGAAGTGTAACTGTTTCTACCAAATTCTCATATAGAGGCTATTCAGTCTATAAATAAACATTTATGAGGGGTGTCCAAAAAGTGTGTGTACTGACTGAATTACTCTCACATCTTTTGCCAGAACATAAACAATTTATTAGTGTAGAATGGTCAAACTTTTATCTACTATTATTTTTGACATTTATTTCGCTGCTTACAAATACAAAATAAGAACATTTTATTAAGCATTGACACATCTAAATGTAATATCATCGATGAGCGTCAAAGACATCTATTTTGTTTTTCTGATACAATATTTAGCATTTCTAAAACTACTGTCACTGAAGACACTCTAGTCAACTGATGAATCCACTTTATGTGATTAAATAATAGAACAATCTGACTGTATGGGTCTGCAATTGGCAAGTAGATACTTGTCAATCAAGGATTGAGCTGACCAATTACGGGTTTATATTTCAGTGGTAAACTATAGCACATGGTTGCATAATCCAATCGATTTACTAAAAACCCTTGGACAAACAACCTTGGACAAATAGAAAGGCGGAGCAATACATTTCTATCTACATGTTAATTCATCAGAAATGTGAGAACTAAGTCACAGTAATACAGTATACAACAGTATTAAATAAAATTTAAAATGGTCTTGCTTTATAAATACGATAGCTTAATTCATTAAAATCCTCTAATCGATTTGTAATGTAAACCGAATTTAGTATATACAAGTTCATGTAGTAATTATATCTGTTTGATAATTTTCAAGTCTACTTGTCAACGAAATTGTGTTTATATATAGCAAGCAAATTTGAACATGAGACTTATCTAATATTGTCATTTTTAGCCGTTTCCGCTCATTAAAAAAAGTCCAACAGTTTTATCCGATCTTCACGAAACTTGCAGAAAATGTTTGTGGCCTTAATATCGTAGCAAAGTTTGATAATAAGCCAAATCTCCACAGGAATTGTTGAGCATGGCCCTTGAAATCTTTACATTGGCATTTTTAGCTGATTTCTCATCAAACTTCATGAAAATGTTTGTTGCGATAACAACTCGCCAAGTTCGATAACCAGCCAAATCGCCAAATTATAGCACTCATTACGTCCAACAGTTTTTGTCCGATCTTTACCATACTTGCTGAAAATGTGCTGAAAATGTGTGTGGCCATAATATCCCAGCCGATGTCAAGGAGGCGAGTAAGCAAGATGGCATCAAGAACTGTTGAGTCATGGCCCTTGAATGATCTAAAATTGTCATTTTTAGCCATTGCTGCTCTTTGAGTGGAACAGTTTTCATCGAGTCTTCCCCAAACTTTAGGAAAATTTTTGTGGCCATTATATCTCAGCCTAGTTCAATAATCAGCCAAACCTGTTAACTGTGTCAGGAACTAACAATATTGAATACGTTAGTTACTGGCACAGTACAGTCAGTTAATAAATCTACTTTACTGTCATGTCATGTGACTGGTGTGAATGAATGGCTTGTTTTACGCATAGGTTACACACCAAGAAATTGTTTTACGCATAAGTTACACACCAGGAATTAGTTTTACCCATTTGTTACAAACCAGGCATTTCAATATGTACCATATATTCTCTAATAAATGCCACACCCTAATAAACACCGCCACTCTCCTAAATTTTAATAAAATCCAAACCTCCATGCCTAATTAATGCAACCCTTATTGTGATTTAAACACTTAATGAACATGCATGCAGGACACATTATATAAACCTTTCAAAGAAATGTTTTCACTATATGCTTTAGAGTCATATAATAATGTTTTCCGTAAACTGATATATTGTATAGTGCTAAATGTCTGCAGTGCCAAATGGTGGCATTTTTAGAAGTGTTTTTAATGAGCAGTGTCATAAATTTGCGCAATCGGCAGTAGCCGCCAAATAAAAACTATTGTACCTACTTTTCATATAATAATGGCGAGACTGGTAGCAGCTTTGTATTTGTCTGGATTAGATTGTTTTCACACGTTCTTTTAAAGTCGCTATATACATACTTGCTATAAACTGTAGGAGAATCGTGGTTGACCGCCAAAATAGTCAAACTTAAACCCCTGCCATAAATAGTACTTATACAGTATACGACAGAAAACAACAAACTGGACTCGACATAAACGCCCCCTTTTGGGAAAATAGAAATCCCCCGGGGAAATTGATCAG
Source organism: Congeria kusceri (assembly GCA_027627225.1). Taxonomy (NCBI): domain Eukaryota; kingdom Metazoa; phylum Mollusca; class Bivalvia; order Myida; family Dreissenidae; genus Congeria; species Congeria kusceri. The sequence goes on from CM051035.1 coordinate 14,839,826, forward strand.
GGATTATACGGTACTTATGAAAATATATGTCAGCCAATGGTTTAAGTAGAAATAATGTTCATGAACGATGTGTTTAGAGAACCTTAATTTTTTTGTACACAAAATTACCCAAAATATAATTAATTATACAGTTGTGCATAGACAGCAGCTGTGCAAGTAAATTTTGCGAATGGATAAAATTGTTTACTATGAAGGGCAGCGTTCATTTGATTGCATTTTCTAAACAACATCACTGCATATGTGGTGTGGCGTGGAAAAACCGGGCTTAATGCATGTGTCCGCCCAGGCTAATCCGGGAGGACACTTTCCGCCTTCAGTAGATGTATGTTTTGAACAGACTTTCTTGAACCAGAAAATACCATAAGTGCGGACTGCACAGGCTAATCCGGGATGACACTTAATGCACATGCATTAAGCTCGGTTTTCCCATGACACACCTCATATTTTGTGTTTCTGTAAATAAATCAAAGTAACTGATCAGTAATAAAAGAGATCTGATGGTTCGTATACAGGAATTGCAGTTATATCTTTTGGATGTTTCACTACTTAACAATAGTGAATCGATTAATTGGTTCTAATCTGCATTCTTAATACAGTGATTTTAAGGAACATACTAAAATTCATTAAATACTGTGTTAAAAAATGTTTTCCTGTTTCATCAGCTATATAATACATGATTAAATTATATTGAACATATTATTGCACCAATACTTTCCATAAAGTAATTTACGCATGTTATCTTATTTAATTATGCACCCATTTTTAAGGGATGGGAATATAGATTTGCCTTTGTCCATCCGTCCGTCCTTCCATCCTTCTGTTTGTCCGTCTGATTTTTGTGGTGTGGAACTCAACAAGTATTCTTCTAGAGTCATGAAATTTTATATACATATTTATCAGCATGTGAACTTGTGCACCTGGGTCTAGTAATTGCATGTGATTTTGTGACAACCAGCAGAATGTGGGGGCACCTGTGTCCTTTGGACACGTTTTGTGTGACAAGTTTTGTCTGTGATATATAGAATATATGAATGTACTTATATGTAGACGAAATCTAAACATTGTTATTTTGTTGATATAAGATGGCTCAATTTATATTTGTTTTGCTATTAACATTTGCAACAACTGAGTTTTCTCATAGTGAACAACCCCAGTGTATTGTGGCTTTGATGTTTTGTTGCGTAAACTATGTTTGCCATTAAACATGTGACGTGTCCGAGTGCAATAATTGGATAAAACACATATTAATTATGCACCCCATTGTAGATGGCAGGGTGTATTGATTTGCTAATGTTGGTCGGTCTGTTGGTCTGTCTCGGAGTTTTGGCCCTTGAATTTTATAAAATTGGCCTTCTTAGCCATTTCCAACTTTTTCATCCAATCTTCACTAAAATTCATGAAAATGTTTGTTATAATAGTATCTACGTCAGGTTCAATAATCAACCAAAACGCCCTAGGAATTGTGGAGTTATTTCCCTTGATTTATATAAAATTTGTTTTTGTAGCCGTTTCTGCTCTCTAAATCCAACACTTTTCATCCAAACTTAACCCAACTTCATGAAAATGTTTGTAAGGCCTAAAAAGAAGTATGTTTGTTTCAGGTTACATGACCAACAAAATAAATAAATAACGCTTGGGATTGCATATGGGGTGGATGAGATCAAGGTCAAGGTCATTGTTACTAAAAAATACATGTTTGTTATAATAATATCTTGGGCAAGTTTGATAACCAGTCAAATTAGCTCAGGAATTGTGGAATTATTGCCCTTGAATTATATAAAGTTGGCCTTTTTAGTGGATGAATAGTTTTCATCTGATCTTAACCAAACTTCATGAAAATGTTTATTAACATAATATCTTGGCGGAGTTTGATAACCAGCCAAATCGCCCCAGAAATTGTGGAGTTATGGCCCTTGAAATATCTAAAATTAGCCTTTTAGTGGTTTACATTTTCTAAGTTTACCACTTCATAGCCAATCTTCACCAAACTTGGTAAAAATTGTGTGGTTGTATTATCTCAGTTAAGTTTGATAATCAACCAAATAGTCCCATTAAATGTGGACTTAAGGCTTTTGATTAATCTAAAATTAGTCTCTTTAGCTATTTTCACCTATAGGGGGGCATACCTGTTTTACAAACAGCTCTTGTTAGATATTTTAACCTAGAGGGGGGCATAACTGTTTTACAAACAGCTCTTGTTAGCTTTTTTAACCTAGAGGGCGGCATAACTTTTTTACAAACAGCTCTTGTTAGCTATTTTAACCTAACGGGGGGCATAACTGTTTTACACACAGCTTTTGTTAGAAATTTTAACCTAGAGGGGGGCATAACTGTTTTACAAACAGATCTTGTTTGCACATTATTGCATTATTTTTCAGAAACAAAAAAAGGGATTGAGTTTGGGATTACATAAAGAAAATACAAAACTCGCTTGTTTGAAGAAATATTTACTCACACAGCAAATACAAAGCTACATATAATGCTTTCCAGAGTTTCTGTGAGTTGCTTTGTCACAATTGTTTATATATTTGTAATCTTTTACAAATCTTACAGTTTTACAGAATTGGCTATTGAAATTTTGATATTAAATGAATAAAATTCACACATTGACATGTGATTAAATTATGGCAGTCTAAAGAAATAATTAAGAAATAATTAAGAAATAATGACTATAAATCTAAAGCTGGAGTGTTTTGTTTTACTAATTGTTGGTTAATTATTATACATTTCTTTATAATAATTAATCAAAACTATGGGAAATGATAATCATTTTGTACCCTGCCTAATTCATATTCAACAAAACATTCATTTAGAAAATTATTTTGAACAATGTCCTGATCTGATGAAAAATAAAGTTCGTAGAGTGTGGATAATTAATTTATTTTATATCAATTAATAGTATTCAAGTTTTTGACTGTACATGACTCAGTATAAAACATCACATTTTATTAAGGAATACTACATAAGTTTCAACACGATTTGTATGTTGAGAGCAAAGAAGGACAACTCTGCTAGGAGATTGTGCACATGCTTCTGAATATGTTATTTATGACATGGGCCAGATTTAATTCTTATTTAAACTTCAAACTTCACTGGGTCCATTGAGCTTTACTTTAGATGTTAGTTTATCTGTGTGAACTAACAATTTGTAATATAAAAAATAAAAGAATACAATTATGTGAAACAGATTGTAAAGTATTTTAATCAGAAACTACTGGAAAGCAGTTATACACACATACAGTTCAACGTAATAACAACATTAAGTATCAAAACAATTTTCCTTGTGTTAATATGAACAATTTTCAAATCAATACCTATAGCTATTTGATAGGCCGTTTTTAAAGCAGCAGTCCAGAAATAAGTTCATAAAAATAAACCTTTGCACAAATGGTTTCTGATGAACATCTTACCGATCCAAAAACAAAAAAAACGCATTAAAATCGGTAAAATAATAACGTTTGGTTACTTTTTATTGTATAATTGTCTGTATGTGATAGCTGGTGATGCATGTGGAGTAAATTATCATGTACATTAGTGTATATTCTGTTCGTACCAAGCATTTTCCAACATAGACATTATAAAATCCTTTTGTAAATAAGGAACAGTTTTCAGTAAAAAAAAAAGCCAATAACATTCATTAGAACTAATGCCTATTTACGATGTATTGAACTATATTCTATGGACTGCTGCTTTAAAGACATTTGACAAACTATACGTAACTTGACAGCAGCTATGTTATTACAATATTGCCAGTTCTTATACTACAAGGAAGCATTATACAAAGTGATTACTTTGTACTTTCTCGGCCACATTAACTATACTATGATACAATTATCGTTATTCATTTGTAAGTGCAATAAGGGAAAGATCCAGAGCAAAATGGCAGCAGGGTTCTGCTTCTTTGTTCTCCCTCCCCTGCCGCCTATGGTCTGGTCAACACAGGAGTGTGAAAGGTTCCGTACATTTGTGCAAATATCAATGAGAAATTAATAGACTATGTTAAAAAAATGAAAAGCTTTAAACCGATAAAAATCTAACATTTACCAAATAATTAGAAAATATCAAAGCAAAACCCCTGTACTTTTGTTTTATCCTAGGTCTTTCCCTAGTCTATGCATCATGGGCAAAAACACCTGCCCATCAAGCTTGGTGATCATTGTGCTTTATGAACCTTCTATATATTCTTTATTTGAACTTAAGCTGTTAATACATTGAACAAAAAATGTACAAAAGGAAATCAAACACACACAAAAAACACCTAAACACAGATCCCATGTGCCAGAATGCACAATTGAGTAAGGAATAACACATATTTGGGCTGGATTTTTTCGCTACAGCTTTTATAATTTCTGTACTCTATTCAGTTAAAAAAATGTTGGATGGCCAACATTTTTATTTTGCTGTTGTTGTTTGTATTTGAAACTATTGTGAAATTTGATTACTATTTCCAATTATATTTTTTTAATAGATTAAGAGTCCCAAACAATGATACTTGCAATAAGCAATGAGGGTCATTTTACAAGTAATAGACACAAATGGTCCATGGAATCTTTAAAGGGGCATATTAATGGTAGGTTGCCAAAAAGTTAATACACAGATAATTAATATTGTTAAAGGCACATGTTCCGCTTGAATAAATACTGCTTCGAAAATAATAAAATTGTATTTGTATGCAGATTTAAAGAATATCTACAAAAGCATAGCTGTTATGCCTTACCATACTATAAAACATTTCATATATTGTTTACACTGTCAGCAAAATTATATTTGTTTATATTTTGATTGCTTTTGACATAGAATTCAAAGGTCGATTTAGTGGTAAGTATCCAAATATGATGGTTTTGTAATGTCAGTGCGCATGACGTATTTAATTGCACATGTTATTAAACACAACACAATATATGCGTTTTCTGAATTGGACAGTTATGCATGGTTTTACACTAATCAGATATGTAAACATATGCTGTGTTGATAAAAAGTTTACATGGTTGACAATGGTTTTTTTTGGAATAAGAAAATGTTGTTAAAAGTTGTGTAGCACTGATCGAATTACATTGAGTTATAGTACTGTCAAAGAGAGTTGGTAAAAATACTTTCTTTCCTTAATTAATAGTTGTCCTTGTTGAATAGACACTTTCTCATGTGCTGCTATTGATATCAACAAAATGTACATGCTGATACATGTGAAAAACTGATAAGAAAATTTTAGTATAGTGTTAGATTTTATTGTTCTGAGTCTGAATCCTATAGAAACCATGTACTCAATAATTATTGTTTATCATACTTGTTTATATATTGTGTTTACATTCAGTACACATTAAGGCTGTTCTAATAATATTTTCAGATCAAGGGGAATGTTCTTGTTTTAGTATCAGTTTGTATTTTACGTGTCAGTAATTCAGTCAAATACCATCGATATGCCCCTTAAATATATACAAAGTTTATGATATATAACAAACAACACCTTGTCCCCATACACATAAAAACACAAATATATTTAACTAACAAAAACAATGTCCCCATATACATTAAAACACAAAATACATAACATACTAGAAGTTCTATAGCTCGCAAACATTCATAAACCTGGCACACGTTTAGCGTAAATTTCCTTCTTCAATTGTTTCCTATATTTTATGCTTGGTTCAGTCCATGCACATGTTTCAACTGTTTAACGATACCATAACAGTATTTTCTGTAACATTTCTTCAGTTTAACTCGAGTCAAGTACACATCTGATATATGCGTCTTAACATTTTTTATTATATTCATGCAAAAAAGGTCAGTGTCAGGTTAATGTTTGCGAGCTAAACATGGCCCCAAGCTCATTAAAATCGTCCTCGCATGCCAGTAATAACAAATAGGTTACAATACACCAATGCCACTGTACGGGGTTACGCTTTCACCACTGCTTTATTAACTGACTGGATTTGATGAATTCACATTGAAAAGTCACGTTCAGATGGCCTTTGTAAAGACATTGTGGGCTTCAAAATGCTGTGCTACAACAAATATACCACCAAAACTTACGCATTTAATAAACATGCAGTTCTAGGTCTAATTGCCTAAGTAACACATTAAGCCCAAAAAATTAATCGTGTATTTGGGGCTAACTGTCTGAAGTTGGGTCGGGATCAAGTTTTTAAAACTTTAAAGACACATTTCAGTTTATAAAACGTTGAAAATTATCTAAATTCTGACGAATTTCTAATTCATAGAAAACAACTGACAATTGTTGGTAAAAACTTTTGGATAGGTTTGCTTGGTAGGGTTGGGTTGCCCGAAACACAGAAATTTTATTTTTGGCCTAACTTATGATTTTGCTGGGAAAATTAACTGTAAATGATCTGTTTCTCCATATCAGTGGACAATGCATGAGTTTTGAAAAACTGTGTTGTGAAACAAGTTATTTGATTGGAAACAGTACAGCTAAGCACTGTCAGAGCCTGATCATATGGAAGGTTACCTGTAATTCAATGTCTTTCGATCCAAACAGAAAATTTTTAGAGCAGTGTTAGAATTTGATTTTAATGAGATTTTAATTGGCCTCAACGTAAAAAAAAAAAAAAAAATCTTTGATAACTTAATTGGTTACATATGAAATACTAAATAAATGTTTGGAAATACAAAGCACAAACCATATAAATGATTAAGTGGAATTGCCTTTCCTTTAATAATGGGCAAACTATTTAATTTATGTATTCATTAAAACTGTCACAAGCATAGCAGCTTTAAAAATATGTTCATGTAGGTAATAAGCAATAATTATTGCGGTTTAGTAATTTTTTTTTGCCTTTTGGTATTATACTGTTGCAGAAACTGCAACAATTTCCAATGTTCTCATCAGTGACATGCACAAACTAGTTGCATAAAAAGAACATAGAGATTAGTTGCATGCAAAAGAACACAGGTATTCAAGGTTAACAATAGCATTGTCCAAAGGAATAAATGTGACGTGTAGTGGGAAAACCAGGTTAATGCACGTATGTAAAGTGTCGGACTGCACAGGCTAATCCAGGACTGCATTCCGCATACAGTGGATTTATGTTAAGAAGAGAATTCCCTCAAACAGAAAATACCATAAAAGCGCAAAGTGTAGTCCTGGATTAGCCGGTGCAAAGTGCACAGGCTAATCCAGGATGACACTTATCGCACATGTTTTAAGCCTGGGTTTTCCATGACACGCCTCAAATATGTGAAATGTTCCATTCAGTAACATACAAACAAACACAGATATTATATGTTCAGTAACATTCAAATGAAGGTATATATATATATATTCAATATTTTCATCAATAAGATACAAATAAACATAGGTATATAAAGTTGTCATCAATAACATACAAATAAACATAGGTATATAAAGTTTTCATCAGTAGCATACAAATAAACATCTAGATATTCAATATGCTCTGAAGTGGCATACAAAGGAAGATAGGTATTCAAAGTTCACATATGTAGCACTCATAGGAACATAAGTATTCAAACATTCAAAGGAACATAGGTATTCAAAGATTACATATGAAGCACTCATAGGAACATAAGTATTCAACATTTGCATCAGTAACATAGAAACATACTTATTCAATGTTCACATCAGTAACATACATAAGAACATAATATGCAGTGTTCACATTTGGAACATAAGTATTCAATATCCACATCAGTGCCATACAAAGGCGAAAAGATTTCCTATGTTCACGTCACTAACATACAAAGTATTGTTGTTATGCACTGTTCACATTTGGAACATACAAAGGAACATAAGTATTCAATGTTTACATCAGTGTTCATACAAAGGAGGAAAGAGTTATGTAAATGTTCACACCAGTAACATACAAAGGAGGAAAGAGTTATGTAAATGTTCACACCAGTAACATACAAAGGAGGAAAGAGTTATGTAAATGTTCACACCAGTAACATACAAAGGAGAAAAGAGTTATGTAAATGTTCACACAAGTAACATACAAAGGAGGAAAGAGTTATGTAAATGTTCACACCAGTAACATACAAAGGAGGAAAGAGTTATGTAAATGTTCACATCAGTAACATACAAAGGAGGAAAGAGTTATGTAAATGTTCACACAAGTACAATACAATGGAGGAAAGAGTTATGCAAATGTTCACACCAGTAACATACAAAGGAGAAAAGAGTTATGTAAATGTTCACACAAGTAACATACAAAGGAGGAAAGAGTTATGTAAATGTTCACACCAGTAACATACAAAGGAGGAAAGAGTTATGTAAATGTTCACACCAGTAACATACAAAGGAGGAAAGAGTTATGCAAATGTTCACACCAGTAACATACAAAGGAGGAAAGAGTTATGTAAATGTTCACATCAGTAACATACAAAGGAGGAAAGAGTTATGTAAATGTTCACACAAGTACAATACAATGGAGGAAAGAGTTATGCAAATGTTCACACCAGTAACATACAAAGGAGGAAAGAGTTATGTAAATGTTCACATCAGTAACATACAAAGGAGGAAAGAGTTATGTAAATGTTCACACCAGTTATATAAAAGAGCAAACTTATTTAAATGTCCACATCAATAATATACATAACAGCAATGTTATAAAATGTTAACAGCACGAACAAGGGAAAGTAAATACATTAAATGTTTATATACCTAACGTACAAACCAGCAAAGATATAAAATGTTCACGTCGTTACCATACAAACAAGCAAATTAAAAAAAAAAAAAATCAGCAACAAAAAAGCACAAAGATATATATTTTAAATTCATATGTCAAAATGTAATGGCACAAATTTTAACATCCATATATAAATATGCAAATACAAATTGGGAATGAATGAAAATTCATTAATTAAAATGAATGCACACAGGTACAGTTGCTGCTTTGATTGACAAGTTGTGATAAGATTACATTGATTAAATATATATTTATTGATTATTGGATGTTTCTTTAATTGATGTACATTGTTTTGCATATTTATTGTTTTCTCTATTCTAAACGACAATTAATTTTTAGTCAGACGTCAAACTGTAAATAAAAAATGTACATGTAGCAGTCAGATATTTACTCAGGGTGCAGACAAATAACATTATTTGGTGTTACGATAAATTTAATGTTTGTATAAATATTAATTATGTATTTGTATACATGTATACAGAGTTAACACATTAACAGATATTCACATCAGTAGTACACAGACAAAATCATGCATACAAGTAATGTTATTCACTTCATGCCAAAAATAAATAAAATGACCAAACCAAATTATTATATAGAATATTCAAATAAACAACATGCAATCAAGTATAGCATCAAATTAATCACTAATAATTACAAAACATCAATTATATACAGTGTTCATATGTGTTGGATAAAAGGGACTTGATGTTTCAATGTGTGGTGTTTAAAGGAATGTTACCTCACCCTAACTGTAAAAACCCATAGTACGAAAAATGTCTTTGTTTTTGCTTAATATAGTTAATAAAATCTACAAATGGACAAACCAGCTTAATACTTAACAAATTTTATATATAAAAACAATGCTTTAATGACCACACATATTTGTATTATTGGAATGTTCTCAAAAAGTACAAATCAATAACTGTTTGTAACATACTCCATATCATTGTCATTTATGCACAACAAATAATGGTCTTGCATGGATTATACACAGACATTTAATGTTGAATTGACAGGTATTCTGCTGGCTCAAAAATGTTGTCGCCACTAAAATTCAGCACTTTTAAAAAGCCAATTTTGTTTTTCATTGACATACTTCTAATTAACAGTAATTGTCACTACTAAATAGCATTAACTGCATTCTTATAATTAAAATAAAGCAGTACAATTGTAAATTGTAGGGAATTTAAATTTAACACTTTATTTTAACAGATTTAGTGATGTTAATTAATACCTACAAAATACTACAAATTATTACCTACTTCCTACTGATCCTTCAAAACATAGTGTCGCGAAAATATTTAACACTATCAAAATAACACTAATAAAAGATTGGTAAATCCTCCTTTTTATGCCTAGTTCACAAATAGAATGAGCAAAATGTTCAGCTTCCACTGCCCGATTGCAAAGGCTGCCTGGCGGGCATTGTCCGATTGTGCCCGATTTTGGATAAAACAGACACTGTCTGGGAGCTGTTCCTTATTTGTGACCGGGGATCATTCAGATCTTCATGTGTTGATTTTACAACTGTCTGTCCATAATTGATGTTAAAATTCATCATTATTGTGGACACCCAGTTTGTTGATGTTTAGAAATAAATCCAGACACAGAACTGTTTCCTTTGTTTTAGCCTTGTTTTGAAATGAAAGTACACCACATGTCCCAAGATGCTCTTTTTTTTCTACCGGTGTTGTTGTTTTTAATTGAAATTTCACCTGTTGCAGATAAAATTATTTAACAATAATAACTAGTCGGAAGATTAAAAATTAGAGATCAATACCTCAAATTCGGATTTCAACTGAGTGTGAATGTGCCTAACCAAACCAAACAGAAAACTGATGCTTTGACGTCAGTGATAAGCTGTCACACTATGACGCCTTTGTCTGCATCAATAGGCCAAGTTTGGAGGCTCTGTGGTAACTTCATCTGCCCTAGTTTTGTTTCAATTGATATTTCACATACCAGATCTAGCACTTATATTATGTTGTCACATTAAAATTCGCTAGCAGAATCCCTGAATTCATATGCTTGTGTTGATAAATATGAAGCTTGTATTAATGTTTGATGATGGTGTGTTAATATGAATATTTTTACATCAGTAACAATAATGTACATTTAGCAATGTCTGCATACAAAACATAAAAACTATGATCCATTAGGAAACAAAACATAAAATGCATGGAAAGGAATACCTTTTCAGGATAAGTCTTGCTATGTGTTTCATTATGAATTTTCCAATAATTAATAGAAAAATCTTGCAAATCAAAGGTGCATAATAATGGTAATATATTTGTTATGTTGATTAATTTTCATATTACTTTATTGAGCTCCAAGATTTACTGTTAACCTTAAGTATTTTTCAGTAGAAGAAAAGCAAGTACATTTTGTAATCATGTACAACAAAATCAGGTACTTATAATAAGCCAATCTATAAGCATCTGATATTGAAGCAACCAAATAAACTGTTAAAAATAGCGCCAGCATGGTATGATTTGAAACAACTTTTTACATAATTGTACAATCTTTCTTTTTCTGCGCGTCTATCGTTTGGCTTTGCGCCGCTATCACTTGTTGGAGACAAGTTACATGCAACTGGTTTATTTCCTGCCTTAAGGCTGCCTGCCCCTGTGCATAGTCTCTTTGAACAGCCAAAGCGCACGCAGCTTCAGACTCTTTAACCTTTTCAACCTCTTCGCGCCTCCATTATTTGTTGATCTGCCTGAGCACGTATAGCTTCAGAATCTCGTCTTATCTGTTGAATTTCATTCTTAAACATCTCCATCGCTTGTTTTTCTTTTTCAAGTGCCTGTTCGCGCACAGCTTTATCAAATTCAACTTGTTTTTTTAAAACGTGAGCTGTAGAAAGGAACATGCTTGCTAGCATTTGCACTGTCAATGGAAGCGAACATTTCTCTAATCATATCTGTTTTATCTTCTGCTGAGGCTTTATTGTCTATGTACAACACCTTATCTTTACAAAACGTGAATACAGTTGTAACTGCTGCCCGTTCCCGCTCTGTATTGCATGGAATGTGCTTTTCAACTTCATCTTCATCTTTAGTAAAAGTCATGATTACAAAAGCATAATCACTAGCTCCATCTTCAAAGAGCTCGAAGATTCTGCAAAATTGGTCTTTCACATCTGAGAACTTATTTGGATCTACTACAAAACAAACAGCATGAAATCCTGGTTCCAACATTTTCTCACTTTCTAACAGTTGGTCCGCTGAATTGTCACTTTGGCTCAAGATATTCTTCATTGGGAATTCCACAATCTTTATTTTGCGACCAAAGTTTTCACCATCCTTAAAAATACAAATAATAAAAAGTTATTAATCACAAGATAGTAGATCTTTCATCTGAAATGCAAAAGGTAGAAGTCTTAAACAAGGCGGCCAAGATGGCCCAGGGTCAATCGCCTGAGTTTAACAAATCATAGTAGCTTCAATCTCATTAAAATCAAATCCTAACATTGTAAGGATCTGAAGACATTGTATAACATGTCACATTCAAATGACCTTCCAAGCTATAAAACATCAGCCATGCAGCGCCCTATGAAATAGCTTTTAGCACTGCAATGCTTTACCAAGGTTTTTGAAAAGTGATGCATTTCCAGCTGATCCTCGGGGATATATCATTTACTGTTAATTTTTTACGTGGATAACAATGGATATAGTTGTACCTTAAGTGAGTAAACATCCAAACTTAATTTTGTGCATAGTGTGTGTGTTTTATATATGAAGCTATACCACAACATTGTGAATATATGAAGCTATACCACCCAAGCACAACGTGCTCATGGTGAGCTTTTGTGATCGCATTTTTTCCGTCATGCGCTCTGGATCGTGCGCCATCAACATTTACATTGTGAAAACATTGTGAGGTCACATTTATTGCCAAATCTTAATGAAACTTGCTCAGAACATTTGTCCCTATGATTTCTTAAACAAGTTTGAAATTGGGTCATGTGGGATCAAAAATTAGGTCACTAGGTCAAATTGAAGAAAAAGCTTGTGAACAGACTAGAAGTCACATTTTTGGCCCAACGAACATGAAACCTGCTCAAAACATTGATCTTATGGTGTCTGGGCCTAGTTTGAAAATGGTTCTGCTGCATTGAAAAACATGGTCACCAGGGGGCAGGGCAGTCTTCCTTATATAGAAAAATCAAGATGACCACTCTAAAAGACGCATTTTGTCCAATCAACATGAAACTTGCTCAGTACATTTGGTCTTATGATATCTCGGCAGAGTTCGAAAATGGTTCCGCTCTGTTACATGGCTGCCAGGGGGTGGGGCAGTTTTCCTTATATGGCTATATTGCAAACTTTAAAAAGCTTGTGAACACTCTAGAGGCCACGTTTATTGCCTGATCTTCATGAAACTTGCCCAGAATATTTGTACTAATGATATCTGGGTCGTGTAGGATCAAAAACTAGGGCACTAGGTGAAATTGAATAAAACGCTTGTGAACACTCTAGAAGTCAATTTTTTTACCCAACCTTCTTGAAACTGTCTCAGAACATTTGTTGCATCAATATCTCAGACGAGTTTGAAATCGGGTCACGTGCGTTAAAAATCTAGGTCACCAGGCTATATTGAAAAAAAAGCTTGTGAACACTCTAGAGGCCACATTTATAGCCCAATCATCAAGAAACTTGCTCAGAACATTTGTTCCAGTGATATCTCAGACGAGTTCACAATTGGGTCATGTGAGGCCAAAAATCAGGTCACTAGGGCAAATTGAAGAAAAACCTTGTGAACACAGGAAAAGTCACATTTTTTTTTCCAGTATTATAGAAACTTGCTTTGAACATTTGTTTCAATGATATATCTTAAGAGTTTGAAGCTAGCTCATGTCGGGTCAAAAACTAGGGCACCAAGACAAATTAAAAACAAAAGGGCCCTGATGGCCGAAAGCGCTCACCTGAGAACCAGTACAGATGAAGATCATACTGATAGGTTTGAAAATTAATGTATATGAACAATACTCAAAGGCGGATAGGATCAATCTGATTTAAAACATCGGATAGTGCAATGGACTAACTAAAGTATGAGTTGGATAGTGGATATGCTGTGTTTTTGCTAATGGTTCTAAAAAAATTTTTCTTGATATTGTTACCTAAATCAAGTCGGTGACAATTCTGGAACATGCAGAAACAGTAGATTGTGATGTCTTTTTCGCAGACAGTTTTGGAGAACAAGTTGCAATGCGATAATTGCGAAGGCTGTGTTATAAGGTCAAGCTTTTTCTTTGAAAATTTCCTGTCCATTGATGATAAATGATGTCAGTGCAGGCTCTGAAGACATCAAAATTGCATGTACAAATAACTGTGTGCAGGCCAATCATTGATAACTTGTTGATGTTTTTTTCCAAATTCAAGGGGCAATAACTCGGGTGTTTCAGGCTTGATCATGCATATATTTGACTTCACCTGTAGTCTTATGTTCGTAGACAAACTGTGCACGATTGGTGAAGATTGGATGAAATATAAAGTCTCTATCCTGAAAAATGTCCATTTTTGTATATTTTTTCACCAAGGGCAATAAATCTGGTGTTTCTGGCCCGATTATGCTTATATTAAATTTCACTTTTAATCTTGTAGTTATAGACAATTGTGCAAGATTGGTAAAGATTGGATGAAAAATGAAGTCTCTATCCTGAATAATGTCCATTGTTGCTTTTTTTTTTTCACAAACAGAGGGCAATAACTCGGGTGTTTTTCATCCGATCTTGCTTATATTCAACTGTTATCTCATGGTAATAGAAAAACTGTGCAAGATTGGTGAAGATTGGATAAAAACTGGTCTCTATCCTGAATAATGCCCATTTTTCTATATTTTTTAATGAACAAAGGGCAATAACTCTAGTGGTTATGCCCCATTTTTGGCATCTGTTGAGATCAGATAGTTGTGAAAGTTTGGTTGAGATTGGATGGAAAATAAAGTCTATATGTTGAAAAGTAATTTTTGCATTTTTTTTTACATGAAAAAGAGGAAATAACTCTAGTGTTACTTGTGTGATCCATGCAATAACAATCCCATCTGAGATTTTATAGTAATACACAATCTGTGCAAGTTTGGTTAAGATTGGATAAGAAGAAAACTCTCTTGCGGGAATATGAACCCAATTGTTTATGGCATACTGACGAAAGACACTTCGTGATCAGGCGAGCTAAAAAAGTGTACTGAATACTCAAGATGCCACATTTATAGCCCTTTATTCATGAAACTTGCTCAGAACATTTGTCCAAATGATCTCTGGGTCACTTTTGAAACCAGGTCACATGGTGTCAAAAACTACGTCACAAGGCCAAATTAAAAAACAAGCGGGCCCTGAGGGCCCTAGGACGCTCACCTTAGACTTTGTAACCCAATAGGAATTGCATCCCTGAGACATGGCTTATTTTTATCCCAGAGGCATAATTTGAACAATCTGGAACAAACGTCTAGGCCTTGCGGTTTCAGGTCAAGATTGTTGAAGTCATTTTGCTAATTAAGTCTATATTAACCATGTGACCCCTCGGGTTGTGGCCACATTTGACCCCAGGGCATAATTTGAACAATCTTTGGAGAGGACCACTGTGCAATGTTAAGTACCAAATACAGGAAAGCTATGGGCCTTGCCATTTCAAAGGATAAGATTTTTAAAGTCATTTTGCTATTTAAGTCTATATAACCATGTGACCCCCGGGGCGTGACCAGTTTTGGCCCTAGGGGCATAATTTGAACAATATTTGTAGAGGACCACTATACGATGTTACATACCAAATATGAAACCTCTAGACTTTGCGGTTTCAGAGAAGAATTTTAAAGTCATTTTGCTATTTAAGTCTATATAAACCATTTGACCCTTGGGGTGTGGTCATTTTTTACCCATGGGGCATAATTTGATCATTATTTGTACAAAACCACTATAGGATGTTACATACTTAATATGAAACCTCTGGGCTTGCGCTTTGCAAGGAGAAAATTTAAAAAGACATTTTGCTATTTAAGTTCATATAAACCATGTGAAATGATGAAACCTCTAATTTGAACAAACTTTGTAAAGAACCACTAAAGGATGTTACAAACCAAATATGAAACCTCTGGGCATTTTGGTTTCAGAGGAGATTTTAAAAGTAATTTTGCTATATATTCAATATCAACCATGTGACCCCCGCGGCGTGGCCAGTTTTGATCCCAGGGGCATAATTTGAGCAATCTAAGTAGAGGACCACTATAGGATGTTGCATACCAAATATAAAACCTCTGGGCCTTGCAGTTTCAGGGAAGATTTTGTAAGTTTACACTTTTAAAATCTATGTTTAGCTCTGGTGACTTATGCAGCAGACCGTAACGAATTGAACAACTTTAAAAGAGGGTCACCCACAGATCATTCCTGTGAAGTTTGATAAAAATCTGCCAAGTGGTTTAGGAGGAGATGTCATTTGAATGAAAAGGATTTTGTTGCAAGACAGGGACTTATTTTCACATGCTTTTTTAGCTCACCTTAGAACAAAGTGCTTATGGTGAGCTTTTCTAATTGCCCCTTGTCCATCGTCTGTGCATTCGTCTGTGTGTCCTTGCGTGCATCTGTCCTCAACTTTTAATTCAAACAACACTCCCATTTTAAACCACTTGGCAGATTTTCACCAAACTTCACAGGAATGCTCATTGGGTGACCCTCCTTCAAAGTTGTTCAAAAAAATCGTTATGGTCCCCCGCTGCATATGTAGGTCCCCAAAGCTAAAAATAGATTTTAAAATCTTCTGAAACCACAATGCCCAGAGGTTTCATATTTGGTATGTAACATCCTATAGTGGTCCTCTACAAAGATTGTTCAAATTATGCCCCTGTGGTCAAAACTGGCCATGCCCTGTGGGTCACATGCTTTAGAAAAACTTAACTAGCAAAATAGCTTTAAAAATCTTCTTCTCTGAAACCACAAGGCCCACAGGTTTCATATTTGGTATTGAACATCCTATAGTTGTCCTCTACACATATTGTTCAGTTTATGCTCCTGGGATCAAAACTGGCTACGCCCCGGGGGGTCACATGATTTATATAGACTTAATTAGCAAAATGACTTTAAAAATCGTCTCCTCAGAAGCCTCATAGCCCAGAGGTTTCTTATTTGGTATGTAACATCATATAGTGGCCACGCCCCAGAGGTCACATGGTTTATATAGACTTAAATAGCAAAACGTCTTTAAAAAAGTCCAGAGGTTTTTATATTTGGTATGTGACATTCTATAGTAGTCCTCTACAAAAATTGTTCACAATTATGCCCCATCGGTCAAAACTGACCACTCCCCAGGGATCACATGGTTTAAATAAACTTATATAGCAAAATGACTTTAAAATTCTGCTCCTCTGAAACTGCAAGGTCTAGAGGTTTCATATTTGGTATGTATATGTGGTCCTCTACACATATTGTTCAAATAAGGCCCCTGGGGTCAAATCTGGCTACGTCCTAAGGGGCCACATGGTTTATGTAGACTTAAATAGTGGACAGACCTTTTTAAAATCTTTACCTGGAACCGCAAGGCCCAGAGGTTTGTTCAAGATAGTTCAAATTATGCCCCTGTGATAAAAATAAGCCACTCCTTGGGTTACAAGGTCTCAGTTGAGCCTCCTTGGGCCCTCAGGGCCCTCTTGTTGCATTAATATTCACAAGTAAGGGGATATAACTGCTGTGTTTGTGGCCTGTCTAATTTGCTGCTTGTGTTCAGATCTTATGGCCATACAAAACGTGTTTTCAAAAAGTATTATCAAGAATTAATGAAAAATGAAATCTCAATGCACGAATAAGGTAAATTTTTGCATTTTTTCACAAACAAAGGGGCCATAACTCTGAAGTGCCCAATCTGACCCATTGTTGGCTTCTGCTGCTGCCATATGATATCAGACAAACTATGAAAGTTTGGTCAAGATTGGAAGAAAAATAAAGTCGCTATGAACAAAAAAGGGAATGTTTGCATTTGTTGACACATACAAGGGAACATAACTCCGGTGTCAATGGCCTAATCTTACATGCCGAAATGATTCGGTCACACACAAACTGTGGAAGTTTGGTCAAGATTGGACGAAAAATGATGTTTTAATCAAGGTAAAATGGCAATTTTTTCCTATTTTTCAACAAAAAAAGTGGGCATAACTGTTTGTGGCCCAATCCTGCCCAATGTTGAATTCTACTGTGAACTTTTGATTATACACAAACTGTGAAAGTTTTGTCAAGATTGGTATAAAATTGAAGTCTCCATGAACGAAAAGGGCAATTTTTGCATTTTTTTCCACAAACAATGGGCCATAATTCTAAGGTTTATGCTCCAATCTGGCCCATTATCAATCCCAATTGAGATTTTATGGTCATGCACAAACTGTGCAAGTTAGGTCAAGATTTAATTTAAAAAAATGTAGTCTTTATCGCAATAACGGTCCGAATTCGGCTCAGGTGAGCTAACAAAGGCTTGTGACTACTCTAGATGCCACATTTATAGCTCAATCATCATGAAACTTGCTCAGAACATTTGTCCAAATGATCTCTGGGACACGTTCGAAACCAGGACACATGGTGTCAAAAACTAGCTCACCAGGCAAAATTGAAAAAAAGGCACATTTTTAGCAGAATCTTCATGAAACTTGCTCAATCAGAACAGTAGTTTCTGAGCCCCTTAGGTGAGCGACCTAGGGCCTTATGGCCCTTTTGTTTCAACTTAGAATTTAGCTTTTGATAAAATTTCTCAATATCTGTAAGAGGTATTTACTTGACATTCAACACACTTCATCGTAGGGATGAACCCATTATATTAACAAACGGCAAGAATACTTTCAAATACTAGAAAGTCGAGCATCCAGCAGCCGCAGGCGGTGCACTTGTTTCCACATAAGGGGCCATAACTCTGGTGTTACCAAATTTTAGCTTCTGCTGACATCATTTTCGATCACACGCAAACTGTGGAAGTTTGGTCAAGATTGGAAGAAAAATGAAGTCTTTATCAAGATAAAATGGCATTTTTTGCAACAAAAAAGGAGGCATAACTCTGGTGTTTGTGGCACAATCTGGCCCAATTTTGGCTTCTGCTGTAATCTATTGACAATACACAAATTGTGAAAGTTTGGTCAAGGTTGATAGACAAATGAGGTATCAATGAACGAAAAATGCATCTTTTGCATTTTTTCCCACAAACAACAGCCATAACTCTTAGGTTTCTGGTCCAGTTTGGCCCATTATCAATACCAACCAAGATTAATTGTCATAAAGAAACTGGTCCAGATTAAAACAAAATGTAGTCTTTATCGAGATAACGGTCTAAATTGTTGACGGCATGCAAATGACGGACGACGCAGGAGAGGTTCTCTATACCAATAGCTCTCGCGGCACTTCATGCTCAGGAGAGCTAAAAATATTTAACATTATTTTTGTAAAGCCTTCAGCTTTCACATGTATAGATAGCATTCTGTTCTAGACGTATGAGGGGATCCGCACTTTAAACAGCGAAAAAATCAACTATGCTCTGACCTACTCATGCACATGCGCTATCTCAACGGAGATGACGCACAGGAAACATGCATAAAAGGTGTTGGATTGGGGGATTCACATGTACCTTTTATTTTTGGGCTTGTCAGTTTAAACTGTTTTTATTTTTTCTTTATACACCATGTTGGACAACAAAGATATCTTGTAATTAGGTGACAATTCATTATCTGAAGGTGAGTTTTCCTGTTGGTCTGACACCGTTACGGAGAAGCCTTTGAAGAAAAGTAAGTCCAAAAACCTTAATTGAAATCTTGCATGACTACCCTTAAAATGGTGTTTAGAAAAGAAGTAAGCCTTCGAACAAAAAGGATATGTCTTCCAGCAAGAAGAATAGGTCTTCGGACAATAACCACAATATTTTTTACAGTACAAAGTTGTCACAGGAGGACGTTTTGCCTTTGTGGAATTTGCTTGGCGTTTTACCGTCAGGTATTGTCAGAGCATGTGGTTAGCCACGTGGTACTAGAGGCCAACAATGAAGTTGAGGTACCATTTGAGCCATTGACGGTTGAATTTGATGCTTAAGATGTCTCTGGCAATGAGGATTATAGTTATTTTAATTGTGGCTTTTCTGAAGCTTTGTTTGATTCTTGTGACAGTCAGAATGACAAAATAAGTGATGATGAAACGGTTTTACACAAATTGAAAGAACCTGAGAAATGAAAATCTGTTTCAGACTCTGTTGCTAAGCTTATTAATGTGTCTTGCACAGTTCAATGTTATACATATGTGCTATTGAATAAGTATAGAATTCAAGAAAATTTGACAAGGCTACACTGCCTCTTGCAAACCAGAAGATATGGAGAATATTAGACAAGAAAGTACATGCTAATGACAGGCTTCTGGTTGATTTTCAGTCTTTAGTTTCTGCCATATTGCGCCTATCATTTAGTTGGCAGAGTTATTGAAAGGCCATGTTTCTTTGGAGGCACTAACCTTGTTATCTGATTCTGTGATGCTATTTGGACAAATTTAGTATCATTTATCTGTACCAAGAAGGTATCAAATTGGGCCATGTTTTAAGAAGGAGTATGCCAGCCTGTGTCAGACTTCTATGTCCATTACAACTATGTTGTTCCAGAATGATGTTTCAAAGAAAAATAAAAAAGTGTGATTCTCAAGTTTCGCTGAGATTAGTACACATACATTGGAGGCCAGCGTGGAAATTACAATTACAGTTCTTGAGAAAGGAGAAGGTATGCTAGACATCCTTCGGGATCATTCAGTCAGGTTGGCAGATATCAACCTTACCCACAACGAGGTACTTCTGGGGGTTACAGACAGTATTGCAGGTCCAAGCCTCCTAGGAGAGCATCGAATGCAATCTTTACGGCCCCATATGATCAGGATTGACTAAAGTAAGTGTTGTTGGTAATTTAAGAAATCATTTACAAATGTTGAAACAATTTACGAATGATTCATTGATTTTAAATGCAGTTACTGGATATAAAATTCTTCTTGAAAATGAACCATATTAGAATGTCACTCCTAAAGAAATCGCATATTAACATGAACGATGGGAGATAGCAAATAGTGAGGTTTGTGAATTACTAAATAAAGGTGCCATCTTTGAAATTTTACATGAAACTGGTGAATTCATATCAAATGTGTTTATTCTTCCGAAGTCAAATGGAAAATATAGACCAGTTATTAATTTAAAATATTTGTATCAATTGGTTGAATACAACCTAAAAAACTTAAAAAAGCAGGAGAGAAACCAGAGGGATTTTTATTTTTCAAAAATATATCTCATTGATGCTTATTTTTAAGTTCCTATACATGAAACGTACACTAAATACCTGAAAGTTTTGTGGAATGGCAGACTATGGTTTGTATGTTTTTCTTTTGTTTTATCAATTGCACCATATTTGTTAACGAAAATTCTCAAACCCATTTTTGCATGGTTTAGAATGCAAAACATTGGTTGTTATTATATTGATGACTCCATTATTTTATGAACCATATCAAACTGGAGTGTTTTTTTATAATAGCAGTACATTGGTTGATACCTTGGTTCCATTAGGTTTTGATATAAACTGGCATAAATCTGTGTAACAACCTTGTCAGAGAATTACATTCTTTGGTTTCATTATTGATTAGGTTGAGTTTAAGGTTTACTAGGCTGATAAAAGAATGGAAAATATCATTCTTATGGTCAACATGGGGGGGGGGGCAGTTTTCATTATATGGCTATAGCAAAAGCTTGTGATCACTATAGAGGCCACATTTACTGGTCAATCTTTTTGAAACTTGGTCAGAATATTTTTTTCCTAATGATATCTCGACTGCGTTCGAAACTGGGTCATGTGGGGTCAAAAACCAGGTCACTAGTTCAAAGTTAAGAAAACGCTTGTGAACTCTTTAGAAGTCACATTTTTGCCCAATCAACATGAAACGTAGTCGGAACATTTTTCTTCAATTTGACCTAGTGACCTAGTTTTTGACCCCACATGACCCAGTTTCAAACTTATATATATATATATATAGAACATTTGTCAAAATGATACCTCGGCCAAGTTTTAAACTTTATAGAGAATATGTAGTGTATAACGCCCAGCAGCCCTCCGTCTCAATGAGTTGTTTGTTATACGTGTAATGGAACAGACATAACGTCTCGACACTAAACGAAGTACAAGCTCTTTATAGGGAATTACATGTACATACGGGTGGAATACATATTTTACGATTTTAAAACCACAGGCAAGAATTTACTTGCACAATGTATATTTCATAAATGTTCAATAGTACAGTATTTACCAATCCGTGCTAAAATGTGTATAAAATCATGAAAATCCTTCAGTCGACACACTTAAAATCTATGAAGGAATGTTTCATAGTATTTTATATTGCACTGAATGTTTGTTTGTTTGTTTGTTTGGATTTTTCACCGTATTCAACAGTATTTCAGTCAAATAACGGCGGTCAGGTAACCTACTCACACTTTTCCTGAGTAAGCTGGTTTACCAGTACTAAGTGCACATACTTATGCCAGTAACTGACAACTGCCCTATTTGAATGAGAGGTAGGGGGAGAATGGGGGTATAAATCATTTCATGACCAATCCCCACACAAGTTATGTGGCTGGGCTGGGAATTGAACCCGCGATCCTCGGGAGTTGTAGTCCAGCGCTCTACCGAGATAGCCTGGCTGTACAGTGTATTTTATTTATAATACCGGTATATATGGCAGATTAGAACTACGAAACACTATTTTCTTACTACATAATACATAACAAATAGTACCCATGACATGGACACATTTTGTCGATTAATTTTTCCCATCGTCATCGTCACATCATGGCTCTGTTCGTCATGATTATTTGACGAAATGATTCATCAGTCCGTCACTACCTTGACCCCATTCCCCGAATATGCAGTGCCAAGCGAGGTCTAGATATTAGATATATATGTATGAAAATTCATTAAATATCTCAATATGATCTCAAGCTATTGAGAGGAAACTTTTTTTTTCAGTATCAGAAGCCTTGGCCTTGACCCCACCCACCATATACACAATCCTAAACAAGGTTTCAATATAAGGTATCTATGTAGGAAGTTTCATTAAAATATCTCCATATGTTCTCAACTTATTGAGCGGAAACCGTTTTTCTATTTTTAGCTCACCTGAGCACGAAGTGCTCAGTGAGGTATTGGTATAGGGGATGTCTCGGGCTGTGTCCGGCGTCGGTATGCCATCAACATGAAGTACTCAGTGAGCTCTGGTAAAGGGAATGTCTCGGGCCTTTCCGGCGTCGGTATGCCATCAACAATTTGTCTGTTATCACGATAAAGACTACATGTTTTATTCAGTCTTGACTAAACTTGCCCACTTTGTGTATGACCATAACATCTTGAACAGGTTAAATCATGGGCCTGATCAGACCAGGAACACCAGAGTTATTGTCCCTGTTTTGGACTCAAATACATCTTTTTCTGGATAACTCACCTGGAAAAGGGAGGTAAATGAAGTACAGTAGATTCCACTTAATTGAATATCGGATAATTTAATATTTCGCTTAATTGAATAAAGATTGAAAACTCCAAACTGTTTGCATTCATTCCCATTGTAAAAACACCGCCTAATCTGATAGAAAATATGGTGTCCTCCGGTTAATTGAATAGACAATTATCAGTTGTAGGCGTATAGTCCGCTTGATAATATCATAATCTCCGAGGATACGTATAATATCGCAAGCTTTGACAGTCGCGCTTCTATGACCGTCTTTGTTATCATTTCACACCACGCATGAATGCAGCGTCTGTTGAATGTCACGTGACTAATAGGTGTAATTTGCGGTCAAGTACAGCGCATACACATCTAGAAAGCAATGTAGCCTGTTAGTGATTATTACAAGTGAATTATTTTTCAAATGCACCATATAATGGATAACAAACATCTTTAATGCTTTTTCTGCATATTTATTAGCATTCTTAAGTATGAAACATTTTGTTACGTAACGGGTTTGACATTATATCATCAAAATGGATTAAATAAGATCATAACATATCTGATTAACATTGAAATAATTGAAATATGACTGATTCCGCATACATGGAATACTCCGGTTATTTGAATATTCGGACGTGACAAATGGGCTATTCAATTTAGTGGAATCTACTGTATGAGGAAGATAATTGCCAGAAATGTGTTATTTTCCTTTGTAGCTCATTGACAGATATAACCCAGATAGTGGAGTCTGCTTATCAGTAAAATCAATACATCACTGTGAGGCACCACTCTGGGTACACAGGCGATTCTAAAAATAAATCACCTCTGGTACAGCATGCGATATTTTGGACTACTTTCAATCATATGATCATCAAAAATGGCTGCGCCCATAAGCTGCAGTATTGAAATTCGGATTAACAAAAATGCATACGAAAATGTTGAAAATTATTGGGAATTATTATAAATGAAGTGATTGTAGTTAATAATTACCCAAATAACAGTACGGTAAATAATATGTGATGCCATTCGGCTGTGGAATAATGTTATATTCGGCCCGATTTGAAGCCAACAGGAGTTTGGAAATATGCTAATTATCTTAAGCATCATTTTTGTGGAACACTGAAACATACATTTAAGTGTTTCATAGTTATGGTGCTTTTGACATAATTCACTCAAACACCTTGATCATAATATAACTACACTGCAAATCTGTTATATCGCGATTTGCGGGGTCCATGGATCGCTATCGCGATATAGTCGGATCGCGATATAACTTTTCAGGTCATTCATGTACATATAGGTATACATGTATATACTAGCCTATTCTCACGATCTCAAAACACATAATTAACTCACCTTTTGCATTGTGTTATATCCATATGTAACATTTTCCATTTGTAAATAAAATATTATATTATTCCTTGTTATTAATTTCAAATTGTGTATAATAAATTCCTAATCCGAAACGCCTATCTGATTTTTACTGTTCACATGACCCTCCTGAAAATATTAATCAAATGTATTATAAGAAAGCCACTCACTTTAGTACTATTACGGACACCCGGTCTTGGATTGGGATTTCAATTGATGCTGAATCCTGCTTCCTGATTGTTGCTACTGGATGTATACATACATTTCAACATTGTCAAATTCTCACTGTTCAATATTTGCATTTCTTTCACATCACTTCTCAAGTTTGTAAGTTATTATGTGTTTTGAAAATATTATAATTTCCTTCTATCACATTTGTAATAATGACGGTTACATGAACATTATATATTAATATATAAAAATATATATTTTTAATATTATAATATACATTTTATTTGGGAAATATATCAAAGCATTATTCAAAGCTATATAAATGTATAACCAGTTATAAAATATATGTTATTCAAATACATCGTCAAGGTATTGCAAGTTTAGGACACAGAAGCTGAAAACAGCTTAAAATTGTCACACTACATGATGGTGAAATCAACCTATGTTCCTTTTATTTGAATTTTCAATTGACACTTCATCATTGTATCATAGTCATATGTATATAAAACTGGCGGTCTTTCATTATATCCTTGGATAATACTTAGTTGGTCTGCTACATTATTTACGCTCTAGTCCAGTTTCTAAACTGAAAGTTCTCATTGAGCTCATGAAGAGGTACCATGGCAGTCACAGCCAGGTTTGGTATTCTTCGGGAGATGACCATGTTAATCACAGACATGCAAAATTCAGTTCATCTGTAAAAAAAGAGAACTGTGACCAAAATTCAGTTCATCTGTGAAAAATATAACTGTGACCAAAATTCAGTTCATCTGTAAAAAAGAGAACTGTGACTAACTTTTAAGGAACATTTTGTAATGAAGCATGCTTTGTTAAGGTTAACGTAAACAAAAAGTATAATTCTATTTCGATTTAAATTAGTTGTACTAGTTAACACGAATTATGCCAACTATTCATAGCTCAGGTAATAATATAAATGATGCAAAAACACTACAAACAGATTAACTTATGGTAAATCACTAAGAAACCATGGAAATTAGATAAATGTTAATGAATACAATGAAACAAATGATATAAAAATATAATAATAATAATAATAACATGCATACATTTAATTATTGTATACAAATTAACAAACTGCATGGATATACTGAAGAATATCATAATACTTTATGATAATAACATTAACACCATAAAACATTTAATTATTGTATGCAAATAAACAAACTGGATATACTGAAGAATATCATAATACTTTATGATAATAACATTAACAACATAACATTTATGAAGTAAATTAAATTATAAAAAATAATTAAGTAATTAAAACATGTTATTTTACCTGACAAATAAGGCCTTTTCCTATTTAGCCAGTAGTGAAATGCAATGGTAGTCGGTATTGTACAGATATTTTCATTATCTTTGTTTGAATCTGCTCCAAAACCTTGTGTTATTAATACATTAACTTAAAATTTAACACAGTGAAAATTTTACTAGTAAGTCTTGTTTCGCTTTCAGTTTGGACAGTGTGTAAACACTAAAATCCGTTTCGATATCGGATTAAAATTTCTTGAAATTATGTTTGCAAAGTAAGCCTTTTGGATAATAGGTCAAGATGCCTATAAAATATATATCAACTTTTCTTCTTTTATCATCGTTTCGACATAGAATGTTGTGCTATTTTAACACTAGTCGTTTATAGTCTTATAACACAGGCAGATAACACGCTGCGTGCATCAAGCCAAGATGGCTCAGTGAGAGACACGAGATCTATCTTATGGAGCATTCCGGAGATAGTCAATGTATAATGATTGTGAGGCAACATGATACTTCTGTTTTAGATCAGCATCATAACACATAGTAACCATTCATAGCCTGCTTCTTACCTGTATTTAGGCTGTGTGTGCAGCAATACAATTCTTCACTGTCTGTCTTAGCATCCAGTCAGGAAAAAGATTTAAACAGCAATCAATAGCTACAACTCATCTTGTAAACAAGCAATCATAATATATGATTAAGATCATGTGATCTAGTGCCTGAAAGGGTTAATTATTTTCTGTAGTTTTCGGACTGTTTAGTTAGTAACTTATTCAGTATAATTTAATCTTGTAACTTTTGGACTGACTTTTACATTTATTGGGATTTTTGAAACTCAAGTAATTATCTTACATGATTTTTGAAGCTGATCTATTATTTTTCCTTAATTGAAAAATACTTCTACACTGTTTTACATTTTCTCCTTAATTGAGAAATATTTTTACTGTATTTGGAGTGCACCATGCTACACGGCTAGTATCTGCTTGTATGGTATTTACAAGTAAGGGCTTGTAGTTGGGGGTCTCTTTTTATAGTTCAACAAAATAAAAGTGATTTCCTATGCATCACTTTCATTACATTACATCTCACCTGAGCACTTCATGCTCGATGAACTATTGGTATAGGGGTACTGTCCTGCATCGTCCGTAGTGCATCCGTACAATTGGGCATGTGGACGTGATACAACTTCACTTTCATTCAATCTTTACCAAAGTTGCAGAGTTTGTGTATGACCATAAAATCTTGAATAGATAATGGGCCAAAATCAGAAGATGAACACGAGAGTTATTGCCCCTTTCTCATGAGAAAATCTGCAAACTGCACTTTGTGCAACATACAAACTTCTTTTTTTTTTTTCTCACTTTGACCAAACTTGCACAGCAAGAACATGAACTGAATATTTCAAAATAATCAATAAAGTGGCCTAGATTAGGGTACGAAAACCAGAGTTAGTGCCCCTTGTTTTTTTGTTGTTTTTTAATGGATAATGTGGAGTACAGAGACTTCATTTAATGCCTAATCTTGACCAACTTGCACTGTTTGTGTTTGACCATAAGGTATCAGTCAATTCCCAATGTGCAACAGATCAGACAAGAAAGACCAGAGTTATGACCCCTTGTTTGTGAAAAAAAATCCATCGTCAAAACTTGTCTTTCAGTTGCCATAGTCAATTAACTTTTCATTCCTTGTTGACTAGACTTGCACAGTTTGTGTATGACCATAAATTTCATCAAGGTACAATGATGGGGCAGATAGAACCAGAACCCTGGAGTTATTTCCCCTTCTTTGTGAGAAACTTTGCAAAAAATGGAATTTGTGAGACATAGAAACTTCATTTTTCATCTAATCTTGATAATACTTGTGTACCATAAGATCTCATAAAAAAAGGTTTTGCGCTGATTAGGCAGCTTCGGTATTACTGTAAGATCTCATAATAAACCAAGGTTTTGCGCTGATTAGGGTATAAAGTTATTTGCCCATTTGTTTGTGAAAAGGAAGGAAAAAATGGACTATACTCAGAATAGAGACTTCATTAGACTGTTGGCGCAAGCCAACAGGATTAAGAAGGTGTATTCAGAAATCGGTCTTGATGGAACTACTTCTTTACTCAGCAGGCTGCGAGTCAGTAAATTTATAAATCGCTGAGCAGTAAGGCTTCCTGTTATCAATGCTACTTCTTATGAATAATGGCAAGAAAAAGATCCGACTTAAAACACTAATACACAATAATAATAAACCATTGAGACCACATCTACACATTAATTCATGTTAGGTCTATTCACATAAGTATGATAGATGTTTACACTGTTGACTGGTTAACTGCGTATTACATAATATTGTGTAAGTTAAACGACAGTGTATGGAGACAGTACTTATAGCGGAGCGATTGTAACCACTCGATTGACAGTTGCTATTGTTTTGACGTATGCATAAGAATTATGAAAAAGCATTATACTTCTAAAGAGAGTTTTGAATGTATTTTACTAATTAAAATTATTTTTATTTCAATTTGTATTTACTGAGCATAGCGCTTGTGATAAAAAGCACTGAAAATTGATTTGAACTGATACAGTTCATCAACTCTTTTTACCCATTGTAGATTGACTTGTATGCATACAACTCTGTTTTCTTTTTAAATAGTTTGCACATAAATATTTGCCTCCCACGAATTACACAAAAATAATGATGAGAATGTCGTAGATAAATAGCATTGAATTAGATGCTTGCAATATTAGTTTTAATTAGCAAAAAACAATGACCTGGATCTCCATCTCAATTAGGCCAAATACCAGCTTATACCTATTAATTTTATGCGGTTATATGTAGTTATGAGTTTCGAGATTGTTTTGTAGAATGGATATAACAGACAGGTGACTTACTTCAATTAATGTTTCTTATAATGAAAATACTCTTATAATTCATTTGCTCTTAGTTTCTTTTCTCGCCAACAGTCTTTTAAATTCTGTCAGCGTTTTGGTTTTTCATTTTGGATGGCAGCAGATAGTATTTCATCAACTGGTTAATTGGTTTAGGTATTTGAGCTGTTAGTCAATGAGCTAAATATCATTTACAAGACCTGAAACACAATTAAATTGGAAATACATCAAGTACGATGGTCTGTTTGATTTAATAGTCATTATCGACTACATATAATTAATGCTGACAGTTGTCTTGTATTGCTGTCTTTTCTGACTGTTTTAATTGTTGTTCTGTTGTAATAAGAACAAAGCACAGTACATGGAATTCAGCTGGATGTTTGAACCTAACACATGTGCCATTGCAAAGATTGGATGTCAACCTTTTTGTAATGAAAGTGTGACTGTAAATGGTAAACATATCTTCGTTTGCTTATGGTTCATCTTGGTCCCAACAGTTTTGACCATAAATGCAACTGTATTACGCCATTTAATTGAACGGTATATACAGAAGTAGGCCAGGCATGCTTGAGACTGTATATCGCCTTTAGATTGCCAGGCTAGCTTCAGAAGAAGGCCCGAAAGGCATCTGTATTGGACCTGTCGAATTGCAAGATCAAGTTGTCTGATTTGGGTCTTTTTGTAGGTTTAGACATTTAGCTGATCTCTGTCATCGCCAATAGTGAGGTGAGCACTTTGGGCGCTCATGGCCCTCTTGTTAGTAATGGTGACCTTGTCCCTACCCACCCCATAAGCAATCCCGAGCGCGGTCTTGATATAAGGTATTTATATATGAAATTTCATTGAAATATCTCAATTTTTGGGGAAAACCATTATTTGATTTGTAGTAACAGTGACCTTAACCCCACCCACCCCATACACAATGCAAAGCGACATCTTAATATCTATGGATTAAGTTCCATTCTACCACGGCACTCGGCTAGTAGTCCATAGATAAAGAAGGAAAATAACTGTGGTTTATTCTGCAACAAATTATGGACAGAGCCTAATGTTTTGAAAATAGTTCTGGAAATTCAAAGAAATTGTTCCGTAAAATGCAAGTGCTTTAACGCACAATAGTAAATTGTGACAAACAAATCATTTCTGCATTATGTAGCGCAATAAAACCACACCTGTACTACATATGTTATTCTTGAGTTCACAAAAACATTTACGTTTTGTTAATATGCTTGTAATTTGCGCTTTTTAGCATCATATTTTCACTGTATTATATCAATAAGTATGACGTCATTCGCTCAATGTTTATCAATAAAGCTGACGTCATTTTGAATTGTTATGATTTATTCAGGTCACTGAAACGCACGTGTGAATGCACTTCCCAGAAAGTGGGTGAAGTATAGATAAACATAGTTCTCATTCATAACCTTAAAAAATACAAATTTTATATTAGATTGTGTAAGAATCAAAATAATTAATAATTAACGGGTAAAAGTCGGTTATTGCGGTAATAACCGTTCTGATGCTTGTTATCAAACCACTCGGGCTACCGCCCTCGTGGTTTTATTCCTTAACCAATAGGTAATCGTCAATTATTTCTTAATGAAAATATCACAATGAATGCTAAAGTTTTTAGTAACAGTGACCTTGACCTTGACCCCGACCCACCCCATATGCAATCCCAAAGAGGTCTCCATATAAGGTATCTATGTATTAAGTTTAATTAAAATATTTCAATGCGTTTTCAAGCTATTGAACAGAAACCGTTTTTAGCTCGACTTTTTGAAGAAAAGGCAAGCTATTGTACTCACCCCGGCGTCGGCATCAGAGCTAGGTTAAAGTTTCTTGGTAAGCTTGTTTCTCAGGAATAGCTTGAGGGATATCATTCAAACTTAAAACATTTATTCCTCACATTAAAATGAACCATTAGTTTGGTAACTCTAGTTTGAAATTTGTCAAAATTATGGGCCTTTTTACAGTTAGAAATTTTACATAAGCTATATGGACAGGTTAAAGTTTTGAGGTAAGCTGGTTTCTCAGGAATGGTTGAAGGGATTTCATTCAAACTTAGAACACTTATTCCCTATATTAAAATGATTTCATAGGCTAATTTTGATAACTCTAGTTTGACATTTGTCAAAAAATTATGGGCATTTTTACACTTAGACATTTTACATATAAGCTATATGGACAGTTAAAGTTTTTCAGTAAGCTAGTTTCTCAACTCTTTGTTTCCACTCTCTGACTTCAGTACAGATCAAGCATTTGTAATAAAACTGCAAACATAAATACCTTATAGCGAGACCTCGCTTGGAATTGCATATGGGGTGGGTGGGGTCAAGGTCACTGTTACTAAAAATAGAAAAATGGTTTCCACTCATTAACTTGAGAACAAATTGAGATATTTTAAGAATACTTAACTAGTTATTGAGCAGAAACCGTTTTTCTATTTTTCATGTGACTTCTAGAGTGTTAACAAGCTTTTTATTCAATTTGACCTGGTAACCTTGTTTTTGACCCCAGACGACCCAGTTTCAAACTCGTCCAAAATATCATTGGGACATAAGTTTTGAGCAAGTTTCATTGTTTAATAAATGTGGCCTCTAGTGTGTTTACAAGGTAAATTTTTACTACAACCAACTAACAACGTATGCCAGATAAAGGCGCTCACAAAAGCTCACCATTAGCACGTTGTGCTCAGTTTAGCTAAAACAAGAAATGTCTTTAAAAAAGCTAATCGGCTTTGACATAAGAAACTTCTCGGATCCCAAAATTAATTTGTGATTAATTCAATAATAATTAATATTAGTACAGTAGATTCCGCTTAATTGAATAGCCCATTTGTCATGTCCGAATATTCAAATAACAGAGTATTCATATATGCGGAATCAGTCATATTTCAATTATTTCAATGTTAATCAGATATGTTATGATCTTATTTAATCCATTTTAATGATATATTGTCAAACTTGTTTGGTAACAAAATGTTTCATACTTTAGAATGCTAATAAATATGGAGAAAAGCGTTCATTCATATAAGAGAAATTTGTTCTCATTAAAATTAGTTTTTCTTGCATATAATTATCTTCCCATGCATATTGCACCAATATATTAAGTTTGGCTTGTATATCTGTCCATTTGGCCATTTTATTTCATATTTTCAAACACAGGTGATTTTGGTCGGAAGCCGGTGATTTCAAGCGTCTTGAAGCTTAAATGTCCCTCTAACAATTAAAGCTGATATTTGCAATATTTGTGACAAAATACCCAAACAAACCAAACAAACATGTATGGGGGGCTTATGTGGGGTGAGGAGAGAATGACTTTGTTAGATATTTTTACTCTAAGCCATTTTGATAATGTATTTTTTGTGTATTTTTAAAAAAAAATCACCCCAAAAATGTAAATTTAATAGAAAAAAAATTCCAATTTCATCCAAGACAATTAACAAATTGGTCAAAATGGGAGATCAAAGATACTTTGAAGTGTAGAAATCAATCAGCTTCCAGTAATTGCTTGTTTCAAACCAATAAAGTGTAAAATCTTTAAAGCACCTTGTTTGTCGCAGCCACTTTAATTACAGGCCACCAATTATATATTCTAGTATATAATGTCATGAGTGCCTTTAAACTGCAGCAGGTGGTCAATTTGCATTGCCTGCTCACATTTAGAGGTTTAAGGGAATACAAAATTGCATATTTTGGGCACAAAATAAGTACTTTGACTTTTTTTAAGGTGGCAATCTGGTCAAAATGGGGTTCATAACCAAGCAAAAGAAAAAGTTGCTCAATGTTGGTTTTAAACGAGGTGGGACTAGTCCGGTGAAGGGGAAAAAACATAATTATGAAAGAAGGTCAAATTCCAACACAACCTACGTAAGGTTAGAACGGTCATCCTTTGAAGCACGGGTAGCTTACAATGACAAGGTTCTTACTTTTCAAATGGAATAGGCAAATGGAATAGGTTGTTAGGTGACCAGATCTCTAAGGACATCAAAATAGCAAATTTCACTTGTGATGGGGACAGTAGGGCATTCCAAGGTGTTCGTAACTCTCACGGTCACAATGTGGGTCATCTTAAGGATCTGAGGCACCTAGGCAACTCGCTGAAGCGCGAGCTCAACAAAGCGCCTTTCTCAAAGGGCATGCTCAAGGGTCATTCCAAGTCTAATATCAGGAGTCGGTTCGCTCTCTCGGTCAAAGCTAGGTGTATGGCTGAGCTTAAAGCTGCCCACAATAAACACCAGGGTGACATCAAGGTTCTAAAGAAGGTCATGGTTGATGTAATCGCAACCATTGTTCTATGCTTCAGTGGTTACTGCGGTACTCATTGTGCAAAGTACAGTTATGTCTGTGCTGGTACAAATAGGCAAGATAAGAATTTCATGCCAGACAATGTCAAGGTTAAAATGGTTGACAGTGACCAACAAGTCCTTAAAAAATGCATTGAAATGGTTTTAGGTCCAGCTGCTCTTGACGCTACCAAACTTTTAACCACAACCCAAAAAAGTGAAGCAGTAAACAGGTCGTACCAAGCTGTCAATCCTAAAACTGTGACTTTCTCACGCAACTGTGTAGGTCGAATTCACGGGCAGGTTCACAAATTAAACAATGGCTATGCTGACTCTGTAATTGCAAAAACCACTGAACTAAATGCTAACCTTACCCAGGGGTCAAAGATTATTAAGCAGATAGCATATGAGGACCGCAACGACCTTAACCGAAAGCAAACATCCGCTACCAACAAAGCACGAGCTTTACGTGCCAGGACGCGGAATTATCGATACAAACTGCATGAGGAATTACACTACGGCAAGGGCATGAGTGACCCCAAACCTGATTATGACAGTCTTCCACACCTTAAGCATCATAAATATGCTTAGTTGATTGTGTACCTGATAATAAATTGTTATTATTACCTGTTTTGGCATAAGAGACCTCTAACAAGTGGCCCTCGCGTCAGCATCAGGCGTTCCTCTACCTGAAAAAGGCAAAAATACCCAATAGAAATAGATATAAAATGAAAAAAAAAATGCATTTATGTATTTTAAGTGTATTTCTATGAATAAAAGGAAGTGATAAAGCTTGTTGTATTCATGTTTTTACCAAATATGCAGGCTGGCTCAGTTCCATGCCCGCTGCACTGTCCGAACTGTAAACATGTCCGCCGTTCCATGTTGGTGGAATGGGGCTCTCTGTTTAAATGTTCAGGCTTAACACACAAGCTATTGTTGCATAAGTGGCTCACAGAGTCCCTGGCGTTCAACTTCATGTAACACATTAACGCTACACGGTGAACCAAGTATGTCTCTGATTTTATGACCGAAGGCAATTTAGCCCTCATTCGGCCATAATAGGGTAAGGAACTATTTGAAATACAACCATTCCAGATCAAACAATCTGAATTGATGCATTTAATGCACTTATTTTCTACTCTTTTGCTCAGAAATGACCAAAAATCTGCTTTCTCATCCATATTTTGCACTTGCAGACGATATTTTATTTTAACCCAAAGTCAGTTTAGGTCACAATATACTAAAAGATTTCCTTAACAAATTCAATGTAAAAGCAATAAATTCAACAAAAAATAAACTCAACATTTTGCGCGTAGAGACCCTCATAACCATACCTTTTCTTAAAGAGCATTCCGAGCCGAATTGATTTAGACAATAAAAAAGATAGGTCATGTGATATGTAAGACAGAACTCGACGCGAATCAAAGTTCACTGTTTTACGGCCATCTTTTTACCGGCTACTCTCCAGTTGAAGGTATACTGCCAACTGTCAAAGTCTCGTCATGTAGTCTCCAACCTTCAAGCGAAACAGTGAATTTTTAGTACACAACAATGTTTTTCCTACCACACGTACAAAGAAATATTCAAAAATAAAGTCATGGCAAGTGACTATACAGAAAATTGTGTCTTCAAATAAATGGTGTTGATTTATTTAGAGAGTATAGCATTGCACACCTGAAATATTTAGTATACTGTAACCTTCATGGATGTTTGTTATCCATTATACGGTGCATTTGAAAAATAATTAACTTGTAATAATCACTAACAGGCTACATTGCTTTCTAGATGTGTATGCGCTGTACTTGACCCGCAAATTACACCTATTAGTCACGTGACATTCAACAGACGCTGCATTCATGCGTGGTGTGAAATGATAACAAAGACGGTCATAGAAGCGCGACTGTCAAAGCTTGCGATATTATACGTATCCTCGGAGATTATGATATTATCGAGCGGACTATACGCCTACAACTGATAATTGGCTATTCAATTAACCGGAGGACACCATATTTTCTATCAGATTAGGCGGTGTTTTTACAATGGAAATGAATGCAAACGGTTTGGTGTTTTCAATCTTTATTCAATTAAGCGAAATATTCTATTAGGGTACGTCCGGGGAAGTACGGACGGACGTATAAATACGGACACTGCCGGGCGTAAATGTTTCTTAACTTATAGATGCATACAAGTTGTCGTAGCAGATTTGGACGATTTGCAGCATTTCCCTCTGTTCCTGCGATTCCAAGTAACAATGACGTCATCATAAAAATGACGTTTTACCACATGTGCAAAGATGCACCTTTGTTGTTTCTTTGCATTTCTTGCGAACATACCACATTCTTAAGTTTGAACCATCGTGGATCAACATTCAATCGAAGGTATAATACTGAATGAAATATTGTTTGAAATACGCGAAACTATTTGTGAATATTTATTCTATTCGAAATTTATAAATATGTGAGAGTGTCATAAGAAAACAATGTTTAAAGACCCAAATAAAATCGTCCGAGTTTTCCCGATCACAATATTGCACAGTAGTTAAAAAACGGACACACGATTTGTGACTCAGTTTTTCGCCAGCTGATTAAAATAAAAAGAAAAGCATGCATAATTGTTCTAAGTAAATGATAGTTATATTCTAATTGATTAAACGATTATTTAAGTAAAAATAAGCTTATTAAATCCTTAGTTATATTCTAATTGATTAAACGATTATTTAAGTAAAAATAAGCTTATTAAATCCTTTTAAAATATATAAAGGGCAGTCCAAAATCATTTCAATAAAAATATTCAAAGAGATCCATTAAGATTACGCATATATTGTCCGTTTAAGTGAATTGAATTCATTCAAGTTCACATCTTTTATTTAAGTTAGGGTTTCCAAAAGAAGCTTTATGAACGTGCATGTAAAACATCTGTGTACCATTAAGAATATTTCTATTGTTAGACCCATGGTAATGTAAGTAAAATGATGATGGGGATTGCGATTATTTGATATTATCCCTCTTACCGAGTGTTCTTTGATGTTTTAGGAAATGAAGAAAATCATAATTTACTCCTTACATGCTGTCGGAATGCATCACCATGGAAACCGCTCTCTGAATGTTGAGCTGGTTACTTCTGTAAACAGGAGTACAACAACCCTGCAGATCCAAACGCTATTGCAATATATGACAATAAAAATTACACTCGTTGTCGAGCTTATTTAAAGCGCTCAGAAGCTGTCATGATTTCTGAGCTGTGTCGAGAACACCTGATTGAAGGGCTGATCTTGATTAAGCCAACGTTCGAGCCAGTTTTCCGACGAGGTGGTCCTGCGCAACGTTGTAATCTTGGGTTTTACTGCAAGGACGGAAACATACTACGCGTAGAGGCAATCCTCGGGAAATATGGACATATTTATAAATGTCTCTAGTTAAAAGACACAAAACAAAAAAAAATAAACAAGACTGTTTGTAAAAATGGTAAAATTGGGTTGCGATTTAAATATGACTATGACATACTTGGCGAATTTTTTTACCTGTGTCAGTTTGTTCACTAGACCAGTCATTATTGTTTATTACAGAATTATAAAGAGTTATAATTCAAGTTCTTATTGTACATCGTGTAGCAAATAAATGTTAATTAAAAATAAGCGCGCGTTCTTGTCGCAGTCCCCATCATATGTCTCTTATTTTTAATCTATTTATGTCAG
This sequence comes from Congeria kusceri, assembly GCA_027627225.1. Lineage (NCBI taxonomy): Eukaryota > Metazoa > Mollusca > Bivalvia > Myida > Dreissenidae > Congeria > Congeria kusceri. The sequence goes on from CM051035.1 coordinate 14,876,640, forward strand.
CTTTATTGCATCTAAAATTTGGTTTCTTGGGAAAAACCAGTACTTAGTATAGTTTGAAATATTGAGAGTGATCCACAAGCTAGGATCAAACCCGGGACTTCCCGGTCATTAGGCTGATACCATATCCCCTATACTACTGATGTCGTCTCTTATAGATATGCCCAAACGGTATTTGCATACAAAGAGAGGCCAAACAATGGGATACACTCAGGAGTCGCTTGAAAAAGCTGTCAAAGCGGTCGAAAATGGCCTATCCGTGAGACAAGCATCTAGTCAGTTTAAAGTACCAAGGTCCACAATTGGCGACCGCGTATCTGGAAAGACTGCACTAATAACAACTCATGGTCGGCCTCCCGCTCTACCGGTTAATGTTGAAACCAAAATTGTCAACAGTATAAAGATGGCGGCTAAATTAGGTGTTGGGCTTAGCCGGCGGCAGATCCTTCAACGTACACATGTGCTCTGCACTAGAACAAAACTGAACTCCAGTTACCCAAATTTTCATGCAGGAAAGGACTGGTTCGAGGGTCTTAAGCGAAGGTATCCGGAATTAGTCCTCCGTAAACCAGAGAAACTAACATCTGTGCGTGCGCGCATGTTGAACCCAGAAGTTCTCAATAAATACTTCGACCAGCTTGGTGTTGTGATCTCTGAAAGTAATTTGGCTGTGCATCCAGAACGAATCTGGAACTGTGATGAAACCGGTTTCAACATGGAACATACACCTGTGAAGGTTTACGCTGACAAAGGGGAAAGATCTGTTGTCAGCAAAGTGAGTGCCAAGTCGTCGAACTTGACAGTGATGGCCTGCGTCAATGCTGCTGGGACTCGCATGCCACCTATGTTTATAACAAAAGGTAAAACGCCACGGTCCTTGCTGACATATCGAACAGAGGATGCACCAGAAGGTTCGATCTGGACGTACCAGAAGAACGGGTGGATTTCAGATGACATAGGTGAAGAATGGTTTGATAAGGTTTTTCTCAAACATTGCGGACCGGATAGGCCACAACTTCTTCTACTTGATGGTCATGGCTCCCATGAAACTCTTTCTATTATAGAAAGAGCAATTGAAGAAAACATCACTCTTCTGACATTCCCTCCGCATTGCACGCATTATCTTCAACCCATTGACCGCACTGTCTTTGGTCCGCTGAAACGTGCATTCAACGATGCATGTTCAACTTTTTTAACAGAAAATCCATTACACCAGGTCACGAAGTACACCTTTCCCAGTCTATTTGCACACGCGTGGGAAAACGCTGTAAACTATGTGAATATACAGAATGGGTTTCGGGCCTGCGGCATCGTACCTCTCAACAGAAAGGCAATACCGATTAAAGCATTCAACCCTAGTAAACTTACAAATTTGCCTGCTAGTCCGCATACTTGTTCGAATCCTTACCCAGTGTCGCCACTAAGTGACGAAGCACTACCTACATCATCTGACCATCCTGGGACCATGGCAATTAATTTGCCTTTCTCTACTTTGAATGATGTTGACGCTACAGGATTGACCCTCAACGCAAGCTTCGAGTCGGAGTTGAGCTTTGAGGTCGGTACACCCATTCTAGATTTGGGCGATCCACAGCAACTACTAGACCTGTTGTCGGGTGGCGGATATTCACCGGAGGAGGCGGAAAATATCGATGCTGGCGAAACAGACGATCTGACAGTGTGCAGCATCATCGATTCCCTGTTCCTTCCACCTTCAACCACTGAAAGGTCAGTCACCCAGTCTAAACGAGAGAATTGTACCAGCCACAAGCTTTTGACCAGCGCAGAAGTGGTGCAGCAAAAGAAAATCAAGCTAGAAAAGAAACTTTGCAAAAGTAAAAGGTCTTATCCCAAGAAACAGAAGGAGCTGAAGAAAAACCAAAACTAATAGCTAATAACAAACGTTAGCCTAACTAGGACATTAATTAAATTGTTTTATAGTGTTTTAATGTGTACCATCGTCTTTGTTCGGTACTGACAGTGTGTTTATATTTCAAATATAAAACTAATAGGGCCTAGCAAATAATGAACTGTCCGTATTTTCCCTATCAAAAATGCAATGTCCGTATTTCCACCCTATTGTGTCCGTATTTTTCCTGTGCCGTCCAATTATACCGTTTTACACTGTGGTTAAATAAAGCACTGTTCCTCATTGTAGAGGTTCAAATTCTATCAATTATGACGGTAATATCCGAGGAAAAGTCTTCACAAATGCATTATTTCATTACTGGTTCCCGGCATTTTCGTTTTTTACTGAGCATTACCTGTCATCCTAACGGGTTGCAAAAATCGTCCGTATTTCCCCGGACGTACCCTATCCGATATTCAATTAAGTGGACTCTACTGTATCGTGAATGAACCAGTCATACCGCCCCATGTTTTTACCAGTGGTTAATATCATTAATATTATATCAATTTATCAGCCAAATTGAACAAATAAACAATGTACAAAAATTATTTCGGGAATGAATTAAAATTATTTTGTATCAGACGTGTATAGTTATTCTTAAGTAATATGCCCATCTTGGAAGTTATCTATGCATAATACATACACATTTCGGAGTCAGTTAATCATTTATACTGTGTATCCTAATGAAAAGTCATCATCAGAGAACATTCAGAACATTTAAAATAATGATGACTCACTTTTGATAACACAAACATAAACTTTCATTAGACTATGGTGATTTCAAATTATATTCGATAGGAATATGATTTATCAAGAGTTTCTGTGCATAATTGGTATCATTGCAAATAATTTATTAATGCTACGCTAATGAAGTAAAAATAAAAAGAATAACATCTCGACGTATTCTGAGACTTATTTCACCACATTTTATTTTATTTCTAAGATACATTTTCATAGGTTGATTAACATCTATTGGAGAAATGGATAGAAATGTGCAATTCTGAATAATTCTTAACGTCTCTGTTCTTGAACGCAACCGCAATTCAATTTCAAATTAACATGAACGGTATGTTTATAAACATAAATTCCCCATTTACTGAAGTATTCACTCTTATTATTCTCTGGATACTAATTGATGCATGTATATTATAACAGTTATACACCGGTTGCTAAACGCAGGCTATTTTTAGAATGAGCGTGAGCGTGTTGAACTCGCTAGAATCAATTGTTATTTATAGAGCATGCAGCTAGGCTAAAGAAAATAATGGATTAATTCTGGGAATGAATATAATATTCATTTTATGGGATACAATGAGAAAATATAATTATGCTTAGTTGTATGTAATGGCTTATGTAAACATTTATGTACATTTTTATACCCAAAAGTATGCAACAGTTGCTTTTATACATTAAACCATTGTTGTAAGTTTGCATTCCCTAAAATTAGAAAATTTGCCATATTCTATTGGCATTTAATTTTTCCGCTGCATAATTACCATAAATGCCCTTATTGACGCCCATGCCCTAATAGACGCGCATGGGGTACTTTTTGGTCCCTGAATATTTTTTGTTTATCTATTTTTTTTTTAACATTAACGAAAAACTAAAGTTAATTTCGATAGAAACTATTAAATAGACCGCCATATTTATGTGTCTGGAATTTCCTGTATATAAATAAACCTATGCCGCTTACACGCAACCATATGTGACGCAAGTGAATGGGACCACAAAAATTCATTACAGTATGAATATTTATTATAACAACATGTAATAACAGTTTGCGCATGGAAAGCAAGTTTCACGCTTCCCACATGGAGGTTTCAACAACAAGTGCTGTCAAAAGCAGTCAACCAGAATGTACCATTGTGCGTAACGTCGTGCAAGTGATATTAATTTAGACAGTACCATCGTGTATTTTCTTGTGCAGACAAAGCCCATCGGCCGTATTTAGATTATACTAATGTGCATTACTTCATTGGAAAGTGCGCATAGATGAAAACTTGAATTCTGGATTATGGCAGAATAAACAAACAATGGCTCAATTTAAACTTGCAGGGGTCCTAAAATGACATGCGCCCTGCGCGTCAAAAGGGACATTTATGGTATCGCAAGAAATCTAGGTCAAAAGTGATTGTAGACAACTACACCAAAAAATTGACTATTTTTCTAGGTTAACTACAGAAGTAGTCTGGACAGGCATCTGTACTGCACCTGTCAATTGACATATCAACAACAGAAAGATATCAGTCTGATGTGGGTCATTTATCTGATGTCAGAGGTAATCTCTGTCATTTTCAGTACTCAGGTGAGTGCTTTGTTGTTTGTTATTGATGGTAAATGATTTTTATGATTGGTGTAGCAAATGAACGATGAAAAGTTGGGACTTTGTTCCAGACCGGGAATCGAACCCTGGACCTTCTGTCTCAAGTCCAGTACTTAACACCACCAGCCAACAGAGGCATCCCTAATATTTTACCTAATATTCTCTATTTACAGCTTCATGCATATTAATCGGTTAGATGCAGAGGCTGTCAACATCAGCACAGAATATAAACTTACACCTTGAGAAAAATACTAAATATTATATTCAAAATAATATGGATAATTTACCTTTAATTTACCATTTAAGATTTTATTACCCCAAGGTGTAACCTACCCTTGTTTGTATGGACGCGTTCCTCTCTGTTGAAGCGTTTACAGGAAACGTGTCTTTTCCCAGAAGCGAGTTCCCAGTTGCACTTTTGCCATGGCCAGGAAGTCCAAGGAGGAGAATTCTTAGATCTAATAATGACAGTAACTTGACTTATTTTGCACTGTTTATCAATTATATTTGTGCATAATTAATTATTTAAGACAAGGGGGCCAGTAAGACAAGATGCTCTACTGGTCCTAGGCCTACTTGTAGACAGACACATCACTTTTTATACCCCCCCCCCCCCCCTTCGAAGGAGTGAGGGTATATTGCTTTGCACATGTCTGTCGGTAGGTCTGCAGTTGGTCCGATGGTCGGTCTGTCCGTAGACCATTTTGTTTCCCCACGATATCTTGAGAACACTTTGACCTACTATCATTTAAGTTGGTTTGCTGATTACTTGGGAGGAAAGGAAGATGCCTAGTGATTTCGAGGTCAACAGGTCAAAGGTCAAGTCCACCTTTGCTAAAAATAGAAAAACGGTTTCCGCTAAATAACTTGAGAACGGATCAAGATATTTTACTGAAACTTCATACATAGATACCTTATATTGAGACATCGCTTGGGGTTGCATATGGGGTGGATGGGGTCAAGGTCAAGGCCACCATTACTAAAAATAGAAAAACTGTTTCCGCTCATTAACTTGAGTACGCATCAAGATATTTAATTGAAACTTCATACATAGATACCTTATATTGAGACCTCACTTGGGATTGCATATGGGGTGGGGGGGGGTCAGGTCGAGGTCGCCGTAACTAAAAATGGAAAAACGGTCTCCGCTAAATAACTTGAGAGCGCTTCGAGAGATTTAAAAAAAAAACATGCATGGATACATTATATTCAGACCTTGATTGGGATTGCGTATGGGATGGGTGGGGTGTTAGTCACCGTTATTTAAAATACAAAAAACGGTTTCCCCTCAATAACTTGAGAATGCATCGATATATTTAAATGAAACTTCATACATATATACCTTATATCGAGACCTCGCATGGGATTGGGTTGGTTGGGGTGAGGTCAAGTTTTCCATTTCTAAAAATAGAAAAATGGTTTCCACTCAATAACTAAAGAATGCATCAAGATATTTGAATGAAACTTTATACATAGATACCTTGTATCAAGACCACACTTGGGATTGCATGTGGGGTGGGTGAGATCAAGGTCAAGGTCAGTGTTACTAAAAATACGAAAACGGTTTATGCTCAATAATTATGCCCCCCATCAAAGAAGTGGGGGTATATTGCTTTGCACCTGTCCGTTGGTCGGTCTGTCCGTAGGCCATTTGGTTTCTGCACGATATCTAGAGAACACTTTGACCTGCGATCATTTAAGTTGTATTGCTGGTTACTTGGGAGGTAAGGAAGACCCGTATTGATTTTGAGGTCAACAGGTCAAAGGTTAAGGTGACAGAGGCTTGTAACATGAAAATTGTTTCCTCTGTAGAACATTTCGTTTCCGCATAATATGTAGAATACGCTTTGACCTACGATCATCCAAGTTGGTATGCTGGTTACTCTGGAGGAAAGGAAGACACCTATCAATTCTGAGGTGAACATGTCTAAGGTCAAGGTCACAGGAGCTTGTTACATGAAAACTGTTTTCTCTCAAGACCATTTTGTTTCCGCAGGATATCAAGAGATGTTTTGACCTATTTGATGTTTAAATCAAACAGAAAACATGTATCCTTATATTATAGAATGTAAAAATAAATCCATAATTATACTCTTTCTTTCATGTTTTTATCTACTTTCTAAAGCATCAACTTTAATTTCCTCCCAATGTGTTAGTGTGCACATACAATATTAAAAAAATTCTTAACAATTGCACATATTCACAACTTGGCTGCAAGTCATGGGACATGCATGTTTTACAAACATCTCTTGTTTAAACAGGAACATACCAAATATAAAAGGCTTAGGTCTTTTAAGTTCAAGTAATTTTGGACAAGACGCTTTTTAGCTGACTTGTGCACAACGTGCTCATGGTGAGCTTTTAGGATTGCCTTTTGTCCGTCGTTCGTCATGCGTCGTCCGTCATGTGTCAACATTTTCATTCAAAGAACATCTCCTCCTAAACTGTTGGACAGATTTTCACCAAACTTCAAAGAAATGATCCTTGGGTGACCCTCTTTCAAAATTGTTCAAATCATTCTGGTCCGCTGCAGATGTAGGTCACAAGAGCTAAAAATAGATTTAAAAACAGAAAACTTTAGAAATCTTCTTTTCTGAAACCACAAGGCTTGGAACTTTCATATTTGAGATGTGACATCCTCTAGAAGTCCTCTACATTAATTGCTCAAACTATGCCCCGGGGGTCAAAACTGGCTACGCCCCGGGGGTCACATGTTTTATATGGACTTGTATATAAAACTTTCTTTTAAAATCTTCTCTGAAACTGCAAGGCCTAGAGGTTTCATATTTGGTATGTAACATTATATAGTGGTCCTCTACAAAGATTTTTCAAATGATGCCCCTGAGCTCAAAACTGGCCACATCCCGGGGGTCACATGGTTTATATAGTCTTGAATAGCAAAATGACTTTAAAAATCTTCTCCTCTAAAACCGCAAGGCCCAGAGGTTTCATATTTGGAATATAACATTGTATAGTTGTCCTCTACAAAGATTGCTCAAATGATGCCCCTGGGGTCAAAACTGGTCACACCCGGGGGGTCACATGGTTTATATAGACTTGAATAGAAAATTACTTTAAAAATCTTCTATTGAAACCGCAAGGCCCAGAGGTTTCATATTTGGTATGTAACATTGTATAGTGGTCCTCTACAAAGATTGGTCAAATGATGCATTGGGGTCAAAATTGGCCACACCTCGGAGGTCACATGGTTTATATAGACTTGAAAAGCAAAATGATTTTAAAAATCTTCTCGTCTGATACCGCAGGACCCAAAGGTTTCATAATTGGTATGTAACATTGTATAGTGGTCCGCTACAAAGATTGTTCAAATGATGCCCCTGGGGTCAGAACTGGTCACACCCTGGGGCCCACATGGTTTATATAGACTTAAATAGCAAAATGATCTTTTTCTGTGAAACTGCAAGGCTTAGAGGTTTGATATTTGGTATGTAACATTATATAGTGGTCCTCTACAAAGATTGTTCAAATGATGCCCCTGAGGTCAAACCTGGTCACACCCTGGGGCCCACATTGTTTATATAGATTTAAATAGCAAAATGATTTTTATAATCTTTTTCTGTGAAACTGCAAGGCTTAGAGGTTTGATATTTGGTATGTAACATTATATAGTGGTCCTCTACAAAGATTTTTCAAATGATGCCCCTGAGGTCAAAACTTGCCACACCCCGGGGGTCACATGGTTATATAGACTTGAATAGCAAAATGACTTTAAAACTCTTCTCCTCTAAAACCGCAAGGCCCAGAGGTTTCATATTTGGAATATAACATTGTATAGTGGTCCTCTACAAAGATTGCTCAAATGATGCCCCTGGGGTTAAAACTAGCCACACCTGGTGGGTCACATGGTTTATACAGACTTGAATAGCAAAATTACTTTAAAAATCTTCTCCTGAAACCGCAAGGCCCAGAGGTTTCATATTTGGTATTTAATATTGTAAAGTGGTCCTCTACAAAGATTGGTCAAATGATGCCCCCTGGGGTCAAAACTGGCCACACCCCAGAGGTCACATGGTTTATATAGACTTGAAAAGCAAAATGACTAAAAATCTCCTCTGAAACCGCAGGGCCCAAAGGTTTCATATTTGGTATGTAACATTGTATAGTGGTCCTCTACAAAGATTGTTGAAATGATGCCTCTGGGGTCAAAACTGGCCACATCCTGGGGCTCACATGGTTTATATAGACTTAAATAGCAATATGATTTAAAAAATCTGTTTCTGTGAAACTGAAAGGCTTAGAGGTTTTGATATTTGGTATGTAACATTATATAGTGGTCCTCTACAAAAAATTGTCAAATGATGCCCCTGGTGTCAAAACTGGCCACACCCGAGGGGTCACATGGTTTATATAGAGTCAAATTGCAACATGACTTTAAAAATCTTCTCCTCTGAAAACGCATGGCCCCAAGGTTTCATATTTGGTATTTAACATTGTATAGTGGTTCTCTACAAAGATTGTTCAAATGATGCCTCTGGGGTCAAAACTGGTCACACCCTGGGGCTCACATGGTTTATACAGACTTAAATAGCAATATAATTTTAAAAATCTTTTTCTGTGAAACTGCAAGTCTTAGAAGTTTGATTTTTGTTATGTATCATTATATAGTGGTCCTCTACAAAGATTGTTCAAATGATGCCCCTTGGGTTAAAACTGGCCACACCTGGTCGGTTTATATAGTCTTGAATAGCAAAATTACTTTAAAAATCTTCTCCTGAAACCGCAAGGCCCAGAGGTTTCTTATTTGGTATGTAACATTGTATAGTGGTCCTCTACAAAGATTGGTCAAATGATGGCCCTGGGGTTAAAACTGGCCACACCCCCGAGGTCACATGGTTTATATAGACTTGAAAAGCAAAATTACTTCAAAAATCTTCTCATCTTAAACCGCAGGGCCCAAAGGTTTCATATTTGGTATGTAACATTGTATAGTGGTCCTCTACAAAGATTGTTTAAATTATGCCTCTGGGGTCAAAACTGGTCACACCCTGGGGCTCACATGGTTTATATAGACTTAAAGAGCAAAATGATTTTTAAAATCTTTTTGTATGAAATTGCAAGGCTTAGAGGTTTGATATTTGGTATGTAACATTATATGGTGGTCCTCTACAAAGATTTTTCAAATGATGCCTCTGGGCGCAAAACTGGTCACACCCAGGGGCTCACATGGTTTATATAGACTTAAATAGCAAAATGACTTCAAAACATTTCTCCTGAATGTTCAAGGCCTAGAGGTTTTATATTTGGTATGTAACATTGTGTAGTAATCCTCTATTAAGATTGTTAAAATGATGCCCCTTGGTTCAAAGCTGGTCACACCCAGGGGCTCACATGGTTTATATAGAGGTAAATGGCAAAATGATTTAAAAATTCTTCTCTGAAATCACAAGGCCCAGAGGTTTCATATTTGGTTAAAACATTATATTGAGACCTCAATTGGAATTGCATATGGGATGGGTGGGGTCAGGGTCAAGGTCAATGGTACTAAAAGTAGAAAAATGGTTTCCGCTTAATAACTTTAGAATACATTGAGATATTTTTATGAAACTTAATACATAGATACCTTATATTGACACCTCGCATGGGATTGCATATGGGGTGAGAGAGATCAAGGTCACTGTTACTAAATATTGAAAAATGGTTTCCGCTCAATATCTTGAGAATGCATTGTGATATTTTAATGAAACTGAATACATATATACATTATTTTTAGATCTCGATTGGGATTGCATATAGGGTGGGTGGGGTCAAGGTCAAGGTCACCTTATTAAATATAGAAAAATGGTTTCCGCTGAATATCTTGAGAATGCTTTGAGCTACTTTAATGAAACTTAATACATAAGTACCTTTACATATGTGGTGGGTGGGGTCAAGGTCAAGGTCACTGTTACTAAAAATAGAAAAGCAGTTTTCGCTCAATAACTTGAAAACCAATTGAGATATATTAATGAAACTTCATGCCTAGAAGTGATTTTATTTTTTGAATTCTTACAACTGCCTGTGCCTTTGAAATAGGGGAATTTTAGCGTGACAAACCTCAAACAGGGGAAAATAGTAAATATTTTTATATTCTAAATTGTCAACTGTGAACATTTTATATTTGATTTTTGTACTGATATATTTAACTTTTTATACTGCAGTGACTGTGTGCACACCTTTCACACATGATCATTAGATGATATGATTCTTAAAGATACATAATTCTTGTATAATAGGCAAAAGGACTTACGGATGGTAGTAAGTGTTTCTCTCCTGATGATATCTCTGGAGTTTCATTATTCCTATATTAAAGTTGCACCAACAAATGTAAAACTGATATCAATTAGAGTTACTTGATTGTCACAGCAAATGTTTATTTAAATTTTACAATATTTGAATGATAAACACAAGAGTCAGATTTCTAAGGGCAATTGCATAGTCGCAATGCTTGTTTTATGGCCCCTGACTTTGTCAACCTATAGTTCACGAACTTCATCTGTGAGTTGTCTTTGATGGTGGGAATCCTAAAATTGGCATCTAGATGACCTTGGGTTAGCCTGTTTCTCTTCTTAGTATGTATGGTGGCTATTAGAGAGAAACTTTTTACCCTATAATTTGGCTATGAAAATGTGGTGCACATTAAACATTTGAACAGTGAAAAAAATTTAGGTGTTTTTTTTCTATGAAAAATCGTAATATATTCATTATGTTTTGTTCATAATTCATTCATAATGATTTTTATAAACATAAACATTGCATTATAATAAATTGCAAAAAAAAATCTGATTAGAACAGACAATAAAATCCTTTAAAAACGTGATTCGAATTATATAACGTTTTAAAACTAAAGAATTACAGCGTTACATCATCAATTAACCGGGCCTCCAAATCTGCAAGCCGTTAGAAACACCCATAGCAACGGTGTCGGTTTTACTTCAAATGGCTTTGATTGACAGCCAATTTTGCAGCTATTGTCTAGCAGTTTGTACCTGTCGGTGTCAAAAAGCATCGCTTGATGCTACTTAGTACTGTACCTGAACAAAGCAAGTGCTGTTGATACAGCATTAATGCATAAGCGTTTGAAAAGAAATATCAAGGCAATAACAATTTCAAAGGTTTGTTTTGTTGCATTGGATAAATTTGATATTTAATTTCTGGGTGACGTTCTATACATTGTCTGGATTATTTAGAGGATTTTATTATATTTTGATTATAAATACGTGTTTCATGCATAAGGTAATTAATTTAAAATTTACTTAATGTAAATTACGTTTTGATTAAATTAGTGTAATATTACAGAATATCAACATTCAACAAAAGTGGACAAAAGAAGTGCAATATAACATCAACATACATGGCAAAATCAGCTGCAAATTGTTACCACATTTTAACCCTGAAATTTTGCTTCTAAAATCGGGTCTGCGTTATACACCGAAGTACCAGAACTGTTTTTATCGATGTATCAAACGCTGATTTTTGGTCTATTTGCAACCTAATATCGTGTGTAACAAAGGAATAAAGTTTCATCAAATTTTGATTGAAATACCAACCCAGTCTGAGAGGAAAATGTTTCTTATTTTGGGGAATAAATGGGTCATTTTAGGGGAAAAATTTAGGTTTTTTGGCAAGGGGAAACTGCTGTTATTCGGCAGTAAAAATAGGCACAAAAAATCACTGCATAGATATCATGTTTAAGTTTGTTCCCATGTTAAGTCCATAGGCCTTGGGAGGCCATTTTTAGCCAAGGGGCATTATTTTGGTATACAAATATATGACAATGCTTAATACCAAATATCAAAGGCCTAAACCCTAGACAAGAAGATTTTTAGGGTAGTATGAACTCGTCAGACACTAGACATAAACAGGCAATACACTGGGACTACACTGAGATTATAAATGTATGACTATAATGTAAATATAGTATGTCCATGTTTAAAACATGGTTTGACCACATATAGAAAATAAAACATTGCCAAATAAAGACTTCAGACTCTCATATAACCCTGTTATTCCCATGTTGTGGGAATGATCTGGGATTGATTTGACCATGGTTCCACAAGGTCATGTATGTAACATCGTTTAGTGGTCCTTTACAAAGTTTGTTCAATTTATGACCCTGGGGTCAAATCGGGTGGCACCCACGGGGTCACATGCGTTATATAGACATAAATAGCAAAGTTACTTTAAGAATCTTTACCTGAAACTGCGAAACCCAGAGGTTTGTTCAAGATTGATCATAATCATGAGATAAAAATAAACCTTGCCTCCCGGATGCAAATTCCTATTTGGTGACAAGGTCTCAGGTGAGCATCCTAGGGCCCTCAGGCCCTTTTGTTAGCTGTTGCTACCTACATGTGGAGCAGACTGGAACGATTTGAACAATTTCGAAAGAGGGTCATGAAAGGATCATTCCTGTGAAGTTTGACGACGGATGACGGACAAATGGAAATTCTAAAAGCTCACCATTTGCACGTTGTGCTCAGGTGAGCTAAAAATGTGAATGGGTATTATCACTCATTTATATTGCCTAGATGGGACCGCGCAGCTCATTACCACAGATATGATTCTGATAAAAGTCTTTAGCCTTTTGTACAATCTCTTTTGTAAATTTGTTTTGGAAGTATGGTGTTGATGCTTTGGCATTGGCTGTATCCACTGCCGTTAAAATATTCCAAACCATTTCTTCTTTAAGATCTTCGGAGGCTGTGTTATCAATAAACAACAGTTTATCATTACAGCGTTTTCTAAGTTGTTCCAATGCTTTTTGTCCCGGATCTTCAGGCTTGTTTTTCCCTCCATTTATGAATTGTATCATTTTCGCTTTGGTTGTAAAGTGAGTAAAGATGACAAATGCATATTCATAAATGCCTTTTCCAAAACTTTTTAAGAACATCTGCACAGTGTTTACCAATTCCTTAGAAAACCGACCTGGATTCATCACTAAGCAGATAGCATTGAAGCCCGGCAATGTCAACCCTATACACTTGCCTATTTGTTCAAACACTAATTTGTCATCGCAGGAAGTGTAAAAAAATCCAGGAATGTCCACAACTTCTATTCTTCTTCCAAATCTTTGTTGTATCTGCAATAAATTGGTAACTATTTAACTAGTGTTACATCACTGTAGCTTTTCAACTTCAAATAGGAAAGTCCTTGCCAAACACACACATTTTTATTGTCGTAAAAGTAGCTACTGCAGTTAGCATGCAAACAATTAGATATAATAGCTATACACATATACACTTTGATTGTTATGCAAAATGTAATGCAAGTTATACTTTTGTGCCGGAGAAAAAGTGTTAAATTACTGGGTGGCCTGCATGTAGCTTTAATAATGGCTCAAGAACCTGAAAATATTAGCACCTTTTGAATTTTCAAATAAAACCACAAAGTAGTTTATGTCCTAAGTTGTATCCAGTTGTGTATGATGCATTACTATGTTAACATGTTCTTATAAAGTGGAAATCTGTATACCCAACAATTGGGTAACCAACTGTGTTTTAAGTCAAATACCCATTAAATACTATAGTAGAAATGCCCAATAAGTGCCCATTTGTAAGATCACATTCTTATACCCAAGAAGCAAGTAACCAACAATGTTTTAGTCTGATACCCAGCAAATGACCAATCATAGGTGTATCCGTCCGTCCGACCAAGGTTAACATTTTTAATAAATTCCAATATCTTTAATACTATCAAAGGTATTTTATTGAAACTTACAATACTTCTTTACTATCAACATCTCCACCAGGAAAAGCAAGCCCCATAACTCTGTTTTGTATTTTGACAGATAAATGCAAATTTTTAACTAAGAAGGTTTAGTTAAAGTTTTTTATAAAATCTAATAGCTTGAATGGTATCAAAGGTATTTACTTGAAACTTAAAATGCTTCTTTACTGTCAATGTCTCCACCAGAGAAGTAACCCTGATACTTCTGTTTTGTCATTTGACAGATTTATGTCCCTTTTTAACTTAGAAATTTTGGTTAAAGTTTTTCATAAGTTTATTCAGAGTAGCCATTTTGACTGAAATAAAAAGCTTACATTTTTCATTCACTTTTATATACAAAGATTCATTTGATGTCAATGTGGCAATTACTGAAAGGACATAATTATTTCACCTGATAGTAATATCACTTGTTATTGCTGTTTTAGTTTTAGAATATTTTTTTTTTTTTTTTTTTTTTTCTGATTCTCACTATTTATTCGTTTACAAGTACATATATATATATATACAAAGAATACAATATACATGGCAATACATAGCAACATATACTTGGTTTAATCCACTATAATATATGCTATGACATGTATAGAATTTATGTAGTAGAGAATCAATAAATGCATAAATACAGGAGAACAACAAAAGGAAAAAAGAAAAAAACAACATGGTAAATGTTACAGCATTTTTATCCATCAAAATATATCAATGCTGATTGAGGGGAGTGGGTGTATAAAATAAACAATAACAGTTAATATTTTAACATTAATAAATGTATTAATTTCGGCTGCAAAATAATTTTAAAATGTTCATACAGCCCTTTCTTTCTTCAGACAGGTTAGTTTTTTCAATAATTGTGCATGATAAGTTTAGAAGTCTTTTTAAACCTTCTAATGCGGGGATGGTGTTTCTTCGTTTACAAAGAAAAATGTAATGCTTTATCTCTAGACAAAATAGATTATAGGCTTTTTTTACGTGAGCCTAAGATGAATGATTTAGAATTCATTGCAAATTCAGCATCAATTTGATAAACAATATTGTTTACATTGGATAAGAACGCTTGAACGATTGTGCAATCCCAGAAAAGATGTATAAGTGTTTCTGGTTCAGTTTTGCAAAAAGTACATTTGTCACACTCAACTATTTTCATTTTGGTAAGAAGGCTGTTGCAACCTAATATATTATGAGTTATCCTAATTTGGAACCATTGTAAGTAAGAATCTTGTGTGACATCAAATATCCAACTATGTAAAAACTTCCATTCGGGTTCATGAATGTTAAAAATACTATTCCACTTTTCACGACATGAAGGAATTTCTGGATTGTTGATGAAAGTTTTATATATAACAGCATTACCTTTTGTACACATAATTAATGACTTAATATAGCTTGGTATTAAGGGGAAACATGTATCTATTATTTCTGTGTTGTCGGCAATATGAAGAGATTTTAAATAGACTTTAATAGATTTTGTAATACATTCATATTGCAGGAAATTCACTGAAGTTCCAATTCTCTTGCTAAATTCCGATCTATCTAGAAATGACTTATCATTTTTCTTAAGATCTTTAACATAATGAATTCCTCGATCATACCAAGCTTTGACAAAGATTGGTTCATTACCAACCAACAACTTGTGATTATAAAACATAGGTAATCCTAAAAACTCGGTTATAGTAGTTATAACATATTTATCAATAAAATACATGTATGACTGAAATACATCTGCCCAAAATGGGTTTTTACATTGTTGTAGAATATTTTGAACATAGACCTTACCAAAATTGAATAAGTGGTTAATATTTACAATATTATTGCAAACTAAAATACACCACTTGCTATCGGCACCTGGTATTAAACGCTTAAGCCAGGTTAATTTGATGCTATTCATGTATGCAACAACATCGAGCATTTTCAATCCACCATCAGTATAATCTTTGACTAGAACTTTACTTTTTATTCTTGTTTTACCTTGCCAGACAAAATCATAAAAAAGACTATTAAGTTTATGCAAAAATTGTGTATTTGGTCTTGATAGGGTAGCAAACAAATTAGTTAAGTGTGGCAGTAACAATGATTTAATAACTGTTATTCTACCTATGGGTGTAAGTTCTCTTTTATTCCATGACTTTATACAATTACTTATTGTATCAATTTTGTCTTCGAAATTTAATGATATCATTTTATCTAGGTCAACATCAAAGTTAATTCCAAGTAATCTGAAACAAGTATTTCCCCAATTGAGCTTCCATTTTGTTTTTATTGACCGTGTACTATATTTTAATGCACCAATCCAAATAACATGTGTTTTTTCAAAGTTAACCTTTAGTCCAGAAATCAAAGAAAAATCTTGTAGAATATCGAAAGTAGATTTGAGAGAGGCTTCACTTCCATCCAATAGTAAAGATGTGTCATCAGCAAATTGAGAGATTTTATATTCAACGCCTTTAATAAAAATTCCTTTTACATTTTTACTTATTCTTATTTTTGCAGCTAGTATTTCGGCACAGAGAATGAATAAGTAGGGGCTAATGGGGTCTCCTTGACGACAACCGCGTTGTACTTCAAAGAAATTAGTTAAAAATCCATTCAGCTGAACTGCTGTTAAAATTTCTGTATAAAACAACTTTATCCATTTCATGAATGAAGGACCAAAGTTAAAAAATAATAAAGTGTTATTAATAAAATCAAAAGATAATGTGTCGAAGGCCTTTTCAAAATCTATCATCATTAATAGTCCCGGAATATTATATTTTTCAGTATGATTCATTATGTCATAGATAAGACGTATGTTTTCACCAATAAACCTCCCTTTAACAAATCCTGTTTGGTCTTTATTCACTAATATATCTAAAACCGATTTAAGACGATGAGCAATTGAACCTGAAGCTAATTTGTATATAGTATTCAAAAGAGTTATAGGTCGCCAGTTTCTTAAAAACTGTTTTGGTTTATCTTGTTTTGGAATGCAGGTAATAATACCTTGTTTTTGTGTCACTGATAGTTCACCATTAGTAAATGCAAAATTTAGGGACCTAACTACAAAATGGCCAATTTTATTCCAAAAAACTTTAAAGAAATTTGTTGTAAAGCCATCCGACCCAGGACTCTTATCATTTTGCATAAGTTTAAGAGTATTTGAAACTTCTGGATATGTGAGAAGGCCTTCTAATAAATTTGACTGGTCGCTGTTTAGTTTAGGAATATGAGAATATTCTAAAAAGTTAGGGATATCAATATTGTGGTTATTGTTCACTTTAGAGTATAAATTTTTGTAAAAACACTCAGTTTGTTTTAAAATTTCGTTTTGATTATATATATAATTTCCATTGCTTGTTTCTAGAAATGGTATAACTTTGTTCATGCAATAATGTCTTTCAAGGCTACAAAATAGCTTTGTTGGCTTTTCTCCATGTCAATCCACTCTGCCCTTGACCTTATAACATGGCCTTTGATTTTTTCATCTCGAATATTTTGTAGCTCCGTTTGCATTTCGAGAAGTATTGATTTGTTTTGGTCATTTATATTAGTTTCTATTTTGTCAATCTCTTCTAGTAAAGTTTGTTCTCTATCCCTCCTAGTTTTATTTTTATAAGATGCATAAGATATTGTTTTGCCCCGAATTTCCAAAAGAAGAGTTTCTAAAAAAAGTTTATCATTGATTAAAAACTGCATATCCTGATCATTTACAATATTAATGTTATCAAAATTATAAACCGGTAAGGCATACTCTTTCTTAACTTCTTCAATTTTTTGGTTTATACAGTTTAAATAATCTCTGTCCAATAAGAGTGAGTTGTTAAATTTCCAAAGACCTTTTCCATGTTTGATATCTTGTAAGAATAGATTTAAAGTTATTACCGAGTGATCTGATCGGTAACTACTACCAATATTACAGCTTCTCACATGTGGCAATAAATCTTCAGTAATAAGGAAGAAATCTAACCTTGCTTGTTGAATAGGATTTGTTCTGCGCCATGAAAATTTCTTGATATTGCCATTTAATTCTCTGAAAGGATCACATAAATGTTTTTGTTGGATAAGATCGAGAATAAATTTCCTAGCGTTTTTGTTATTGTTACAAGATTTATAATTATCATAGTCAAGTTCAGTGTTAAGCACTAGATTAAAATCTCCACACCAAATGAGTGATTCATTTCCAATTGAATCTGTGATTTCAAAAATGTTTTGAAAAAAATCAGGACAATCTGTATTTGGCCCATAAACATTAATAAGGGTAAATTGTCTTGATTGGTAAGTTATGTCCAACACAACATAATTGCCATAAGTATCACAAAAAGATTGAGAAACTTTAATATCTAAACCCTTTTTAAACATAATACCTACGCCTCGGGCATTGGACTTGCCGTAACTAAAATATACTTGAGAGTTCCATAACGAGTACAAATGCTTTTCCATATTAGAAGTAAAATGCACATCTTGTAAACAATATATATCAGCATTTTTTTCTCCTAAAAAATTAAAAACATCAATTCTTTTATGAATATTATTTAAGCCTTTACAATTGTATGAGATAATGTTACATGAGGTCATTATGATAAATGTTTAATAATGTTTTCATACAGTTTTTCACTGAGCGCCTCATAAACCATTCTCTGCAGGTGTCAGCCATACTTTGATACATATAACATATATTTGTCCACTCAACAACAAAGACTACTGAGATAGTTTGATAATGCCCACTGTAACAAACAAACTGATTGAAAAAAAAACAAGATAATGATAGAGGTATGTACAACAACATGGCTATCATACAATTACTTTCAAATACAGAGGAAACAACGCACAAAATATTAATTAAATGACCTTATAAACATACCTACCATTTACATCGCAGTTTTATTTAAAGTAAATTATATATTATATGAACTTTCTTGTTTATCCTAAAAAGAACACACTAAATCATTGGGATACACACAAAAAGAGTGCAGTTCCCACAATAGAAAGAACGACAAAAGCACAGATAATGAGACGGATATTTCACACCACAACGTACATACACACATTTTAAAGACATTAACAATCATGCAAACCTTTACACAAAAAGAGCGGACGAACCTCACAAGAAGACCGGTGTGTCAACAAGTGAAGGTATATGTATAAGAAAATATTCTTAAGACAAGTATTTTCAATGTTCAAAGTAACATCTATGGGAATACAAGTAGTTTCATTTCTAAATCGTAATAAAAAGGGGTTTATTATAGTTGAAAAAATCACCTAAAATCAATCTTTAATAATACATTAGCAGCTATGACTATTCTTTAAAAAGGCAATAATTTACATGCCTTCCACATGATAATAATCTAAAGTCCAGTTAGAGTTTAGGATTAGAGACAAATGCAGCTCTTATCATAAAAACACTATGGTAATTTTCACACGTCCATGCTTTTCACCACTAACTGTACTGCTAACAGTAATATCCGTTGTTATAAACTGGACAAGTCAGTTTGGCGGCCGTCCATGAAACATGTTGAACTGTATTGAAATTTGAAATTATATAATACTTTTAACAATTTACGAACAAAAAATAACTTAGTAAGTTTCTGTTTACTAATAAGTAAATTTGCATAGAAAAGCCTATCTTGCCTTTTTTAATAATTACCCATGTTTTCTCAATTTGTTAAACCAATGTATTTATTAAATTTTGATACTAGTATAGGTTTACTAGACGACCCTCGAAATTGAAAAACTTTTACGTTTACTATAACGGGATTTACCCTTGCAAAAAGCATGCATGGGATTTACTTTCTTTTTACCGGAAACTAGGCCACCAAATGTCTTTAAACTAGAACCCATGTTAGTGACATTTGTTCTAGATAAAAACAAATTGTACAAGGCTATAACCATACTTTTTAATCAATAGAGTATGTCTATATTATTTGGTATTAACAATATCACAGTTGAAAAATAAATAAATAAAATAAACTGTTGTGGACATAAACGGTTAGAATGAAAATCGATAATACACCAGTGTATTTTTAGTGTTTACATGTAAATCATTGGTGTGTGTTCGTGTGCGTGTGTGTGTGTGCGTGCGTGCGTATGTGTGTAAGTGAGCGTGCGTCTGAGTGTGTATCTGTGTACTGCATGCATCTATATATATATATATATATATATATTTTAATCTCCTGAAGTTTTGCCCTGAAACATGTTTTTAATGATATACATAAATACAGACGTCATGCATGTACCAACTATAATGTGTTTGCAAGGACAAATGAATTGTTGTATATGTAGATGAATATTTAAAAGAGTCCATGCATATGGTGAAGATTTCTGTAATCAATTTTTTGAAGAAAAAATAATGGAAACAATCACATGGTAGTTGTAAAACATTTGTGAAAAGAGATTTCAGAAAAACAACAAAACGGTATTTCATTAATGGTTGTTATCAGAAGATATAAGATATATTGTTTTACATATCTTACTAGTTAGAGTCTCAGGCTCTTATCTCCCTGGGCTTCTGGCTTCTTTGGTGTTGCCTGAAGTCACTTATTACATTGTTAATGTTATCATATATATCAAAAAGCACTCTTTCATCACTTGATGTTTGTCCCTACACATAGCCGTTGAAGTAGTAGTTTTAGAATAAATTGTTGTATGTTTGTAATTTTTTTTTTTAATCTGTTGTTGGAAAGAAATTGTTGTAAGCATCTGTAGATTAATACAATCGGTATCCATCTATGTTTTCTGTATGCGTTCCTTTTATTCTTTACAACATACCTTCCTTTCATACTCATATGTAACAGATACTGGGCTCATTTCTTCATGAAATCCTTGTTCTCTTGTGATACCTAGGAGCGAGTTCCCAGTTGCACTTTTGCCATGGCCAGTATGTCCGACAAGAAGTATTCTTAGATCTGCATAAAATATAATAACTTATTTATATCATCTGGTAATTAATGACATACATAATTATACGCCCATTTGAAAATGGGTTGTATTATGGGAACACCCGAGCAGACGGGCAGGTTGGTGGGTGAGTTTTGGGCGAACAGATTTGTTGGTGTTCTTTTGGTGGGCAATCTTTGTCCGGAGCATAACTTGGTCCAGCATGGATGGATTTTCAAATAACTTGGCAGAATTGATAAGCATGATGAGATGAAGAGACGCACACAAGAACCTGGTCCTGAGGTCAAAGGTCAAGGTCACAATTCAAGGTCAAATGTCAAATATGTGAAATCAATCTGGAGCATATCTTTGTCAAACATAGATGGATTTTAAAATATCATGGCAGAAGTGATTAGCATGGTGAGGCGGAATGTCATATACAAGAACCAGGTCCGTAGGTCCAAGGTCAAGGTCACAATTAAAGGTCAAAAGTCAGATATAAGTTATCAATCCTTACCACTTTTTCCGCAGCAAATCTTTGTCAAGCATGGATGGATTTTCAAATAACTTGGTAGAAGTGAAAAGCATGGTGAGGTGGAATGTCAAAAACCAGGTCCCTAGGTCCAATGTCAAAATTCAAGGTCAAAGGTCAAAAAGAAGTAATCAAACCTTACCACTTTGTTTAGCGCGTATCTTTTTCCAGTATGCGTGGATTTTCTAATAACTTGGCAGAAGTGATAAGCATGTTGAGACAGAGTGTTGTGTGCAAGAACCAGGTCCCTAGGTCCAAGGTCAAGGTCACAATTCAAGGTCAAAAGTTAAATACATGAACTCAATCCCAGCATTGTCCGGAACATATCTTTGTCCAGCATGTGTGGATTTTCTCTCTTTAGTCTTCGAATTCTTTGAATCTTTACCCCTAAATATGAGTCGTTGGTGGGCGTATCTTTGTGACAATGGCATTCTTGTTATTATGATATAATAAAATTACATTCTCTTTCATACATTGATGCATTAAGATATAAATATCTACAAAGAAGAGATACTTTGACTAAACAAAAAAACATTTATACATTACCATCTTTGCACATCGTTTGTTTTGACTGTACATCTGGTTTTGGCTGGCCTGAAATTAATTGAAGAGCAAAATGCTACAAAGCTTATATATAGCTTAGATGATGTAAATTATGCCCCCAGTTTCTAAGGGGGGCATATAGATTTGGTTTGTCTTTCCGTCCATCCCATCTGTCTGTCTGTCGGATTTGTGTGCCATGTGTAACTTTGAAAGTATACATGGAAGAGTGTTGAAACTTTAGAAACATATTCATTAGCATGTGAACTTGAAAAAACTGTTTGTTACCCAGCCTACCCTAAAAAAATACCCCGACCCTAGAACATTTTGTTGGGTTTGTCAGATTTTTTTTATTTATTTACTTTTTATTAGCTCACCTGAGCACAAAGTGCTCGGTGAGCTGTTGATAAAGGGGACCACTCCGGCGGCGTCCATTGTACGTTGTCGGTATGCCATCAACAATTTGGACCGTTATCGCGATAAAGACTACATTTTTTTATTCAATGTGACCTAACTTGCACAGTTTGTGTATGACCATAAAATCTCGGATGGGATTGTTATTGGGTCAGATCACACTAGTAACACCAGAGTTATTGCCCCTTTTTCATGCAGCAAAAGTGGAAAAATGCCCTTTTCCAACATATAGACTTTATTTTCCACCCAATCTTAACCAATCTTGCACAGTTTGTGTATGACCATCAGATTTTAGCAGAAGTCAAAAGTGGGCCAGATTGTGTTTCAAACACCATACCAAAGTTGAGTTATTGCCCTTTGTTTGTGAAAAAATATACTTTTTTTTTCATTATTTAGGATAGAGACTTATTTTTCATCCAATCTTCACCAATCTTGCACAGTGTGTCTTTAACCATAAGATTAAAGGTTAATTTGAATATAAGCAAGATCGGACCAGAAACACCAGAATTATCTCCCTTTATTTGTGAAACAATATACAAAAATGGACATTATTCAGGATAGAGACTTCATTTTTCATCTAATCTTCACTAATCGTGTACAGTTTGTCTATGAACATAAGACTACATGGGGGAGTTGAATATAACCATCATCGGGCCAGAAAAACCAGAGTTATTTCCCCTTGTGTTCGGAAAAAACATCAAGAAGTTATCAATAATTGGCTTGCAGACATGATTTTTGATTCAGTGTTGACCAAACTTACACAGTTTGCATGCACATGACCATAAAAATTGATTGATAAAATTTTTTGATTTTCAACAGTTGCAAGACTTGCATGCAGTTATTTGTTCCTGCTAATATTGATGTCTTCAGAGCCTGCTTTAACATCATTTATCATCAATGGACAGAAAATTATCAAAGAAAAAGCAAAACTTTACCTTACAGCACAGCCATCACAATAATCGCATTGCAACTAGTTCTCCAAAACTGTTTGGGAAAAAGACATCAAAATCTACTGTTTCCGCATTTTCCAGAATTGTCAATGACTAAATGAAAAACCGACATGTAAGAATATCGAGAAAAATGATTTGAGAACAATAAGCCAAAAAAACGCACATCCACTACCCAACTAATACTTTAGTTATCCCATTGCACTAACTGATGTTTTAAATCAAAATTGATCCTATCCCCATCTGAGTATTGTTCAGATACCTTAATTTTTAAACCTGTCAACAGTATGGTTTGTACCAGTTCTCAGGTGAGCGCTTTGAGCCATCATGGCCCTCTTGTTTCAATTTTTAAATGATGTTGTTTGTCTATGAAGAAGTGTTTTGTTTTGATAGCATCCACTTATAAACAATGTTTAAGGGTATTACTGATGTTTTAAGTATTTATTCAGTTTCATAATCTTGAATTTGACCATTTACGACAAAAAAAAATCCGACCTACAAAGCCTTTTTTTTGGGGGGGGGGGGCATGTAACCTCAAACAAACAATTTGTTTATGCCTTAAAACTTTAAATAATTTGATATGTTTAAGCTCACCTGAGCACAAAGAGCTCATGGTGAGCTTTTGTGATCGCCCGTTGTCCGTCGTGCATGTGTGCATGCGTCGTCAAATTTTCATTCAAACAACATCTCCTCCTAAATCACTTGGCAGATTTTCACCAAACTTCACAGGAATGATCCTTGTGTGGACCTCTTTCAAAGTTGTTCAAATCTTTGTGGTCTGCTGCATATGTAGGTCACCACAGCTAAAAATAGATTAAAAAAGTGAAAATTTTAAAAATCTTCTGCTATGAAACCGCACGGCTCAACGCTTTCATATTTGATATGTGACATTCTCTAGTGGTCCTCCACTAAGATTGTTCAAATGATGCCCCTGGGGTAAAAACTGTGAACAACCCAGGGGTCACATGGTTTAAAGAGACTTAAATAGCAAAATGACTTTTAAAATCTTCTTCTCTAAAACCGCAAGACCCAGAGGTTTCACGTTTGGTAGGTAACATTGTATAGTGGTCTTCTACAAAGATTGTAAAAATGATGCCCCTGGGGTCAAAACGTGCAACAACCCGGGGGTCACATGGTTTGTACAAACTTAAATAGCCAAATGACTTTAAAAATCTTCTCCTCTGAAACTGCAAGGCCTAGAGTTTTCATATTCTGTTGGTAACATTGTATAATGGTCCTCTATAAAGATTGTTTAAATAATGTCCCTGGGTTAAAAATTGGCCATGCCCCGAAGGTCACATGGTTTTTTATATACATTTAAATAGCAAAATGACTTTAAACATCTTCTCTGAAACCACAAGGCCCATAGGTTTTATATTTGGTATCTAACAAATGTTCTTAGCAAGTTTCTTGCTGATTTGGCTATAAATCTGGCCTCTATTGTGTTCACAAGCTTTTTCTTCAATTTGGCCTGGTGACCTAGTTTTTGATCTCATGTGACCCAGTTTCAAATTTTTCTGAGGCATTATTGAAACAAATGTTCTGAGCGAGTTTCAAGAAGATTGGGTATAAAATATTACTTCTAGAGTGTTTACAAGCTTTTCATTTAATTTGACGTAATGACCTAGTTTTTGACCCCACATGACCCAGTTTCGAACTCGTTCGAAATATCATTTGTTCAAATGTTCTGGGCAAATTTCATGAAGAGTGGGCAATTAATGTGGCCTCTAGAGTGTTTACAAGCTTTTTAAAGTTTTTAATATAGCCATATAAGGAAAACAGCCCCGCCCCCTGGCACTCATGTTTTTTAATGGAGCAGAAAATTTTTCGAACTCAGCTGAGATATCATAAGAACACATGTTTTGAGCAAGTTTTATGTTGATTGGGCAAAAAATTGACTTCTAGAGTGTTCACAAGCTTTTTCTATTGCCATACAAGGAAAACTACCCTGCCCGCTGGTGGCCATGTTTTTCAACTGAGTGGAACCATTTTCAAACTCAGCCGAGATATCGTAAAAACAAATGTTCAGAGCAAGTTTCATGTTGATTGGGCAAAAAAATTGACTTCTAGAGTGTTTACAAGCTTTTTCTATAGCCATTTAAGGAAAACTGCCCCCCCCCCCCCTGGCGGCCATGTTTTTCAATGGAACGGAACCAGTTTTGAACTTGGCTGAGATATCATTGAGACAAATGTTCTGAGCAAGTTTCATAAAGAATGGGGAACCAATGTAGCCTCTAGAGTGTTCACAAGATAAATGTTGACAACAAACCATTCATGACGCATAACGAACGACGGACAAAAAGCAATCACAAAAGCTCACTATGAGCATGTTAATGCTCAGGTGAGCTAAAAAAGCTTGTGAACAGTCTCGAGGCCACATTTTTAGCTGAATCTTCATGAAACTTGCGCAGAACAGTAGTTCCTTAGCTCCTCAGGTGAGCAACCTAGGGCCTTATGGCCCTCTTGATATTATACTGCTGTTTGGAAAACGGGTCGTATTATGGGAACGCCCGAGCGGGGGTTATAAGCATGATGAGATGGACAAGTGATAAGTGGCAGAAGTTATAAGCATGATGCTGCACGCAAGAGCCAGGTCTCTAGGTCCAAGGTCAAGGCCCAAATTCAAGTCCAAAGGTAAAAGGAGAAGGGATGATAAGGGCAGATTTTTGCCTCTTTTAAAAAATGCACAAAATTAATATATCTGAATATACCGTTGTTTATACTTCAAGAATTGAATATTTTCAAACCATAAACAAAAAACTTATTTTAACATCACGTTGTCAGACATGACCACTGCATAAGCGTTTTGCCGTCATTTTACGTTACTGTTATACGTTTTGTTTAACTTATGTGTGAAATGTAGACTTCCTCCAGCCAAGAACACAAGTCCAACAATGAAGACTTCAGGTTTAGAGAAACTGATCTTTAAAAAAATGTGCATGTCAAAACCACAATTTTATTTTTGTAACATTCTGAAAACATTGCTGTTGCAGTAACATATAAAAAGTACAGGCCGTTCTGAGAATCCTGTGCTGAAGAAATAAAATATTGATTTTTTGTGGGTTTTATGCAGGTTGAATCATTACAAACACATGCACGGTGATACTATAATAACATGATTTCTGAACAATATGTCTTATGGAATTGTTAACATGCGTAAGTGAAATTCTCAAGTAAGATTATGAATATTATTAAGACCCTGTATCAAACAATTTGATGTGGACCGAGCATTATTGCATAGTCCGCTTGTTATAACCGCACATTTAACTTGGTGTACTTTTTTATTCTTTTTATTTCAAAGTTTTGTTTTGATTTGAATACATAGTGTTAGTTTTTACAACATACTACTTTTTACGTAATAATCCATTCATTATCCCGGCCGGACCTTAATTGGCATATCTACAAAGTAAGCAACATGAGTAAGAAACAAATGAAATAAAAAATGTCAGTATAGTTACCCATACATCTATGAATGTGTCATGACGTGTAGCTGGCTATGTATTTATTGTTAAAAAGCAACAACATTATAATGAATTGTATATTTAGTCAGTATGTTGCTGCTGCGTTGTCCATATACATTTGATGCATTTTCTGTGTACCCATATATGAATTAAGCACGCATTTATAAACAAACTCCTTCACAAAGATTATGCTCTTTTTATTGAAGTGAACTGTTTGAGTATAGTGAGATTTA
Organism: Congeria kusceri; assembly: GCA_027627225.1. Classification (NCBI taxonomy): domain Eukaryota; kingdom Metazoa; phylum Mollusca; class Bivalvia; order Myida; family Dreissenidae; genus Congeria; species Congeria kusceri. The sequence continues at coordinate 14,903,565 of CM051035.1, forward strand.
AAATGTACAGGTCTATAATTATGACGTACAAATAAAAATAATTAAATCTGCAAAAACAATGGTTAATCAGTCAGAGATTTTTGCGTAAAGCAGATCGAACTGGTCACGGACAAACAGCCATAATCAGATACAATGAACGTTAATATTTAGTAGATGATGTTAAACTTTAAAAGGTTTAAAGGTTTACCTCTATAAGACCATATTCACGGTAGTAGAGTAACAAGACCCGCATATCATATGCGGATTTAGAGGTGGTCGGAAGCAGCATACGCCACCTCTAAAATTGTCCAATATTGAATTTTTAAAACTCACAATATCTTAAAACATATGCATTCTGTTGTCATTCAATCTCTGTATTGTAATAATTAATTCAATACTTCAGTATTGTCGTTAAATTGATTCTTTTTGTCCATATCGCACATTTTCAATATCTATCCAAATGTGCAAAAGACCAAAAGTAGTTTGTTTGCATTCTTTTTCAGTTCCTGAATATTTCTGCCCACTCTTACTTAAAATCCTGAATCAGCGCTTGCATATCACAATATACATTATGAAATGTATTCTTTCTTTATTTCTATGAACCGAGTGTGTCATATCATTTATTATCTTTGGCAACATTTGGACAGCATTAAGGACGTCTACATTTCATATCGTTTTAGACTTTGAGCTCTCCTAAATAGAATGATAGGTTTCATGTTAGTACTGGGTATTTTTGTTTACATTATCAAATTTTTTTTTTTTTTCAAGAAACACAACATACATATACACATGGCAATATTGGGTCGTTTAAATAATGTTGCGATGTTATGGAACTGAAGATCAATTGTAATCATTTTTCTGTATCGTAAACATATTATGCACAGCAATGCATAAGAAAACAAACAAGTTGTGTTTCTACCTGGCTCGAATTAACGACCTCAGGCTCAAAATTTACTCACGCAAGCACTCAGATAGACCATCCAATATATGTTGATGTGTCAAATACACTTTGTAAACGATTCGTTTGTTTTCAAAAATACAAACTATAAGAACAGAAGGACTCCTCTTTCAATCGCTTTGCGTTATGTACAAATGATTAATAATTTATCCATTTCAGCTGTTGATTATTCATTAGCAACAAGTTATTTTTGAGATCCTGTATAATTATTTGCTTATCATTTTTGGTCACGAATGTTGCTTGAATTGCTTCAAAGTTTTAAAAGAAAAGGGCCCGTTTCATAAAGTTCGTACAAACGGTTTTCTTATGTATGAATTCATACGACGTTCGTGAGAAAATTAGAGCGTTCTTATAAAAAAATCTTACGCAACCACCGGTTACGAATTCGTAAGTTTTAATGCAAAAGTTACGAATGGTCCAGGGCTGTCGTAACATTCGCAAGTATGGCAGCTGCGTTTGTTTTGAACGGCGATGTGCGAAGACGAGAGCGGGTTTTCCAACCCAGAACCTCATGTGAGCATCTCTCGGATGAACAGATTATCCAGCGATATTGTTTTGACAGGGCTTGCATTCATTACCTGGTTGAAATAATGGGTGATGAACTGGAAAGGAAGAGTCCGGGAAATCACTCCATACCACCAATAACGCAGGTGAATTAGTTATTGAATTTTAATCATATGTAGCCTTTAATGTGCAGTACTGTTTTGTATTTATAATCTCCCTTGGCCCCTTATTTTCCTGTTTCAGTTCATCTGTTTTGTTTTTTGTTACCAACTAGATGCGTTAACGCATATATTTAGAATGTCCATACTATTGGGAATGATATCATTTTTAAGGGTTTGTTTGGGAACACTTTCAACAGATCAACATACCAACCTAAACGTTACAAACTAGAAGTTCCACTGTAGAAGAATGATATGAAGTGTTAATGAACATTGAATTTGAAATGAACACATTGATTGAATTTTGATGTTAACACATGATCATGGAATATATTAGTCGATCAACTGTGGCGTTGCATAATACATTATTAACTTGAAGTTCCAAGGACGCTATTTATATGGATACATGGAATTAAACTAAGCATATTCACATATTCGTTTAATTATTTTGTGTCATGTTTTGTCGTTGTGAAATACATCATGACAAAATGTGTTGTTCAATTGTTAAACAAGATATTATTCAACGGACATGAGATCGTGATCAGCTTATTAGCACTGTCGGTGGACTTTATTGCACAGACATGGATACCGGTAATTGGTAAGTTATATTCAAAGACAATGCTTCAGATGTACATCATGTAAGTATTATTTTATAATTTATGAATGTACCATCTAAATAAGATTTACTGATGGTCAAACATAGTGTGATATGCATATATTATTACATTTATTATTGTAATCATTTTAAAATATAATTGCATATTCTAATTGGGTTGCGGTATGTGGCCAAGGGGGATTTTTATTCAGAATTAGGAGACTTGCATGGCGTTAGCAAAAGTACGGTGTTGAGAGTATTGGGACCGTTTCTAGATGTTCTTAATGAACAACTTGACAACATCAAGTAATTCTTTATAGACTACAGAAATGACTTGAACTGTAAAACATCTAAATAATCTTTCAGACAGCATGATTTGCAACCTGAATACAATATAATTAAAATTTGATATAGACTGTTATAGTTGAGAACTATTTTTTGATGAAACAACTGTAGAATTAAGTGTTCTGTAACACAGATTTTTCTTAATTTTTCTTCCATTTTATTTTGGAGTATACTCAGTATGGCAATTAACGTCGTGTTCTTCCATTTCATAGCACCATTTATGCTGTAACTATTCGCTACATATGTATGTCCAGTTTTGTATTTACTGAAAATTTAACCATTGATTTAAATATACATGAATGCATATGATTCTATGACCACTATAAATTTGTGTTAGCATACTCACACACCAAAAAAAGTCATAAATATGTTAAAGGGACTATGTCATTGAAAAATGTGCTTCCAATTGCACTATAAAAGTATATTATTTGATAGAAATGCATTTTACCAACACATGCACATCAAATAAATAAAATATAATATACACTAACATATTTTATAAAAACAAGATCCAAAAAAAATTAAAACTCAAGGTGGCTGTGGAACTCACGACTTATGAGCCATTCAAAGAATTGACAGCAGACATTGCTTTAACCAACCGCGCTATCATGTTTGATAAGGAGTAATGTGTTAACTATTGTTATACCAAATACTTACAATTATGACGTCAAAATGTAAACAGGAAAAGTGCCAAACAAACACAACCCATATTATAAATTTATTTTTATCTGAGGATGCGTACACTCTTTTCCGATTATATTTACCCTGTTTTAACCGTTATTATATACCAGTATTAATATCTACATTTCATTTTTTTTATAAGACATTGCTCCATTTTGACCCATTTAGATGACATAGTCCCTTTACCCAGTATGACATGATGCAATAATTCATATGTAACAGGCCTGTATGTTAGATGAAAGTGACAACAAACCAGTATTTGTAGTAAAAAATAAATACTGAACACCAGTTTTGTTACAAGCTTTCTTTTTAATAAAGGTTTGCCACAAGTCGGGATGAACAGGCTCGTATAAAGGTAGACTTCTACAGGAAGTGTAACATCCCTGGCGTGATGGGTGCCATCGACGGTACCCTGATTCCAATTGTTGGCCCAAACCAAAATGAGGAAGTTTATAGATGTAGGAAAGGATTCCATGCACTGAATATGCAATCAGTGGTTGACACCAAATCCAAGTGAGTGACCAGTTTGTATTTTATTTCCATCATATAAAAATGTAAATAATCATTACATGTATACACACATTATTTTAATGAAAATGGTGCAAATAATGTAAACATTTTTATTACAGTATTTACTTTAAATTGAAAATACTTTAAAACTATTAATGACTCCACCAGGGAGAGAAACCCCCATAACTCTATTTTAGTTTATACATAACATTGTAGGTTCATGGATGTAGTATCAAAGTGGCCAGGGTCTATGCACGAGGCAGCAATTTTTAATAACTAAGTATTCAATACTCTAAATTTTATTGAGTTTTTATGCCCCAAATTTTAGGGGGAAGGGCATATAAAATTGCCCTTGTTTGTCCGTCGGATTTGTGTATTACTCAGAAACATTTTCATTGCTAAGTAGACTGTTAATCTGGGTATTATTTTGCTCTTTTTTTCAACATCGCAGGGTTATGGGTTTTTTAGCCGAAAAAAATAATTGTAGGACTTGTGTCGTATGTAACTATAAACTGATAGCTGCTGAAGTGATGAAACTTTATATACATGTAGATATTCACCAGCATGTGAAGTTGTGCACTTGGGCCCATATCCAAACATACTCCTTAGTGAAAATGTATTAATGTTATAAAATTCATTAAGTCTGTGGCTGGTTTATTAAAAATTTATTGTGTCTAAAATGGTTTTACTCTGGATAAAAATCAACAGGTGCTACGTTATTTTAACATATTTCATTGATTTTTACAAGGCAAATTGATGAGAGTATTTCCCTTAAATATGACTACTGTTCAAATTTTACTTAGGAGCATGTGTATATGGCCCTTGTATAATAATTGCTTTTTTGTTTTGTGACAACCAGTGGAATGTTGGGGCACCTGTGTCCTTTGGACAGAAGTGTATTTGGCCCAAAACAATTCTGTGTTTCGGGCAACCCAACCCTATCTAACGAAAAACCCCGACCCAAAAGTTTTTAGCGACGATTGTTCTCGGAGAAATCCGTATTCATCAGCTTTTAGATAATTTTATTTTACATTTTTTTACCGAAATGTGTCTTTACAAAAAGTTAAAAAAAACAACACAAAACACTCAATACTGACCTAGGCTACCTAACTTTTTTTGAGTCCGTTGTCCGAAACACACATTTTACTTTTATTTGGCCTTATGTTTGTATAAACTTTGGCAAATATTCCTGGCTTTTTCACAGGCTAGAATTTTTTTGGCCTATTGTTGGCGTCAGAGGCCACTTTGACCTAAATATTAAATTTAATATTCCTGCAGTTTTTCATATTTGTTTACTGTTTAATTAAATAAGTTGCTCAATGTGTGCTTTTAATAAGAGGTTCCTGCAAAACCTTTTCTTCCATGTTAAGATCAAATACATTAATTTAATAGTTTATTTGCATCATTCTTTTTAATGTATGACGGTCTATTAGAATTTCGATAAGTAATCACAAACATCAAGTAAGCACAATTTGAATAATTTTATTTTTGTGTGTTTGATCACAATTAGATGCATGTTAGTCACACGTAGTATTATTTCTACAATTTCTAAATCAACAAACATTTGACAACACATGAAAATTGCATAGTGCGCTTAATCTGTAATTATAATGCAGTTATATTACAAAGAAAAGAAAACAAGCACTTTTAATTGTTCATTCGTTTCGAATTTCAAATGCTTTATAATTAAGAGTACTCTTTAGCAGAATGGTATTTACAGCATATATCTAAGTCAGTTAAAAAGTTGAAAATAATATAATTGTCAATTTGAGAACAGGTCCCTTTAATGTGATGGAATGGTTGACATTTTAGAAGAAACATATGTGTGGGGATTGTTATTGTTAATTTCAACATTTTAGAATTTATTTTATATGATCTTTCTATAATGCATATATATGTACATGAACTTAAGAATACTTATTAAATCACCAGTTATTATAGTAAAATACTTGTTGTCTAACAGTATATTGTTACTGTTATGTGACATATTGTAAACTTGTAAGCATTTTAACTTTACAATACTTGTATTTATATGGATTTTTAAGCATAACATAAATTGTTAAATTTGTATAACAAAAACTTAGTTACGGGTAGATATCAAGGCATGTACATAGTTGAACATATATTGTTTGTGTACATGTTGTAATGTATATGGGAAAATATGGAGATGATGCCAAATATATTTTAATAAGACCTACACATGTTTCCTTCCTATACCTTTACTTATTTTTGCACATACTTTATCATAGATTTGCATAATTTAAAATGTACAATAATAATAATAAATAATAACCTGTCACATGTATTTTGTAAATAGTCACTTGTGAGTTAGGCCATACAAATTTAACTTTATGTTTAGCGTCCCCATGATTTGTCGAAACCTACAAATCAAGCAGGAATAAACAATGAGTCGAAAAAACAAACATTTCACTTTTTCCCAACTTATTCATGGCAGTGGTACAATCTAAAGCAAATGTTTACCTGCAAAACTGCTAAATGTCATCTTCATACTGGGTACCTACTTTAACACAGTATTTTAACTGTGGAAATTGACTAGTTTCACATTATTTTTACACACATTGGTAAAAACACATGTCTTTTTTTCAAATGTGTATATGCTTTCCAAATCAATTGTTCACATTGTCAAATTTTATTGTTTTCGTTCAAGCATCCAGAAACCTACCCAACAGAGGACGCTAAACATAGAATCACATTGAAATGGTCTAAGTATCTTGGTAATTTAACAACATTAAAAAATCCAAAATGTTGGAAGTAGAATACTCCAATTTTTTCAGCTGCACCAACTCTTCAAGCAGCTTAACTTTTTTCCTTTCTATTGCCATCAGCTCCTCGTGGCGGTTACCTGGATATCAACATTGTACATAACTTCAAAATCTTGCAATGAAGTGTATAGAAAATGTGTTTATGTAATTGGCTAACAAAGATTAAATCCCTTTTGATTAATTTAAATAAGTAATCTTTATATTGCTTTTACATATAAGAATATATAATTGCTTTCACAAATTAAATGATACATACATTTTCTTTTCTTGTTGGTTTCTTTTGCCTGAATTTGATTTTGGCTTTTCTCTGAAAATAAATGTAATTTATAGAAGGTCATGTCAGATTGTTACTATTTATCTTTTTCAGCTATCTTTATGTATTATTACATATTTCTAATAACTAAAATGTGTTCTTTTGTTAATTGTACTCTATGCACAATCCCTCAAGCCATTCATGAGAAACCAGCCTATCAAAATCTTTAACTTATCTTAATAGCTAACATATAAAATTTGTAAGTGTAAAAGGTCCATAATTTTTACAAAGTTCAAATTAGAGTTAACAAAAGTGGCCTATGGGCTCATTTTAATATAGAGAATAAGTGTTTTAAATTTGATTTAAAATCGCTCAAGCCATTCGTGATAACTCAGCTTACTGAAATACTTAAACATATCCAGATAGCTTATATGTATAATTTCTAAGTGTAGAAAGGCCCATAAATTTGATACATTTCAAACAAGAATTACCAAACTTAACTAATACATCTTTAGATTGACTAATCAAAGAATATGTGACCTTTCCTAATTGCCCCAACGTGGCGTTGGCGTCCGTGTTTTTATTCAAACGTCTAGTTACTTTGAAAGTACATATTTATTTGCTTGAAACTTGGAATAAACCTTTTTCATTAACTCCATTAACAGGGGCAACATTTCTCATAACTCTGTTTTGCATTTTGACAGAGTTATGCCCCTTTTTTTCACATTGATTATCTGTTTAAAGTTATATTCAAAAATATTATAACTTCAAAACTACACAACAATTTATTAACTACATATGGTTTTTCACTTGAAATAATTTGATGAAATAATTGCCATAACTCAATTCTGTATTTCTTCTTTCCAAACTATACACCAACTTAGGGAAAGATCTAGAGCAAAATAACAGTGTGCTGCACCCTTCTCCTTTTTGGTCACCCCCCCTCCCCTTTTGCTGCTTTGGGCTGCTAAACACAGAAATATTGAATATCTGTTGAAATGTAATATATTAATGCAACTACTCTAAGACATATGAATAGCATATGCTTTAGAAACCTTAATTACAAGCATTAAAATAATTAATACCCTGGATTTAGCAAATTATTAGAAATGTCAACAGACTGGTCCGGATTTCCACCCTGCTCCTTTTTTGCAGCACCCTGTCCATTTTGTGATCAAAGATCTTTCCCTACATCTGAAATAATTAGAATAGTCAAGCACGCTGTGCTCAGACAGCCCTTGTTTCACCATAAAACTACATGTTGCTTAGAAATCCTTGAGACAAAGGTGCATTTGGGGTTATTCTGGCCTTGACAGTGGCAGTTCTGTGGTTGTTTTTTTGTGTAAACATGTGTTTGTTGCATAAGAAATAATGTTAACATGTATTTAATAAATATCAAACCTTCAACTAACTCGGTTGCTTCATTTTCTTTGAAGAACCCTCCTGGTTGTTGCTCTGAATAATAAAAAAGTAATACACAGATAAATGCATGCTATAAAATGTTGGAAGTTGAATATTATATGATTTGTTATTAAAATTTTCTAATGGCATGAATCTGTCTGAATAACCTGTTTTACCTCAATTGGATATGATAGCTTGATGGGCAATAAGCTTATACATGTTAGTAAGTAATAAATTGAATGTGGTTTTTATGTAGCTGTTTAACTCATTGTGCAAAAACAATATTAACAAAACGATATTAGTTAGATAGTTAATTAATATTCTTTCCCAATGAACTTAATTATAAAAATAACATTCATTTTGCATGGAATGAGAAATAAAGTTAATATGTAACTAAAAAAAAACTATTATTGGTGTTTGGTAGGACCAAAATACTATGTACAATTATATGATAAATTAATTGATGTTTGAGTCAGTATCAGATTAAAGTTATATTTTCATATCCACCATATACTAAATATAATAAAATAAATAAAAACTTGAATAAGCAATGGCATTGGCACATCATAAGTCCTACATGTTTTTTCACATCATATCTATGTTATTTGTACGAACATTACTATTAGCCCATTGAACGCAGTAATGAACCTATCAATATTTTCCCTATGGGTATGAGAGGCGATATCGAGAGGGTTTCCCGACAGTCAGGAATTGGATAAGCTGAATCATTCTGGACCATGGGAAATAAACTTTGATTGGATTTTAAGTCTATTTCACGAGAGTCAGACCAGCGCTGCACCCACCTGGGGGTAAATAGTGATAGATGCATAACTTATATGAAACATAAACATTTAAGTTAACAAAAACAAAAAAGTTCAAAGCGGCCATCTTTACTAGCAGACAAATGTTTGACATTGCGCGCCGACAAACTTCATGTTGCTTTTTGATCTCCATTTGAAGAGTTTAGATTGGTTTAAAGTTCTTAAGATTCGTACGAATTCTTAAGTTTGCGAACGTGTTTATGAAACGGTCATAAGTATTTGCCTAAGAACGTTCGTATATAAGAATCGCAGAATTCTTAGGAAAATTTTACTAAATCTTTATGAAACGGGCCCCATGTTTAATAGGCATTTAATTCATTTGTGCAAAAGCACTTTAATTCTTCTTCTGACCTACCATAAGGCACAGGGCATTGAGGGCACAGGAGAATGGAATGGGGTTCAGACGCGCCCTGTTTTGCTGCAATTTTTCCCTTATTACTTTTACATGTAAATGCACTAGTGGGGAACGGTTATATACAACAAATGTTCAATGACAAATCTTCATAATTGTATTACAAGGCAGACAGCTTGATTTTGCGCACTGTCGGTTCTTATTCGTTTGTTTCCTGATACGAACACTGTTGCAGTTAAATGGAAAAGGCACATTAAATTTCAACCAGGGCTATACGTTGTTCAGCAAGTATACATCTCCATTTCACAATTTACATACACAATATAGCATAGATTATGTTACATGAAATATAGATCTGGAATGAATTAATATTTTTTATCAATATTTAAAAGTATTTCGATATTTTAACTTTTAGATAATGCTTATGCTAGGTTCCCACTGTCGGGCGACCCATAACGAACGCAACGATTGGCCACTTGTAGTTGATCGTGGTCTTTCTCTAAGATTTCAGGCTTTGATATGATGTGATCGGAGTCCATAGGTTGTGATACGATGTTTTGCGCTAGGTTGTGATCAGGTCACAATTGGTCAATTAAAAGTGTCACCATCTGTCACAGTCTGATCTTCAGTTCAAATACGATTACATATGTTACGTTGGGGTTGTTTCTATCGAGTCCACGATTGGGTCTCAATCTGTCACGATAAGCATGATCAGGTTCCCCGAATAGGGACATGCAGATAATTTTAGGGAATGCAAACTTCAAACAATGGTTTAACGTATACCAATAACTGTGGCATACACTTTGGGATTAAAAATTGACATAATTGTTTACATAAGCGGTTGAATTAATTCTAATGAGTACATCTCCAGCAGAAGAATCATTCTAACAAGAGGGCCATAATGGCCCAAAGCGCTCAGCTGAGAACTGGTACAGATAAAGACCAAACAGTTGTGACAGGTTTGAAAATTAAGGCATCTGAACAATACACAGTGAGGGTAGGATCAATTTTGATTTAAAACATCGATAAGTGCAATGGGCTAACTAAATTATGAGTTGGGTAGTGGATGTGCGTTTTTTTACTAATGGTTCTCAACTCATTTGTCTCCATATTCTTACCTGACCCTTTTTCTTTAAGTGATTGACAATTCTGTAAAATTTACAAACAGTAGATTTTGATATTTTTTTTGCAAACAGTTTTGGAAAACCAGTTGCAATGAGATTAGTGCGATGGCTGTGCTATAAGGTAAAGTTTTGCTTTCTCTTTGATAATTTTCTTTCCAATGATGATAAATGATGTTAATGCAGGCTCTGAAGACATCAAAGTTGCATGTACAAATAACTGCATGCAAGTCTTGCAATTGTTGGAAATCAAATTTTATCAATCAATTTTTATGGTCATGCGCAAACTATGTAACTTTGGTCAACATTGAATCAAAAATCGTGTGTGCAAACCAATCATTGATAACTTGTTGGTGTGTTTTTCCAAACACAAGGAGCAATAACTCTGGTGTTTCTGGCCCAATCATGCTTATATTCAACTTCACCTGTAGTCTTACGTTCATAGACAAACTGTACACGATTGGTGAAGATTGGATGAAAAATGAAGTCTCTATCCTGAATAATGTCCATTTTTGCATATTGTTTTCACAAACAAAGGGCAATAATTCTGGTGTTTCTGGTCCAATCCTGCTTATATGTGACTTCACCTTTAATCTTATGGTCATAGACAAACTGTGCACGATTGGTAAAGATTGGATGAAAAATGAAGTCTATATCCTGTGTAATGTCCATTTTTTGAAGTCTATATCCTGTGTAATGTCCATTTTTGCATATTTTTTTCACAAACAAAGGGCAATAAATCTGCTGTTTCTGGTCCGATCTTGCTTATATTCGTCTTCAACTGTGATCTCATGGTAATAGACAAACTGTGCAAGATTGGTGAAGATTGGATGAAAAATGTCTCTCTCTATCCTGAATTATGCCCATGTTTGTATATTTTTTAATAAACAAAGGGCAATAACTCTGGTGTTTGAAACAGGATCTGGCCCATGTTTTGACGTCTGCTGAGATCTAATGGTCATACAAAAACTGAAAGTTTGGTTAAGATTGGACGGAAAATAAAGTGTATACGTTCGAAAAGGGCACATATGCACTTTTTTTGCATGAAAAAGGGGCAATAACTCTGGTGTAACAGGTGTGACCTGACCCAATAACAATCCCGATGTGATTTTATGGTCTTACACAAACTGTGCAAATTAGGTAAAGATTGAATAAACAATGTAGTCTTTATCGCGATAACAGTCCAAATTGTTGATGGCAAATTGACGCCAGACGACACCAGAGAGGTCCCCTATACCAATAGCTCACCAAGCACTTTGTGCTCAGTTGAGCTAAAAATGGACTTTATTCAGGATAAACACTTCATTTTTTATCCAATCTTCACCAATCATGGACAGTTTGTCTATGAACGTTAGACTACAGGTGAAGTTGAATATAAGCATGATCGGGCCAGAAAAACCAGAGTTATTGCCCTTGGATTTGGAAAAACACATTAACAAGTTATCAATGAGTGGCTTGCACACATGATTTTTGATTCAATGTTGACCAAACTTACACAGTTTGCACGTGACCATAAAAATTGATTGATAAAATTTCCAACAGTTGCAAGACTTGCATGCAGTTATTTTTTCATGCAACATTGATTTCTTCAGAGCCTGCATTAACATCATTTATCATCATTCGACAGAAAATTATCCAAAAAAAAGCAATACTTTAACTTATAACACAGCCATCGCAATTATTGCATTGCTTGTTCTCCAAAACTATTGGTGAAAAAGACATCAAAATCTACTGTTTCTGCATTTTTCACAATTGTCAATGACTTAATGAAAAAAGGTCAGGTAAGAAAATCAAGAAAAATGATTTAAGAACCATTAGCAAAACAAAAGGGCCATGATGGCCCTAGGTCACCCACCTGAGTTTAAGGCATCAAAATGGCTAATAACAAGAGGACAAAATGGCACTAAACGCCTTACCCGAGTATAAAAATCTGGGCCTTGCAGGTTCAGAAGTTTATTAGTCTATATAAACCATGTGACCCACAGGGCGTGGCCACTTTCTACCTTAGGGGCATAATTTGAAAAATATTTGTAGTGGACCACTATTCAATGTTACATACCAAATATGAAACCACTGGGCCTTGCGGTTGCAGAGAAGATTTTCAAAGTCATTTTGCTGTTGAAATGTATACAAACCATGTGACCTCCAGGGGCATCATTGGAACAATCTTTGTAGAGGACCACTCCACAATGTTTCACGCAAAATATAAAACCTCTGGGCCTTACAGTTTCAAAAAAGAAGATTTTTAAGGCCCACTTGCCATATAAGTCTATATAAACCGTGTGACCCCGGGTCAAGGCCACTTTTTACCCCAGGGGCATACTTTGAACAATCTCTGTTTAGGACCCCGGGGCTAGTCCAGTTTCAGAGAAGATTTTAAAGTCATTTTGTCTATATTTAAGTCTATATAAACCATGTGACCCCTGGGGTGTGGAAAGTTTTGACCCCAGGGGCATTATTTGAACAATCTTTGTAGAGGACCACTATACAATGTTTCGTACCAAACATGAGACCTCTGGGCCTTGCGGGTTCAAAGGAGAAGATTTTAAAAGTCATTTTGCTATTTAAGTCTATATAAACCATGTGACCCCCGGGGTGTAGCCAGTTTTGACACCAGGGGCATCATTTGAACATTCTCTGTAGAGGACCATTATACCATGTTACATACCAATTATGAAACCTCTGGGCCTTAAGGTTGTAGAGGAGAAGATTTTTAAAGTCATTTTGATATATAAATCTATATAAACAATGTGACCCCGGGGGCGTGGCCAGTTTTGAGCCCAGGGGCATTATTTGAACAATCTTTGTAGAGGACCACTATACAATGTTACATACCAAATATGAAACCTCTAGACCTTGCTGTTTCAGAGGAGAAGATTTTTAAACTCATTTTGCTATATAAGACTATATAAACAATGTGACACCAGGGGTGTGGCCAGTTTTGACCCCAGGGGCATCATTTGAACAATCTTTGTAGAGGACCACTAGAGAATGTCACATATGAAATCTGAAAGCCCTGAGCCTTTCAGTTTCATAGAATAATTTTTTTTAAGTTTTCACTTTTTAAATCTATTTTTTGCTCTGGTGACCTACATATGCAGTGCACCGGAAAGATTTGAAAAACTTTGAAAGAGGTCCACCCAAGGATCATTCCTGTGAAGTTTGGTGAAAATCTGCCAGCGGTTTAGGAGAAGATGTTGTTTAAATGAAAAGTTGACGGCCCACGCACGCATGCACGCGCACACGCACACATGCACGATGGACAGCGGGCAATCACAAAAGCTCACCATGAGCACTTTGTGCTCAGGTGAGCTAAAAAAGCACATCCACTACCCAACTCATACTTGAATTAGCCCATTGCACTAACAGATGTTTTAAATCAAAATTGATCCCATCCCACTCTGCGTATTGTTCAGATACCTTAATTTTCAAACCTGTCAAAACAGTATGGTCTTCATCTGTACCAGTTCTAAGGTGAGCGCTTTGGGCCATCATGGTCCTGTTGTTTTTAGTAATGGTGCCCTTGACCACAACCACCCCAGATGCAACTTCTAGCAATGCATGTATGTATGAAGTTTTATTAAAATAGCAATTTTTGTTCCCAAGTTATTGTTCAGAAACCAAAAGTTGGTGCTGCTGTCAAGTAATTAACATATTTGTAAAGTGATTAAATGAATAATCCAAAATTCGGAAACTTGATGCCATACTTACTGCAATTTGACTTTTTTTAATGATTTTTTTAATCCACTGAAGTCCAACAAATTAAAGTTTTAGCATAATACCTGCTTATGTGCAATTTTCATCACTTTTTAGCTCACCTGAGCACAAGATGCTCATGGTGAGCTTTTGTGATCACCTTTCGTCCATCGTCCGTCATGCGTCAACATTTTCATTCAAACATCTCCTAAATTGCTGCGCAGATTTGTACCAAACTTCACAGGAATGATCCGTGGGTGACCCTCTTTAAAAATTGTTCAAATTGTTTTGATCTGCTGCATATGTAGGTCAACAGAACTAAAAATAGATTTAAAAAGTGAAAACTTTAAAAATCTTTTTCTCTGAAACTGCTTGGCTGAGAGCTTTCATATTTGGTATGTGGCATCTTCTAGTGGTCCTCTTCAAAGATTGTGCAAATGATACCCGTGGGATCAAAACTGCCCACCCCCTGGGGGTCATATAGTTTGTTTAGACTTGTATAGAAAAATGACTTTAAAAATCTCCTCTGAAACTGCAAGGCACAGATGTTTCATATTTAGGATGTAACGTTGCATAATGGTCTCTAAAAGTTTGTTCAAATGATGCCCCTGGGGTCAAAACTGGCTACACCCCGGGGGTCACATGGTTTATATAGACTTAAATAGCAAAATATTTTTAAAAGTCTTCTCCTCTGAAACCGCAAGACGCAGAGGTTTCATATTTGGTATGTAACATTGTGGTCCTCTACAAAGATTTTTCACAAGATGCCCCTGGGGTTAAAACTGGCAATGCCAGAATGGTCATATTGTTTATATAGACTTAAAATAGCATAATTACTTTTAAAATCTTCTCCTCTGAAACCCCAAGGCCCAGAGGTTTCATATTTGGTATGTAACATTGCACAGTGATCCTCTACAAAGATTGTTCAAATGATGCCCCTGGGGTCAAAACAACTTGCCATGCCCCGGTGGTCACATGGTTTAAATAGATGTGAATAGCAAAAAGACTTTAAAAATCTTTTTCTCTGAAACTGCTTGGCTGAGAGCTTTCATATTTGGTATGTGGCATCTTCTAGTGGTCCTCTACAAAGATTTTGCGAATGATACCCCTGGGATCAAAACTTTCCACACCTAGGGGGTCACATAGTTTATTTAGACTTATAAAGCAAAATGACTTTAAAAATCTTCTCTGAAATATTTGGTATGTAACATTGCATAGTGTTCCTCTACAAAGATTGGTCAAATGGTTTATATAGACTTAAATAGCTAAATGACTTTGAAAATCTTCTACTCCGAAACTGCAAGGCCGAGATGTTTGGTATTTGGTTGGTAACATTGTATAGGGGTCTTCTACAAAGATTGTTTAAATGATATCCCATTGGGTCAAAACTGGCCATGCCCCAGGTGTCATATTGTTTATATAGACTTAAAAAGCAAAATTACTGCAAAAATCTCCTCTGAAACCACTAAGCCTAGTGGTTACATATTTTGTCTGTGGCATCCTCTAGTGGTACTCCACAAAGATTGTTCAAATGATGCCCCGGGGGTCACATGGTTTATATAGACTTGAATAGCAAAATGACTTCAAAAAATAGTTTTGTCTGAAACCGCAAGGCCCAGAGGTCTTCTATTTGGTATGTAACATTGTGTTATGGTCCTGTACAAAGATTGTTCAAATGATGCCCCTGGGGTCAAAACTGGTCACGCCCCGGGGTCACATTGTTTATATAGACTTAAATAGCGAAATGACTTTGAAAATTTTCTTCTATGAAACTGCAAGGCCCAGAGGTTTGTTATTTGGTTGGTAACATTGTATAGGGGTCCTCTACAAAGATTGTTCAAACTATGCCCTAGGGTCAAAACTGGCTACGCCACGGGGGTCACATTGTTTGTATAGACTTAAATACCAAAATTCCTTCAAGAATCTTCTCCTCTGAAACCGCAAGGCCCAGTGGTTTCATATTTGGTATGTAACATTGCATACCAGTCTTCTTCAAAGATTGTTCAAATGATGCTCCTGGGGTCAAAACTGGGATGCCTTAAACCTAGGACCATCATGGCCCTCTTGTTCTTTGATAATTTTCTGTCAAATGATGATACATGATGTTAATGCAGGCTCTAAATCCACCAATGTTGCATGTACAAATAACTGCATGTATATTCATGGAAATAAAATGTTATCAATCAATGTTGATGGCCATACGCAAACTGTGTAAGTTTGGTCAACATTAAATAAAAAAGCGTGTGTGCAAGCCAATCATTGATAATTTGTTGAATTTTTTTTTTCACACACAAGGGGAAATAACTCTGGTATTTCTGGCCCGATCTGGCTAATATTCAACTTCACCTTTAATCTTATGGTCATGGACAAACTTTTTAAGATTGGTGAAGATTGGATGAAATATGAAGTCTCTATCCTGAATAATGTCCATTTTTGTATATTTTTATTACAAATTAAGGGCAATAACTCCTGTGTTTTTGGCCCAATATTGCTTATATTCAACTTGGCCTTTATCTTATGGTCATAGACAAGCTGTGCAAGATTGGTGAAGATTGGATGAAAAATGAAGTCTCTATCCTGAATAATGTCCATTTTGTATATTTTTTCGTAAACAAAGGGCAATAACTCTGGTGTTTGAAACACGATTTGGCCCATTTTTGGCGTCTCCTGAGATCTGATGGTCATAAACAAACTGTGAAAGTTTGGTTAAGATTGGATGGAAAATAAAGTCAATATGTTGGAACAAGGCATTTTTGTATGATTTTGCATGAAAACGGGGCAATAACTCAAGTGTTACTCGTGTGATCTGACCCAATAAAAATCCCGTCAAGATTTTATGGTCGTACACAAAATGTGCAAGTTTGGTTAAGATTGGATAAAAAGTGACGCCTCCATTGTGAGAACGAAACAAATTATTGACGCCACACGGGCAACGGCCGACGGATGACGCAGGAGAGGTCCCCTATACCAATAGCTCACCAATCACTTTATGCTCTGGTGAGTTTAAAATAATGAGAATGTCGTAGATAAATAGCATTGAATTAGATGCGTCCTATATAAGTTTTAATTTGCAAACGACAGTGGCTTGGTTTCCATCTTCAATTAGGTCAAATACCTGCTTTATACCAATTTATTTCAAGTAGTGTTTAGTTATGAGTTTCGAGAATTGTTTTGTAGAAATGATATAACATACAAGTGACTTACGCCAATAAATTCTCCTTATGATAAAAAACTCTCATAATTCATGTGCTGTTAGTTTCTTTTCTCGCCATAAAATACTCTCATAATTCATTTGCTGTTAGTTTCTTTTCTCGCCAAAAGTCTTTCTACGCTGTTAGCGTTTTGATTATTTTCTTCACATAAGAACACTGAACGAGCTGTTAGCGCTCTTTAATATTTTACCAATAAAACATTTATCAGTTTGTAAACACTTTATTTATGGTGACGTATGATATGACATACCTCTCTAATTGCCCAGATTGTCGATAAGATCCATCGGATGCTATAATATTGAACAGTGCATTAACATTTTCAATAACTACTAGTGCAAACGGATGTTTAACAGTCATTGAATTTTACTCTTGATTTCTAATATTCAAAACTGTAGACAAATTTTCGTTTAGACACAATCTCAATAAACTTTTCGTATCTGTTCTGTTTAATTATGCCCTCCTTCGAAGAAGTTGGGGTATCTTGCTTTGCAATTGTTCGTCGGTGGGTCGGATGGTCGGTCTGTTCATAGACCATTTCGTTTCCGCACGATATCTAGAGAACGTTATGACCTACTATCATGAAAGTTGGTATGCTGGTTACTTGTGAGGAAAGGAAGAAGCCTATACAGTTTTAGGTCAACAGGTAAAAGGTCAAGGCTACTGTTACTAAAAATAGAAAAACTGTTTTCGCTAAATAACTTGCGAACGCATCGAGATATTTTTTCTGAAACTTGATACATAAATACCTTATATTCAGACCTCGCTTGGGATTGCATATGGGTTGGTGGGGTCAAGGTCAAGGTCGCCATTACTTAAAATAGAAAAACTGTTTCCGCTCAATAACTTGAGAACGCATCGAGATATTTTAAAGAAATTTCATACATAGATACCTTATATTGAGACCTTGCTTAGGATTCCATATGGGGTGGGTGGAGTCAAGGTCAGTGTTAGTAAAAATATAAAAATTGTCTCTGCTCAATAACTTGAAAACGCATCAAGATATTTTAATGAAACTTTATACATAGATACCTTATATTGAGACCTCGCTTGATATTGCATATGGGTTGGGTGGGGTCAAGGTCAAGGTCACTGTTACTAAAAATAGAAAAAACGGTTTCAGCACAATAACTTGAGAATGCATCAAGATGTTTTAATGAAACTTCATACATATATACCTTATATTGAGACGTCACTTTGGATTGAATATGAGGTGGGTGGAGTCAAGGTCACCATTACTAAAACTGAAAAAACAGTTTCCGCTCAATAACTTGAGAACGCATCGAGATATTTTAATGAAACTTCATACTTAGGTACCTCATATTGAGACCTCTCTTGGGATTGCATACAGGGTGGATGGGGTCAAGGTCACTGCACTTTGCTCAGATTTCCGCATTGCATTTCAAGAAGCGGAGAAAATGCGGAAAAGATGCCGAAATGTTGCGGAAATCTTCAGTTTCCGCAGATTCTCCACATATTTTCCGCAAAAATGATTTTGGCTTTGCGGAGAAAATTTCTTATATGCGGAGAACATGTGGAGAGTATGCGGAATATTGACACTTAGAAATTTTACAGTTGGGGAAATTCTGACTTAGACATTTTCATGATGCGGAAAAATTATTCTTTGAAAAGATCACAAGCTTGTTAATCTATTTATTAAAACAAGAGCTGTTTATCAAACATATATGCCCCCTCTAGGTCAAAAACAATCTTTAATATCAATTTGGTGAGAATTGTTGAACATACACCCATGAAACCACAAGTCTGAATTCTGTCTGACCTCTGTCTGAATAAATACTGAATACAGTCTGAGGACATAACCTGGGACATAACCTGAACATCTATGTGAAAAAGGGGCATATATATGTCAAAATACAAAACAAAGTTATGGGGAATGTAGAACTTGAAGTTGGAGTTGAGGACAAAGGTATATTCTAATTTTGAAGTGAATAACTTATGTAATTTTGAAGTTACAAAGTTTTAATTATAAACTTGAACCTCAAAATCTATGTGAAAAAGGGACAAAACTGTGTCAAAATATCAAACTGTAAAACTGAGATATTGGGAATGTTGCACTTGATGGAGTTGATGACATTAAAGGTATATTCTAAAATTCAAGTGAATGACTTTTGTAGTTTTAAAGTTATAGAAGTTTGAATATAAACTTTTACCTGAAAATCTATGTGAAAAAGGATCACAACTATGGCAAAATACAAAACTGAGCTATGGGGAATGTGGCAATTGATATTTGAGTTGATGATAAAGCTATATTCCATGTTTCAAGACAATAACTTGTGTAATTTTGAACTTACAAAAGGGCATAATTAATTTCTGATTAATTCAATAATAAGTAAAAAATGAACCATGAATAAGCTGATGATACCGCCCCATGTTTTCAGCAGTGATACATGAATAACCTAAATAATTTATGTTAACATCATTTTTATATCAATTTGTCAGTTTAATTGAATACAAATATAGGAATGCAGGCGATAAATTTAAGAGACTCGTGCTCATATATATGAAACTCACAAAACTAATTCTCAACTATATAAATTAAAATAATTGCTTTTGGGTATAATTATATGATAATATCTGATGAATATTCGAAGTATGTGGACGACATGTTTATAATGTCATACCTTTATCACTATTGTATTACTTCTATTATTAACTTCATCATCAATACCAGGAGTTTTTTTCTTTCTTCTTCTTATTATGTTGATCATGATTATTAGGATTATTATTATGAAATTATTATTATTATTAATTTTTTATATTTAGTGTTAATGTTATTATTATTAATGTTATTATTATTTTTATAATTTTATCATTATCATCATTATTACTATTATAAGTATTAGTTTATTATTTATTTCATCATTACAACTAGTATAATTATTAGTTTATTATGTATTATTATCATTATTACTATTATAACTATTATTGATAAAAGTAATGGTAGCAGTGGTATAAGAAGAAATATAAGAAGAAATAATTATCATCATTATTTTTATTGCAGTAATTATTATTACTTATGTAATATTTATGATATGTATTACATATAATATTTATTACTTGTAGTGATTATTATTATTGCAATAATTATCATTTTTATTATTATTATAAGTCATTTTTTCATTTATAAGGTTCATCCATCGTTATCAGCATGTGATTTGTTTAAGGACATTAAGGATATTTCGGCGCAATTTTGTGTCATAAGCTCATGTTTGACGCTATGACATCATTTCCTGATTGTTTTGACGTTGTTATACTATTGCTTTGAAATTTGCAAATATGTAGAGTTAAATCGTAGTCATAAACCATGATAAAGCCCTTTCGGGCGCAATATCGAAAAGGAGAGTGTGGTTTTTCTGTGATTATATATCTATATCCCTAATGGATACGAAACTGTGTATTAGTTATTTATAATTTAATCTGACAATGTTGATAGGTGTATGGTTCTCAATGTTAACAATGAGTATTCCTATATAACATAGAAATTTCCCTTTTCGTTCATGTACATTTGGAAAGTATGACTCCAAATTATTAGTAAGTTTTTACGCAAAAAACTATAAGGTTTTATAGTTATTTGTAATTTAATCTGACAATGTTGATATTTGTATGGTTGTTAATGTTAACAATAAGTGTTCCTATGTAACCTAGAAATTTTGTTCTCCTAAGAGTACATTTTTAAAGTTTGTTTGTTTGGATTTTTCACCTTATTTACCAGTAATTCAGTGATATAATGGCAGTCAGTTAACCTACTCACACTTTTTTTCTGGGCAAACTAAGCCGATGTAAGTGCTTTACCAGTACCATGTGCACATACTTATGCCAGTAAATGACAACCGCCTTACTGGAATCAGAGGTAGACGGAGAATGGCCGTAGAAACTATTACACGACCAATCCCCATCCAAGTTGCAACAGTATGGTCTTCATCTGTACCAGTTCTCAGTTGAGCGCTTTGGGCCATCATGGCCCTCTTGTTCTTGATTTTAGATTTATGAATATCTAATAATTTGTTTGGATAGTTCAACTCACCTCACAGAGAGAGACTATGGAAATAAATTTGATGCGCAAAGATCTTTTTAGTTTTTGAATTGTTTCTCGTTAGTCATTGAATCTTTACCTCCAAATTGCTTCTCTGGCAGATGTATGGCACTCTTTTTTTTCTTCTTTTTTTCCTTTTTTCCTTTCTGTTTTTGACTTTCAGAACTTTCCAACTCTGTTGGGATGATGTTCCCTTTTTCCTTAGTTGTTACTCCTAAAATTACATGGACAGTATATTTATTTTACATTGTACAATGCTTTATTGATCTTAATGCCTTGTTATATAACAACATATTGTTATTTAATCATATAACAATTATTTTTATGCCGCCGCAGAGTGGGAGGAGTTTAGCATTGCACTAATACGTCAATACTTCTGTAAGGAAGGTACATCTCTAAATTTTGTGGACTCCACTTCGCTTTAACTGCTGGGCAGATTTCACTAAACTGTCACAGCTGAAGATCCTTCATGTGTAGGTAATTGTAAAGGAAGGAAATTTGGATGCTACCAATTTTGGCAGAATGATGGACTTAGGTAAATTGTCCACTATAGAATATACAATTTTCTAATTTTTGTTAACTCAACTCCTCTTTAACTGGTGGGCGGATTGCTCTCAAACATTTACACCTGAAGGACCTAATGTGTAGATGATCATAAAGGAAGGAATTTTGGTTGCAATCAATTTTGGCATGATTATGGTTCTTTGTCATAGCATATATAGTTTCTGAAATTTTGTGGACTCAATTCCTATTTAACTGCTTGGTGGATTTCAAACTTTCACATCTGAAGAACCCTAAAGGGACTATGTCAACACAATATTGGTTTCCTATTGCACTATACATGATATCAGAGGATAGTAATACACTATACTAAGATATGTATATTCCATTAAGAACAAATAATAAAATAATTAATGAGATATATGATAAAAACAAATCAGCAAAAATGTATGAAAAAAGTCAAACCCCAAGCGGGTATTGAACACACGACTTTGGAGCCGTACGAAGAAATAACAGTAGACAGCGCTTTTACCAACTGCACTATTCCGCTTTGTAAGGAAACATGTGTAAACTTTGGTTTTTCAAAATACTCACAATTCTGATATCAAAATGTAAACATGAAAAGGGCCATACGAACAAGACCCATATTATAAATTGATTTTATCTCAGAATGCGAAAACTTTTCCCATCATATATACCTTATTCAAACCATTATTATATGGCGTAATTAGTATATTAATATAAATAGTTTAAAAGAAATAACCCCCTTGAGGACATTTTGTTGACATTTAATGTGTAAGTGATCGTAAAGGAAGTCATGTTGGTTGAGATCAATTTTGGAAGAATTATGGCCCTTTGTCCTTGTTTCCACTGTATATGAAAATAAATATGTTGAGGAAATATTAGTGTTGGTGACACGGCCTTTGTTGTGTCCAAGGATGATTTTTGAGGGCATCAGTGTCTGTGACACATCTAGCTTTTCTTTATTTTAGATTTAAGAAATATTCAATATCTAATAATTTGTTTGGATAGTTCAAGTCACCTCACAGAGAGAGACTATAGAAATGAATTTGATGCACAAAAACCTCTTTAGTTTTTCATTCTTTGGAAATGTTGTACTTATTAATAAACACTTAAGGTATAAAACTTATTTTTAAATAAAAGTTTTGATAATGTTATGCCATTTTGTACATTTTGGAATGAAATGTATTTTATTTTATGAGCCATGGTCTTCAAACAAGATATACTTAAAGGAAACCACTTTTCCTGATTACTGTATTCACAGTCAATTGGTTAATTAGGGCAATTTTTTTGCAGGTGCCCTATAGTAATCACCCTGTCTGTCCGTCCGTCTGGATTAAAGGGCCATTTAAGTTGAACACAGATGACAAAGGGGCCGTTTATGATCAAGGGGCCATGGCCCCTTGTTTAGTTGCTTAGTATGAACAGTACCGTGTTTTTAGCTCACCTGAGCACAAAGTGCTCATCGTGAGCTATTGTGATCGCCATTTGTCCGTCGTGCATGTGTGCGTGTCGTCAACTTTTCATTCAAACAACATATCCTCCTAAACTGCTTGGCAGATTTTCACCAAACTTCACAGGAATGATCCTTGGATGAACCTCTTTCAAAGTTGTTCAAATATTTCCAGTCCGCTGCATATGTAGGTCACCAGAGCTAAAAATATTTAAAAAGTGAAAACTTAAAAAAAAATTATTTTATGAAACCGCAAGGCTCAGAGCTTTCATATTTGATATGTGACATTCTCTAGTGGTCCTCTACATAGATTGTTCAAATGATGCTCTTGGGGTCAAAATTGGCCACGCCTCAGGGGTCACATGGTTTATATAGAATTATATAGCAAAAATGACTTTAAAATTCTCCTCCTCTGAAACTGCAAGGCCTACATAATTCATATTTGGTATGTAACATTGTATAGTGGTCCTGTACAAAGATTGTTCAAATGATGCCCCTGGGGTCAAAACTGGCCAAACCCCAGGGGTCACATGGTTTATATAGACTTAAATAGCAAAATGACTTTAAAAATCTTCTCCTTTGAAAGCGCACGGCCAAGAGGTTTCATATTTGGTATGTAGCATTGCATAGTGGTCCTCTACAAAGAATGTTGAAATGATGCCCCTGCTGTAAAAACTGGCCACAATCCATCTTGTCATCTTCTCATTCAATATATTGAACTGTATCAAAGTGCCACAACTACAAACCTCTTCATCTGTTCCTAATCAATATGTGGGGGTATTAATCACCTTTAGTAATAGCGTTAATTTTCCTCAGTGCTGTTGGACTTCGAAGATTTCTGAAATGAGTATATGGTGCACATTTCTTGTTCACACTATTTCTCCGCAATAACTGGCCAGAATACTAGGAAACGTCATGCAAAGCTTCATTACCAAAAAGTGGTGTGCTTAGTACCTGGATGGGATGTTCTGTTTCAAAGATTTTCCTTGGAGTTATTGTCCTGTCCGTCCGTGACAAGGTTAAGTAGATTTTACTGTTTTGTCTAGCACCAAAACCGCTTACTTCAACACTTGGATACTTACACAGTTATTGCTTATGACCATTCCTTATCCACTCATATCACCCAACCTCATTTTGACCTTGACCTAATTTGCACTTAAAATAATTCAAATGGGCTGTTTCTTGGTTAACTAGATTTTGCCGTTTCGTCTAGCACCAGCACTGCTAACCACAACACTTGGATATTAACACAGTTGTTACTTATGACCGTTACGAATCCACCCATATCAACCAACCTCACTTTGACCTTGACCTAATTTAGAATAAGAGATGGGTTATCTAGCACCAACCAGGGGCATGTGTATTTATCAAACACAGAATCTTGTTCTTTGAGTAATTAGACTGATGATTGATGAAATTAATTTACAGAGCACTTTTCGTTTTGGAGTTATTGGACTTTGATGTTTGATGAAATTTATAGTGCACAACTCTTGTCTGGACTGTGTCTCAGCAACGACTGGCCAGAATTTAATGAAACTTTATGGAAATTTTCATTACCAAGACAGGATGTGCACAGTAGCAGTTTTTTTGGCTTCACTGAATTTTCTTGGAGTTTTTGGCCTTTGAAGATTGCTTAAATTATTATATAGTGCACAATTCTTGTTTGAGCTGTTTCTCAGCAACCACTTTATCATATGCTGTATGAAATTGAGTGATTCATGATTGACAGTTAAATAACCAAGATTACATGACCTAATTACAGTAATTTAGTTTGCAGTTATAAGCCTAGATTTTGGCTCCACCTATTTGCTTAATAAGGTATGTGGGTATGGTATGTTTAGGTCATGCTCAGATACAGTTTTGACAGCATATTTGGTCCTTCAGTTTAGTTGTGTTTTTATGCCCCCAGCATCTTGATGCGGGAGGCATATTGTGATTATGACCATTCCCAATCCCCTGATGTCACCTAACCTCACTTTGACCGTGACATAATTTGGAATTATAATAATGCACAAACCAAGGGCATGTGTGTCATCGAACACTTAGTCTTGTTTAATTTTAAGATTTCTGCCTTGTCTGCATTCCCATGACTTGGCAATAAGTTTCACTGAAATCCTTGAACTTTACCTGTCTCTGATTCTTCTGTATGTAACCCATGCATTTGCTGCAAGCCAGTTGATTGTATGTTGGATGGTGGGTGTGTTTGTTGACTCATTCCATGCTGCCCGCTTGGGCCTTTAACAAGACGTTAATTGATGTTAATAAGAGGTTAGTCGATGTTATGCATGATCTCTTAACAAGGTTTTATATCATATTATATGCATTTGATGAAAGCCACTTAATTGCATGTTGGATGGTGGGTTTCCTTGTTGACTCATTCCATGCTGAGCACTTAGGCCTTTAATAAGAGGTTAATTGATGTTTATAAGAGGTAATGGTATGCTAATAAGAGGTGAATTTAGGTTATGCTTGATATGTTAACAGTAAGTAAGTAAGTTGTTCATTAAGTTGACATGTGCAATTGAACAAAATATAAGTACATTATATTTGCAAATATAGTTGCACCCGACCTGATGGGTCTATAGGTCACCAAAACAAGATGTGATAATATATTTACAGTAAGTGGATAATAATACAAAACATGTGTTATGATAATATATCATTGTATACATAGTGTGCACAGTAACTGACATTATGAATAAATAGTACTTCGCCTTTTAAGATACGCATTAACGGTAAACTTAGCTAGTATTCGTGGATAGAGGGACATCAAAATTTTGAGTTTGCTGATTGCATCGTGGTCGACTAGCTCAGACCGAATGTCATCAAAGTACGCGAGTCGTAGATTGCTATAGAGATTACATTCAAACAGAAAGTGCAATTCATCTTCAATTCGGTCCAGATTGCACAATCTACAAGTCCTCTGATCTAGTGGTTCTCCTATAAATCTACCCTTAATGGTAGTATACCCATTTTTAACTGACATAGCAATGATCGTTCATTCCTTCTTAAGTTAAGTGTAATATATTCCTCTGTTTTAAATGAACTTTTAAATTGTCTATATGTCCTTAATTTCGGTACGTGCTCAACTTCCTGGTTCCATTTGTTGGCATAATAATTTCATAGGGAGTCCTTCACTTGGTGAAGGTTGACCACTGTTTTAATGTCAATAGCATTATCTGGTTTTGTAAAGACAACATGATCTTACAAAACTAGTATGAAAGTGATTCTTTGTTTTACTTTACCTGGGGTGATATTTTGAACCTTTCTAAGACAATTTTTTTCACTTATATTTCCTAAATTTTCTAATAGTTATTCATTATTTGTGAGATGTTTTTTCTCTCTAATAATTGTTAAAAAATTAGAAAAAAATCTAAGAATAATGGTTATTGTTCTTAAAATAGATTTTTCTTAGACAAAAATAGTGTGTTTGTTAAGTGTAGTTGGTCTGTATTAAGAAATTGTCTAAGGGTTTTCTTAACTTAAGCTCAGATAATTATTTTCTTAGATTTTATCTTTGATAGTTTCACAAAGAATTCTTAGAGCAAACTTGTCTTAGAATACAAAATATTTGTTTAAGAAAAAGGGTGATACAGTGGTATATCATTAAATTAGTAAACACATATAACACTAACATTGAACCTTATAATAATATTGATATTTAGATTATAAAATATATTACAATAAAACCTTTTAATGAGACTTATGCACAGAATAGCATATTACCTCAATATTACTCTAGTCTATATTTGAGCTTTTTAATTTCCAATTAGTTTTTGACTTTAGAGACCACAAAGAAACAAATTGATGAAAGTTTATACAATAATATATACAAAAATTTGTAATCACATGCAAGTGTATGTTCACTAATCATTGTAACATGTGTGCATGTTTTGA
Source organism: Congeria kusceri (assembly GCA_027627225.1). NCBI lineage: Eukaryota > Metazoa > Mollusca > Bivalvia > Myida > Dreissenidae > Congeria > Congeria kusceri. The sequence continues at coordinate 14,930,857 of CM051035.1, forward strand.
AGTAAGAATTACAAAAACAGTGTTTAAATTTTGTCTGAGAAAAATCTAAACTTTTAAGATTGGTGCAAAGCTTTCTAATATTTAAAAGCAAAAACAGTTATTCTTATTATTTCTAAGATAATTTTATGATAATTAAAGAAAAACTAAGAACAATATTAGATTTTAAGAAAATAATGACAATATATTGGAATATTTATAAATTTAAATGATTTATTGCCATTTTTATGTTAAAAGTCTTTAATAACCATATATTAGACGTATTGTGTTGTTAAATAATGGTAGAACAGGGTATCAGCATTATGCTTTTACTCCTCAAAGTGAATAAATTTCACACTAACTTTACATGTTTTTGCAATTATCTAAATAAGTAAGAACTTACCCATTAAATGTTTGCAATGTGCATGTATCATTTCTTTGTTTATTTTTAGCTCGACTCTTCACCAAATAGTTCGAGCAATACTACTCACCCGTTTGTCAGCGTAATGCTTTGGTTAAGGTTTGCGTTAAATCTCTGTTACATATATATTCAATTGAAACTTTACACATGTCTTAGGGTCATTAGGAGAGGTTACTGACCAAGGCCCATAACTCTGACCTGCAATTGGGCAGAATTATGCCTCTGTTTGTACTTAGAAAATCAGGTTAAAGTTTGCGTGCAACAACTCCATATCTACTATAGATATTCAACTGAAATATATTCATTGGCCAAGACCCATAACTGTGACCAGCTTTTTAGCAGAGTTATGCCCCTTTTTGTACTTAGAAAAGTCAGGTTAAGGTTTGCATGCAAGAGAAAATTCAGGTGAAGGTTTGCGTGCAACAAGTACATATCTCTGTAACTACTACAGATATTCAATTGAAACTTCACACATGTCTTCAGGGTCATTATATAAGGTCACTGATCAAGGCCCATAACTCTGTACTGTAACTTAGCAGAATAATGCCCCTTTTTACTTAAAAATGTTAGGTTAAGTTTGCGTGCAACAACTTCATATCTCAATATTTGTAACAGATATTCAATTAAAACTTAACACATGTCTCCAAGGTCATTATATAAGGTCACTGGCCAAGGCACATAACTGTGACCAGCATTTTAGCAGAATTATTCCCCTTTTTGTAGTGTTAAAGGCTGATAACTCTGACAAAGAGGTTGAACAGTCGATTGCGCTCTCCTGAGACAGCTCTTGTTCCTTTTTTGGCTACATGTATATTGAAAACTTAAAAAAAATCTTCTTGTCAATAACTACAAGATGGATTTTAACATAATTTCATAAAAAGATTTCATGGGTGACTTTCTACCAAATTCCTTCAAATTATGTTGATACACTTAAAGTGGTCCATCTTTGACATCAGTTGTAAACTGTTACTTATCCTTTGAACATGCTTTAAAAAATTTACAAACCATTATGATTTATAAAACTGAAAGGTGAGCGAACCATTTTGGCCTTCTTGTTTACTATATACATTACTGCATAGGGAGAAATATAGTTTCGAGAATAATAAATAAACATGCATTTAAAAACAAAAGTTGTTCATCCACTGAAAGTGATCTGGCTTAAACGTATTGACATTTGCTTTTTTACCTTGACTATTCAAAGAATATAAGCTTTCCTACTTGCTGCAGCGTCCGCCTCTGAACTTGGTTTATGTTTTATTTCAAAAGTCTTGTAACTTCAAAACTACATATATTATTCATTTAAAATTTCCCAAAACTCTGTTTTATATTTTGACAGAGTTATGCCCTTTTTAGCTCACCTGAGCGTAATCTGCTCAGTGAGCTATTGGTATAGGGGACCTCTCCTGCCTCGTCCATCATCCGTGTGCCTTCAATAATTTGTTTTGTTCTCATAATAGAGAGTTCACTTTTTAGCTCACCTGAGCACGAAGTGCTCAAGACTGAGCTATTCTGATCAGTCACTGTCCGTCATTGTGGTTATCGTCCGTCATCGTCAACAATTTGCTTGAAACAATTTCTTCTCCGAAACGGCTCAGCGGATTTTAACCAAACTTGGTAGGAATGTTCCGCGGATGGTCCTTTAACAAATTCCTTCAATTCATTTGAATATCTATAAAACCGTTGCCATGGCAAGCGAAAGCTTAATAAAAAGGAAAACTTAAAAAATCTTCTTGTCCAAAACCACTGGTTGGATTTCAATATAATTACACAGAAATGTTCCTTGGTTGACCATATATCAAATTTCTTTAAATTATTTTGATTCCTTAAAAAACATGGCAGCCAGGAGGCGGAACAGTTTTCGTTATATGGCTATATTGAAAACTTAAAAAATCTTCTTGCCTGAACCACTGGCTGGATTTCAAAGTAATTTATCAGAAATGTACCTTGGGTGACCCTCTATCAAATTTCTTCAAATTATTTTGATTCCTTAAATAAATGGCATCCAGGGGGGCAGGGCAGTTTTCCCTATATGGCTATATAAAAAACTTATATAGCCAGATAGAAAACTTTGAAAATCTTCTCAGAAACCGCTGACCAGATTCAGGGAGGTCAGCAACACTGGAAAACAGGGAAAAAGTGTGTTAAAATTCCCTCCAGGGTAAAATTTGAAAATTTTGCAAAAATCAGGGAATTTGACTAGAAGTGTTACAAGTCCAAAATGAAGTAGTGAAATCTAGAATTTATAAAATATTTCAACAATAAACCAATAAAATTATCATAGTTCTTTAGAATAGGAAGTTAACAATAGTAAAATGGCTAAAAATGGAAAGTAGTGGTCATATATTTGTGTATGCTATCACCACTTTGCACTAATTTTACTGGTAATCTGACAATAAATGTCATGGAAAATCACATTTTGGTCAGGAAAAAATCAAGTAATATCAGGGAATTTAATTTTGGAATTTAAGTGGCCACCCTGGGATTTCAAAATAGTTTCAAAGAAATGTTTCTTGGGTTACCCTCTACCAAATCTCTTCAAATAATTTTCATTCGCTAGGTCGGGGCAGTTTTCCTTATATGACTATGTAGAAAACTTTGTAAATCTTCTTGTCCGAAACCGCTTGACGAAATTCAAACAAGTTTCACAGAAATGTTCCACCAGGCCACCTGGGGTGGGGGCATTTTTAGCACTACTTTTCAAAGAAAAAAGAGTTATTGTTGTCGCTCTGTCATCTGCATCAGCGTCTGCATAAGTTAAGTTTTTTGGTCAAGTTTTTTGTCAAAGTCCATTTCTCAAAGGTATCCATTTGAAAATTTGAATACTTGTTCACTATCAAAGGGTAATTCATTACAACAAGGCAGGTAACCCTGTGATTTGTATTTTCAGAGTTATCTGCCTTTGTTTGGACTTACAACTTAGAATATTTTGACATTTTTTTGTTTAATATAACATTACTCAATAACAGTCAAAGACATTAACTTGAAACTCAACATACTTGTTTATTGTGCTGACCGCATTCTGCAGACATGAGGATGTAACTCTTTCAAGGATTTTGTTGGAATTATTACCCTTTTTTCAACATAATTTTTGCTCTAGGTCAAATTTCTCAATACGTGTATGAGGTACTGACTTAAAACTAGAAGTATTGATAACAGTGACGAATTTATCTTGTAGACAAGAGGAGGTAACTCTATAAAGGATTTTGTTTGAGTAATTGCCCTTTTTTTAACTTAGAATTATCGCATTATGCAAAATTTCACAATAACTATAAGAGGTATTGACTTGAAACTCAACATTTTTTATCACAGTTATGAACCCATTCTGTAGACAAGATGAGGTAACTATATCAAGGATTTTGGTGGAGTCGCCCTTTTTTCAACTTTGAATTTTAGCTTTAGGTCAAATTTCAAAAAATCTATGAGAGGTATTTACTTGAAATTCAAGACACTTTATAACAGTGATGTACACATTATATTAACAAAATGCCATAGTACTATCAAATACGAGAAAGTCGAGCGTCCAACACCCGTATAGCTATATAGAAAACTTTGAAAATCTTCTCAGAAACCATTAACTAGATTTAAAAATAATTGCACAAAAATGCTCCTTGGGTGACCCTCTACCAAATTACTTCAAATCATTTTGATTTGTAAAAAAAATGGCCGCCAGAAGGTTGTACTCGTATGGTTACATAGAAAAGTTTGAAAATGTTCTCGTCAGAAACCACCAAAATTGTTTGCACAAATGTTCCTTTGTTGACATTCTATCATTTTAAAAATCTTCTTGGGTGAAACCACTTGCTGGATTTTGAAATAATTTCACAGAAATGTTTATACTATTTATCAAATTCCTTAAAATTGTTTTGATTCACTAAAACACATTGCTATATGTGGTCCATTGTTGATGTCCATTGTCACATCTCTGAACACACTATTAACCTTTTACAAGCTATTGTGGTTCATTCAACTCAGGTGAGTGACCAAGGGTCATTTGGCCATGTTGTTATCCAATCTTGATCAAACTTGCACAGTTTAAATGACCATAAAATCTCGGTAGGTTGTTTATGGGGCTGGATCGCACCAGGAACACTCGAGTTATTGCCACTTATTCATGCAAAAAATTAAAAAATGCCATTTTCCATCATATAGACTTTATTTTCCATCCAATCTTAACCAAACTTTCACAATTTGTGTATAACAAACTGATCTCAGCAAAAGAAAACAATGGGCTATACCAGGATACAAACACCAGAGTTATTGCCCCTTGTTTTTGAAAGAAAATACAAAATGGACTTCAAATGGATTCAGGATAGAGACTTCATTTTTCATCCAATCTTCACCAATCTTGCTCAGTTTGTCTACGACCGTAAGATCTCAGAAGTTGACTATTAGTAAGAATGGACCAGCGGCACAAAAGTTATTTCCAGTTTTGTATGATTAAACATCCATATGTCATCAACAATTTGCTTGCACATGCGAGAGAGGCTTCATTTTTTATTCAATGTTGACCAGACTTGCAGTTTGTGTAATGAAAATGAAATGGGAGCCAATGGTAATGGGCCAGATTGCACAAGGAACGCTAGACTTATTGCCCATTATTCATTGAAAAATAAATTCAACAGTTTTCTAAAAATACAGACTTCATTTTCATCCAATCTTGACCAAACTTCCACAGTTAATGTATGAACATCCAAACTCAGCAGAGGCCAGAAATGGGCTTGATCGTGCCATAAATACTAGAGTTATTGCCCCTTGTTTTGAAAAAACCCAACTAAAATGTACTTTATATGAGATAGAGACTTAATTTTTCATCTGATCTTAACCAAACTTCCACAGCTTGTGTTTGACCATATGGTCTGAGCAGAAAATGTAGCTATTAATTTTTCATCCAGTCTTGACAACAAGGAAGTGAGCAAGCATGCACTTTTACCATTTTATTCATTCAAAATCCGTGATTATTGCTGTTGATAACAAACCATACACTATCACAAAGTTTTGCATTTACATGTCAGAGCCAATTGAAGACTAAAATTTGCCATCATGAGAAGATATCTATGGATGTATTTTTTATTCCTTAATATTTTTCTATAGATCTACCTGTAATAAATATGGAATTGTGTTGTTTTTTTCTGTACTTTATTGAAATTATTCTCTGTTTAGCTAACCTGAGCACAAAGTGCTGAAGGGTGTGCTATTGTAGTAAGTCACCGTCTGTTGTTCGCCGTCAACACTTGTTTCAAATGATTTCATCTAAAACTGCTATGTGGATATCAACCAGACTTGGCAGAAATGTTTGTGGAGTGGGGCTATATCAAATTTCTTCAATTAAATGCACTATATGATCACTGTTGGTAGAGGACAACCCAAGGAACATTTCTGTGAAGTTTCAACAAAATGAGCCAAACAGTTTCAGTTGAGATGTCGTTAAGCGGAAAAGTTTATGCATGGACAGATGCATGCACACATTCCAGATGAACTGCCATAGCATAAGTTTTAGAAGGATTCCAGTTTACAAAAGATTTGGTTTAGAAAGTTGTTGTATAATGCATCTATTTATTATACTGTTCTTGCTCAGATACATCCACCTGGAACTGAGCACCAGTTAGCACCAAATGTTATTAGGATTTCTTATATGGCTATAGAAAAAGCTTGTAAACACTATAAGTCACATTTTTTGGCCAATCAACATGAAACTTGCTAATAACCTTTATTCATATAATATCTCAGCCAAGTTCGAAAATGGTTCCGGTACGTTGAAAAACATGGCCGCCAGCTGGGGGGAGGCAGTTTTCCTGATATGGCTATAGGTAAAGCTTGTGAACACCCTAGAAGTCACATTTTTTGCCCAACATGAACATGAACATCAGCATGAAACTTGCTCAGAACCTTTGTTCTTATGAAATTCAGTAGTGTTAGAAAATGGTTTCAGCCCGTTCAAAAACATGGCCGCCAGGGGGGGGGGGGGGCAGTTGTCCTTCTATTGATATAGGAAAAGCTTATGAACACTCTAGAAGTCACATTTTTTGCCCAATCAACATGTAACTTGCTCAGATCCTTTGTTCTTATGATATATCTGCAAAGTTCGAAAATGGTTCCGGTCCATTGAAAAACATGGCTTTGAGGGATGTGGGGGGCAGTCTTTCTCATATAGCTATAGGAAAAGCTTGTGAACATCCAAAAAAATCATATTTTTTGCCCAATCATTTTGTAACTTGCTCAGAGCCTGTGTTCTAATGATATATTGGCCGAGCTCAAAAATAGTTCCGGTCTGTCAATAAACATGACCGCCAGCGGATGGGGAAAGGGGCAGTTTTCCTAAATGGGCTATAGAAAAAGTTTGTGAACACTCTGGAAGTCACATTTTTTTGCCCAATCAACATGAAACTTGCTCAGAACATTTGTTCATATGATATCTTGGCCAAGTAAGAAAATTGTTCCGGTCCATTGAAAAACATGGCTGCCAGTGAGGGCGAGGGGGTTCAGTTTTCCTTATATAGATATAGCTCCTATTGACAATTTTAAAAAGCTTGTGAAAACTCTAATTGCCACGTGTAACTCAATCATCATGAAACTTTCTCAGAACATTTATGACAATGATATCTTTGACAAGTTTGAACCTAGGTCACATGTGATAAAATTCTAGGTCACCTGGACAAATTTAAAAAAAAGCTTGCAAGCAATCTAGAGGCCACATTTTTAGCCGAATCTTATGTAACTTGTTCAGAACAGTTTTATTCCTTAGCCCCTCAGGTGAGTGACCTAGGGCCTTATGGCTCTCTTGTTTTGTTTACCTGTCTGTGACTGTTCTGGAGATAACCAATGCATTTGCTGAAAGCCACTTGTTTGCATGTCGGATGGTGGGTGTGTTTGTTGACTCATTCCATGCTGACCACTTGGGCCTTTAACAAGACGTTAATTGATGTTAATAAGAGGTTAATTCATGTAATGCATGATCTATTAACAAGGTTTTATCTCATATTGTAAAGACATGATAATCTTACAAAAGTAGTATGAAAATAATTCTTTGTTGTACTTTACCTATCTGTGACTGCTGTTGTGGTAACCCATGCATTTGCTGAAAGCCACTTGATTGCATGTTGGATGGTGGTTGTCCTTGTTGACTCATTCCATGCTGACCACTTGGGCCTTTAACAAAAGGTTAATTGATGTTAATAAGAGGTTAATTGGTGTTATACATGATCTGTTAAAAAAGGCTTTATCTCGTATTGTAAAAACATCATAATCTTACTAAATAAGAATGAAAGTGATTCTTTGCTATACTTTACCTATCTGTGACTGCTGTTGTGGTAACCCATGCATTTGCTGAAAGCCAGTTGATTGCATGTCGGATGGTGGGTGTCCTTGTTGACTCATTCCATGCTGACCACTTGGCCCTTTAACACGTGGTTAATTGGTGTTAATAAGAGGTTAATTTAGGTTATGCATGATCTGTTAACAAGGCTTTATCTCATATTGTAAAGACAACATAATCGTACAAACCTAGTATGAAAGTGATTCTTTGTTATACTTTACCTAGCTGTGACTGCTGTTGTGGTAACCCATGCATTTGCTGAAAGCCAGTTGATTGCATGTCGGATGGTGGGTGTGTTTGTTGACTCATTCCATGCTGACCACTTGGGCCTTTAACAAGAGATTAATTGATGTTAATAAGAGGTTAATTGATGCTAATAAGAGGTGAATTTAGGTTTTGCATGATATATTAACAAGCCTTTATCTCATATTGTAAAGACAACATAATCTTACAAAACTAGTATGAAAGTGATTCTTTGTTATACTTTACCTATATGTGACTGTTGTTGTGATAACCCATGCATTTGCTGAAAGCCACTTGATTGCATGTTGGATGGGGGGTGTCCTTGTTGACTCATTCCATTCTGACCGCTTGGGCCTTTAACAGAAGGTTTTGCATGATATATTAACAAGCCTTTATCTCATATTGTAAAGACAACATAATCTTACAAAACTAGTATGAAAGTGATTCTTTGTTATACTTTACCTAGCTGTGACTGCTGTTGTGGTAACCCATGCATTTGCTGAAAGCCAGTTGATTGCATGTCCGATGGTGGGTGTGTTTGTTGACTCATTCCACGCTGACCACTTGGGCCTTTAACAAGAGATTAATTGATGTTAATATGAGGTAAATTGATGCTAATAAGTGGTGAATTTAGGTTATGCATGATCTATTAACAAGGCTCTATCTCATACTGTAAAGACATAATCTTACTAGTATGAAAGTGATTCTTTGTTATACTTTACATATCTGTGACTGGTGTTGTGGTAACCCATGCATTTGCTGAAAGCCACTTGATTGCATGTTAGATGGTGGGCATCCTTGTTGACTCATTCCATGCTGACCACTTGAGCCTTTAACAAGAGGTTAATTGATGTTATGCACGATCTGTTAATAAGGCTTTATCTTATATTGTAAAGACAACACAATCGTACAAAACTAGTATGAAAGTGATTATTTGCTATACTTTACCTAGCTGTGACTGCTGTTGTGGTAACCCATGCATTTGCTGAAAGCCAGTTGATTGCATGTCAGATGGTGGGTGTGTTTGTTGACTCATTCCATGCTGACCACTTGGGCCTTTAACAAGAGATTAATTGATGTTAATAAGAGGTAAATTGATGCTAATAAGAGGTTAATTTAGGTCATGCATGATCTAATAACAGGGCTTTTTCTCATATTGTAAAGAAAACATAATCTTACAAAACTAGTATGAAAGTGATTCTTTGTTATACTTTACCTATCTGTGACTGCTGTTGTGGTAACCCATGCATTTGCTGAAAGCCACTTGATTGCATGTTGAATGTTGGGTGTCCTTGTTGACTCATTCCATGCTGCCCACTTGGGCCTTTAACAAAAGGTTAATTGGTATTAATAGGAGGTTAATTGATGTTATGCATGATCTGTTAACAAGGCTTTATCTCATATTGTAAAGACAACATAATCTTACAAAACTAGTATGAAAGTGATTCTTTGTTATACCCCACAAACAAAGTTTAGGGCGGGTATATAGGAGTGAGCTTGTCAGTCTGTCTGTCCGTCTGTCTGTCTGTCTGTTGGTTTTTGTTTCCGGATGATAACTCAAGAAAGGCTTGGCATACTTAAATAATTTTAGTACACACGTGTAACATCATAGAATACAGGTCAAGTTCGAAATTGGTTACAAACCACTAAATTTTGACACAGTTATGGCTCTTTATTCGACTTAAATTCCCTAAAAACATGGTTTCCTGACGATAACAAAACTATGGCTTGACATATTAAAATAATTATTGGTACACGTGCAGCATCATAAATTACTGGTTAAGTTTGACTTTGGGTACAAACCACTTAATTTTGACACAGTTATGGCCCCTTTTTGACTTAAATTCCCGAAAAACATGGACAATTACTCATGAAAGGCTTCACATATTTAAATAATTTTTGGTTAGATAGGTGTAACATCATCAAATACAGATCAAGTTCAAGTTTGGTTAGAAACCACTAAATGTTGACAGAGTAATGATTCCTATTGAAATTAAATTTTTCCAAATACACTAATGACCATTCACAAATTAAAGCAGGCTCTCTGTTCATTTCTTTCAAATAGATGCCATAGTTTTGTGACAAGGCCATATTGTGGGGGTATATCCGTCACTCTTTTGACAATTCTAGTTATACTTAACCTATCTGTGACTGTTGTGGTAACCATTGCATTTGCTGAAAGCCACTTGATTGCATGTTGGATGGTGGGTGTCCTTGCTGACTCATTCCATGCTGACCACTTGGAACTTTAACAAAAGGTTAATTGATGTTAATAAGCGGTTAATTGATGTTATGCATGGTCTGTTTACAAGGCTTTATCTCATATTGTAACGAGAACATAATCTTACAAAACTAGAATGAAAGTGATTCGTTGTTATACTTTACCTGTCTGTGATTGTTCTGTAGGTAACCTATGCATTTGCTGAAAGCCACTTGATTGTATGTTGGGTGGTGGGTGTTCTTGTTGAATCATTCCATATTGACCACTTGGACCTTTAACAAGAGGTTAATTAATGTTAATAAGAGGTTAATTGTTTTGCATAATCTGTTTACAAGGTTTTATCTCATATTGTAAAGACAGCATTATCTTACAAAACTAGTATGAAAGTGATTCTTTGTTAAACTTTACATATCTGTGACTGTTGTTGTGGTAACCCATGCATTTGCTGATAGCCACTTGATTGCATGTTGGATGGTGGTAGTCCTTGTGGACTCATTACATGCTGACCACTTTGACCTTTAACAAAAGGTTAATTGATGTTTATAAGAGGTTAATTGATGTTATGCTTGATCTGTTTACAAGGTTTTATCTCGTATTGTAAAGACAACATAATCTTACAAAACTATTATGAAAGTGATTCTTTGTTATTCTTTACCTGTCTGTGATTGTTGTTGCAGTAACCCATGCATTTGCTGAAAGCCACTTAATTGCATGTTGGATGGTGGGTGCCCTTGTTGATTCATTCCATGCTGACCACTTGGGGCTTTAACAAAGAGGTTAATTGATGTTAATATGAGGTTAATTGATATTATGCACGATCATTTTGTTTCTATCTTTTGTGTTATATACATCAGCAATTAAATAAATAGATTGATGAAAGGAAATGTTTCCACTTCAATTAATGTTGATTATTTTTCAAGGCTTGTCTCATATTGTAAAGACAGAATACAAAACTAGTACTTTACTTGTATTTGATTGTTGTTGCGGTAACCCGTGCATTGGCTGAAAGCCACTTAATTGCATGTAAGATGGTGGGTGTCCTTGTTGACTCATTCCATGCTGACCACTTGGACCTTTAACAAGAGGTTAATTGATGTTAATAAGAAGTGAATTGAGGTTATGCATTTGCTGAAAGCCACTTAATTGCATGTCGGATGGTGGGTGTACTTGTTGACTCATTCCATGCTGACCACTTGGACCTTTAACAAAGAGGTAAATTGTTGTAAATAACAAGTTAATTAATGTTATGCGTGATGTGTAAAACATGATTAGTCAGTTTGTTTTCTATCTTGCGAGTCTTGTACATCAGCAATAAATTAAATGTTCCTGTGAAAAAATTTTTATCTGTAAGATAAATTAGTACTGATTGTTTTTCAAGGCTTTTTAGCTCGGTGAGCTATTGGTATAGGGGACTTCTCCAGCGTCCTCTATCGTCCGTCGTCTGTCTTCAAGGTACCGTTAACAATTTGGACAGTTATTGCGATAAAGACTACATTTTTTAATTCAAACTTGACCTAACTTACACAGTTTGTGTAAGACCATAAAGTCTCATATGGGATTGTTATTGGGTCAGATCACACCAGTAATACTAGAGTTATTGCCCCTTTTTCATGCAAAAGAAGTGCAAATATGCCCTTTTCCAAAGTAAAAACTATATTTTCCATTCAATCTTAGCCAAACTTTCACAGTTTTGTGTACAACCATCAGATCTCAGCAGACATCAAAAATGGGCCAGATCGTGTTTTAAACACCATAGTTATTGTCTGTTGTTTATTAAAAAATTTACAAAAAAAATCAGGATAGAGAGAGACGTTTTTCATCCAATCTTCACCAATCTTGCACAGTTTGTCTATTACCATGAGATTACAGCTAAAGTCGAATGTAAGCAAGATCAGACCAGAAACACCAAAGTTATTGTCCTTTGTTGTGAAAAAAATATGCAAACATGGACATTATACAGGATAGAAACTTCATTGTTAATATCCAATCTTTACCAATCTTGCACAGTTTGTATATGACCATAAGATTAAAGTGAAGTCAATTATAAGCAAAATTGGACCAGAAACACCAGAGTTTTTGCCCTTTGTTTGTGGAAAAAATATTCAAAAATGGACATTATTCAGGATAGAAACTTTTTTCAACCAATCTTCACCAATCATGAACAGTTTGTCTATGACGTAAGACTACAGCTGAAGTAGAATATAAGCATGATTGGCCAGAAACACCAGAGTTATTGCCCCTTGTGTTTGGTTATCAAGTTATCAATGATTGGCATGCACACACAATTTTTGATTCAATGTTGACCAAACTTACGCAGTTTGCGCATAACCATAAAAATTGATTTCCAACATTTGCAAGACTTGCATGCAGTTATTTGTACATGCAACTCTGATGTCTTCAGAGCCTGCATTAATATCATTTGTTATCATTGGAAGTAAACTTATCAAAGAAAAGGCAAAACTTTACCTTATAGCACAGCCATCACAATTAGCGCGTTGCAACTAGTTTTCCAAAACTGTTTGCGAAAAAGACATCAAAATCTACTGTTTGTGAATTTTCCAGATTTGTCACTGATTTAATAAAAAGGGCCAGGCAAAAATATCGAGAAAATGAATTAAGAACCCTTAGCAAAAAAAGACGGCCATGATGGCCCTAGGTTGCTCACCTGAGTTTAAGGCATCATAATGGCTAATAACAACAGGGGAAAATGGCACTAAACACCATACCTGAGTATAAAGATCTGGGCCCTGCAGTTTCAGATTTTTTTTTAGTCTATATAAACCATGTTACCCACAGGGCATGGCCACCTTGTACCCCAGGGCATAATTTGAACAATATTTGTAGTCGACCACTTTTCAATGTTATATACCCAATATGATTCCACTGGGTCTTGCAGTTTCAGAGAAGATTTTTCAAGTCATTTTGCTATGGTAAATGTCATATAAACGATGTGACTCCCAGGGGGTGGCCTTTTTGTTATCACAGGGACGTCATTTGAACAATCTGTATAGAGGACTGCTCCAGAATGTTTCATGCAAAATATAAAATCTCTGGGCCTTACGGTTTCAACAAGGAAGACTTTTAAGGCCCACATGCCATATAAGTCTATATAAATCATGTGACGCCTGGGTCATGGCCACTTTTTATCCCTGGGGCATAATTTGAACAATCTTTGAAGAGGACCACTATTCAATGTTACATACCCAAAACCTTTCCCCAGGAGTTTGCTAAGGCACAGGGGCAAATAACTGCGGTTGGGGGTGGGGGTGGGGGTGGGGGGGTACCCCCTTTCGACGTTAGATTTAAAAAAACTTTTTATGTGTACTAAATCAAAATCTACAGTACTTCATAGTTAACAGAAGCACAACAATAAACAGCCTTTTGTTATAGCTTTTTTTTCTTTCTTTTTTTTCCAATGACATTAAATAATCATAAAATTCACACACTATAAAATTTATCAAGGAAACACAACATACGTGGCAAAAGTAATGTAACCTGGAAATAGATAATGACATTTACCTAAATGTTTACCTTTTTCAAAGAAAATATTGGCATATTATCACAAAATTATCAGAAATGACTTTAAACAAAGCTTTATTTTATACTACATTTCATGTCTGAAATGTTTGCGTCTTCCACATCAAACACTTATATCCAACACAAACATTTCATTATAGTGCAAGCCCTGAACACAAATTTAGAAATCTGTTCTTCATGGTTTTGCTGGGGCCACATGTCCACCCACATGTTAATGTGGCATAGTGTTCATGTCCAATATCTGGTACTAAAAAGTTGTTCTTCTGAGAAGAGGTCCTTCGGTGGAGGCTGCTAACAAAGCATTAAGAACTTTGTTGCAGAGACATGATCTGTGTGTACTTTTTTGTGTGCTGCACACATTTAATTAAACTTTACAAATGAAAGGTTTAAAGTAGATGACTAGACTTTAGGCTCTATGCTACATGTTTCTGTACATGCTGGTGAAACAGACTGCAGTGTCAGAGCTACAGACTTGATTGCTGCATCATTTTGTCTTACAAAACTTTTTGCAGTTCCACCTAAGTTAAAGTAGATATAGATCTATTTCTGTTAGTTCATATTTGGCATTTCATTATTAAATTAGAAATATACACTTCGCCTGTAAACAAATTCAATGTTGTAGATCTAAAGTGAAAATGTATGATATAAGACAGTCTTATATACTAAGACTGATTGACTACATTTCGTACACATTGCCTAAACATAACAACCAGCTAATTTACTTACACAACAACATGATTGACCATGCTGGTGGGTAACATTTTCTATGCATTTCAATGGTCATCTCTAATGATTCTCTAAAGCACCCTCACAACACTGTGTAGCTGGCTAGCTGGTTTCATAAGATCTAAAAATAGCACACTGTATACATCTGGCTGGAATGTGGCCTGCTGTACTGATTTTTGAGTGTTAAGAGGCTTATTAAAGTTATAGTGCTGTTTAAACAATGTGACCCCCCACACACAGTGTGTAGCCAATTTTTGTGACCCCAGGGGCAAAATTTGAACAATATTTGTATTTGTAGAGGACCAGTACACAATGATAGATACCAAATATAAAACCTCTGGGCCTTGCGGTTTCAGAGAAGATTTTGTAAGTCATTTTGCTATTTAAATGCATATAAACCATGTGACCGCCGGGGTGTGGCCAATTTTGAACACAAGGGCATCATTTCAACAACCTTTGTAGAGGACCATTATAAAATGTTACCAACCGAATATGAAACTCTAGGCCTTAGAGTTTCATAGGAGAAGATTTTGAAAGTCATTTGGCTATTTAAGTCTGTATAAAATTGATCCTACCCCCACTGTGTATCGTTCAGATACCTTAATTTTCAAACCTGTCACAACAGTATGGTCTTCATCTTTACCAGTTCTCAGGTGAGCGCTTTAGGCCATCATGGCCCTCTTGTCTCATATTTTAAAGACAACAAAAGCATGTAAAATTGGTATTGAAGTGATTCTTTGTTTACTAGTCTGTGATTGTTCTTGAGGTAACCCATGCATTTGCTGAAATCCAGTTGATTGCATGTTGATTGGTGGGTTTCCTTTTTGACTCATTCCATGCTGATCATTTTGGCCTAATTAACATGTATGTAAATTGATGTTATTAATAATGTATGCTCAATTAATTTGTTTTCTACCTTGAATTTTTTAATTTTCATTTCACTCATAAAATTACTAAACTTTTTGACAGCATACATTAGCAGTGAAATACTACTTTAATATTTTTTTTTGAATTATATGTATAATTTCAAAGGTTTACATTACATGTAAATAACATGTGTAGATGTTATTATTTGGGTAAAAACCTGTTTGTTTTTTGCAACAGATTTGCTGTGTGTAGTGTATTATTGGCACTGCATATGTGTGTGGCATCTGTATGTTATCACTAGGGATTCCTAAATCATCAGTCTTTTGGTCCTCAACCTCATTTATAGCCAAACCATATTAAAGTTTGAGACCTTCTAACACTGATCATGCCTACTATACAGTATAAACAAGTATAGCTTTGCATCAATGCTTTCTTGTTTCTCTCCTCTGCCCTCCAACATAATTTTTATAGGGGAACCTCTTGTCAGGATGTACTGCTTCAAAGTTATTAAACTTGACTATCTGAAGAATAGGTGACGTTTCTACATGCCCAATTTTGTAAACATAAGGCAATAACTCTGAAAGCTCATCAGACTAGAACCAGCTGAAATATAAGCTCTTGTTAAGGATGCTGCACACAAAGTTTAATTGCATTTGAGCCATTAACACCTGAGATCTGGTGCAGAAACGAAATGCCCCAAGGAATAACTAAAAGAATGATTGTCAAAAGAACTTCAAAAAAAAAGGGAGAAAATGCACTGAGACAACTAGACAGTCAGCAAATGTGTCTGGGAACCATGCGCTTGCAGTGTATCTATCAATGATGACCCTACTGTCATCGTATAATTGTGAATTACTTTTAACATTGACGCATGGCCGCCACATGATTGTGGGTTAAAATTATAAAATGTACAGTTATTATGATGTTTTATGGTTACAATCACATGCTGTATGGTAACAATTACATGCTGTATGGTTATAATCACATGATGTGTGGTTACAATCACATGACTTGCACAGTTTTTGAATGACCATACAATCTCGGCTTGGATTCATAATGAGCCAAATTGGTTGAGGAACCCCAGAGTTTTACCCCTTTTGCAAGAGAAAAATTGGAAAATGGACATTGGGACTTCATTTTTCATCTAATCTTGACCAAACTTTCACAGCTTATATATGGCCATTACTAAACATTGATCAGATCAGGTCACAAACACCAGAGTCGTTGCCCTTTGTTTGTGAGAAAAAACAAGAAATGTCTTTAACAAAGACAATTGGTGTAGAAATTAATATTGAGATGTCATTTTTTTGCCCTAAATATAATACAAGAGGACCAAGCTGTGACTTCACGGACCCCATATTTTTCGTTCCCTACTAACGGACACAAGATTTTTCGGACACTATAAGAAAACGTATCGGCCCCAAAATTAATTTGAGAGAAATTCAATAATTATTAATATCTTTACCGTGAATAAACCGATCATATACCGCCCAATGTTTTCACCAGTGATACATGAATAAGCTAAATACTAGTAATTTACGTAAACATAATTGATACATGAATTTGTGAGGCAAATTTAACACATAAACATTGTCAGAAAATAATAACGGGAATGAATGAGCAGTAAGTTTATGAATTCCCCATTTATTGCAATTCTCGGGGTTAGGATTCTCCAGATGCTAATTGATGCGTGTGTATTAACACAGCTTTACCGTGCGCTATTTTTAGAATGATTCTCCTGCTGGAGTTGTACTCGCTAGAATTAATTCACTGGGACAACAGTCGGTTACAGCGTAGGTCTACAACAATAATATTTTTACACAATGATAAAATAATAGTAAATATCAGCTCAATCAAATTTGCTAATATTTATTTTGCTTATTTATCAGAAAAATACCAGAAATTTACCACTTTATATTTTGTGCTTGCGAGCTCAACATGCAGCATTGTACGTTGTGACCGACAGTCGTCCCCGTGAATTGTAGCATTGTAATTGCTAATTATAGAGCGCGCCGATTATGTAGGTTAAACAATATAGTTATTTCATTATGTGAATGAATATAACATTCTGATCATGACATCCAATGAGTAAAATTGCTCATAATTATGTTCATTTCTAGAGTGTATGTCGAAGATATGTTTATAACTTTAATTTAACCGCTTATGTAAACAATTATGTAAATTTTTAATCCCCAAAAGTATGCAACAGTTATTGGTATACATTAAACCATTGTTTGAAGTTTGCATTCCCTAAAATTAGAAAATTTGCCCAATTCTATTGGCATACAATTTCCCTGCTGCATAATTATCGCAAGAAATCTAGGTCAAAAGCGACCTTAGACAGCTATGCCCAAAAATTGCAAAAATGCACTGTATGTAGGATAGAGACTTCATTTTTTTACCAATTATTGACCAACTTGCACTGTTTGTGTATGGCATCAAATTTCATCTTAATGGACCATCAAATCTATCAATTACTGGAACCATGAAAATAAAAGTACTTTTACAGTTTTTCTTTTACTGTATCTGATAGTATGCATTTATTATATTATAAAGAGTATTTGGTAGTACATAGTGTTGTCTCTTTAAACTTGAAAACATAAGGGAACATTTAAAAAAAATACAATTGAATTGTGTCCATGTATTGAAGTCACTTAGATTAGTTTCACTAAGAAAATGCATCTTACTTGATTGTAAGTTAATTCGGTGTCACATACATACATTTTTAGGAAATGAATATTTAAACCTGTGTCCATTTTGGGAAATGTCTCCTTTATCAGAAGAAAACTATATTTGACATTCAGCCTACTTTAGTGTGGACGACTGGTATAACTGGTATCTAGCATTAAAGGGGGACTACGATTTTGTACGAAAATTATAATGTAAAACCATCCATTGATTCTTATGATGTCAGTATATTTTTAAATAATATTATAATAAATGTTAAGAATAATGTATGTTCAGAAATGCATATTAAGAGAGAAATTTCAAATGTAAACACAGTGTCTAGACGAGTCAGATCAGTCGATGACGCATGCGCAGTCCTTATTTTCGCATTCAAAACCGAATATATATGTGCATTTTTTGATAAGACAAATAGTTTTTGTTGATGTTGACATTTATTCATGTTATATAAAATGTATTTTTGTTAGTGGGTTATGAAAGAGACATGAAATAAATCTATCAAAATCAGACAGTCCCACATTAAAGACAAATGAAAATTTTAATAATTTGAAAAAACATTTTCTACATCATTATAAACCTTCTTGCCTTGCACAATGCATGCACAATTTCAGATCGAACCAGAAAGTAGAAAATGCTTCAACAATGCATTTGAGAATGTTACATAATAAGCAATCATTTTGGCTTGCATTTATAGTGCTTTGATTATTTGGGGAGCGTGACCCACTAAGAAAATGCATCTCACTAAATTGCAGTCAACCGTAAGAAAAACAGAATCAGAGGTTTACCTAAGGATTTGACCTTCACTTGCCCAGGGGGCAAGTTACTTTGAACATCTACTTGCCCCAAGTGAAAAAAGGTTGTCCCATCTTTTAGTCTATGTTTTTGATACTTAGAGCATACAAATGTGTTATTAGATGTATTTCAGCAAACATGTATTAAATTTAATGACTTTTTTAATGAATAAAAGCTATCAACAGAAAAAAATCTGAATTCACAACTGTTATTTTCTAATGATTAGATCTCATCATCTAACTGTAAGATAACATGATTAATCATGAACAAATTAGTCACAGTTTAAAATAGTGAGACTCTCTTCATAGGCCTGCTTTGCAAGCTTCAAACTTTCTTCATATTCAATGCTTTTCAACTTTCACACATTCATTCATACAACGACAATAAGGTCTGGAAAGTTTGTTTACATGATTATGTTTCATATTTTTTCCTTTTTCTTTGTTTTTCTTATGTCGGTTTATTTGAAAGATTTTGATAATTGAAGTTATTTACTTTCCTAAAAATTCGAAAAACTTGACGACTTTTTGGATCGCTTTTGTCTGCCATTTTGGAGAAATCGCCAAATAGAGCCTGTTTTGAGCGGTTTGATTGGTTGATACCATGCAAACCACCAATAAAAATCAGTTTTACGTATAGCTGTAAGCCATCGATATTAACACAAAGAAGATAAATACTCGCAACGGAAAAATATAGGAGATGTCCCTATGATAATTGACTTGCCTGGTGGGCTATCTCCTTTGGAAAATCCCTTGCCCCCTGCAATTTTAACCCGGCACGGGCAAGCGGGCGTCCCATTAAGTAAACCCCTGAGAATTATAACAATTATAATTAATTTACCTGTCTGCACTTATGATATTGTTGGCATTTGTTGATGTACACTTGCTTCTGGACTAGCATGGGATGTTCCCACATATATTTGTTTAAACTGGTTTACAAAATCTGAAACAAAAAAGAATATACAAAGTACATAGTGATTTATGTTAAATACTATTGCAGAAAGTGCAATCATTTTGGTTAATCTTAAAAGGTCCAATTGACAGATTTTGTTGTTTTTAAAAAAAAGAAAAAGAAGCCTCCAACGGGGCTTGGACTCATGACCTCTGGATAAACAAATTCTTACAAGCTAACAACTAGGTGCATGTGATACAGGTATTTTAAAATTATAGAAGAAAAGCATTACAAACACTTTATGATTTTTAGGCCCCGGGCATATAGTAATCGCATCATCTGTCCTTCACTGTTTGTGTCCATCCGTCCGTCTGTCCCCTGTCCCGCTTCTTGTGTGGAGTATAACTCAAAAAGTATTGAAGGAATTCAAATGATACTTCATATAATGATAGAGGGCTTTGAGACGAAGTGCAGTGTACAAGGACCATAACTCATTCTTCAATATTTACAGAGTTATTGCCCTTTGGTTAATTTTTTTATGCAGAATATAACATTATTAGAATTAAAAAGGATTTAAAATAAAACCACATGTATTGATATAGGATGTTAAGAGTAAGTTTAGAGTAAAAGAACCATAACTCTTCCTTCAATATTTTTGGAGTTATTGCCATTTGATTACTTTTCTTGTGCGGAGTATAACTCAAAAAGTATTGAAGGGATTCAAAAGATACTTCATATTATGTATCAATAGAGGGCTTTGAGACAAAGTGCAGAGTACAAGGACCATAACTCATTCTTCAATATTTACAGAGTTATTGTCCGTCGGTAAATTTTCTTGTGCGGATATAACTTCATTAGTATTGATGAGCTTCAAAATAAAATTACATATATTGATAGAGGATGTTGAGAGGACGTGCAGAGTACAAGAACCATAACCCTTTCTTTCATATTTTTGAGTTATTGCTTTTGGCTTATTTTTCTTGCGTGATTGCATAACTACATGGTGTAATTTTTTTGTGTGGAGCATAACTCGAAAAGCATTGAAGGGATTCAAATGATATTTTGTATAATGATAGATGGCTTTCAGAGAAAGTGCAGAGTACAGGGACCTTAAGTCTTTCTGCAAGTTGGAGTTATTGCCCTTTGGTACATTTCCTTATGCAGAGCACAACTCCATTCGTTTTGAAGGGATTCAAAGTAAAACCACATAATTATATTTAAGTTGTAAATCATTAAATTTCTTGTATGATTATAGATAAACTCCATTAAAATACTAAATACAACCAGTACAACACTAGAGTTCTTCATTAATTAAATCACTTTCTTATTGCTCAACATGCTCATGGTGAGCTTTTGTGATCGCCTTTTGTCTGTCATCTGTCGTCCGTCATCAGTCGTCCGTTGTGAGTTGTTCATCGTCAACATTTACTTTGTTAACACTCTATAGACCACTTTTATTGCCCAATTTTCATGAAACTTGCCCAGAATATTTGTGCCAATGATATCTTGCTGAGTTCAAAACTGGGTCATGTGGGCTAAGAAACTAGGTCAAATTGAAGAAAAAGCTTGCAAACAATCTAGAAGTCACATTTTTTGCCCAATCTTCTTCTTGAAACTTGTTTAAAACATTTGTTGTTATGATATCTCGGCCAAGTTCGAAAATGGTTGCCCTCCGATGAAAAACATGGACGCCTGGGGCGTGGCAGTTTTCCTTATATGGCTATATTGAAAACTTTATCAAGCTTGTTAACACTCGAGAGGCCACATTTTTTGCCCAATCAACATGAAACTTGCTCAGAACATTTGTCCTAACGATATCACAGACAAGTTTGAAACTGGGTCACAAATATGGGTCAAAAACTACGACACTAGGGAAAATTGAAGAAAAAGCTTGTTAACACTCAAAAAGTAGGGATGTAACCGGGTAGCAAATTTTGGTTGGGCCGGGTCGGGTCGGGTATCTTTCTTCAGGTCGGGTATTTGCGGGTTGAGTCGGGTATTGATAAAAGTAAAAGTATGCATCAAATTTACACCACCAGTGAGCTGTTTTGATAAGTAAACATTGTTTCTACCCTGAAGATTTGGCGATAATTAAAATGATTCTCGTTTGGATAAATACGCATTTGTTCGGTAATTTATTTGCATGGGTTCTTTTGCAGAGGTTGCACATTAATAATTCATCGGGAAAAAAATCATGGGCTTCTAGTGTAGGTAAATATATGCGTTGTAAAGGTAATTGATTCGCCATTTCAGGTGTGTATTTGATGGGGAAAAGATATGGCGTAGGAAAATGAAACGGTGAATAAAGGCCCGCCCACCCATTTTGTTCCCTGAACAATTTTATCACTTCTTTTCATTTACTTTAGGTTTCCTCATATAAATAACGGTGCTGTGAGTTTATTTTCAGTTCTGTTACAAGCCAATGCACGCTGCCACACTTGGGCCTATTTCCTCAACTGACCAGTTCGAAATTCCTTCTTAGTTTAAGATATTTTTATAATTATATAATATACTAATAGAAAAACAAAAATTTATTTTTATATGTTGTTAGATTTAAATATGGATGAATTCGGTATCAAAAATTAGGTTATACATTGAACTAATTAATAATTTTAATGCCCCAAAAATTGATCAATCGTTAAAATGGTAACGTCATTCAAACGTCATTAGTGACTTTAAAAGTTGCAAAGACGACCATGAGCTTGAGTTTCATGTTTTCAAAGATTCAACACCACAAACCAGCCTAAATTGCGGTACAATTCTACTCATTGCCTAGTAACATGTGTGATTACCTTTTTGACATCTTAGTGGCCACCCGTTTGCAAATTGAACCGACGTACTTCAAAACAACGGCATTGGGAAGGCGGCGCCATTCTTCAATCAGTGTGGCAGAAATTTGCTCCAAATTGTGCATTGGACCACATGCTCTGACACCAAGCTCGTCCCATAAATGTTCTATTGGATTCATGTCAGGCGACATTGCCAGCCAGCCATTCTAATGTTCCAACTGCATTATGTTGCAAGAATTGGCGAGTTATTCACGCAGTATGCGGATAAGCATTGTCATTGTCAATGAATAGCCGGCCCATTCAAAGACTAACGTTTTTGTAACTTTTAAAATCACTAATGTTACGTTTGGATGACGTTAACGTTTAACGTTTTTATCTTTTTTTCGGGGGTGGGGGTTGGGGAGGCATTAAATATATTGGTTAGTTCAATTTATAACCTTTATTTTAAAACCATATATATCCATATTTAAAGATGACAACATATAAGAAACAAAATGAAAAAATGTCCAGTATTTTTTGGCTCACATTTCACCCGTTGTCCGTGCGTCCCTGTGTCCGTCCGTGCGTCCGTGGTCAACTTTTCATTCAAACAACATCTCCTCCTAAACTACTTGGCAGATTTTCACCAAACTTCACAGGAATGATCATTTAGTGACCCTCTTTCAAAGTTTTTCAAATCATTATGGTCCGCTGCATATGTAGGTCACCAGAGCTAAAAATAGATTTTAAAAGTGTAAACTTGAAAATCTTCCTCTCTGAAACCGCAGGACCCAGAGGTTTCATATTTGGTATGTAACATCCTATAGTGGTCCTCTACAAAGATTGTTCAAATTATGCCCCTGGGGTCAAAACGGGCATGGCCCCGGGGGTCACATGGTTTATATAGAATATATAGCAAAATGATTTAAAAGATCTTCTCCTCTGAAACTGCAAGGCCCAACGGTTTCATTTTTGGTATGTAACTTCCTTAAAAGGTCCTTTACAAAGTTTGTTAAAATTATGTTCCTGGGGTCAAAACGGGCCACGCCCTGGGGTCACGTGGTTTATATAGAATATATAGCAAAATGACTTTAAAATCTTCTCCTCTGAAACCACTAGGCCCAGAGGTTTCATATTTGGTATGTAACATCCTATAGTCATCCTCAACAAAGATTGTTCAATGATGCCCCTGGGGTCAAAACTGGCCACACCCTGGAGGTCATATGGTTTATAAAAACTTAAATAGCAAAATGTCTTTAAAAATTGTCTTCTCTGAACCGCAAAGCCCAGAGGTTTCATATTTGGTACATAACATCCTATAGTTGTCCTCTACAAATATTGTTCAACTTATGCCCCTGGGATCAAAACTGGTCGCGCCCCGGGGGTCACGATTTATGTAGAATTAAATAGCAAAATGACTTTAAAAATCTTCTCCTCAGAAACCGCAAGGCCCAGAGATTGTCCTATTTGGTATGTAAAATCGTATACTGATTCTCTACAAAGACTGTTCAAATTATGCCCCTGGGGTCAAAACTGGCCACGCCTCAGGGGTCACATGGTTTATATAAACTTAAATAGCAAAACGTCTTAAAAAATGTTCTCTTCTGAAACCAGAAGGCCCAGACATTTCGTATTTACTATGTAATATCCTATAGTGGTCCTCTACAAAGATTGTTCAAGTTATGCCCCATGGGTTAAAAATGGCCACATCCCACAGGTCACATGGTTCATATAGACTTAAATTCAAAATGACTTTAAAATTCTTCTCCTCTGAAACCGCAAGGCGTAGAGGTTTCATATTTGGTATGTAACATCGTATAGTGATCTTCTACAAATATTGTTCAAATTATGCCCCTGGGGTCAAAACTGGTCACTCCCCGGGTGTCACATGGTTTATATAGACTTAAATAGCACAATGACTTTAAAAACCTTCTCCTCTGAAACGGCAAGGCCCACAGCTTTCCTGTATTTGGTACTTCACATTGTATAGTTGTCCTCTACAAAGATTGTTTAAATTATGCCCCTGGGTTCAAATCTGGCCACACCCCAAGGGGTCACATGGTTTATATAGACTTACATAGCAAAATGTCTTTAAAAATCTTTACCTGAAACTGCAAGGCCCAGAGGTTTGTTCAACATAGTTCAAATTATGCCCGTGGGATAAAAATAAGCCACGCCTCGGGGATGCAAATTTCTATTGGGTTAGAAGGTCTCAGGTGAGCGTCCTAGGGCCCTCAGGGCCCTCTTGTTTTCTATTAGCATATATATAATAATATATTATAAAACACTTTTACTTAAATACCCGACCCGACCCGAATTTTCCATTGAGGAACCAAACTCGAGTTAATTTGAATGTAACCGAAAATGCTGGTGTTTTCGGGTACCTGTTGCATCCCTATCTAGAAGTCACATTTTTTGCGTAACATTCTTGAAACCTCAGAACATTTGTTTCAATGATATATTGGACAAGTTTCAAAACAAACTAGGTCACATCTGGTCTAAAACTAGGTAACCAGGACAAATTGAAGAAAAGGCTTGTAAACACTAGAGGCCACATTCTTAGCCAAATCTTCATGAAACTTGCTCAGAACAGTTTAGTTCCTTAGCCCCTCAGGTGAGCAACCTACATCCTTATGGTCCTCTTGTTTGTGCATTATCTTAAGTTATTCTAACATAATTTTATTAAATCTTATTCATATTCTTTGGAAAAGCCAGTCTAACCATTGAAAACTAATGAAAATAAAACACTTTCTCAAATGGTACACTCACACTTTAACAAAATAATGATGTGATCAAATGTACATAATTACTTTGGTATTTGTATGTTTTTAGCTCACCTGAGCATGAAGTACAATGAGTTATTAGTATAGGGGACCTCTCCTGCGTCGTCTGTATGCGGTCAATAATTCAACTGTTATCGCAATAAATACTACATTTTTTATTCAGTCTTGACCTAACTTGCACAGTTTGTGTATCACCACAAAATCTCGGTTTGTATTGATAAAGGGGCTAAAACCTCAATAGAAGCCAAAGAATGGCAAGGTTGGACCACAAACTTTTGTTCCTAGAGACATCATTTTTCTTCCAATCTTGACCAGGCTTCCACAGTTTGTGTATTATCAAAATATCACATTAGAAGTGGACACACACACCAGAGTTATGCCCCTTTTTGTAGAAAAATAGGCATTTTTACTTGATAGAGACTTAATTTTTCATCCAATCTTGACCAAAGTCGAGTTCAAAACTAGGTCACATTGTGTCAAAAACTAGGTCACCAGGCCAAATTGAAGAAAATGCTTGTGAACACTCTAGGGGCCACATTTATAGCCCAATAATCATGAAACTTGCTCAGAACATTTGTCCCAATGATATAGAGCACAAGATTGAAACCGGGTCACATGGGGCCAAAAACTAGGTCACCAGGCCAAATTGAGCCCCTCAGGTGAGCGACCTAGGGCCTTATGGCTCTCTAGTATAGTGTATATGTCTACAAACATTGTATAAGAAGAGAAGAGATACCTGTGGCACCCCACATCATGAACAGTGTATTTCTAGGGTGAATTGACTCCACACATGAACAACTGATTCTCGGCTTAAGGTCAGTTGTCTGTGCTATAAACTAAACAAATGAATAGGCAAGAAACTTTACAAAATTATCGTTGTTGACGTAATATTACAATATATTTAGCCATAAAAACTCATAAACATTTAAATGCATGTGCATGCTTAGGAAAGAAATGCACTAGTATAGCTTGCCGTATATAAACCGATTACAGTACTCCCTGCATTAGTTTCCTTCTATGCATTATTTTCTGTGATGCTCTCTATACCATGAATTTTTTTATGCCCTCGAAGGAAACTTCGGGGGAATATAGTAATCGCATCATCCGTCCGTCTGTCCATCTGTCCGTCCGTCTGTCACGCTTCTTGTGCAGAGCATAACTTCATTAGTATTGAAGGGATTTGAATGAAACTTCATATAATGATAGAGGACAATGAGAGGAAGTGCAGAGTACAAGGACCACAACTCTTTTTTCAATATTTAAAGAGTTATTGCCCTTGTTTAATTTTCTTGTGCGGAGCATAACTCCATTAATATTAAAGGGATTCAAATGAAACTTCATATAATGATAGAGGACAATCAGAGGAAGTGCAGAGGACAAGGACCACAACTCTTTCTTCAATAGTTATTGCCCTTTGTTTTATTTCCTTATGTGAAGCATTAATTTTCTTGAGCGGAACATACCTCTATTAGTATTGAAGGCATTCAAATGAAACTTCATATCATGATAGAGGACAATGAGAGGATGTGCAGAGCACAAGGTTAGATACCAGTAATTCCCATTCCCATAGGGTCCCATTTTAAAACGGCGAAATTTCCAAGCATTTTTCTATCATATTTTGACAAAAGCCCCATACCACAGTCAACACACCATAAAGGTTCTCCTTTCAAGTTAGCCTCCAATGAAATACACCAAAATGTTCCAGACACACATGGGATATAAGAAATAACCACAAAGGCATGTCTGAGATTGCTCAATGGCTTTTATACCAGAAAGGAAACGGAACCCTTTAGTACACTGTAACTCCATTATATCGCGATTCCCGGGGTCCACGGATCGCGATCGCGATATATCCGGATCTCGATATAACTTGCCAGGCCATTCAGTAGATATACATGTATACACTAGCCTGTTTTTCCCCGATCTCAAACATGAATGTTATTAAGTAAATAACTCACCCTTTTCAATGTAGTTAACATCCATTATGTATTAAATCCATATGTAAAATATTCCATTTGTATATGAACATATAATATTATTCCTTAAATTCCGTTGAATAAATTTCACATCGCGTATAAAAATATAAAGTCCGAAACGCCTATCCGAATTTCTCTATTCGCGTGAAGTAAACTTACATTCTATAAACAATTACTACACACATGTATTTCGTGTAAACTCTTTGTTCTGTTAGAAAAAGTGCGCAAAAAATTGCTGACAATCATGTACGTCACGTCGTCCGCATGGAAAGCGTGGGTGTATTGATCGCCATATAAAAACTTTGTAGCGCAGAGAACATTGAGATCTTTACTCTTGTATAAAAGTTTCGTAGCACACAGCAACACAATTAGGTGTCTATATCGCGAACAATATGCGGTTAGCATTTCTCTTGAAACAAAAAAGAAACAGTTAAGCCGTATCGATTACATTATTGTCATTCAGATAGCTCAGTATTGATTTGTGACATACAGTTACTGTATACACCCTCCACGTGGACTGCGTGTAATTTGGATGCTAAATAGAGCGACAGCAGTGAATGGACGTTGTCATGGGTGGCATGCGCGCTGTAAGCTGATGACGTCAAACTGTTACACTTTGATGTTGAGCGAGTCGGCGTATTGTTTGTCGCACTACAAGAGTGTGAATAAAAGAGACGCCTTGAAGGCACGAAAATGCGGATCAAACTGGATTTATTTATGAGCATTTGTTAATAGGAAAATATTGAAGTACATGAAAAAAAATCGGGATCCACGGCCGATTCGTGATATATTGGACATTGCGATATAACGGATCGGGATATAGCGGATCTGCAGTGTAGTAGGCACCATTTTCAAACGGACCACGGAGGGATACACAATTATTTACTGGTATCTAATCTTACAGAAAACTCAAAATTTTGCTATCGTGAAAAGAACTCGTCTACATCATTATTAACCTACTTGTACCACACATTCAAAATTTCAGGTCGATCCGCTTAGTAGAAATGCTTCAAAAATGCATTTGAGTATAACACATGATAAGCCATCTGGCTTGAATTTTCAGTGCTTGGATTGTGTGGGGAGCGGGGCTAAAATTAATGGAGTTATTGCCCTTTGTTTTATTTCCTTATGTGAAACATTGATTGTTTTGTGCGTAGCATAACTCCATTAGTATTAAAGGCATTCAAATGGAATTTCATATAATGATCGAGGACAATGAGAGGAAGTGCAGAGCATAAGGACCATAATTCCTTCTTTAATATTTATTGAGTTATTGTTCTTTGTTTAATTTTCTTGTGCGGAGTATAACTCCATTAGTCTTGAAGGGATTCAAATGAAACTTCATATAATGATAGAGGACAATGAGAGGAAGTGCAGAGCACAAGGATCACAACTCTTACATCAATATTTACAGAGTTATTGCCCTTTGTATTATTTCCTTATGTGAAGCATTCGTTTTCTTGTGCGGAGCATAACTCCATTAGTATTGAAGGCATTCAAACGAAACTTTATATAATGATAGAGGACAATGAGAGGAAGTGCAGAGCACCAGGACCATTACTCTTTCTTCAATATTTATGGAGTTATTGCCTTTTGTTTAATTTTCTTGTGCAGAGCATTACTCCATTAGTATTGAAGGGATTTAAATGAAACTTCATATAATGATAGAGGACAATGAGAAGAAGTGCAGAGCAGAAGGACCATAACTCTTCCTTCAATTTTTATTGAGTTATTACCATTTGTTTTATTTTCTTATGTGGAGCATTAATTTTCTTGTGTGGAGTATAACTCCATCAGTATTGAAGGGATTCAAATGAAACTTCATATAATGATTAGAGGACAATGAGAGGAAGTGCAGAGTACAAGGACCACAACTCTTTCTTCAATATTTACAGAGTTATTGCCATTCAGTTAAATTTCTTGTGCAGTGCCTAACTCAATTAGTATTGAAACGATTTAAAATAAAACCACATATATTGATATGTTGAGAGGAAGTGCAGAGTACAAGGACATAACTCTATTTGTAGGAAGCGTCATTGTTGCCAACATGTAAGTGACATTGTGTTGCCTTTCTCAGACAAGCATATGCTTCGGGGGCATACGTCACATCCTGTGACAAGCCTTGTTCTTAGACAATCCTTCTTTTAGAATCCTTAAGAAACTGAAGAGCACACACATTTATTTTAAATGGTTCAACAGTAACATAAAATAATGTACCGATATGTTCTTCAAGGGTATAGTATGATTTAGTATGTGTGTAGTGTGTGCCATACTGATCTACTCTTACATGCGATAGATAAGTAAATTATAAGTGAACAGGTTACACATATATCAATTTTGAATATGTATCAAGTTCATTTGACATTCTTTATTTTCAAACTTACCGTAGACGCCAAATATGCTTTTTAAAGATATGTTCTTCAAGGGTATAGAATGATTTAGTATGTGTGTAGTGTGTGCCGTACTGATCTAGTCTTACATGCGATAGATAAGTAAATTGTAAGTGAACAGGTTACACATATATCAGTTTTGAATGTGTAGCAAGTTCATTTGACATTCTTTATTTTCAAACTTACCGTAGACGCCAAATATCCTTTTTAAAGATATTTCTTGTTTGTATGAACACAGTTTGCTTAAAAGTTGTATAGACTTGAATGATATGATGACAACCAGTCCATTAGATCTGTATTTTTTTTTAATCTAATGTTTTTGGATATCTGGCTATAATGTCTTATTAATTATCAGCATTTTTTCAGCCTTACATACCTTTTAATTTCAATCATACACTAAAATGTAGTGGCAGAGCTCCAGATAACGTGCGTAAAGGCGTAAATACATATTTAAATTATTAAAAAATGATCTAGATTTAAAATCTTGGCGTAAAGATACGGATTGAAAAAAATAAAATAACAATTTGAAATTTACTAACATGTGTAATGTTACAAACGTAAATAAACCAAATTCAACAGTGTCAGCATGTTGTGACTCGACTAGGTGCTCAATAAAACATATAGCGAAATCCACTGTGTGTCCGATGATGTCACTTAAGCGCTGTCTATTTGGAATGTCGGCCCAAATTCATATCCGGCGATAGTTATAACGGCTAACAATTACTAGTACAATGTTTGCTGACTGTTTCAGGGCATGCGTGGTATTGTTGTTGTACATTAATTTTAATACATGTATCATTACTGGTGAAGTACCTAAATCCAGACATTTTTGCTGGTGTAACGGTTTCTCTGGATTATTGCATCAAAAGAAAATAAAGAGTTAAACATAATAAGTCAGGTTTAATCTTAAGCTTTGCTCAAAGTCTTAAAGGGAATTACTATCTTAAAGTAACTGAATTAATGATGTGATTTAAAAAAAGCCTGTAACACGTATCAAAATACGGATGGAGAGTACCTAAATCCGGACACTTTTAAAATATGTTTAATAAAAAACAAATAATTAAAAAAAACAACATTAAACATTAAAGATATTTGCAACAAAAAGAAAATAATTGGGGTAATTTCTCCTTCTGCTTCATTATTTCTTTATTGTATATAGGTTACAATATACTAATTTCTATCAATAAATATAAGTATTTGTAAGTCATCAAGTTCCAGCCACTGGTTAAAAGTTCATAAAGCATTATAATAATCAAAGACAAAAGTATGCAATGTATTGCATGCCTAACAAATTAGTTAAAAAAAGATCCATTAAATATCGCCATTCTTTTTTTGCAATGGATACGCTGTATACCTAAACATGAAACATGAAAAAGGCTACACTGGTACCCAATTTAAAGTCCAATATTTCCCAAATAAGCTCAGTGACCCATTCTTTTTATTAATGTTTTGGTGTAAGTATACATTGGTGCATGTATGTGCGAAAATTTAAGAAAATCTGTCATTTGGAACAAATATATTGATGCATCATAAATGACATTTCAGAAGGTATCATAGTACCTATTTGACCTACTAAAATGTCCAGTCAAATTTATTATTTTATTATTTTAACAGTAAATATAGGTAAAGCGTTTTTTATTACCAAAATACACCTTTATATTGCCAAACAAGACATGTGAAAACTTATCAGTTGAAAGAACCATAACCTTGTTTGAAAAAAAGTTCTCCTATATACATGTACTTAAAATATCAATAAAAAATCCAAACTGAAAATTTTTAAGGGGCTTCGACAGGTACCGACTATTAAAAACCCAATATTTCCAGAAAAAAGCCGGTGACCCCTATTTTTTAACACTTTTAGTTTCAGTATACGATGACACATGTATATGGATTTTTTAAACAAAATCTTTTGTTTGGAACAAAAGATATCCATATATTTTATTATTTATTGATGTTTTCAAACGCATATTAAATGCATAATTAACCTCATGAAGCGTCCATTAAAAGTCATTTTTAAATGGAACCTATAGATAAAGCACGTTTAATCATTAAACTGCACCAGTATATTGTCAAACAAAACATTTAAAACAAGAGGGCCATGATGGCCCTAGGTCGCTCACCTGAGTTTAAGGCATCATAATGGCTAATAACAAGAGGGCAAAATGGCACTAAACCCCTTACCTGAGTATAAAAATTTGGGCCTTGCAGGTTCAGAAGTTTTTTTAGTCTATAAAAACCATGTGACCCTTTGTAGCCACTTTGTACCCCAGGGGCATAATTTGCCAAATATTTGTAGTGGACCACTATTCAATGTTACATACCAAACATGAAACCACTGGGCCTTGCGGTTTCAGAGGAGAAGATTTTAAAGTCATTTTGCTATTTAAATGTATATACACCATGTGACCCCCAGGGGCATCATTGGAACAATCTGTGTAGAAGACCACTCCACAATGTTTCACGCAAAATATAAAACCTCTGGGCCTTACAGTTTCAACAAGGAAGATTTTTAAGGCTCACTTGCCATATAAGTCTATATAAACCATGTGAACCCCGGGGTCATGGCCACTTTTTACCCCAGGGGCATACTTTGAACAATCTTTGTAGAGGAGTACTATACAATGTTACATATCAAATACGAAAACACTCCGGTTTCAGAGGAGATTTTAAAGTCATTTTACTATTTAAGTCTATATAAACAATGTGACCCCCAGGAAAGGGCCAGTTTTGATCCCTGGGACATCATTTGAACAATCTTTGTAGAGGACAACTATACAATGTTACATACCATACAGAAAACATCTGGGCATAGCAGTTTCAGAGGAGAAGATTTTAAAAGTCATTTTGCTATTTAAATTTAAAGTCTATATAAACTGTGTGACCCCCGGGGTGTGCCCAGTTTTGACCCCAGGGGCATCATTTGAACAATCTTAATCTTTGTAGAGGACCACTATACAACGTTACATACCAAATATGAAACCTGCAGGGCCTTGAAGATTTTTGAAGTCATTTTGCTATTTAAGTCTATATAAACCATGTGACCCCCGGGTTTGCAGTTTTGACCCCAGGGGCATCATTTTAACAATCTTTGTAGAGGACCACTACCGTAATTACTCAGTCATAAGTTGAGATTTTAAGCTTCATAAATCGTGGTTATAAAGTACATTCGACTTATGAGTTCATAAAAAACGTAGCATATTATATTGAAATATTTGTCAAATTCATTTTATTTCTTACCTGCATATTTGCAAATCCACACACTATAATCCATTCATAAATATCACAGTTTGCCCTTTCTATAATTACCGCCAATTAAGACAAAATGCATAACTGTTTCATTATTAAATAAAATGCAAACTGTGAATGAAACTATCTACTATATTTTAATTGACTTAATTTCCCCACTTTAGGCCCCAGCTAGACCATCAGCCACGAATAAAAAATCAATAAACCTGCAGACCAAACCCATGATTTTTGTGTATAGCATATTGCTAATTAAACTGGCTGGAACCGGTTTTTGTTTACATCGAGATCTGTTAAAGAGGATTTGGCAGTGATTTTCAGCTTCAAGGGATTTACTGCAGACTGTACCATATATATATATGTAACCTACTTATTAGGCCATACTCCGGCCAATTTTCAGATGGTGTTTTATGATCATTCTAACTCGACTTATGGAATGGTTATTATTAGAAATACGTTTCTGGAATGAATTTTAACTTCTTGACTTATGAGATGTTTACACTTATCACTGGGTATTTACGGTATACAAGATTTGGGGCATGATTTGAACAATCTTTGTAGAGGACTACTATACAATGTTTCATACCAAATATAAAACCTCTGGGCCTTGCAGTTTCAAAGGAGAAGCTTTTTAAAGTCATTTTGCTATTTGAGTCTATATAAACCATGTGACCCCAGGGGTGTGGCCAATTTTGACCCCAGGGACATCATTTGAACAATATTTGTAGAGAACCACTATACAATGGTAAATACCAAATATGAAACCTCTGGGCCTTGCGGTTTTAGAGAAGAAGATTTTTAAAGTTATTTTGCTATTTAAGTTTATATAAACCATGTGACCCCGGGGTGTGGACAGTTTTGACCCCAGGGGCATCATTTGAACAATCTCTGTAGAGGACCACTATACAATGTTACATACCAAATATGAAACCTCTAGGTCTTGCGGTTTCAGAGGAGATTTTTAAAGTCATTTTGCTATATAAGTCTATATAAACAATGTGACCCCCGGGCGTGGCCAGTTTTGATCCAGGGGCATTGTTTGAACAGTCTTTGTAGAGGACCACTATACAATGTTATATACCAAATATGAAACCTCTAGGCCTTGCTGTTTCAGAGGAGAAGATTTTTAAAGTTACTTTGCTATACAAGTCTATATAAACCATGTGACCCCTGGGGCGTGGCTAGTTTTGACCCTAGGGGCATTATTTGAACAATATTTGTAGAGGACCACTAGAGGATGTCACATATCAAATATGAAAGCTCTGAGCCTTGCGGTTTCATTGGAGAAGATTTTTAAAGTTTTTACTTTTTAAATCTATTTTTAGCTCTGGTGACCTACATATGCAGTGGATCGGAAAGATTTGAACAACTTTGAAAGAGGTCTACCCAAGGATCATTCCTGTGAAGTTTGGTGAAAATCTGCCAAGCGGTTTAGGAGGAGATGTTTAAGGTGACAACGCACGCACACACACGACGGACAACGGGCGATCACAAAAGCTCACCATGAGCACTCTTTGTGCTCAGGTGAGCTAAAAATGCTTTCTATAATTGAACATTGCTAGTCACTCAAACTGAAACAAGAGGGCAATTATGGCCCAAAGCGCTCACCTGAGAAGATGATACAAACATATTTTTTTGTTACGCCTATCAGGTTACATGCCCAAAAACTTAGGGTAGGTAGGTCGGGATTTTTTTTATTTTTGTTTTGTTTATTTGGTAAATGGTCAACTTGAAGATTCTAAAACTGAATATATATTCAAAACATATCAGTAATATTCTTAAACATTGTTTATAAGTGGATAACAAAACAAAACACTTATTTATCCATAAATACATTTAATTATTGAAAAAGGTAAATAAAACAAAAATCAATCTGACAAACCCAATAAAATGTTCTAGGGTCGGGACATTTTTTTAGGGAAGGTCGGGAAACCTGAAACAAACATTATTTTTTACGCCTTAAATCGAAACAGCCATATTTAAGGAAAACTGTGAGCCCCACCCATTGGCTGCCATGTTCTTGAATGAATCAAAATGATTTAGATATCATTTTTGATTAAGATTGTTTAAGTTTTAATCTAAAAAATGAATTTATTAATTAATCAAACAGGTTTGGCTTTAAACTCCATCTTTGCTGAATTGTTTTGTTTTAATATGTAAAACAACTCGCCTGCATTTTTTAGCTGTTAAAAGTATAATACATATATGCTTGTGTGATTTATTTGGTTCTGAAAACCTTTATTTCTATTGTTAAGTTGAATGACATCATCATATTTATGACATTAGAAAAGCAAAGTTCATGTAGAACATAACTCATTTTGAGTACAGTTTTCCATTTAGAATTAACTTTCATGTAGGAACAAACTTAATAGAAAATTGTTTGTAACTCAAGTTAGGACAGTTTCCCATTTTCTGAAATGGGACATTTGAGTTACCAACACTTTTGCACTAAGGGGTTTAAGGGGTTTTAATTAGGAATATGGTCATAATAATTTTTTGTCATATGTATAAATAGCAGATATGACAAGAAATGCAAAAAAGTGATTTTTGAATAAAAAGTGAGTTACAACAGTTTTCCGTTTAGCCCTCAAATAGTTGTCGCACTTTGTTCCAACATTGCCATGGTACAGTTTTGTCAACAAAAAACACATTTTACAAAGTTCGTCGCAGCTTTCCTTCCTTACTGGCGTGGTGGCAGCGGTATTAACGAATTAACAACACATATTCATGACTCAAAATCAGTATATACGGCAATACTACCATACATGTTTGGAAAGGAACTTGTCTAAGCCTGAGAACAATAAGACAGTTGTTGTCCAGTAGCTGTTTAATCTTTGCAGCTTTCTTTGACACATAAACCACCCGGTCAATCAGTATCTCATTGTCTACTGAACAAGCCCCTAAGCAGTGGCGTATCACTGAGAAGGAAAGTACTGTATAACATCATTTGAGTCATGGCTTCAAAACCTACCAAAAGGCTACAATACACTCATAGGACACAACTTTTGTTAGTCAGGTGGTTAGATGGACAATAAGGTTAGCAGAAACCCTATGTTAGGTTTCACAGACAATGGAGAAGATGTTCCACAGACTAGTCACCACATGGCTTCACAGAAAGTTACTCACCTTGAGTTAATGAAAGACCAAATAGCTAACTGTGATACCAAGAAATTCCATAGTGAGTAATTCCACAGGATTGAACGAGAACTGGCACGTAGTTAAAGTTGGCAAGGAGCCTTGAAAGGACTAATCATAATTACTGCAGGTTTATTTGAACGCAGCATGCACCAGGCACACATTTGAATCGCATTGTTTCGACGGAAACTACATACAGTGTGAAAAAGTAACAACAAACTAGGATTCAGTTGAAATTGAATGGGGTCGTCTTTGAAAAAATGCTCGTGTGAATTTATGAACATTGATCTCAAAATTTCATCTGCAATTAATTTATTATAACATTGACAAATTGACAAATATTGACAGTACTTGCATATAATCTATCCCTTTTTGTATAACATACATGTACACTTATGTAAAACAATGTATATTAATGTTTATTTATTATGATAAATTTCTGTAAACTCGACTGTTGAAACATTTTGTGTTATATTTCAATATTCTATTAGTTGATCAGTCATTAGATTTAAATATGTTTCATATGATGTTTCTGTTATTAAAGTATTAAAACTACTCCATTTTCTATTATCAAGGTAAAGAAAATTGGTTTGTGTTTTCAAAACAAGTTTGTGTGTTTTTAGCTCACCTGAGCACAAAGTGCTCATGGTGAGCTTTTGTGATCGCCCATTGTCCATCGTGCGTGTGTGCGTGCGTGTGTGTGTGCGTCGTCAACTTTTCATTTAAACAACATCTCCTCCTAAACTGCTTGGCAGATCTTCACCAAACTTCACAGGAATGATCCTTAGGAGGACCTCTTTCAAAGATGTTCAAATCTTTCCGGTTCGCTGCATATTTAGGTCACCAGAGCTAAAAATAGATTTAAAAACTGAAAACTTTAAAAATCTTCTCCTATGAAACCGCAAGGCTCAGAGCTTTCATATTGATCTGTGACATCCTCTAGTGGTCCACTTCAAAGATTGTTCAAATGATTGTTCAAATGATGCCCCTGGGGTAAAAACTGGCCACGCCCCGTGGGTCACATGGTTGATATAGACTTGTATTGCAAAATGACTTTAAAAATCTTCTCCTCTGAAACAGCAAGGCCTAGAGGTTTCAAATTTGGTATATAACATTGTATAGTGGTCCTCTACGAAGATTATTCAAATAATGCCCCTGGGGTCAAAACTGGCAACGCCCCGGGGGTCACATTGTTATATAGAGTTATATAGCAAAATGACTTTAAAAATTTCCTCTGAAACCGCAAGGCCTAGAGGTTTCATATTTGGTATGTAACATTGTATAGTGCTCCTCTACAAAGATTGTTCAAATGATGCCCCTGGGGTCAAAACTGGCCACACCCCGGGGGTCACATGGTTTATATAGACTTCAATATCAAAATGATTTTAAAAATCTTCTTCTCTGAAACCGCAAGTCCCAGAGGTTTCATATTTGGTATGTAACATTGTGTAGTGGTTCTCTACAAACATTGTTCAACTGATGCCCCTGGGGTCAAAATTGGCCACATCCCGGGGGTTAAATGGCTTATATAGACTTAAACAGCAAAATGACTTCAAAAATTTTCTCCTCTGAAACTACAAGGCCAAGAGGTTTCATATTTGGTTGGTAACATTGTATAGTGGTCCTTTACAGAGATTGTTCAAATGATGCCCCTGGGGTCAAAAATTATGTCCCTGGGGTCAAAATTGGCCATACCCCGGGGGTCACATGGTTTATATAGACTTAAATAGCAAAATGACTTTAAAAATCTTCTCCTTTCAAACCGCAAGGCCCAGAGGTTTCATATTTGGTATGAAACATTGTATAGTGGTCCTCTACAAAGGTAGCTAAAATAATGGCCCTGGGATCAAAACTGGCCACGCCCTGGGGGTCACATTGTTTATATAAACTTATATAGCAAAATGACTTTAAAAATCTTCTCCCCTGAAACTGCAAGGCCTAGAGGTTTCATATTTGGTATGTAACATTGTATATTGGTCCTCTACAAAGATTGTTCAAATGATGCCCCTGGGGTCAAAACTGGCCACACCCCAGGGGTCATATGGTTTATATTCACTTAATTAGCAAAATGACTTTAAAAATCTTCTTCTCTGAAACTGCTTTGCCCAGAGGTTCCATATTTGGTATGTAACATTGTTTAGTGGTCCTCTACAAAGTTTGTTCAGATGATGCCCCTGGGGTCAAAATTGGCCACACCCCGGGGATTACATGATTTATATGGACTTAAATAGCAAAATGACTTCAAAAATCTTCTCCTCTGAAATTTCAAGGCCTAAAGGTTTCATATTTAGTTGGTAACATTGTATAGTGGTCCTTTACAAAGATTGCTAAAATGATGCCCTTGGGTTCAAAATTGGCCACACCCCGGGGGTCACATAGTTTATATAGACTTAAATAGCAAAATGACTTTAAAAATCTCTGAAATCTCAAGGCCTAGAGGTTTTATATTTGGTATGTAACACTGTATACCGCAAATACGCAGTCAGAAGTGTAGACGTCTCATAAGTCAAGAAGTTAAAATTCATTCCAGAAACGTATTTCTAATAATAACCATTCCGTAAGTCGAATTAGAATGATCATAAAACACCATCTGAAAATTGGCCAGAGTATGCCCTAATAAGAAGGTATATACGGTACAGTCTGCAGTCAATGCCTTGAAGCTGAAATCACTGCCAAATCCTCTTTGACAGGTCTTGATGTAGACAAAAACTGGTTCCAGCCAGTTTAATTAGCAATATGCTATACACGAAAAGCAGGGTTTTGTCTGCAGGTTTGTTGATTTTTTATTGGTGGCTGAGGCCTAAAGTGGGGAAATTAGGTCAATTAAAATAGAGTAGATAGTTTCATTCACAGTTTGCATCTTATTTAATAATGAAACAGTTATGCATTTTGTCTTAATTGTCGGTAATTAATCGAAAGGGCAATATTGGATAATTATGAATGGATTATAGTGGATGGATTAGCAAATATTCAGCATTTGACAAATATTTAAATATAATATGCTACGATTTTTTGTGAACTTCGTCATAAGTCGAATGTACTTTATAACCACGATTTTAGAGGCTTAAAATCTCTACTTATGACTGAGTATTTACGGTAGTGGTCCTCTACAAAGACTATTAAAATGATGCCCCTGGGGTCAAAACTGTGCACACCCCGGGGGTTACATGGTTTATATAGACTTAAATAGCAAAATGACTTTAAAAATCTTTTCCTCTGAAACTGCAATGCCCAGAGGTTTCATATTTGGTATGTACGTTGTATAGTGGTCCTCTACAAAGATTGTTCAAATGATGCCACTGGGGTCAAACTGGGCTACCCCGGGGGTCGCATGGTTTATATAGACTTAAATAGCAAAATGACTTTAAAACTTCTCCTCTGAAACTGTAAGGCCCAGAGGTTTCATATTTGGTATGTAACATTGTATGTTGGTCCTCTACAAAAATTGTTCAAATGATGCCCCTGGGGTCAAAACTGGGCACACCCCGGGGGTCACATGGTTTATATAGACTTAAAAGTTAAATAGCAAAATGACTTTAAAAATCTTCTCCTCTGAAACTGCAAGGCCCAGAGGTTTTGTATTTGGTATGTAACATTGTATAGTTGTCCTCTACAAAGATTGTTCAAATGATGTCCCAGGGGTCAAAACTGGCCCTGCCCTGGGGGTCACATTGTTTATATAGACTTAAATAGCAAAATGACTTTAAAATCTCCTGAAACTGGAGTGTTTTCGTATTTGATATGTAAAATTGTATAGTAGTCCTCTACAAAGATTATTCAAAGTATGCCCCAGGGGTAAAAAGTGGCCATGACCCGGGGGTCACATGGTTTATATAGACTTGTATGGCAAGTGGGCCTTAAAAATCTTCCTTGTTGAAACTGTAAGGTCCAGAGATTTTTTATTTTGCGTGAAACATTGTGGAGTGGTCCTCTACAAAGATTGTTCCAATGATGCCCATGGGGTTACATGGTTTATATACATTTAAATAGCAAAATGACTTTAAAAATTTTGGTTTCATATTTGGTATGTAACATTGAATAGTGGTCCACTACAAATATTTTTCAAATTATGCCTCTGGGGTAAAGTGGCCACGCCCTGTGGGTCACATGAGTTATATAGACTAAAAAAAACTTTTGAACCTGAAAGGCCCAGATTTTTATACTCAGGTAAGGGGTTTAGTGACATTTTGCCCTCTTGTTTTTAGCCATTATGATGCCTTAAACTCAGGTGAGCGACCTAGGGTCATCATGGCCCTCTTGTTGTGAATAGATGGCTAGGTTTTACAAAATGCGGTTGACGCTTATCAAAATATAACAAGAGGGCCACGATGGCCCTAGGTCGCTCACCTGAGTTAAAGGCATCATAATGGCTTATAATAAGAGCGTCAAATGGCACTAAAGCACTTACCTGAGTATAAAGATCTGGGCATTGCAGTTTCAGGAGAAGATTTGTACAGTCTATATAAACCATGTGACCCACAGGGCATGGCCACTTTCTACCCCAGGGGTATAATTTGAACAATATTTGTTTACGACCACTATACAATATTACATAACAAATATGAAACCACTGGGCCTTGCTGTTTCATAGGAGAAGATTTTTAAAGTCATTTTGCTATTTAAATCTAAATAAACTATGTGACCCAAAGGGCATGGCCATTTTTTACAGTTTTGACCCCAGGGGCATCATTTGAAGAAACTGTGTACCACTTTGGACCAAAATACAATGTTACATACCAATTACAAGAAACATGGAAATTCCACGAAAACCAAATTTTTCGAACAAAATGCATCAAAGTCAGCACAAAATGTTTTTTTCTTTTTTTAGTAATGGTGACCTTGACCCCACCCACCAGATATGCAATCCCAAGCGAGGTCTTCATGTAAGATATCTATGCATGAAGTTTCATTAAAATATCTCAATACGTTCTCAAGTTATTGAGCAGAAACTGTTTTTCTATTTTTAGTAACAGTGACCTTGACCTTGACCCCACCCACCCCATACGTAATCCAAAGCGAGGTCTCCCTATAAGGTATCTAAGTATTAAGTTTCATTAAAATATCTCAATGCGTTCTCAAGTTACTGAGCGTAAACCGTTTTTCTATTTTTAATAACCGTGACCTTGACCCAACCAACCCCATAAGCAAACCCAAGTGAGGTCTCGATATAAGATATGTGTATTAAGTTTCATTAAAATATCGCAATGCGTTCTCAAGATATTGAGCGGAAACTGTTTTCTATTTTTAGTAACATTGACCTTTACCCCACCAACCCCATATGCAATCCCAAGTAAGGTCTCGATATAAGGTTTCTATGTAAAACAATTTCATTGACATATCTCAATGTGTTTTCAATTTATTGAGCAGAAACTGTTTTTTTATTTTTAGTAACAGTGACCTTGACCCCACCCACCCCATATGCAATCCCAATCGAGGCCTTAATATAACGTATCTTGGTATTAAGTTTCATTAAAATATCTCAATGCATCCTCAAGTTATTGAGCTGAAACCATTTTTCTATTTTTAGTAACAGTGACCTTGACCCCACCCACCCCATATGCAATCCCAATCGAGGCCTTGATATAACTTATCTTGGTATTAAGTTTCATTAAAATATCTCGATGCATTCTCAAGTTATTGAGCTGAAACCGTTTTTCTATTTTTAGTAACAGTGACCTTGACCTTGACCCCACCCTCCCCATTAGCTATCCCAAGCGAGGTCTTGTATAAGGTATCTGTGTATGAAGTTTCATTAAAATATCTCAATCCGTTCTCGAGTTAGAGAGCGGAAATGAAAAGTGCTACTCTATTTAAGTCACAAACCATGTGACCCCTGGGTGTGGCCAGTTTTGACCCCAGGGGCATCTTTTATACAATCTTTGTTGGGGACCACTGTACAATGTTTCCAACCAAATATGAAACCTCTGGGCCTTGTGGTTTCAGAGGAGAAGAATTTTT
The DNA here is from genome assembly GCA_027627225.1 of Congeria kusceri. Classification (NCBI taxonomy): domain Eukaryota; kingdom Metazoa; phylum Mollusca; class Bivalvia; order Myida; family Dreissenidae; genus Congeria; species Congeria kusceri. The sequence goes on from CM051035.1 coordinate 14,972,778, forward strand.
TATTCATTTTGCCATTTACGTCTATATAAACCATGTGAGCCCCGGGGTGTGGCCAGTTTTGACCCCATGGCCACCATTTGAGCAATCTTTGATTAGGACCACCATAAAAAATTACATACCAAATATGAAACCTCTGGGCCTTCCGGTTTCAGAATAGAAGATTTTTAAAGTCATTTTGCTATCTAAGTCTATATAAAGAATGTGACCCCCGGGCGTGGCCAGTTTTGACCCCAGGGGCATCATTTGAACAATCTTTGTAGAGGACCACTATACCATAAAAGATTACGTACCAAATATGAAACCTCTGGGCCTTGCGGTTTCAGAATAGAAGATTTTTTAAAGTCATTATGCTATTTAAGTCTATATGAACATTGTGACCCCCAAGGTGTGGTCAGTTTTGACCCCAGGGGCATCATTTGAACAATCTTTGTAGAGGACCACTATACAATGTTACACACCAGATATGAAACCTTTGGGCCTTGCGGTTTCAGATAAGTTTTTTAAAGTCATTTTGCTATTCAAGTCTATATAAACCATGTGACCCCCTGGTGTGGTCAGTTTTGACCCCAGGGGCATAATTTTAACAATCTTTGTAGAGGACCTCTAGAGGATGTCACACATCAAATATGAAGACTCCAAGCCTTGTGGTTTCAGAGAAGATTTTTTAAGTTTTCAGTTTTTAAGTCTATTTTTAGCTCTTGTGACCTACATATGCAGCGGGTCGGAACGATTTGAACAATTTAGAAAGAGGGTCACCCAAGAATCATTCCTGTGAAGTTTGGTGAAAAATCTGCCCAGCGGTTTAGGAGGAGATGTTCTTTGAATGAAAATGTTGACACACGACACAAGACGGACGACGGACAAAAGGTGATCCTAAAAGCTCACCATGAGCACTTTGTGCTCAGGTGAGCTAAAAACAGAATGCCCTTATCGCATTGCAACTAGTTCTCCAAAATTGTCTGCCAAAAAGACATCAAAATCGACTGTTTCTGCATTTTCCAGAATTGTCACTGACTTAATGAAAAAGGTCAGGTAAGAATATCGTTTTGAGAACCATTAGCAAAAACACGCACATCTACTACCCAACTCGTACTTTAGTTATCCCATTGCACTAACCGATGTTTTTAAATCATATCTATCCTATCATCCTTTGCATATTGTTCAGATACGTTAATTTTTAAACCTGTCACAACAGTATGGTCGTCATCTGTGCCAGTTCTCAGTTGAGTGCTTTGGGCCATCATGGCCCTCTTGTAAGGTTTATGATTCTCTGAGCGCTAATTGATGCATGTACAAGTGTATTAACACAGCTAGACAACGGTTGCTAGGTGCTCTATTTTTAGAATGACACTACTGTTTCTGAAATGTGTTGAACTCGCTAGAATGAATGGGTTACATGGAATGGCAACTTTGTAAATGAGATTGATGAATGGGAGGAATTGCTATTTATATAGCGTACCGCTTATATAAATGTAGGCTTGACAAAATAGTTATTTCGTTACATGAATTAATATAGCATTCTGTTTATGGCAAACAATGTGAAAATATGTTCATAATTAGCCTAAGTTCTAGAGTGTATGTTGAGGATATGTTTATAACTTTATTTTAACTGCTTATATTAACAATTCTGTAAATTTAAATCCCCAAAAGTATGGAAAAATTATTGGTAGACTTTAAATGATTATTGTAAGTTTGCATTCCCTAAAATTCTCTCGTGCAAGAAAATTTGCCCAATAGTGGTATTCAATTTTACGCTGAAAACATGAAGTAATTTTTAAGATTTCAGTTTTCAATTAGGGATTAAAACAAGAATTCGCCTAGAAAGTTATGTGGAGCTCTGATGTAGTTAAAACTAGATTCATTCACCTTGTTGTGATTTCACTGATTGAACTGTTGACTTCAGCTGAGAAACACTTCCGGGCTCATAGGCAGATGGTGAAGTAAGGTGATCACGTTCATACTCACCCAACCGAGTGTTTACTAGTGAAATTATAAATATTATGTTAAATAAGAATATTTAAGCATATAAAGGAATATGCCTACCAAAAAAAAGATCTTCTATAGCAATGCAAATTATTATATGCACACATTACTGATTTTTGCTCTCGACAGAGTCCAAATTGTATTCCGACTATACAAATTCGGCTGTGTCACCCAAATGTTACAGGATGAACGTAACTGTCGAGAGTGTTTGGCCGACCTTGCTGGACATGTCCCGATATTCCCGATCCGCCCTGCAGTGTCTCTAGCGTCCCGACAGAGTCCCGACAATGCTACAAATCGTACCAGGATCGGATTGAGAATGGGATTAAACTGCTGGAAACGGCTAAATTGCGAGGTTCCAGAAACATATAAGGAATGATTGGGACATGTCTGCCCCGAATCACAGGATCTCCTCCAGACTTTTGACATATTTGATTCAGGATGCTGATGGATCAAGGGCGACAGTACAAATCAGGAATGTGTGACTGAGGCTTTAAAGTCATTTAATTACATTAATTATATTAAATAACCTACAGTTTGAGATTTTCAATAAAATAAGTGAATAAAATATGTGGAAAAATGAAAACCTTAAAATAAACTAGTTATGCAGAAGCCGTAAGAACAAGCAACAATTGAAAGTGCTTCAACAATCTGCACAATTCTGCCATGTGGGAATATAAGAAACGGACCAAAAAAACATAATCTAAATTACAGAATAATTTTTTCCCTGAATGCGTAAACCAGGTTTCTGTTATTTATACATTTTTTAAAACTGCATTGTATGTCAATATTAATATAGACACAGTCCCTTTTTAGATGTTTAAGTGACTGCTAACACTTGTTTGTATCCAGACAAATAATTAATATTGCTGTACTAATTTTTTGCATGTATTATGCTCTCACATAATATTAAACCCAGACATATCCCTTCACAGATACTGACTCTCCCATGAAGTATGAAACAAGAGGACCATGATGGCCCAAAGGGCTCACCTGAGTACTGGCAAAGATGAAGACCTTGCTGTTGTGAAAAGCTTGAAAAAAGGTTGGAAATGTACGGTACATTATTGTCCTTGAATCATTTGTCTAGCTGATTAACTGCTATATTTCTTCAGCTACTTGGCTTGCCCTTGCTTATCAAAAACAAACATAAAACTCATGGTCATGGTTTCAAATTTTCACAGGCAGCTTTGGAGGAATAGTGTTAATGTTAAAGTTTGGAAAGATAATGGCAACAGCTGTGGAAAGGTAATGCCATGTTTGCCATTTTGTTCTGAAGACTGGAGTGTATTGCCATGTACCCTTTCTATATTCGATTTCACCAGTGATCTTTTCGTCATGGACAAATTGTGCAAGTTTGGTCCAGACTGGGTGAAAAATGAAGTCCCTATTCTGCATTAAGTCCACTTATACATTTATTTTCATAACTAAGGTGCATTAACTCCAGTGTGTGTGGCCTGATAAGCCCCATTTGTGGCTTCTGCTAATGTTCTAATGGTAATACAAAATTTAATCAAGGTTGGATGAAATATGATTTCTCTATGCAGGAAAATTGCAGGAAAAAGGCAATTTGAGCTTTTTTCACAAACAAGGGGCCATAAATCAGGTGTTTGTGATCCACTCTGGCCCATCGTTGGCTTTGGCTGAAATCTTACAATACAAACTGGAGGTTTGGTTAAAGTTGGATGAAAAATGAAGTCTCTAACAAGGAAACAGGCATTTTTTGCTTTTTTTTTCCACAAACAAGGGGCCATAACTCTGCTGTGTGTGGCCTAATCTGGCCCATTCTTGCCTGCCACTAATTATCTTATGGTCACATACAAACTGTGGAAGTTTGGTCAAGGTTGGTTGAAAAATGAAGTCTCTGTGAAATAAATGTCAATTTCTGCATTTTTTTTCACAAACAAGGGGCAATAATTCCTGTGTTTGTGTCCAAACCTATCCCATCTTTGGCTTCTACTGAACTGTTATGGTCACACACAAACTGAGGAAGTTTGGTCATGATTGGATGAAAACTGGATGTCTCTATATTGGAAAAAGGCATTTTTGGCATTTTTCCAATGAAAAGGGGAATAACTCTAGGGTTTATGGTCTGATTTGGCCCATTATCGATACCAGCCGAGGTTTTATGGTCATACACAAACTGTGCAAGTAAGATAAAGTTTGATTAAAAAATGAAGTCTTTATCGTGATAACAGTCAAATTGTTGACAGCATACGGACGATGGAGGAGAGGTTCCTATACCAAGAGCTCACCGAGCACTTCGTGCTCAGGTGAGCTAAAAAGCCAATAAGCTAATATTGACTATTTTTGCCTCGGTCACAAACCACAGTGGTCACTGCAGACTGAGATCACTTGCAAGGTTTGATACTGCAGGACAAATAATGCACTTAGTAAAACTGTGTGGAGTTCGTAGGGAATGGGGATATTGTATGGGCATTGTGCGGTCATGCAGATGGTTCAGCATATGGCGGGATGAGAATGGCTAGTAAAGACGCTTCCACAAATGTCCATCATCTTCAAATTAATCTGCAATATTATCCAATCATCACACTTGGATATCACATGTTTAGCGGTTAAACTATTTCATACAAACGAGCATGTGCATAATGTTTGTGATATTCAAATTAGCACTTGGTAATGTTTTTGATTTTCGATGAATGGAAATTAATCCTTTAACAATAGCAGGGGAGGAGTTTAAACTATTCGTGGCAAATCCCGTGTCTGTCAATTGTGCATCAGCTTAGACATTGTGCAGAACATAATTCCATTACCGGATGAATTGAAGCACATGCAATTCAAATAAAACTTTATGTAAAGACATATGATATTGTAGGGAAGCTTACAGTATTATAAGAACCATAACACTGTCTAAAGTATTAATGGAGTTTCTGTCATATTTATTCTTTATTGTGTGGAGCATAACTGGAATTTCATACAAAAAAGGGGTTCAAATGAAATGTCATACAATAATAATAGACACTGAGTACACTCTTCAATATCTATTAATTAAGAACTTTGTGCTGCAAATATCAGAGTGCCTAATTGCAGGCTGTCAACTGATTCCTATATTCCTATGTTTTCCTATATTTTGGAAAGCAATCCTATATTTTGAAAAACCTACTATATTTCCTATATTTTCCTATGTTAAAGAATATTTTCCAATATTTTTGCGAAATTTGGTCATTCACACGTCAGAAATTGGTCCGTGAACAGTTTATCAAGAACTGGTTCCTTGTTCCTTATTAAGCCGCGAGTAAGGAACGGAAATATTTATGAGTAGTACTAAGTATAAATTTGTAAGAATCAATACATGTCACATACATGACTACATTTAAAATAACTCTCATAGTAATGGGTGACCTTTCGGTACGTGTACAGTAATCGTTTAAGTTAGTTCCTTGTTCAGTTTAAATTAGGAATAAGGAACTGGTTCCTTGTTCCTTATTCAGCTGCGAATAAGGAACTGAAACATTAATGAATAATACTTTGTAGAAATGTGTTAGCATTAATACATTTGACATACATTACAAAATACAGGAAGACGATAGGTACCGTTCGATTTTAACTAGCTGTTGGGAAGACAACCGGCCATTTCAGAACAAGCCCTATGCGAGATTCAAACCTTCGACCTTCAACTCCGTAGGCAAACGCCCTAACCACTCGGTTAAAGAGACGATGTACCCTCGTATTTGAAGATAAACGGATTTTTTTTCGGAAAGAATAATCCGTGTTCAACTTGAATGCTTTACGTTCATGTATGGCAATGTTAGCGAACATAAACACAGATTATAGTATATTATATTTATTATATTCAGTTTAAAAAGGTATACGGAACAAGTTCCTTGTTCCTTATTCATTCATTATATATTTTAAATGTTAATACATTATTTGTGTTTTATTCCGAATGATTTTCATTATTAAGTTTCCTGGTGATCAGATGGAACGATATAGCACATTCGGTGTTGAATAAGGAATAAGGAACCAGTTCGTTATTCGTTATTAGTTCAATTAATATAGAAGGTAATTATTTTAACTATTGTACTGATTTACCGTAAGACATTTATGTATTCTTATTCGTTATAAAATGGCATCAAATATATCTAGTTTAAATAAGGAATAAGGAATCAACTTACCCTCATTGTATCTTTCACAATATTTCGTGTAAGAACATGTTCGTCTGTTTGTTAGTTCGTTTCGATAAAAAATCACAGTGCATATAGCACATTTGAAGACAGTTGATGAGCATGACTATGTATGAACTTGTGAGTTAGTTAATGACATTCACACGAAAAGAGACAATTTTACCTAGGTAAATGAATAATAAAAATATGTATCGAGGCATTTGTGTGTGAATGTAGTCAGCTACGGATTTTACATGTTTAAAGATGTTCCTGATGTATATAACATTGAATGTCAGATGAACCAACATACTGGTATCTAACATAATACGGTGAAGTATTAATTGAAGTATTAATTCAGTGAAACAAAGTGCATTTGATGATGTTGTTGATGATATGTTGATGATGATAATGATGATGATGATGTGCAAATATTTATTATATTTCTGTGTTACGGATCTCTAGCTGATCACTGCAGACCCACAGACAACATAAAGGATTATAACTGCACGATGAAGAATTTTACGCCCCCCCCCCTCCCCGCAACCTGAAATCTTGCAGCCGCCCCTGGAACTGGTCGCACAAATATTTTTAAACTAATAGTTTACGATTTGGTTTTTAACTACGAGAATTAAATCGAAATTCATGTTAATGTTGATGAGTTCCTTCACTCCAAATTGTGTGCGGTTTCGTTGAGTTGATTCCTGGAATAAAACGGACCAGACATACGCTGATCATTTTGTCTGTAATACCCCTATTCCACAGACATCACGAATCCGCGAATGGCTAAAACTTGATACATTTTAGGATACGTAGTTGAAACATAATCATTTCGTGAAGTTTTTAAGTGATTCGTATTTGTTCGTTGTCAGTTTATGAAATTTTTAAGCAGTCGGAAATTCGTGATAAATGTTTTGAACTGTTCAAAATGTTGGCCACGAACTCCCGATTTCAAAAATTCCAATTAGTCGTAGTTAATTCGTAACAAATTCATAGGCATTTGTAGGTATTCTGAACTCATTCGGCGATTCGAGAATCGCGGCTCGACCACGAATCGGCTACGAATATGTCACGAATCCCACAAACACCCGCCGAAAATCAATTTTAAAATATTTTTTTATTCTTACCTAATTTGTACATGCATTCGGCGTATTCTTAACTGATGCGTAACTGATTCCTAACGTTCGTGCAGAAGTCGCATTCGATTCTTTTAAATAGTAGTAAATTATTGACAACATTCGTGCGATTCCAGCCGAATTCCACGAATATTCGTTACATGATCGTAGAACGTCACAATTTGGACCAGATCATCTGTAAAATTTCACGAATTCACACGATTTCTAAAATTTATCAATCCGTAACAATTCGTGAGATTAGTGGCGTGTGTGGAATAGGGGCACAAAGAATACTGCAAGACCCTACAGTCGATGTTCCAGCATAATATTTGTTACATGAAAACAATAAGGAATTATTCCCTGAAACCAACGCATACCAAATATGAAAACTCATCGACAACGGACCCTGAGGATCGTGAAATTAATTAATACCGAGTCATTTCAAATGACGGAATAGCTATAACTGTTTATGAAAGCGTTTAAGCGGGAAACGATGCTAAACTAGCAGAATAAAGCATATAATTTAGTGACGAAAAAAGCGCACGCATTTTGCTTTTATCCGAGTATTTTAAAAATTGGATGTTATATTACTGATATAAATGGATCGACAGTGATAATCGAACTAGAATAAGTTGTAAGCCGATATAATTCCCAGTAATCTAATTACAAATGCACATTTACTGATGTGTCCGAGGGTGATTAGACTAACATATTCAAAGTTGAACCTGTTGGTATTTATACAACTTCAGTCTCTTCATTTAAGCAAGTTGAATGCATGAAATTCACTAATTTGATGTACATGTATTTACTCTTCTATTAAAGATGTAAAATAATCGTGTGATCATTAATTGATTTGACTAGCGCAAGAAGCTACGATTTAATTTACATAAATCTTCCGTCATTCTAATACTTATTCACTGTTTATTTAAGCGTATTAAAGCATGTACTGCTTATTTCGTAACGAAGTCCTGTATTTGTCCTTTAAATATTGCTTATAATAAACCAGTCGGTTCAAAAAACAGATTTGTTGCAGTGTCAGCGATTAAACCTTATTGTGAAATACGCTAAACCGTCAATAGAAATTACAATCATAGTAATAGATCTATATATACGGTCGGTAGTACCCGACGAGGATAACGCACAATATCATGACTATGAAATATGTAAGCTGGTGATCACGAGCTTATAAACAGTAATTGTTCTATTTAACGTGTTCACGGCGCTGTACTGAGTAATTCTTTAAGAGGAAAGCATTCTTTATATTCGAGCTCAACTCTTGTGTTAGGGGTGCTTTTCGGGAGCCGCTTACTTCGTACCAATGGAATAAACGGACATAGACGGCTGATGGTTTTAAGGGGCCTGGTTCGCTTCTCTGGACTAAGCCCTGGAGGGTCTGCGGGCCCTGAAGTTCTGAGGTCGAACCTCAGCCGACCTGATCCTCCGCTGTCTCCATCTAGTGGCCGCGCAGTCTCTTTCCTGTGTAACCACCGGAAGAGCTTAGCGGGGAGCCGCATTAGTGACGGTTGGCCCCCAGGGAGACACTTTCGGTGACATCCGGTTTCAGTTTTACGGGTCATCGATCGTGGAGCTTTCTGGGGGCAATGTACTGCTATTAAATAAACGGACGTGGATACTGTCGAGGATTCATATAGGATGTAAAGTGTACAGTAATGTTTTCGGGTGATAAGGTGGTGTTTTTGTTTGGTTATTCAACTGAATATATTTTAATTATGGCATCACACAACAAATTTAAAGAATGTAGAATATCATGAAACATTTGGCGATATATTGCCTTAATACATTTCGACTGCTTTTGTGTTTATTTCTTATTCGTCTAGGCGACACCACAGTGAATTTAGGCTATATTAACTGCTTCTTGATAGTTAGTTGTTAATACACCCAATAAAGTTTCATGTTTGCGAACTGGCTGTTATGACTTGATATAAATGCGTGAATACGTTAATGAGCCAACGTATTGAATATTTAGACTATGGTAAGCATTAAGACCATGAGCATTTTTGTCACGACATTTTTGCCCCATTATAAAACAATATTTGTTTATACACTGTACAAAACAGCAGATTGTCTGAAAAAAGGTTTTGCTTATTAATCTTGTTTTACAATTATACATTAAAACGAAACGGGAAAAAGAAAAGGCAAGTGTCATAAGAACACCGCTCGATATCGGACTGTAATACATTAGTGTTTGTGAAAACGCAATATTTACTGTGTATTATAATGTTACTATTCTATTATGATTCGGTAAAGGTACGTAACTCTAGCAAAGCGCTAGTTTTTAGACCTCCATCATTAGTTTTCTTTGATCATTGCTGCATTCATTTTGCGTCAAAATTAAAATCACCCTGTCCAATGCAACTGTGCTTCAGTTATTAAAAAATGGGACATGAGTGACAAAATTCACATGCAAATTTACATTGTAAAAACCCATCATCTACCTCAAAAATGCATATCCATAATATATTCTATAATAAAAACTAAACGTTACATAGGGCCAACGTAAATTACTGTTTTTTATTTGCTACCGAACCGACAATACATTTAACGTCATATCTGCAAATAAGTAATAATAGTTATTGTATTTGAGAAGTATGACATGTTATTCGTGTTGCAGGGTTTGTCGCCGGAAAAGCGCGCTTCCGCCTACCGGATGCTAGGTGGCGCCAACTCCCGAACTTCCGGTTTCTCCCCGTGCACCGAGGACTTCGAAAGAGCGCTCATTGCGTCCCCTATCCATAGCCCGATTCCGATACCACTTCCGTCGCCATATGGTCGCAGCAGATCAACACTTCCGGTTAACAAGGTGGTGTTAAAAATTACAATTGCAGACAATTACAAGAACACCAGACTGGTTTGGGTTTCAGCGTTTTCAATTCTGCATTTGGTTCAATCTATGTCACACACGACACGCAATTTTTATGACGTCTTACAATCACTTGACCAATTAATAAATTTCGGGGTTTCAGCGTTTTTATGTGTTTGTTTGGTAATACATGAACCTATGTTGGACGACTCTTAGAATATGAATGATAGTACAATAAGTTTGCTGGTAAATTTTAAAGAAAGGATGTCATGGTTTTAAATAAAAGCAAACTCTCTGAATAAAAGCAAACTCTCTTTTCTGACGACGTACAGTATGTTTTACGAATACAGGTAGAAAGTGAATCTATTTATATAAACATTTACTAGTAATGTACACGTTATAGCACAGACCTAGGTTAATACATGTATATCACAAACATGTGGTCAGTGCCAGTCTTATATCCTATTTCTGAGAGTGTCCGTCAGTTACATGTACTATACACATTTCGTAAAGTGGGTATGCAAAATCTTCAAACAGACTAAAGCATATTAACGCAGATACAAATCACAAAATAAAGTTATCTGATATTTTTATTTAAACTGGAAGAGGAGTTAATTGATAATATTACCCTTAGTATCAAAGCCTAAAACTCCAATATATACTTGTATATACGGAGTCAGTTCAGTTGCTTAGGTTACACGAAGACATTAAATACACAATGCTAACGTCGTCAAACGTTTATTTATTCGATATTTTATAATTTGATTTCAAGTTATTTTGTCACTAACATATTTTTATATTGAAAATAAATGATACAAATCATGCGTCTACATTTTAATAGGTTTGTGCCGTCTGTTTCAGTACCCGGAAACCTCCGAGGACAAGTTCAGCGACGAGGATCTGGCTGATCACATGACCGACCCACGTGATCATATCGGTCTTGTGGTTGTAGGCTCCAAACCCCACCTGCGCAGCATGTGGGAAGTACCAGAAGCCAAATCAGTAAGCCCCGTCTGAATTTTAATTCAACTGCCATTCAGTTTGTCCAGATGTCCGCTCTTCCCCGAAGATTATATCCATCATACCCCACGTCCGTCAGTCCTTTAGACCGTCCGGTACTTCGTTTCCGCGTGAGATCTGATGATCTAATTACTCGAATTGAAATAAACTTTTAGCCTATGCAGCATCCCTACTGGGCGGAATGTGAATATTGTCAGGTCATTTCGATCTAATGATTGTTGTCAGGGAGTTGTTAACCTTTGGTTATATATATAACATTTTAATAGGAAATTTTCTTTTCCACGCGTGATCTCCGGAACTTATAACTCGAATTCAATGAAACTTTATATGCAGCATCCCTGTCAAGAGGAAATGTGCCTATTATCAGGTCGTTCCAGTCTGGTGATTTTTCTGTTATGCCATTTGATTATAAATTGTCCTTTTTGATTTTATGAACTATAACTTGGCATGGATAGAGGGATTTTCAAATTACTCGGCACAAATGTTTGCTTCAATGAGATGGTGTGTAGCGTTAATGAATTGGGTCCGTATGTCAACGGTCGGATCATTCCTAAAACTCAAAGGTCATAATTTTCACTTTGTTTGTCTGCCATGGATGTTAAAACTACTCGGTACACATGTTAACCTTAGTGAGATGACGTAAAGCGCAAATGAACCAGGTCCGAAGACATAAGCTCAAGGTCACACTTGGAGGTCCAGTTGGTTTTCTGCTTGTCCGGATTATAACTTGATCATGGATTAATTGATTTTAAAATTACTTGACACAAATCTTTGCCTTCTAGTATATGAGACGGCATGTCACGCGCATGAACCAGGATTGTGGGTCATAGGTCATGGTCATAGTTAAGGACAGAGGTCGTATTTGGCTTTTTGCTTGTCCGAATTTCTTACTTGGCTTTGAACGGATGGATATTAAAATTACAAGTGTTTGCCTCAACAAGATCTTGTCGCGGGTATGAATCAGGTCCATAGGTTAAAGGTCAAGGCTAAAATTGGAGGTCAACGTACGCGGCGTCGCGGAGCATCCATCGGTTCTACCGATATGCTTGTTACGAAATTTTATTTTAAAAGTGAAATATTGTATTATAGATTAAGAGAAAGTAAAAAATGAATACATTTTGTTTAAAATAACATTCCATTTCTAAGTTGACAATTTTAAATTTTAAAAGTTTATTTGTAACATTTGACTGTCGTTACGAAAACCGTGACGGATTACCATGGATATCACATATAACGCAATAACTTACATGTATTTATATAATTCGGTTAGTAAATAAAGCTAGTGCACTTTTTTATTGACATCAATTGATTTACTTTATGGAAGTCGACCGCCGCCCATGAAAAAAACATTCATATAATAGTAACTGTAGCCCTCGACACATTTAACAAATCTTTGGAGTTGTGTATTATACCGTCGCTAAAAGTTTCTGTGTACAAACATGTTGTAATATTGTATTATTATTCTTTGTACTTTGCAGAATACACCGTCTCCAATGAAATGAAACAAGTGTATGCCTTCATTCGCCGTGGCCAACTCCAATGACACTGATCGAATGACGCCCGCTGACCCAGGTGACACAGAGAGAACCAGAAGTGTCTCCCCTGGCAACCCGCCGCCTAGCCCCATCAACTTCCTGCCCTACATGGACGGGTTTGTCGGCAGCGGCCGGAAGTTGTCGTATCCGGAGCGTCCTGCCGACAGTGAAGTTCTTAAAGTGAGCGCATGTTGTTGTTGTAGTTGTTGCTGTTGTTGTTGAGCCCGCTCGCGTGTTTCGGTCAGCTCAACTTAGTTTTCACAATGGCTATTCGGTGTATGTGCGGTAGTGTGCCCGTGGTTGCGTCCGTCCGATCTTTTCCGGACTGTTAATTCATCATTCATCAGAGAATTGTATACTCGCGTAATAAGGAAATTAAATAGATTATTTGGAACCAGAAAGAGTCTGCTATAGGGCTTCTTCAGACCAACACAAACGAAGAGCCATTTCTACACACAATGTGGTTCAAGCTAGACATCCACTCTGCTTCGTTTTATCGAGGCCTTTCCCGTGCGTTCCGTGGAACCATGGGAACCAAACAAGCAATAGGCCATTAAATTAGAATATTTATGTCTCAATACAATAATCATAAACTAGTTTTACTGCAACGTTAAGTGTCATTTAATATATACAGTAGATTATTTACCAAAAATGCTTAAACTGCGAATTCTGTACACGTTTTCTATCATGTTTTCTTTGCACATTGTAACGCGGGTCTTCCTCGTTGTTGCTGAGGACACACATTCATCAACCCATTCTTACCTAGACTTAAGGCATAAGATTAAAGAGTTGTCACGAAACTGTTCTATTTTTACTATTCTTACTAGTTATTAACCAACGCTAATTGGATCATTCTTTGTTTAGAATTACTTGTTAAAGGCATATCGGTAATTGACATTTATACTATAAATGTCAATTACCGGTATGCCTATCAGATTATTTACAAAAAATGCTTAAAGCGCGAATTCAGTACACATTTTCTATCATGTTTACTTTGCACATTGTAACGCGGGTCTTCCTCATCGTTGCCGAGGACACAAATTCATAAACCCATTCTTACTTAGACTTAAGGCGTAATAATAAAACGTTATGTTTATGCAGCTATCAATATATAAGGGGGAGCGGCGGGTTGACCAGGGTAAATTGACTAATTTTATGCTTTGGCGTCTGATTCCCCACACTAGAGTCAAGCATGTTTGTCTAAATCCCCACAGTGGGAGATGCTTGGGGGTCCAATATTACCGGGATCTAAAACCCGACGAAGTCTATATCCCGGACCCGGAATTATTCAGCGTGTACAATTCCGCCTGTCGGGAGTCGCTTTCAGTCTAAAGTCCTGTACATGCCCGCCGCTCCTCCCCTGGGGGAAATATTGATAGGTGCATTATTGAGATTTAAAAGTTTGTTACCATGGGGGTATATGTCTTGTTTAAATAGCAGGTAGTCTCTTCAAAATTATTCCCAACTTTCGATATGTCTCTAATAAGTAAATGAGGTGGAGGTTATGGGACACACCCTGGGTCCTTATATAATGCATCTTCTGTGCGGAAGAACCTCATAAACTTTGAAATACACACACTCTCTGACCACCTTATGGATGCACTATCATCCTGTTAGGAGTTGGATTTTTACTTTGAAGAACCAGGTTACTTGGAAAAGCATGGACAATGCTTTGTAACAGGTCATCTCCAATGTAATGCTTCCACTTATAACACATAACGCTTGTTGGAAAGTGAGAACTGGGCCGATATTCACAAGCTCCTTAGGAAAAAGATGAACTACAGTGAACAATGCACTTTATCTTTTGGGGTGTGCAATGCAATGAGGTATGTTCACAAATATGTACAGTAAGAAACGCGTGTTCAGTATTTACTAACTTGAATGTAAGAAGACCTTTCAATTTTATGGTTTTAATAAATTTTCTTACGTTTTGCTAAGGAGCTGTATGAATATGGGCCCAGAACTTCCCAGTTATTTCAAGAAATGAATATATATTCCTTGTGGTGTTTTTTGACAACTAATTAGTCAGATTAAAAGTTAAACATGCTTTTAAAACAAACTCTTAAGGAAACAATAGTAGAAGTGTCTAGTGACCCGGAACATACATACTTGATTCGGAACTCCCGCAATCAGTGAATACAGTTCAGCACAATGTTTAACACAAATATTACCAAATGTTTCAAACATGCATATTGTTGCTGAGATATCTGTCTTTTAAAGTATATATAGGTTTACGTAATTGCAAGTTCATTTAAAATGAAGACAGCGGTTTTTTTCGTTAGTGACCCAGAAGTACCCAATTGATGTATTGATTAATGTCCTTTTGAACATATTAAACGCTACTTTTTAGAAAATCATTCTTATATACATTTTAGCTAAAAGCTATTGACCAACGGCAAAGGCAATACATGTTAAACAAATTACAATTTTATAAGACCCGTGGACAAATATTTCTTGAATATCTTAATTAAACAGTTAAAGATAATAGTCTTAAAGGTTTGTAAAAACATTCATTAGTAAAAACTTTTCAGTAAAAAACACACTAGAAAGCGCAAAAATTAACGTAATAAAAAAATTAAATATTAACACACAATCCTGACAAATAAATAAATTAAATAAATAAAATAGATATTTACATAGATACACTATGTGTAATTTTGTTTAGGGTTGTTCTAAACCGTAAACTTTGGCTTTGGTTTGGTCTACCTTAGGTTTTATCGTGGAACATGTGTTGTTTTTTTTAAAGATGTCTACTTGGGGCAATGATACGCAGTGTAACATTTTGCCCCACTTAGGTTGTTTTAATTAATTTGTTACTTAAGAAAACCACCGATGAGTTCTAAATCATTGTTTTTCATAAAAACGAATTATTGATTTAACCTAACGAGACCTTTATGTTCATTTTACAGATTGGTTCGAAAGCATGTTCCGATACACATGACTGAATAGGCCCTCTATGGTGTCCTGAAATGAGGCAAAAGTATACTATCTGCTGCAGCAGAAATTGAAATACCCCCAATGAGGTTATGTAGTTACATTAAGAAAGCTACGTTTAGTGGACGGTCTTTCAAGTGAAACCATACAGAGACTTTCACTAAAAAAAGTCAATTTGGCCGAAATTGGACTAAGGTGGTGCGAGTTCTTGCGTTTGACTGCGTCAAAAGCTATAATAAATTATAATAATGACTGGATTATGGGAACATGAACAGTGTGTCGGTCATGCATTACTTTTTTCTAGTCAATTTGGGCCGAAATAGGACCCCATTCACAAAGCAAAAAGTATTTTTTTTCACAAAGTTTCCACTAACATTCACAATTGCTAGCAAGCTTACGTCTTGAGTTTGTGTGTGCTTTATTTTTATTCCATGCATTATTGCATATGTTTTTGTCTAGACTGATATTTATATCAGTCTGATGTTTTATATATAGACTGATGTGTATATCAAAAGGAATACAATATGTTCAAATAATTGGTTGAATACTTATTTAAATCTTTAACATGCACAAAATTTTCTTTCACATATGAAATAAATTTGTTATGAAACATTTTAAACATAAGATTTAGTGGCAATTTTTTAAAGATTTAATCGCAATTATTTGTTTCTGTAATCTATGTTAAGCAGTTGCAAATTTAGCCAGAATAATGTTCTTTACACTCATTCGTGGTCCAATATAATCATGTTTTGGCTTATTTGAAGTTTGTTTTAAGCATTTATTCTAACTAGGGAATAAAGTTGCAGGAAATTATTGCAGATTTTCAAATGTGTTATACAAAGGCGTTTTGAAAAAAAGAAGGCATTTGCATGAATTAGTTAATTGTCTCGTGTTGGCCCGGCGAATGTAACATTTTACCCCAACATACGGGGCAAAACGTTACATTTGTTTGCATGTTTTAACAGTCGTTTTGTAAAGTTTCTGTTTGAGTTTTGAACTCAACAAACACGTATGTGAACAGTATATCTTTCATGCAAAATCGTTGGATCTCAACTTTAACCAAAACCGTTCCAAATATGAACACAATTTAATTTGTTGTATCGTTATGCCCCGGTCTCCCGTTCTATGTATTAATTAGAGCAATTATTAATTTTGCGTGATTATTGAATATTTTCTTCGGTGTAATAAAGCAGACGACAATAGATGTAACGCACGGAAATATCATGCACCACAATTTCAAAAGTAAAGCAGGCGAAAATTTATGGAACGCATCAAAAGATCGTGTTGCACGATCTCAACACGAGCGCAGACTACAATTTCCGAAACGCTAGGAAATTTCGTGCACGAGATTTACTCGCATCACGTGACTATGTTGCGACACGTTATCTAAATTCGGAATGGACGCCGATGTTTGTTTGGACAGGATATTTTAATAAAAACAACAAGGCTCGTATATTCATTGAATCCGATTTTTTTCACTTTTCTTTAATTACTGACTTTTTTTCTTTATTTTCGCTAATTTTCATTCAGTGCCCGGATGACAATAAACTTGTATAGTACAATTATCCTAATTATATTTTGAAATGTAGACTTGGATAAAAGAGTGGTAAGGCACTATATTTATACAAATCTTTATTTAGTTATTGTTTGTATTTGATCAGGTAAATAACACACGTTTTGTGCATTCATATTAGATGTTTACAAACACATACTCACATTCGCATTTTTAAAGGACTGTGCGGACGAAAAAATGGCTTCCTATTGCATTTTTGCACTTTATATGATATTATATGATAGAGATGAGCTTTAGACTACAGTTGGTTAGGGTATTCCGGATCACTAACGAGACTTTCGTTTGTTACTTTTTCGTATGTATCGTAATAGTTAATGTATATACACCAAAAAAAAGATTAATCCTTCACCTGTTCAACTAAACAAAATTTTTGCACGAAAAAAATGGATTTCGTTCTTGTTTACACGCACAAGTGACATAACATTTCGGTCATTTCCGAATCATTTCCGGCAGTTTCGGATCACGTCAGGGATATTCTCAAAACATCTTGGGAATATGGACGAATGGTTACACATCGCTAAATTAAATATATTACAAGTATTTGCCATTGAATATATCAGTGGGGCATAGACATCCCTCAGTTTATGTTGCACATTGTATGCCTTGTAGACACACACTCGGGTAGTTTTAGGCAAGGGCGTATATAGTTAACAGAATAACAAATCAACAAATCAACTACAGTGTGTTTACCATTTTATCTCACATTTTGTTACGGTTCTGATTACAAATGACTATAGAACATGTAAATATTAATTGTGTTAATGATTGTAGATTATTACATCTCAACATATTAATTAAAAAGAATAAAAATATAACCCAACTGTGAACATTGACTTTTGCACATCATGTCACAGCTCCAGATAAGGGGGGTATTTGTGTAAATACCCTTCAAACTATTGCAAATACCCATTAGAAATAGTAAGTAGGGTGTATTAGTGCCATAAAGAAAATTAAAGTGGAGGACTGGTACGGATCAACATTGAAAATCATATTAATTTTGAAAACAAAAATAATTTTCCTTCTGCAATCAAGTTTCTTAAGGTATCTAATTAAACACCACTAGTACTTTACAATATTTGCATATTCTTTGAGTGGGTTATCTGGAGTCTTAAGGGTACTGGATCCAAATTTACCAACACTTTAGTTTCTGCAAAGTATTATCAGCCAAGTATATGATTGGCCTGGAACTGGGTCTTACCTAAAAAGTGTGAAAGAAAAATAGCCCATTTCAACTATAGATCAAAGCCAACATCTCTCTTTGTATATAACCATAGGATAAACCATACAGTTTTGAAGTTTTGTTTCTGACAGTGGCCTCAGTTTTAGGATTGCTCTGAGTGATTTTTGGAGGGACCCTTTGTTGTAACTCTTCTTCATTGTGTTTGCTTTGTTTACAGGTGGACCCTGTTGGTTTGGTTTCCCCATTTCTGTAATTTATAACTAATTGCATTTAGACATTACCAATATCAAAATCAGCAACCATTTATTGTACAGCATAACAGATGGTTTGCCATGAATCTGATCAATATAAGCACATTTAATTATCAAACATGTATACAAGTGGACAACTTAGTATGAATGATACTTGTCCAGATGTGATTAAAGTTCTTATTTAGTCTATATATGCATGTAACTAACAGAATAAGGGTGCGATGTGAACCATTAAAATTAGATCCACACTGAATGGTTCGTTAGATGACTACATTAAAATCTTTGAAACTATCACTGCACCATATTTAAGTATATATTACAGCAAAATGTAATTACAAACGAATAAATCCACAATATAGACAGGAAAATTAACAAAAATCACATCATACACATATAAGTTATCATTTACAGTATGATACAACTTATTTTCTTATCCCTTTGATCCGAAAATATAACAATGTCAGCTGTTTGACAGCTCAAAAAACGTTTGAGTAAACCCCCATTATTGAGAGTCACGTGATCCGAAACTAAGCAATTTCCGGGTTTTGTTTGTAGGAATGCTGCAGTTATAACAGGGAATTGGTTGTATTTTGACTTACACTATTTGATAGAGGACATGTTTGTGAAAATTTTAATGTGTAAACATGATGCAGTGATTCATTTTTTACCGATATACTTGGCTCTGATCACAAGTCCGCGATTATTTTCCCATACTTTTTCTTGACGAAGTGCGCAAGTCAGATTACGTTTCTTAGAAAATGCAGGTCGTAAGAGTGGCTTTTGTAGTCAAACAAACGTCTAAACTCTGTAGAATAGACTACTCTTTCAACATAAAATAACCACTTTTACGAACATTTATGACTAAGTTATTATTTTAAGCTATTATTTGGCTTTGATCCGGAACTAGGATCCGGAATACCCCAAACAACTGTATACTAAGTCTTTTTGCATGATTGATTAATCATCATCATCATCATCATCATCAATGTCATCGGACATCAATACTTCCAAGATGGAAAAATGACATGTATTTGATTCTTTTTTTGGTAAAGGAGGACAGGAATGTTGTTTTCTATAAGTATATTTTTTCTACAGATATTGAAGTATTTTTTTTGGACTTCAGTGTTATAAAGTTGATGTCTGTTTACATTTTTCAGATCACATAATCTGTGCCTAAAACAACAACCATACAAAGTTTGAGTGTCAACATGATGCAAAGAAGTAAAATAATGTAAAACCAAAATCTGTGTTAATCAACTAATATACCATAAAACAGACATGCAAATAGCCTGGCTTCACATACCGGTGATCTTGGTGACGTGAAAAAACTGGAGTCCATTTGATCCTGCTGGAAGGTAAGAGACATTGCGTTAAAAAAAGTTAGTTTTGTTTGAAGATATGTTGTGATATTGTAGTGCTTTGATTTTCTTATATTTCTTATTGGACTATGTGTCGCTTTATGTTTGTCCCAAGATTCAGTGTTTTTAGACTGTTTATGCAAGCAAACAGGATTTAGTAGGTGTATTCAGAAATCGGTCTTGAGGGAACTACTCTTGACTTTGCAGGCTACGAGTCAGTAAATCGATAAAATACTGTGCTATTGTTTTTGACGCATGCACAAGACTTTTGGAAAAGCATTGTACTTCTAAAGAGAGTTTTGAATATATTTTACTAATTAACCTTATTTTTATTTAAATTGTTATTTACCGATCATAAGGCATGTGATAAAAAGCACTTAATATCTTATTCGAACTTATATGGTTCATCGACTATTACTACCCGTTGTAGACTTGTGTGCATATAACTATGTTTGCTTTTTAAATAGTTTGCACAAAACTATTTGCCTCCCACAAATTACAAAAAGTAGTGATGAGAATGTCTTAGATAAATAGCATTGAATTAGACGTGCGCTATATTAGTTTGAATTTGCAAAAAATAAGTGGCCGATCTCCATCTTCAATTAGGCCAAATACCAGTTTATACCAATTTATTGTAAGTAGAGTTATATTCATGAGTTTCGTGATTTTTTGTGTGTGGAAATAACAGACAGGTGACTACCTTCAATAAGTGTTCTTTATGATAAAAATACTCCCGTAATTCATTTGCTCTTAGTTTCTTTCCTCGCCAACTATCTTTCTACGTTGTTAGCGTTTTTATTTTAATTCTCGTTCGATCTTGTGTGACAAACCATTCTTGCATGTAACATTTTAACCTGTTATTGCAAAAAGGCATGTTGTTGAATTTGGTTAGATTGGTAAAAATGGCATATTGCTGACCATGGTTAGATTGGTATTTTCAAAATGTTAAGAAATTATTCTGCTATATGGAGTAATCATGTACTACAATGCCTTCTGCAACTGGTTTTGCTAGGGGTTGAGGATCTCAAGTAATCACACAAATGATCACCAAAAAAGTAGCAAACAGATAAAAAGTATATTGTGAGGATATTTGTTTAATTTGTGGCAATAAAACAATGATGTGTTATAAAATGAGATGTTACTGTTCATTGTCGTTTGACTGAGAGGTTTCAACATGAATCTGTTACAATCAAAACTGTATGGAAATTCTATATAGAAATGTCCTGTATGCGAAAGGGTTTGCTTTTATTCATCGACTCCCAAATAAAGAGACATTGACTGTGACTTGTTTTTTTTCCTCAGAATGTTGGACCAGATTGCTTGCATCATTCTCTATCTTTGAACCATTATGCAGATAACAAAAAAGTTCCTAATTCAAATGCTAAATGTAAGCCATTATTGATGTGAGTAACTTATAATAACATTTAGTTTTTCACAAAGGTATTTCAAGGCCTTTGTGAGTAATACTCTTTTTGATTCAGATGTCTTGGGGAATTAACTCAAACACTTCACTAGTTTTAACAATATTATTTATTAACAAACTGTACACATGAATTTACAAGTTCTGAGTTTCTGCAATTAACCTTATAACATATTTTTTCCCTCTGTCCAATGTTCAAATTTGATTCCTATATATACACACAATTACGTTGACAAGTAGTTACTTGTTATTCCCCCACAAACGAAGTTTAGTCGGGGTATATACAGGTGTGTTGAAATCCTATGCTCGACGGGTAATTTTACTGTCGTACAAGTAAATTTTTCCTATCTACTTGTCTATGGACAAGTACAATTTAAGGGTGTGAAAATGATGAAGAAGTTGGAAGCTAATTATCATATTATTATATTCTTGAATAACAAAGAGTGTTTTATTTACCATTTAATGAAAACATTTATTAGCAAGGGCTGGAATGGAAAACAATATTTTATTTGGACAAGTGACTGTTTCATGCGGACAAGTAGATTTTTGAAATGAACTTATCCATGGACAAGTGAAACATTTTGGCATTTTCAAACCCCTGGTATACAGGAGTGAGCTTGTCGGTCTGTTGGTTTTTGGTTTCCGGATGATAACTCAAGAAAAGCTTGACATATTCAAATAAATTTTGGTACACATGTGTAACATCATAGAAAACAGGTCAATTTCGATGTTGGTAACAAACCACAAAATTTTGGTCCCTTAAAATTCGACTTAAAATTCCCTAAAAACATTATTTCTGGACGTTAACTCAAGAAAGGCTTTTGGCAGTGTTTTGGCCCTTTATTTGACTTAAATTCCCTAAAAAGATGGTTTCCTGATGATAATTCAACAATGGCTTGACATATTTTAATAATTATTGGTACACATGTAGCATCATAAAATACCGGTCAAGTTCAACTATGGTTAAAAAACACAAAATTTTGACACATTTATGGCCCCTTTTTGACTTCAAATTCCCGATAAACATGAACAATAACTCATGAAATACTTCACATATTTAAATTATTTTTGGTATATAGGTGTAACAGCATAAAATACAGATCAAGTTCAACTTTGGTTACAAACCACTAAATGTTGACAGAGTTATGGCTCCTATTGAAATTGAATTTTTCCAAATACACTGTTGACCATTCACAAACCAAAGCATTCTCTCTCTGTCCATTTCTTTTGTACGGATGCAATAGTTTTGTGACAAGGCCATATTTTGGGGGTATATCCATTTCTCATGTGACAATTATAGTTTTAATAACTAAGAAAAGTAAAGTGATACATCAAACATTAAAGCATTGTTTATATAACAAAAGGATGATCCAGAAATATTAATCCTAAAAACTGTGAACAGGCAGTAAGATCATTGACAGTTAATAACTCTATGGAACTGGCAAACAATAAGATATAATCTACATGTATGAATCTAAGTATTAAATTCTTTAAATGAAATATAGATATGAAATTCATCACAAGGACTTAATCAAAACTTAACAGGTCAAAATATGTCTTTGTGATAAATTTGTGTACATTACTTATAAGATTAGTTTACATGCTGCAACTTTGTTTGTTTGTTTGACTATACAAATATGCTTAACAGTTATGCATTTCAGACACATTGTGTCTTGTTGGGTCCCCTGTTGCTCATTGTTGAATACATTTTTCTATAGCACCAAGTACTAATTCTGGTGTTAACCAGGTATTTCAAAGGTTGAATAATTTAATGTACACTGTAGGCAAAAGCTTTCAAAGTTTGGTCTTCTTTTTGATGATGATTCTGTTTATTCTTCTTTTTGATGATGATTCTGGTTATTATTTTTTTTGATGATGATTCTGTTTATTTAACAAAATGGCAACTAGATTGGTTGGCTTTATGATCATGTAGTACATTTTTTTTAAAAGGACTTGTTCACAGATTTTCATATGTTATAATACGTCTTCTTGGGATCACATGCCTGTTACACTAACAACTAAGTAAGACTGACTTATGTAGGTTAATATGTTCTTGTAACACTATACTAAAAATACACATGATTTCAAAAATAACAACAAAACGTATTCAGTTTTTCAAATCGTTTCAGTGTACGAACACTTAATAATTGTAGTCATTCCAACAAATGATTATTTTTGAACAGCACATCATTTATTGAAGTGTAGTGGTATATTCGCTTTATTATTTGCATTGTTCTTTGTGTCTGAGTCTGTAACAATTATTTTGGCATTTGTCCCTTTAGCTCACCTTTTGTGATCACCTTTCGTGTGTCGTGCGTAAACATTTTCATTCAAACAACATCTCCTCCTAAACCGCTGAGCAGATTTTCACCAAACTTCACAGAAATTATCCTTGGGTGACCCTCTTTTAAGATTATACAAATTGTTTTGGTCCGCTGCATATGTAGGTCACCAGAGCTAAAAAAAGATTTTAAAAAGTAAAAATCTTCTTCTCTGAAACTGCAAGGCGGAGAGCTTTCATATCTGGTATGTGGCATCTTCTAGTGGTCCTCTACAAAGATTGTTCAAATGATGCTCCTGTGGTAAAATCTGGCCACGCCCTGGTGGTCACATGGTTACTATAGACTTAAATAGCAAAATGACTTAAAATCTTCTCTGAAACTGCAATGCCCAGAGGTTTTGTATTTGGTATATAACATTGTGTAATGATCTACAATCATTGTTTAAATTATGCCCCTGGGGTCAAAACTGGCCACGTCCTGAGGGTCACATGGTTTGTAGAGACTTTTATTTGGCGAGTGGACTATACAAATCTTCTCCTGAAACTGCAAGGCCCAAACGTTTTGTATTTGGTATGTAACATTGTATGCTGGTCCTCTAAAATGAGTGTTCAAATTTTGCCCTTTGGGTAAAAAGAGGCCACACCCCGAGGGTCACATGGTTTATATTGACTTAAATGACTAAATGACTTTTAAAAGTTTCTTCTCTGAAACCTTAAGGTCCAGAGGTTTGTAATTTGTATCTAACATCTTATATTGATCCTCCACAAAGATTGATCAAGTTATGCCACTGGGATCAATCCGTGCCACGCTCCGGGGGTCACATGGTTTGTATGGACTTATATGGCAAGTGGACTTTACAAATATTCTCTGAAACTGCAAGGCCCAGAGGTTTTATATTTTGTATGTAACATTGTATAGTGGTCCTCTACAAATATTGTTCAGATGATGCCCCTGGAGTAAAAAGAAGCCCCACCCTGGAGTCACATGATTTCTATCCACTTATATGGAAAGTGGGCTTTGAGAATCTCCTTGACTGAAACCACAAGGCCCAGAGGTTTCATATTTGGCATGAAAATTGTATAGTACTGTTGTCCTCAAAAAATATTGTTCAAATTATGCCCAGGGTGTAGAAAGTGGCCACTCTGTGGGTCACATGTTTTATGTAGACTATAACAATCTTCTCCTGAAACTGCAAGACCCAGATCTTTATACTCGGGTAAGTGGTTTGGTGCCATGTTGCCCTCTTGTTATAAGCCGTTATTCACTTTTTGTATGGTTTTTATGGTTATTTGGTTTTAATATATGACAATATATCTGAAGTAAGATCGTGCATACACGCTTTAAAGTCCACTTGCCACATAAGTCTAAGAAAACTATGTGACCCTCGGGGTGTGACCAGGTTTGATCCCAGGGGCATAATTTAAATAATCATTGTAGAGGATCACTTTACAATGTTACATACAATACATTAAACCTTGGACCCTTGCGGTTACAAAGGAGAAGATTTTTAGTCATTTTGCTATTTAAGTCTATATGAACCATATGACCACCAGGGCGTGGCCAGATTTGACCCACGGGGCATCATTTGAACAATCTTTGTAGAGGACCACTATACAATATTACATACCAAATATATGCCGGGCCCGGCTAGCTCAGTTGGTAGAGTGCTAGACTATCAATCCGGGGACCGTGAGTTCATACATGAATGAAACTTCATATACAGATACCTTATAGTGAGACCTCTCTTGGGATTGCATATGGGGTGGTTGGGGTCAAGGTCGCTGTTACTAAAAATAGAAAAACAGTGTCTGCTCAGTAACTTAAGAACTCATTGAGTTATTAATGAAACTTAATACATAGATACTTTTTATCAAGACCTTGCTTGGGATTGCATATGGGGTGGGTGGGGTTCAGGTCTAGGTCACTGTTACTAAAAATAGAAAAACGGTTTCTGCTCAGTAACGTGGGAACGCATTGAGATATTTTAATGAAACTGAATACATAAATACCTTATATCAAGACCTCACTTGGGATTGCATATGGAGTGGGTGGGGTCAAGGCCATGGTCACTATTACTAAAAATAGAAAAACGGTTTCCTCTTAATAACTTGAGAACGCTTTGAGATATGTTAATGAAACTTCATACACATACTATCAGAGCTATTTTAACAGATAAGGCATTGATTATAAATCACGGTTTTAATCTTTTAAACCCAACAGAAAAATTTAACTTTTTGATGTCAGATGATCGTTAAATCCACAGCCAGAGCTTGTCATCGTATTTTAATTAAGCGCCGAAACCACTTGTATATATGATCTGATTTGTTAAGTACTACACGTACAGAATAACTACTTCTTATACTTACATAGCGATCTATTTGTTGTTCATAGTTCTACAGTTTTTTATTTAATTGTTTTAAGATTACTATTTATTTTTGCATTGAAGATCATACACATCTTTGTTTTAACATAACATTACTATTTTACTAACCTTATCGTATTTAAGTGCTTTTTTTTTTAAAGAATGTTTGTCTCTCATAACTCTATTATGAGTGGTTTTGTACATATATATCATGTGTTTATATTGTTATAGTCTTTGTTCTATGTACAAAAGTGAGACGTTAATAAACTATTCTGTCTGTCTATGGGGGTGGGTGGGGTAAAAGTCAAGGTCACCATAACTAAAAATATAATAATGGTTTCCGCTTAATAACTTGAGTACACATTGAGATATTTTGGTGAAACTTCATACATTATATATACAAGATACCTTATATGAAGACCTAGCTTGGGATTGCATAATGGGTGGGTGGGGTCAATGTCGAGCTATCTGTTACTAAAATTAAAAAAACAGTTTCCACTCAATAGCTTGAGAACACATTGAGATATTTTAATGAAATTTCATACATAGATATCTTATATCTAGACCTCTCATTGGTGGGGTGAAGGTCAAGGTCACCATTACTAAAAATAGACAGTTTCCGCTCAATAGCTTGAGAAGACATTGAGTTATTTTAATGAAACTTCATATGTAGATATCGTATATCTAGACCTCGCTTGGGATTGTGTATGGGGTTGGTTGTGTCAAGGTAAAGGTCACCATTATTTTTATCTTTGTGCTGATATTAATGTCGAAAATGTTGAAAAATTTGCGTTAACAAAATTTGGTTGTCATGGAAGTTCCACGTTTCTTGTTATCATAATGTCTGGGTTAAGTTCAATAATCAGTAAATTCACCTCAGGAATTGTGGAGTTATAGACCTTGAATTATATAAAATTAGCGTTTTTAGCCGTTTCTGCTCTCTAAATCCAACTGTTTTCATCCAAACTTCACGCAACTTCATAAAGATGTTTGTTAGGCTAAAAAAAAAATTGTTTGTTTCAAGTTGATCAGAAGAGTTAGGTCAACTCGAAGATTTTGAAACTGAATTAATATTAGAAACATGTATGTAATATCCTTAAACATCATTTTAAAGTGGAAACTAAATACTTATTTAACCCAAAAATCATTTTATTATTGAAGAACATAAATAAAACAAAAAAAATATCTGACAACCGCAATAAAATGTTTTAAGGTTTGGGCATTTTTACCGTAGGTTGGGTAACCTGAAACAAACATATCTTTTTTTATGCCTAATAAAAATATCTAGATCACGTTCCATAATCAGCCAAATTGCCCCAAGAATTTTGGAGTTATCGCCTTGAATTATCTGAAATTGACCTTTTTAGTGGTTTCTGCTCTCTATCTCCAACAGATTTTATCCGATCTTTACCAAACTTCACAAAAATGTTTTTTATAATAATATCTTGGGCTAGTTTGATCACACGTCAAATCAGCCCAGGAATTGTGGAGTTATTGCCCTTGAATTATCTGAAATTTGTATTTTTAAAGGTTTCTGCTCTCTGAGTCCAATTGTTTTTATCTGATCTTGACCAAACTTCATGAAAATGTTTATTAGCATATTTTCTTGGCCAAGTTCGATAATCAGCCAAGTCACCCCGGGAATTGTGGAGTTATGGCCCTTTAATTATCTAAAAATAGTATTTTTAGCTCTTTTGTTTTTCTGAGTTCCAACACTTCATAGCCGATCTTCACCAAACTTGGTGAAAATTTTGTGGTCATATTATCTCAGTTTGATTATCAACCAAATTGTCCCATTAACTGTGGAGTTATGAGTCTTGATAAATTTAAAATTAGCCTTTTTAGGAATTTAAACCCAGAGGGTACAAAACTGATTTACAAACAGCTGTTGTTAAATATTTTAACCTAGATGGTGCATAAATGTTTTACAAACATTACTTGCTTGCACATTATTTCCATGATTTTGTGGAAACAAAATAAGGGATTGAGTGAGGGATTGCATAAAGAAAATTAGAAACACATCTGTTTGAAGAAATATTTTATTCACACAGCAAATACAATGCTAGATATAATGCTTTCCAGAGTTTCCGTGAGTTGCTTTGTCACAATTGTTAAATTTTTGTAATCTATTACATACGTTACAGTTTTACAGAATTGGCTTTTGAAATGTTGATATTAAATTAATAGAATTTACACATTGACATGTGATAAAATTATGGCAGTCTAACGAAATAATTAAGAAATAATTACTATAAATCTAAAGCTGGAGTGTTTTGTTTTACTAATTGTTGGTTAATTATCATACATTTCTTAATTTTAATAAATTAAAACTATCAGAAATTATACTCATTTTGTCCCCTGCCTAATTCATATTCAACGAAACATTTATTTAGAAAATTATTTCGAACAATATCGTGATCTGATGAAAAATAAAGCTCGTAGAGTGTGGATAATTATTTTTTTATATCAATTAAATAGTAGCCCAGTTCTTCACTGTACATGACTCAGTATACAACTTCACATTTCATTAAGGAAGACTACATACGCTTCAACACGATTTGATGATGCTCCTAACAATGGCTTGCACACCCGCTACATTTCACTCACCTCTGTAATTGGCTCGGAAAGTAGTCCCAACGCATTTGGTTTTAGTCACATGATCATAAAATTCAAAATGAAAGGCACAATATCATCCACTCTTAGGAATCAAATTTATGATTTTTTCCCCCTTTTTGATAATTTAAAAACCATTTATTATCTTTATGACAATTTTAAAACCCTTTGTTCTTTATTTCTATGCTTGTGGTCTTAAAAATCAACTTTAATGTGCATTAAATACATTAATTTGGTTTTGACAAGATTCTTGTCATTGAGTCAGTTGCAGAGGTGTATGTTGAGAGCAAAGAAGGACAACTCTGCTAGGATATTGTGCACATGCTTCTTAATACATTATTTATGACATGGGCCAGATTTAATCCTTATTTAAACTTCAAACTCCACTGGGTCCATTGAGCTTTAGTTTAGATGTTAGTTTATCTGTGTGAACTAACAATTTGGAATAAACAAAATTAAAGAAGAAAATTATGTAAAAAAGATTGTTAAGTATTTAAATCAGAAACTACTGGAAAGCAGTTGTACATGTATACACACATACTGTTCAATGTAATAACAACATAAAGTATCAAAACAAATCTTCTTGCGTTACTATGAACAATTTCCAAATCAATACCTAAAGCTATTTGATAGGCCTGTTTTAAAGCAGCAGTTCAAAAATATTTTCATAAAAATAACCCTCGTTTCTGATGGACATCTCACTGATCAGAATACAAAAAATGCATTAAATTGGTAAAATAAAAGCGTTTGGTAACTTTTTATTGTATAATTATCTGTATGCAATAACTGGTGATGCAATTGGGGTAAATCAGCATGTACATAAGTGTATATTCTCTTCATACCAAGCGTTTTCGAACATAGACATTATAAAATGCCTTTCGTAAATAAGAAACAGTTTTCAGTTAAATAAACGCCTTTAACATTCATTACAACTATTGCCAATTTTAGATGTATTGAACTATAGTCATAATTCTATGCACTGTGGCTTTAAAGACCTTTGACAAACTATAAGTAACTTGACAGCAGCTATGTTATTACGCTATTGCCAGTTTTTATACAACAAAGAAGCATTATACAAAGTGATTACTTTGTACTTTCTCTGCCACATTAACTCTATACTATGATACAATTATCTTTGTTTATTTGTAAGTGCAATAAGGGAAACATCCAGAGCAAAATGGCCGGGTTCTGCTTCTTTGTTCTCTGTCCCCTGCAGCCTATGGTCTGGTCAACACAGCAGTGTGGAAAGTTCAATACATTTGTGCAAATATCAATGAGAAATGAATAGACTGTGTTAAAAAAACTTAATGAGAAGCTTTAAACCGATAAAAATCGTACATTTACCAAATAATTAGAAAATATCAAAGCAGCACCTCTGTACTTTTGTTTTATCGTAGGTCCTTCTAGTCTATGCATCATGGGCAACAACACCTGCCCATCAAGCTTGGTGAACATTGTGCTTTATGAACCTTCTATATATTCTTTATTTTAACTTGAGCTGTTTATACATTGAACAAAAAATGTATACAAGGAAATCTAACACACACACAAAAACCCTAAACAAAGATCACATGGGCCAGACTGCACAATTGAGTAAGGAATACACGTATTTTAGCTGGATTTTTTCGGTAGAGCTTTTATCATTTCTGTACTCTATTCAGTTAAAAAAAATGTTGGATCGCTAACATTTTCATTTCGCTGTTGTTGTTTTTATTTGAAACTATTGTGAAATTTGATTACTATTTCCAATTATATTTTTTGAATAGATTAAGAGTCCCAAACAATGTTATTTGCAAAAAGCTATGAGGGTCGTTTTACAAGTAATAGACACAAATGGCCCATGGATCCATAAAGGGGCATATCAATGGTAGGTTGCACAAAAGTTCCATATACAGAGAATTAATATTGTTAAAGGCACATGTTCCGCATGAATTAATACGTCTTTGAAAATAATAAAATTATATTTGTATGCAGATTTCAAGAATATATACATAAACGTTGCCTTTATGCCTTACCATACTATAAAATATTTCATATATTTTTTACACTGTCACAAAAGTATATTTGTTTATATTTTGATTGACTTTGACAAGGAATTCAAAGATCGATTTAGTGGTAAGTATCCAAATATGATGATTTTGTAAGGTCAGTGCGCATGACGTATTTAATTGCACATGTTGTTAAACACAACACAATATACCTGTTTTCTGAATTGGACAGTTACGCATGGTTTTACACTAATCAGATATGTAAACATATGCTGTGTTGATAAAAAGTTTACATGGTTGACAATGTTTTTTTTTCGAATAAGAAAATGTTGTTAAAAGTTGCGTAGCACTGATCGAATTACATTGATATTGGTAAAAATACTTTCTTTCCTTAGTTAATAGTTGTCCACGTTGAATAAACACTTTCTCATGTGCTGCTATTGATATAAACACAATGCACATGCTGAATCATGTGAAAAACTGATAAGAAAAGTTTAGTATAGGGTTAGATTTTATTGTTCTGAGTCTGAATCCTATAGAAACCATGTACTCAATAATTATTTTTTATCATACTTGTTTATATATTTTGTTTACATTCAGTACACATTAAGGCTGTTCTAATAATATTTTCATGCTCTTGTTTTAGTATATGTTTGTATTTTACATGTCAGCATTTCATTCAAATACCATCAATATGCCCCTTAAATATATCCAAAGTGTTCAATAATATATATATATATATATATATATATAACAAACAACACCTTGTCCCCATACACATAAAACACCAGATATATTTAACTAACAAAAACAAAGTCCCCATATACATTAAAACACAAAATACATAACATACTAGAAGTTCTATAGCTCGCAAACATGCATTCACCTGGTACACGTTGAATTGTTTCTAATATTTTATGATTGGTTTAGTCTGTGCACGTGTTTCACATGTTTAACGATACCATAACAGTATTTTCTGTAACATTTCTTCAGTTTAACTCAAGTCAAATACATAATCCAATATATGCATCTTAACATTTTTTTTATTATATTCATGCTAAAAGGTCAGTGTCAGGTTAATGTTTGCGAGCTATACATGGACCCAAGCTCATTAAAATCGTGTCCTTGTGCCATTAATAACAAATAGGTTACAATACACTAATGCCACTGTATGGGCTTACTCTTTCACCACTACTTTATTAACTGACTGGATTTGATGACTACACATTAACAGGTCACGTTCAGATGACCTTTTTAAAGCCATTGGGGTCTTCAAAATGCTGTGGTACAACAACTATACCACTAAAACTTATGCATTTAATAAACATGCAGTCCTAGGTCTAAGCGCCTCAAGTAACACATTAGGCCAAAAAAATAAATTGTGTATTTGGGGCTAACTGAGGTAGGGTCGGGATTGAGTTTTTTAAACTTTTTTTTAAAGACACATTTTGGTTTGTAAAACGTTGAAAATCATCTAAATTCTGATGAATATGGAATTCATAGAAAACATCTGACAATTGTCGCTAAAAACTTTGGGAGGAGTTTGCTTGGTAGGGTTGGGTTGCCTGAAACACAGAAATTTTATTTTTGGCCTAGCTTATGATTTTGCTCTGGAAAAGTAACTGCAAATGATATGTTTCTGCATATCAGTGGAAATGCATGATTTTTGAAAAACTGTGTTGTGAAACAAGTGATTTCATTGGAAACAGAACTGCTAAGCACTGTCAGAGCCTGATCATATGGAAGGTTACCTGTAATTCAATGTCTTTGAATCCCAACTGCAAATTTTTAGAGCAGTGTTAGAATTTGATTTTAATGAGATTGTAATTGACCCTCAAGGTAAAATTATAAAAATTTCTTGGATAACTTACTTGGTTATATATGAAATACTAAATAAATGTTTGGAAATACAAAGCGCGAACCATATAAATGATTAAGTGAAATTGCCTTTCCTTTAATAAGGGGCAAACTATTTAATTTATGTATTCATTAAAACTATCACAAGCAAAGCAGCTTTAAAAATATGTTCATGTAGGCAATAAATTTTTTTTATTGCAGTTTAGTATTACGAACTCAAACATAATTTGTAAAGAACCTATAGGTAAAATTATTATGTTTTGAACTTCGTTATGAAATCTTTTACAGAGCATTTTTACATCAGAAAACCAGAAAATGTCTATCTTTTATTTAAAAAATGTGTAAGCAAAATAAAAATGTTTTTGCCTTTCAATATTATAATGTTGCAGAAACTGAAACAATTCCCAATGTTCTCATCAGTGACATACACAAAAGTAAAAGTTACCAAATTTTAACATTAGTTGCATACAAAAGAATAGAGATATTCAATGTTAACTGTAGAATCGTCCAAAGGAACAAAAATATTCAATGTTCAATTCAGTAACATACAAACAAACACAGATATTATATGTTCAGTAACATATGAATATTTTTATCAATAACATCAGTAGCATACAAAGAAACATAGGTAATCTAAGTTTACATCAGAAGCACTCAAAGGAACATTCAATATAGAAAAAAAAGTATTCAATATTCACATCAGTAATATACAAAGGAGGAAAGCTTTCCAATTTTCACATCAGTAACATATAAAAGAACATAGTTATGCAGTGTTCACATTTGGAACATAAGTATTTAATATTCAAATCAGTACCATACACAGAAGGATTTCCTATGTTCACATCAGTAACATACAAAAGAACATAGTTATGCAGTGTTTGCATTTGGAACATAAGTATTCAATATTCAGCTTCCACCGCCCGATTGCAACGGCTTCCTGGCCGGCACCGTCTGATTGTGCCCGATTTTGGATAAAACAGACACTGTCCGGGGGCAGTTCCTTATTTGTGAACGGGGATCATTCAGATCTTCATTTGTTGATTTTATAACTGTCTGTCCATAATTGTTGTTAAAATTCATCATTATTGTAGACACACAGTTTGTTGATGTTCAGAAATAAATCCACACACAGAACTGTTTCCTTTGTTTTAGCCTTGTTTTGAAATGAAAATATACCACATGTCAAAAGATGCTCTTTTTTGTACCAGGGTTGTTGTTTTGAATTTAAATTGCACATATTCCAGATAAAATACTTTCACAATATTAACTAGTTAGAAGATTAAAAATTATAAATCAATACTGCCCATTTGGATTTCAACTGAGTGTGATTGTGCCTAATCACCAAACAGAAAACTGGTGCTGTTACATCAGTGATAAGCTTTCACACCATGCTGTCCACGTCTGCAACAATAGGCCGTGTTTGGAGGCTCTGTGGTAACTTCATCTGTCCTGGTTTTGTTTCAATTGATATTTCACATATTAGATTTAGCACTGTCTAAAATTATGATGTCACCAATAAAATTCGCTCGCAGAACCCATGAATATATTGGCTAGTGTTGAAAAATATGAGGCTTGTATTAATTTTTGTCGATGGTGTGTTATTGTGTCGCCTGAAAAGGCGACATATAGTTGTTACTATTCGGCGTCAGTTGCGTGGGCGGTGTTGGCGGCAGCGTCCCCTTTTGCTTGTCCATAGACTATTGAGGCTATCATCATGAAACTTCTAGCCAGATAGATCTCATTGAGGTGAAGTGCAGTGTACAAGAACCGTTACTCTGCACCTCATACTTTAGGAGTTATTGCCCTTTGTTTATTTTCATACTTAATGTTTCGTCTGGAGCATAACTCTTATACTATGAAAGCTATAAACTTGAAACTTCATAGGTAGATAGATCTCATGAGGAGAAGTGCAGTGCACAAGAGCCGTTACTCTGCATCACATACTTTTGGATTTATTGCCCTTTGTTTATTTTCATACTTAATTTTTGTCTGGAGCATAACTCTTAAGACTATGAAAGCTATCTACTTGAAACTTCATAGGTAGATAGATCTCATTGAGGAGAAGTGGATTACACACAAGAACCGTTACTCTGCACCTCATACTTTCCGAGTTATTGCCCTTTGAAAAGTATCATAGTTATTTTTGTGATACATTTTTGGTTTTCATTAGTCTTTTCTTTGCAATTAGCCAGAGCTTTTGAAGATTTTAATAAATCTATTACAAAAAATTTGAGCATTAACCTAATTTGTATTCACATAAGCTATCCGGCGTCAGGCGACACTTCAGACTCGCGGAGTTTTAGTTATTTATATTGAATATTTTTACATCAGTAACAAAAATGTACATTTAACAATGTCTGCATACACAACATAAAAACTATGATAAATAAGGAAAAAAAAAACAACATAAAATGCATTGAAAGGAATACCTTTTCAGGATAAGGGTTGCTATGTGTTTCATTATAAATTTGCCTATAATTAATATAGAAAATCAAAGGTGCATAATAATGATAATATATTTGTTATGTTGATTAGTCTTCATACCACTTTATTGAGCTCCAAGATTTACTGTTAACCTAAAATATTTTTCAGTAGAAGAAAAACAAGTACATTTTGTAAACATATACAACAAAATCAGGTACTTATAATAAGCCAATCTATTAGCACCTGATATTGTTGCAACCAAATAAACTGTTAAT
The DNA here is from genome assembly GCA_027627225.1 of Congeria kusceri. NCBI lineage: Eukaryota > Metazoa > Mollusca > Bivalvia > Myida > Dreissenidae > Congeria > Congeria kusceri. The sequence goes on from CM051035.1 coordinate 15,007,890, forward strand.
AATGTCATCATAGTATGATTTGATACAACTTTTTACGAAATTGCACAACTACTTTTCTCCTTTTCCGTCTGCAGTGTCGCAATCTGTTTTTCTAACTCTTTATATTTATCCTCCTGCTCTTTTTGTTTTTTCTCACACTCCTTCTCCTTCTTTTTAACTGCCTCAGCGATCTCTTTTTGTTTTTTCTCATCCTCCTCCTGCTTCTCTTTAATTGCAATCTTTTTTTTTAACTCTTTATATTTTTCCTCCTGCTTTTTTTGTTTTTTCTTATACTGCTTCTCCTTGTCTTTTACTGCCTCTACGATCTCTTTTTGTTTTTTCTCATACTCCTCCTTGTCTTTAACTGCCTTAGCGCGCAAATCATCATACTGTTGTTTTAAATTTGTAATGTCAGCTTCTTTAATTTTCCTAGCTTCAGACGCTTGATCTTCAAGTTGTTTCTTATAATTCTCCATCGCTTTAATCTCTGTTTTGAGTGCCTCTGCTTTCAAAGCTACAGCAAATTCAGCTTCTTTTTTAAAACGTGAGCTGAAGTAAGGAATAGGCTTGCTAGCATTTGCCCTGTCAATGGAAGCGAACATATCTTTTATCATATCTGTTTTATCTTCTGCTGAGGCTTTATTGTCAATGTACAACACCTTATTTTTACAAAACGTGAATACAGATGTAACTGCTGGCTTTGCTTGCTCTGTATTGCTTGGCATGTGCTTTTCAACTTCATCTTCATCTTTAGTAAAAGTCATGATTACAAAAGCGTAATCACTAGCTCCATCTTCAAAGAACTCGATGATTCTGCGAAATTGGTTGTTGATATCTGAGAACTTATTTGGATCTACTACAAAACAAACAGCATTAAATCCTGGTTGCAAATTGTTCTCGCTTCCTAACAGTTTATTATTTAAATCTGTGTCACTTAGGCTCAAGATGTTCTTCATCGGGAATTCCACAATCTTTATTTTGCGACCAAAGTTTTCCCCATCCTAAAAAATATAAATAATAAAAAGTTTATAATCAGCAAGATAGTAGATATTTCATCTGAATGGAAAAGGTAGATTTCTTAAACAAGACGGCCAAGATGGCCCTGGGTCAATCACCTGAGTTTTAAAAATCATAGTAGCTTCAATCTCATTATAATCAAATCCTAACATCTGTTAGGATCTGAAGACATTGTATAACATGTAACATTCAAATGACCTCCCGAGCAATTAAATATCAGCCCTGCAGCGCCCAATGAAATAGCATTTTGCACAGCAATGCTTGGCCATGTTTCTGAAAAGTGATGCATTTCCAGCTGATCCTCTGGAATAAATCATTTACTGTTAAATTTTTACTTGGATAACAATGGATATACTGGTACCTTAAGTGAGTAAAAATCCTAAGTTCACGGTAATTTTGTGCATATTATGCTGGGTTGTCGTCCAAACTGACCGTTTCAAACGAGATATGGGCCGGCTCAAATGTTCAAAGAAATAAAAATAAATTATGGTGTACCTTGTTCTGAAAGCCTGTCTTTAAATGGTAATATCCAATAAAGTTTTCCATAGTTTCCATTTTAATTCCAAGACATGTGTATTTCGTCAACCCCATTTAAATCTCCAATTTATTAAATGCAACAAAACATTCTCATATTTTTACACCTTTGATATTTTGCCTAGAATGCTAATTCATTAATGCTCTATTAACAGTGCTTGCATTTTTCAGGTACAGTAGTAATGATTGATGACTTTTCACACCAAACCATGTGCTGAGTGTGTTACACACTTAATTGCTACAAACTGCTAGACATTGGCCCCAATTGAGCAGAGACATCAAAGACTTTTGAAGTCAGTCCAACATTGTTGCTATGGGTGTTGCTAACAGTTTGCAGATTTGGAAGCCCATCCAATTTATGATGTCATGCTGTCACTCTTAATTTTATCACTTGTTAATATTCATGACTCATGTTTTCAAGGGATTGTTTTTGTTCTTCAAATTGAAAAAATTATTGCAAGGTAATTTGAACGCAGTGTTTTATTGATAAAAAACTTTATGAATTAATATTAACAAAATATAATTAATCTATAATTGAAATTGTTTCGTTTCCAAAACAGTGTTAAGACTATTAATCTAAATGTAGTGATTGTAGTTCAATATGTATAAATCATTTAAATGTGTTACGAATTGAAGTAGTCAAGTCATACAAAATGACACAAATGTTGACAGCTTTATTATTATATTCTTCATTTTTGTGTTATTTCTATAATTAATTATACAAAATCTGAACTATTAAAATTAATGAGATAAATAAAGGTAAATAAAGGATAAATTTCATAGGGCAAACTATCATGAATCATGTGTCTAAAATCGCTAAAATTAACTAAATTAAAAAAAAATTCTGTAAGGGCATACCCGGGGCCCCTAGATCAATCACACATTCCAGGTTTGAACCTCTGGCCTCCTCAATTGGTAATTGGGCCTTCTTGAAAAAATCGTAATGACAACCCTGAGTATGTGTGCTTTATATATGAAGCTATACTACTACATTTTGAAGGCAACAGTTTGATTGGCTCCTGAAAAGGTAATCTGAACCTGACCCCTAATGCTAAGTCATCAGATCTAGTGAGCGGATAATATACTAGCATCAGACTGGAGATGATTTTAATGAGATTGATAGTAGCTTGTACAAAATTTAATGTAATAACATGTGCCCTTATCCAAGCTTTAGCGCTGGATTAAGGTCATTATTGGAGTAAAGCCGGAGGCTGAGCATGTATAGATAGCATTCTGGACGTATGAGGGGATCCGCACTTAAAACAGCGAAAAAATCTACTAACCATGCACATGCGCAGTGGCAACGGAAATGACACACCGAAAACATGCATTATATTTAACATGGTTTTATTGCCATCAATACCAAAAGGGCGGGGATTAATAAAATCATATAAAACATCAAAAAGGATAAAATATTATCCATAAAAGCATAATATAATTATGCACAATAAACAAGAGGAGGGTCTATACATACTCAGCCACCGGCTTTACTCCAATAATAACCTTCATCCAGCGCTAAAGCTTGTATGAGGGCACATTATTTTTGTAAAGCCTTCAGCTTTCACATGTATAGATAGCATTTTGAAAGGCAACAAAACAAAAACTTCCATTGAACTTAACTAAAATACATTTCTAATAATTTATTGAGCCTAGTAACATATCATTGTAGGACCTAACCAGACAGTACAGCATTACTAAAAGACACATTGCTTGAACTATTCAAAGTACATCTATAATAAAACTTTCTAAATGTTTTTGTCCGACGTCCAATCTGCAGTGTCTAAAATAGTCCTTAATGAACATCTGTTGTAAAAGCTACAGATGTAGAAGCACCTCTGAGTAATTAAATGTGCCTAAACATGGTCCGAGTCCAAACCAGAAAATTCTAATATGGACTTCAACCATCTAGCAACAGTGATAGTAGTAATTTGCTTGAAAGTTTTATAGTATACAAGCACAAACCGTGACTTCCTTACAGATTCTATATCAGCAATATAGGCAAGAAGTGTATGCATAGCATGCAGTGCCTCATCATGAAAATGCTCCACTTTCAATGTAAAAGAATGTCCTAATAAAGACTATTTGAAAGTAAACACAACGCCCTGTTGTTTAATAAACATAGATACCAAGGTCTGAGCTCGTGGTGCCAAAGCCAGAAGAGATATAGTTTTCAAAGTCAACATCTTCAAGGATAAAACCTGTATAGGCTCTAATGTTTCCAAATAGTTCAACACAACAGACACATCCCATGTAATAATATACCAGGGTTTAGGAGGTAGGCACAGAAAACACTTTTCATAAACCTAGATACTAAAACACAATCCTTACCCAACGATTACTAAAAAAGGGAAATAGTTTGTAGCAGCATAGCTTAATGTGTGTTAATCACTGAATATGATTTTCTCAATCTAGAAAGATAATACAAATAACTAAGTATCACTGCTTCAGTCCTGTAAAAAGGGATAACTACCCAGGATACCATTCCAAATATACAAGTGCTACCTTGCCAATTGGTACTGCTTCTTTGTTCTGACTGAACAAAGAACACAAATGAACTGTTCAACTGGCCACGAAATTCCCAGGATGTTAGGGGATTTCATGATACAACCCCTGTGATCAAGTGCAGACGCCTCCTCAAAGGGTGAAGTTGATAGTTATGCTATGGAGCTAATAGGTTCTTGTCCCTGGATAACCTTATTAAAATGGATAAAATGATTTCAAAAATCAAAGGAAACCAAGATTGCAAAGTATATTAAGGAAAATAAATAACACCTTTTCACCTTGTATATATCAATATCTTGTTTACCACCTTTCCAATCATATTAAATGGAGGAAATATGTATGGATTTCATTCACTCCAAGGGAAATTAAAGGCATTAATTGCGTAAACGCCCGGTTCTGGAAACCAGGACACAACAATAGGAAATTATTTATCCAGCTTGGAGGAAAATAAATCAATATCAAGGTAAAAACATTGTCTACACAATCTCTGAAACATTACACATTTCAGTTCCCATTCAGTAGAGTCCAAGGAAATTCTAAATTAAAAATCAGCTTTGTTTTGAACTCCTGGAACATAAATTGCAGACGAAATAATATCTCTTTCACAACACCAATCCCAAATTACTTGAGCAAGAGAATCCATACATGTAGCTAAAGCCATTCATCCAAAATCATTTATATAAGAAACAGCTCTTACATTATCTGACTGTACTTGAATGTAATCAGTAATACTTAGACAAAAGCCCAAAACAATAAATATTAATTCTTGACTCCATTTGCGTACACGTACCATAAGCATGGAGATGCCTGACTAGGGCGACACAAGCAGCCCCTTCAAATGAGTCATAGGTTTGGCAATGAACATCAACTTACTTTTGTCTAATGAATTTCACATTGTTCGGCGTAGCTGTCTAAGATCACTTTTGACCTAGATTTCTTGCGATAATTTTGCAGCGGGAATATTGAATGCCAATAGAATTGGGCAAATTTTCTAATTTTAGCGAATGCAAACTTCAAATAATGGTTTAACGTATACCAATAACTGTTGCATACTTTTGGGGATTAAAAATTTACATAATTGTTTACATAAGCGTTTGAATTAAAGTTATAAACATATCTTCGACATACACTCTAATAATGAACATAATTATGAACAATTTTACTCATTGTATTTCATGATCAGAATGTTATATTCATTCACATAATGATATAACTATATTGTTTAGCCTACATAATCAGCGCGCTCTATAAATAGCAATTGCAAGCTACAATTCACGGGGACGACAAGTCGGTGACAACGTACAATGTTGCCTGTTGAGCTCGCAAGCACAAAATATAAAGTGGTAAATTTCTGGTATTTTTCTGATAAATAGACAAAACAAATATTAGCAAATTTGATTGAGCTTATATTTCCTATTATTTTATCATTGTGTAAAAATATTATTGTGAGATGTAACCGACTGTCGTCCCTGTGAATTAATGTTAGCGAGTAAAACTCCAGCAGGAGAATAATTCTAAAAATAGCGCACGGTAAAGCTGTGTTAATACACACGCATCAATTAGCGTCTGGAGAATCCTAAACCCGAGAATTGCAATAAATGGGGAATTCATCAACTTACTGCTCATTCATTCCCGCTATTATTTTCTGACAATGTTAATTTGTTAAATTTACCTGACATATTCATGTATCAATTATGTTGACGTAAATTACTAGTATTTATCTTATTCATGTATCACTGGTGTAAACATGGGGCTATATGATCGGTTTATTCACGGTACAGATATTAATAATTATTGAGTTTATCTAAAATTAATGTCGGAGGCCGATACATTTTCTTATAGTGTCCGAAAAATCTGAGAAGTGTCCTTAGTAGGGACCGAAAAATCTGGGGTCTGAGAAGTCTCCTTAGTAGGAACGAAAAATATGGGGTCTGTGAAGTCACAGCTTGGTCCTCTCGTATTATATTTAGGGTAAACAACAAATGTCTTTAAAAAAAATAATATTGAGATGCCATTTACAAATGACCTAAACAGACGGCCAAGATGATCGGTTATGGGACTTCTCAGATCCCAGATTTTTTGGTCCCCACCAATATTAGGAGACTTATTGGACCCCAGATTTTTCAGACACTATAAGAAAACTTCTCGGACCCAAAAGTTAAATTGAGATAAATTTATTAATTTAAAAATTAAATAAAATTACCATTAATATCTATGCCGTGAATAAACCAATCATACAGCTCCATGTTTCCTCCAGTGATATATAATAAACCACAATAATTTATGTTAACATGATTGTTATCTGAATTTGTCAAGCCAATTCAACAAATCAACAATTTAAGAAAATAATTTCGGGAATGAATTAAAATTATTTTGTATCAGACGAGTCTATATAGTTATTTATAGTACCGGTAATTTAACATTCTTGTTAGTTATCTAATATAATAATGATTTGAAGTCAAATAAGCATTTATACTGTGTATCCCAATAACAAGCAATAGTCAGGGAACATTCAGCGATTTTTGAAATGTTGATACTCTATTTTTGATAACGCAATCATAACAATTCATTAGACTATGACGATTTTAAATTATATCAGTAGTAATATGATATATCAAGGGTTCCTGTGTATAAATAGTATTGCAAATTGTGTAATAATGCTAAGCGAATAACAATTTGACGTATTCAGAATCTTCTTTCATAACATTTCATCTATACAAAATGTAGCATGTTTTTTACAGATTAAATAACATCTACTGGAGAAGTTGATAAAAAGATGCAATTATAAATAATCGTTAATAAATCGTAACCACAATTTTAATTCGAATTAACAGTAAGTTTATGAATATATAAATTCACCATTTATTGAAATTTTTAGGTTTATGATTCTCTGAACGCTATTATTGATGCATGTACGAGTATATTAATAACACAGATATTCAACGGTTGCTAACTAGGCTCACTATTTCTAGAATGACACTACTGTTTCTGGAATGTGATGAACTCACTAGAACCAATGGGCTACATGGAACGGCAACTCTGCGAATGAGATTTATGAATGGGAACATTGCACAATTGCTATTTATAGAGCATACCGCTTATATAAATGTAGGCTAAACAAAATAGTTATGTCGTTACGTGAATGAATACAGCATTCTGTTTATGGAATACAATGAGAAAATACGTTCAGTATTAGCCTCAGTTCTAGAGTATATGTCGAGGATATATTTATAACTTCATTTTAACCGCTTATGTAAACAATTATGTAAATTTTTAATCCCCAAAAGTATGCGTCAGTTATTGGTATACGTAAAACCATTGTTTGAAGTTTGTATTCCTTAAAATTAGAAGCTTTGCCCAATTCTATTGGCATTCAATTTTCCCGCTGCATAATTATCGCAAGAAATCTAGTTCAAAAATGATCTTAGACAGCTACGCCGAAAAAATGACATCTCAATATTAATTTCTACGCCGATCATCTTTTTTTAAAGACATTTCTTGTTGCTGTTAACATTATTTATCCACCAATATAACTTCCTGACCCTTGCCTCAGACAGCTGCAATTTAATACTAAAGTCTACATAATTCTGGATACCTACTAATTTTTCTCTTATAAGTGTACAGTAATGCATCTTCGCTTCACAATTTGCAAAATATGTGTCAGTGACAATTCCACAGAAATAAGCTAATTGTCTGACCTCAATCCACTCTAAAGAAACCAGCATGTGGCCATAGAAATGATATTTTCCATGCTTTTATCAGCCAAGTAAACCTTAAACTCCACAGAATCAATAATAAAACCAAAGAATGTAATTCTCTGACAAGGTTGTTACACAGATTGGTGCCAGTTCATATTAAAACCTAATGCAACCAAGTTATCAACCAATGTATTGGTATTATAAAAACACTCCAGTTTGATATGGTTAGTATTAATGGAGTCATCAATATAATAACATTGAATGTTTTGCATTTTAAACCATGCAAAAACAGGTTTGAGAAGTTTCATAAACAAATATGGTGCATTTCATAAAACAAAAAGAAAATATACACATTTGTATAGTCTGCCATTCCACAAAAATTTCAGGAATTTAGTGTCCGTTTCATGTATAGGAACCCAAAATTAAGCATCAATGAGCTATATTTATGAAAAAAAAAACATTTCTATGTACAAGATCTAAAACAACATAAAAGGTCTCTCTCTTGCTAAAAAAGGTTGTATTCAACCTACTGATTCAAATATTTTACATTAATAACTGGTCTATATTCTCCATTCGACTTGGGAACAATAAATTAAGTTGATATGAATTCACCAGTTTCATGAAAAGTTTCAACGATAGCACCTTCATTTAAAATCCATGAATCATTCGTAATTAGTTTCATTTAAAAAAAAATGATTTCTTAAATTACCAACAACACCTACTTTATTCAATCCTGATCGTATGGGGCTGTAAAGATTGCAGTCGGTGCTCTCCTAGGAGGCCTGGACCTGCCATACTGTCTGTAACCCCAATAAGTAACTCATTGTGGTTGAGGTTGATTTCTGCCAACCTGACTGAACGATCCCAAAGGACGTCTAGGATACCTTCCTCTGCCTCGAGAACTGTAATTTTTATTTCTAGGATACCTTCCTGTGGCCTCGAACGTATATGTAGGAATCTGTTCCCAGCGAAACTTGAGAATCACAATTTTTTAATTTTCTTTGAAATATCATTCTCGAACAACATAGTTGTAATGAGCATAGAAGTCTGACACAGACTGGCATACTTCTTAAAAACATTGCCAAATTATATACCTTCTTTCTTAAGATAATTGATACTGAATCTGTCAAAACAGAGTCAGAGAATCAGATAACAAGGTAAGTGCCTCCGAAGTTAGATGGCTTTTCAATGACTCGGCCAACTGAATGATAAGCACAATACGGCAGAAACTAAAGACAGAAAATTGACCATAAGCCTGTCATTAGCATGTTCTTTCTTGTCTCATTATCTCCATATCTCCTGGTTCACAAGAGGCAGTGTAGCCTTGTCAAATTTTCAGGAATTTTATACTTATTCAAGAGCACATCTGTATAACATTGAACTGTGCAAGACACATTGATAAGCTTTGCAAGAGAGTCTGGAACAGATTTTCCTTTCACAGGTACTTTCAATTTGGGTAAAAACCCTTTCATTATCACTTATTTTGTCATTCTGATTGTCGCTAGAACCAAACAAAGCTTCAGAAAAGCTACGATTTAAATCACTATAATCCTCACTGTCAGAGACATCTCTAGCATCAAATTCAACTGTCAATGGCTCAAATGGTACCCCGACTTTATCGTCGGCCTCTAGTACCACGTGGCTAACCACATGCTCTGAAAATACCCGAAGGTGAAATGCCAAGCAAATTCCTCAAAGACAAATTGTCCTTCTGTGACAACTTCGTAATGACAAAAATATTATTGTTACTGTCCGAAGACGTATTCCTCGTGTCCGAAGACGTATTCTTCTTGTCCGAAGACTTACTTCCTTTCTAAACACTCTTTCAGGGTAGTCATACAAGATTTCAATTAAATTTAGGACTTACTTTTCTTCGACGGCTGCTCCGTTACCGTGTGAGAACAACAGGAAAATTCACCTTCAGATAATGAATTGTCACCTAATTACAAGATATCTTTGTTGTCCAACATGGTGTATAAAAAAAAAAAAGTTTAAATTGACAAGCCCAATTTACGTGTGAACCCCTCAATGCCAAAACGTTTTATGCATGTTTTCGGTGTGTCATTTCCGTTGCGACTGCGCATGTGCGTGGGTAGGTCAGAGCGTAGTAGATTTTTTCGCTGTTTTAAGTGCGGATCCCCTCATACGTCCAGAACGGAATGCTATTTATACATGTGGACGCTGAAGGCTTTATGAAAATAATGATTGTTATGATTGATGTAGCAAATGAAGGATGAAAAGTTGGAACTACCTTCCAGACCGGGAATTGAAGCCTGGTCCTTCTGTCACAAGCTCAGTACTTACACGACCAGACAACTGAGGCATCTCTAATATTTTGCCTAATATTCTCTATTTACAGCATCATAGATGCAGAGGCTGTCTACATCAGCTCAGATGATAAAATTACACCTCTGAGATAAATACTGAATATAATATTCAAAATAATCCAGAGAATTTACCTATAATTTACCATTTAAGCTTTTATTACCGCAAGGTGTTACTTACCCTTTTTTGAATGTCTGCTTTCCCCTGTGTTGGAGCGTTTTCAGGAAACGTGTCTTCTCCCAGAATCGAGTTCCCAGTTGCACTTTTGCCATGGCCACGAAGTCCAAGGAGGAGAATTCTTAGATCTAACAATTTTCAGAAACATAACTTATTTTACACTGTTTATCAATTATATTTGCCCATAATTAATTTAAGAGAAGAGGGCAAGTAAGACCAGACGCTCTTCTGGTCCTAGGGCTACTTTTTGTGACGCCTGAAAAGGTTACATATAGGTGTTACTTTTGTCTGCGTCGGCGGCGGTGTCTGCTGCGTCGGCGGCGGTGTCTGCTGCGTCGGCGGTGGCCTCCTCTTTCGCTTGTCGGGAGCATAACTCTTAGACTATTAAAGCTATCAACATGAAACTTCATAGATAGATAGATCTCATTGAGGATAAGTACAATGCACAAGAACCATTACTCTGCACCTCATACTTTCGGAGTTATTTCCCTTTGTAAATGTTCATACTAATTTTTGTGTCGCATTTTTGGTTTTAATTAGTCTTTTGTTTGCAATTAGCCAGAGTGCAGTGCTTTTGAAGATTTCAAATAATCTGTTAAAAAAAAATTTGAGCATTAACCTAAAGTGCTTCTTCATTTGGATTCACGCAAGCTATCTGGCGTCAGGCGACACATCTGACTCGGGGAGTTCTAGTTAAACAGACTCATCACTTGTTATGCCCCCCTTCGAAGGAGTGGGGGTATATTACTTTGCACCTGTGATTCGGTCGCTCGGTCTGTTGGTCGGTCGGTCGAATGGTCGGTCTGTCCGTAGACCATTTCGTTTCCGCTCGATATCTAAAGAACACGATCAGTTAAGTTGATATGCTGGTTACTTGGTAGAAAAGGAAGACGCCTATTGATTTTGAAGTTAACAGGTAAAAGGTCAAGGTCACCGTTGCTAAAAATAGAAAAACAGGTTCCGCTCAATAACTTAAGAAAGCATTGAGATATTTTAATGAAACTTCAAACATAAATACCTTATATTGAGCCCTCGCTTGGAATTGGATATGGGGTGGGTGGGGTCAAGGTCAAGGTCACCATTACTAAAAATAGAAAAACGGTTTCCGCTCCATAACTTGAGAAAGCATCGAGATATTTTAATGAAACTTCATACATAGATATCTTATATTAAGACCTCGCTTGGGATTTCATATTGGGTCGGTTGGGTCAAGGTAAAGGTCACTGTTACTAAAAATAGAAAAACGGTTTCTGCTCAATAACTTTAAAACACATTGAGATGTTTTAATGAAACTTAATACATAAATACATTATATTGAGACCTCGATTGGGATTGCATATGGGGTGGGTGGGGTCAAGGTCAAGGTCACCGTTATTAAATATAGAAAAATGGTTTTCGCTAAGTATCTTGAGAATGCATTAATCTATTTTAATGAAACTTAATCCATAAGAACCTTATATCGAGACATTGCTTGGGATTGCATATGGGGTGGGTGGGGTCAAGGTCACCATTACTGAAAATAGAAAAACGGTTTCCGCTCAATAACTTGAGAAAGCATTGCGATATTTTAATGAAACTTAATATACATATCTTATATTATGACCTCACATGGGTTTGCTTATGGGGAAGAGTGGGGTCAAGATCACTGAAATTAAAAGTGGAAAAACGGTTTATGCTCAATAACGCATTGAGATATTTTAATGAACCTTCCAACGAAGATACCTTATATCGAGACCTTGCTTTGCGTATGTGGTGGGTGGGGTCAAGGTCACTGTTACTAAAAATAGAAAAACAGTTTTCACTCAATAACTTGAAAACCTATTGAGATATTTTAATGAAACTTCATACATATCAGGTGAGCAACCTAGGGCCATTGTGACCCTCTTGTTTTGGTTATACAATCTCTTGATAACTATCAAAGACATTAAATTGAAACTCAAGATACTTGTTTATGGTGCTGCCCCATTCTGCAGACATGAGGAGGTAACTCTTTCAAGGATTTTGTAGGAGTTATTACCCTTTTTACAACTTACAATTTTCGCTTGAGGTCAAATTTCTCAATACCTGTCAATGAGGTTTTGACTTGAAACTCAAAGTACTTAATCACAGTGAAGAATTAATCTGTAGACAAGATGCGGTAACTCTATCAAGGATTTCATTTAAGTAATTGCCCTTTTTTCAACTTTTGCTTCCGGTAAATTTTCACACTAACCATAAGAGATATTGACTTGAAACTGAAAATACATGATCAGAGTTATGAACCCATTCTGTAGACTAGATCAGGTAACTATACCAAGGATTTTGGTGGAGTTATTGCCCATTTTAGTCCCCTACCGGTGTTTCACCGGAGGGGACTATAGGTTTACCCTCCATCCATCTGTCCATCCATCTGCAAAATATTGTTCCTGCGATAACTCAAAAAGTACTGAAGATACTTCGATTAAACTTGGTATACATATAAACAGGAATGTGAGTATTATGCATGACCTTTTATTTTTCACCACAGTCAAAGGTCGCGTGACTGTTACTAAAAATAGAAATAAACTAAAACAAACTGGATCCTGCAATAAGTCAAAAAGTACTGAAGATATTTCAATGTAACTTGGTTTACATATAAACAGCGATGTGAGGATTATGCAGGACCTTTTATTTTTCACCAGAGATCAAAGGTCATGTGACTGTTACTAAAAATAGAAATAAACTAAATACTGTTATAATTCGAAACATACATAAGATATGAGCATGGAACTTGGTACAAAGATTGAACTATAGGTTTTCCATCCGTCTGTGTGTCTCTCTGTCTGTTCGTCCATATGTTTGTCCATCTGTCTGTCCGTCCCCAAAACCTGGTTCCTGCAATAACTCACAAAGTACTGAAATTATTTTGATGAAACTGGGTATACATATAAACAGCAATGCGGCAATGTGAGGATTATGCACTACTTTTTTTCACCAGAGGTTAAAGGTCACGTGACTGTTATTAAAAATAGAAATAAACCTACTACTGTAATAATTCGAAATAGACATAAGATATGACGATGCAAGTTGGTACAGAGATTGAACTATAGGTTTGCCATCAGTCTGTGTGTCGTTCTGTCTGTTCGTCCGTATGTATGTCTGTCTGTCCGTCCCCAAAACCTGGATTCTGTGATAACTCTGAAAGTACTGAAGACACTTTGATGAAACTTTGTAAACGTAGCAATTATGCACGACCTTTTCTTTTTCACTAGAGGTCAAAGGTCACGTGTCACTAAAAATAAAAATAAACTTAATACTGTAATATATTGAAAAGTTAGTAAGATATGATAATGAAATTTAATGAAACTTGGTGCAAATATTGGACGATGGGTTTGCCCTCCGTCTGTGTGCATCTGTCTGTCTGATCGTCCGTCGGTCTCACTGTGTCTGTCTCGACACCCAAAACCTGGATCCTGCTATAACTCAAAAAGTACTGAAGATACTTTGATGAAACTTTGTATACATAGAAAGAGCAAGGTGAGTATTGTATACAACCCTTTATTTTTCACCAGAGGTCAAAGGTCATGTGACTGTAACTTAAAATAGAAATAAACTTTATACTGTAATAATTCGAAAAGAACATAACATATTATCAAGAAACTTGGTAGACAGAATGGACTATATGATTGCCCTCTGTCAGTTTAGTACTGCAATAACTCAAAAAGTAACTCGAGAATGTCTGGTCAATGTTACTAAAATAGAAAAAACAACAACTTAATACTGCAGTGACAAATGGGATTTGAATATAAAACTTTGTACATCTACATATAAAGGGCAATCGACGTTATTGCACAATGTTTAATTAGTAGGGGTTTCACCGGTAGGGGACTCCTGTATTGCTTGCAATACTATCAAAGCCTTGTTTCAACTTTGAATTTTAGCTTAAGTTCAAATGTCTCATGATCTATAAGAGTTCATGATTTGAAATTCAACACACTTCATCACAGTGATGAACCTTTTCATAAAGATTCTCATATGCTTTATATAGAATATATAGCAAAATGAGTGTAAAAATCTTCTCCTCTGAAACCGCAAGGCCCAGAGGTTTCATATCTGGTATGTAACATCCTTTAGTAGTCCTTTACAAAGTTTGTTCAAATTATGCCCCTGGGGTCAAAACGGGCCACGCCCCGGGGGTCACATGGTTGATATAGAATATATCACAAAATGACTTAAAAATCGTCTCCTCTAAAACCACAAGGCCCAGAGGTTTCATATTTGGTATTTAACATCCTATAATGGTCATCTACAAATAGAAGTTTCATATTTGTTATGTAACATCCTATAGTGGTCTTCTAGAAATATTGTTTAAATTATGCCCCTGGGGTCAAAACTGGCCACGCCCCGGGGTCATATGGGTTATATAAACTTAAATAGCAATATGTCTTTACTAATCTCCTCAAGGCCCAGAGGTTTCTTATTTGGTATGTAACATCATTTAGTAGTCCTCTCCAAATATTGTTCAAATTATGCACCTGAGGTCAAAACTGGTCATGCCCCGGGGGTCACATGGTTTAGATCAATTTTAATAGCAGAACGTCTTTAAAAATCTTCTTCTCGAAACGGCAAGGCGCAGAGCTTTCGTATTTGGTGTGTAACTACCTCAAGTTGTCCTCTACAAAGATTGTTCAAATTATGCCCCATGGGCAAAAACTAACCACACCCCAGGGGTCACATGGTTTATATAGACTTAAACAGCAAAATGATTTTAAAATTCTTCTCGTGAAACTGTTTTTTTTTTCATATTTGGTATGTTACGTCCGTGTTGTGGTCCTCTACAAATATTGTTCAAATTATGCCCCTGGGGTCAAATCTGGTCGCGTCCCGGGGGTCACATATTTTATATAGACTTAAATAGCAACATGACTTTAAAAAGCTTCACCTCTGAAACGGCAAGGCCCACAGCTTTCCTATATTTGGTATGTAACATTGCATAGTGGTCCTCTCCAAAGATTGTTCAAATTATGCCCCTGGGGTCAAATCTGGTGGCACCTTGAGGGGTCACATGCGATATATAGACTTAAATAGCAAAGTTACTTTAAGAATCTTAACCTTAAACCGCATGGCCCAGAGGTTTGTTCAAGATTGTTCATGTTATGCCCCTGAGATAAAAATAAGCCACGCCTTCCGGATGCCCTTTTATTAGCACTTGTGACCTACATATACAGCGGACTGGAACGATTTGAACAATTTTGAAAGAGGGTCACCCAAGGATCATTCCTGTGAAGTTTGGTGAAAATTTTCCCAACGGTTTAGGAGGAGATGTTCTTTGAATGAAAATGTTGACATATGATGCACGATGGACAAAAGGAAATCCTAAAAGCTCACCATGAGCACACATTGTGTTCAGGTGAGCTCAGAATGTGAATGGGTATTATCACTTAGTTATACTATGATTACCTTCATGGGACCGCTCAGCTCCATGACCACAGACACGATTCAGATAAAATTCTTTAGCCCTTTGTACAATAGTTTTCGTAAGTTCATTTTGGAAGTATGGTGTTGATGCTTTGGCATTGGCTGTATCCACTGCCATAAAAATATTCCAAGCCATTTCTTCTCTAAGATCTTGAGAGACTTTGTTATCAATAAACAACAGTTTATCATTACAGCGTTGTCTAAGTTTTTCCAGTGCTGTTTGTCCCACATCTTCAGTCTCTTTGTCCCGTCTATTTATGTATTTTTTCATTTCTGCTTCTGTCTCCATGTGAGTAAAGATGACAAATGCATATTCATCAATGTCTTTTCCAAAAAGTTTAAAGAAAATGTCCACAGTTTTTACCACTTCCTCAGAAAACCGCCCTGGTGACATTACTAAGCAGATAGCATTGAAGCCCGGCAATGTCATCCCTATACATTGGGATATTTGTTCATACACAAATTTATCATTGTAGGAAGTGTCAAAAAGTCCAGGAGTGTCCACAACTTCTATTCTTCTTCCAAATCTTTGTTGTATCTGCAATAAATTTGTAACTATTTAACTAGTGTTACATCACTGTAGCTTTTCAACTTCAAATAGGAAAGTCCTTGCCAAACACACACATTTTTATTGTCGTAAAAGTAGCTACTGCAGTTAGCATGTAAATAATTATATATAATAGCTATAAACATATACACGTTGAATGTTATGCAAAATGTAATGCAAGTTCTACTATTGTGCCGGAGAAAAAGTGTTAAATTACTGGGTGGCCTGCATGTAGCTTTAATAATGGCTCAAGAACTTGAAAATATTAGCACCTTTTGAATTTTCAAATAAAACCACAAAGTAGTTTATGTCCTAAGTTGTATCCAGTTGTGTATGATGCATTACCATGTTAACATGTTCTTATAAAGTGGAATTCTGTATACCCAACAATTGGGTAACCAACAGTATTTTAAGTCAAATACCCATTAAATACTATAGTAGAAATGCCCAATAAGTGCCCATTTGTAAGATCACATTCTTATACCCAAGAAGCAAGTAACCAACAATGTTTTAGTCTGATACCCAGCAAATGCCCAAACATAGGTGTATCCGTCCGTCCGAACGAGGTTAACATTTTAAATAAATTCCAATATCTTTAATACTATCAAAGGTATTTAATGAAACTTACAATACTTCTTTACTATCAACATCTCCACCAGGAAAAGCAAGCCCCATAACTCTGTTTTGTATTTTGACAGATAAATGCCCCTTTTTTAACTTATAAATTTTGTTTTAAGTTTTTTTATAAAAATAAAATCTAATAGCTTGAATGCTATCAAAGGTATTTACTTGAAACTTAAAATACTTCTTTACTGTCAACGTCTCCACCAGAGAAGTAACCCTGATAGATCTGTTTTGTAGTGTGACAGATCTATGCCCCTTTTTAACTTGTTAAAATTTTTCATAAGTTTATTCAGAATAGCCATTTTGAATGAAGTAAAAAAGCTTACATTTTTCATTCACTCTTATATACAAAGATTCATTCGGTGTCAATGTGGCACTTACTGAAAGTACATAATTATTTCACCTGATAGTGACAGCTCTTGTTATTGCTGTTTTAGTTTTAGAATAAATTGTTGTATGTATGTAAAGTTAAAAAAAAAATATGTCGTTGGAAAGAAATTGTTGTAAGCATCTGTAAAATAATACAATCGGTATCTATCTATGTTTTCTGTATATGTTCCATTTATTCTTTACAACATACCTTCCTGTTAAATTCAGTTGTAACAGATGATGTGCTCATTTCATCATGAAATCCTTGTTCTCTTGTGATACCTAGGAGCGAGTTCCCAGTTGCACTTTTGCCACCGCCAGTATGTCCAACAAGAAGTATTCTTAGATCTGCATCAAATATAATAACTTAAATATATCATCCGGTATTTGCTGACATACATAATTATACGCCCGAGCGGGCGGGCAGATAGGTGGGCGAACAGGAGGGCGAACAGGAATCGAACGGGTGTTTTGGCGTTGTTTTATAGGGCTATCTTTGTCTGGAGCATAACTTTGTCCAGCATTGATGGATTTTCAAATAACTTGGCAGAATTGATAAGCATGATAAGAGAGAGTGTCGCATGCAAGAACCGAGGTCCAAGGTCAAGGTCACAATTCAAAGTCAAAGATCAATCCTCCCCACTTTGTCCGGAGCATATCTTTGTCAAGCATGGATATATTTTCAAATATCATGGCAGAAGTGATAATCATGGTGAGGTGGAGTCCAAGGTCAAGGTCATAATTCAAGGTCAAAAGTCAGATATGAGTTAACAATCCTTACCACTTTATCCGGAGCATATCTTTGGATGGATTTTCAAATAACTTGGTAGAAGTGAAAAGCATGGTGAGGTGGAGTGTCATGTGCAAAAATCAGGTCCCTAGGTCGAAGGTCAAGGTCAAAATTCAAGGTCAAATGTCAAAAAGAAGTAATCAAACCTTACCACTTTGTCTAGAGCATATATTTGTCCAGAATGCATGGATTTTCTAATAACTTGGCAGAAGTGGATAAGCATGTTGAGACAGAGTGTTGTGTGCAAGAACCAGGTCCCAAGGTCCAAGGTCAAGGTCACAATTCAAGGTCAAAAGTTAAATATAAGTACTCAATCCCAAGCATTTTGTCCGGAACATATCTTTGTCCAGCATGTGTGGATTTTCTCTCTTCAGTCTTTGAATATTTACCCCTAAAAATGAGTCTTTGGCGGGCGTATCTTTGTGACAATGGCACTCTTGTTATTATGATATTATAAAATTACATTCTCTTTCATACATTGATACATTAAGATATTAATATCTACAAAGAAGAGATACTTTGACTAAAAAAAAAACATTTATACATTACCATCTTTGCGCAACATTTGTTTTGACGGTACATCTGGTTTTGGCTGGCCTGAAATTAATTGAAGAGAAAAATGATACAAACGTATAGCTTAGATGATATGAAGTCACTTTTTAGGCCCCCACTTTCTAGGGGGGGGGGCATATATATTTGGTTTGTCCGTCCGTCCATCCCATCTGTCTGTCCGTCAGATTATTGTGCCGTGTGTAACTCAGAAAGTGTAAACGGTAGAGTGTTGAAACTTTAGAAATATATTCATTAGCATGTTAACTTGTGCACCTGGGTATTTTAGTGCATTTTTGTTCGACATTAGCATATTCATGGCCCTTTTTTTAAGAACAAAAAATAGGTTTTTTGTACTTGTGTTGCGTGTAACTCGACAAGTATAACTGCTAGAGTGATGAAACTTATAAAAACATGTTCATCAGCATATCAATTTTTGCACCTGGGTATTTCAGTTCAGTTTTTTCCAACATCAGCAAAGTTATGGCCCTTTTTTTAGCCAAAATTGACATTTTTGGACTCGTGTCGAGTGTTACTTAAAAATTATAATTGCTTCAGTGTTGAAACTTTATAAACATACTTATCAGCATGTGAAATTATGCACATGGGTATTTCAGTGGCTTTTAGGCTTTTAGCTCGACTATTCGAAGAAAAAAAGTAGAGTTATTGTCGTCGCTGTCGTCCATATGAAATGTTCAATACTTGTTCACTATCAAAAGGGTAGTTCATTACAACAAGGCAGGTAACCCTTGATTTTTATTTCCAGTTATCTGCCCTTGTTTGGACATAGGCGTAAAAAAATAGTTTGTTTCAGGTTACGCAACCTACCCTAAAAAAATACCCCGACCCTAGAACATTTTGTTGGGTTTGTCAGATATTTTTTTTTTATATACTTTTATTAGCTCACCTGAGCATGAACTGCTCGGTGAGCTATTGGTATAGGGGACCTCTCTGGCGTCGTCCATCGTCCGTATGCCGTCAGCAACTTGGACCGTTATTGCGATAAAGACTAATTTTTTTCCAACATCAGCAAAGTTATGGCCCTTTTTTAGCAAAAATTGACATTTTTGGACTCGTGTCGAGTGTTACTTGAAAATTATAATTGCTTCAGTGTTGAAACTTTATAAACATACTTATCAGCATGTGAAATTATGCACATGGGTATTTCAGTGGCTTTTAGGCTTTTAGCTCAACTTTTTGAAGGAAAAAAGTCGAGTTATTGTCGTCGCTTTCGTCCATATGAAACGTTCAATACTTGTTCACTATCAAAAGAGTAGTTCATTACAACAAGGCAGGTAACCCTTGATTTTTATTTCCAGTTATCTGCCCTTGTTTGGACATAGGCGTACACAAATAGTTTGTTTCAGGTTACCCAATCTACCCTAAAAAAATACCCCGACCCTAGAACATTTTGTTGGGTTTGTCAGAATTTTTTTTTTTTTTATACTTTTTATTAGCTCACCTGAGCACGAACTGCTCGGTGAGCTATTGGTATAGGGGACCTCTCTGGCGTCGTCCATCGTCCGTATGCCGTCAGCAACTTGGACCGTTATTGCGATAAAGACTAATTTTTTTATTCAATCTTGATCTAACTTGCACAGTTGGTGTATGACCATACAATCTTGGATGGGAATGTTATTGGGTCAGATCACACCTGTAACACTAGAGTTATTGCCCCTTTTTCATGCACAAAAAGTGCAAAAATGCCCTTTTCCAACATATAGACTTTATTTTCCATCCAATCTTAACCAGTTTGTGCATGATCATCAGATCTCAGCAGAAGCCAAAAATGGGCCCAATTGTGTTTAAGACACCAGAATCATTGCCCTTTGATTATTAAAAAATATACAAAAATGGACATTATTCAAGATAGTGACTTCATTTTTCATCCAATCTTCATTAATATTGCAAAGTTTGTCTATTATCATGAGATTACAGTTAGAGTCGAATATAAGCAAGATCGGACCAGAAACACCAGATTTATTATTTCTCATTTCAATCATGTTCTATAAATTAACTAGGCACAATTATCAGTCATACATTTAAAGTGTATTGTGTTATAGGTATCCAGTTATTCACTCAAACACTAAAACCAGTTAGTTGCTATTCATTGCCATCCCTAGTAGTAACCAATGCATGTGTATACACAAGTTGGCATACTGAAAACTGTCTAAGCTTTCACTTAAACATTAATTTGTCTGACTTTTAAGAAAAACACTTCCGGAACATCGTAATTGTATAACCGACATAGAACAGAAGGAAAAATGTTAAAACTTTGCCCTATAAAAACATTACATACATGTCTTCTGAAAATCATAATTTACCATCAGTTCACAACCTTGGAATGCATGTGCATTGATGATCACCCTTGCGATGAATAAAGCAATTAATTTTAATAAAACCAAAAGTGGCTTTGTAGCCGCATTAAATTAAACAATTAAGATATTAAATATGTAACAGATACAATATTATAAATACCAATTTCAAAATAACAAACAAAGAAGTTAAAGGTACTTGCAGACTGCAAAATTGCAGAATGCAAACAAACATGTAGTAGTGTAATGGTGTTCAAATATACCCAGTAGTGTTTATATTTCCCAACTGTTTTTGATATATTGTGTAATACTTGATAATTCATTTACAAATGAGTAAAAGAGTGACTTGTGAATTTGAATCAAATAAAATATGCATTGACATTTAGTGTAAGGTATACCTTCATTAATACATGAACTCTAGTGGTCAAAATTATTATTGAACAGTATCGCTAAAATCAAATTAATCTATGCATATATACAACCATCCATCCAGGACATAATAATTTGACAAATTTATGAAAATACTTATTTATGAAGACTTTTACACTATCGGTTATTATTATTAGAGTTGTAAGATATATAGATCAACATAGTACAAGATGATTATTTTTGAATGGTTTAGTTTTTGCAATGGAAACAACTGTTAAGAGAAAAATGACATCTCACCATGTCCAGAGCAGTCAAAATACTGTTGTCATAGCAACTCCATAGTTTGATCACTTATATCTCCCTTAACCATTTTGCTTTCATAAACAGTTTATGCACATAAAAGCATGTGCATAATATGCAAAAGAAAAACAGTAATTTTTGTTGTTGGAATATATATAAATTCTGGCAACATATGTAATCATTCAAAATCACACATAATTTCTACAGATAAAAAAAAAGAAGTGGGCCATGATGGCCCAAAGCGCTCACCTGAGTTCTGGCAATGACAGAGATTAGCTAAATGTCATCACCTACAAAATGACCCAAATCAGACAACCTGATCTGGCAATTCGACAGGTGCAATACAGATGCCTATCCGGCCTTCTTCTGTAGCTAACCTGGCAATCTACAGGCGATATACAGTCTCATGCCTGCCCGGTCTACTTCTGTTATTTGCCTGGCCAGAGCTCCAGATAACTTTCTAGGGCAATTCTTATTTTACTCCCTAATTTAAAACTGAATTCTTAAAAACGATTGATCAAATCATGTTTTACAATTGAATATGACACATCAATACTTAGTTCTAAATTGAACACTTAACCACCATGTTTGTTGCCATGACATGTGAAGATTTCATACTGGTTTTCAGGTAAACAGACGCCATATTTTGACTGACCACAATAGCTAATCGTTGAGAATTCTTTGCTCAGGTCATCTAAAATGGTTATAAACGATTGCTCATCATCTGCAGTGACACCAAAATTTTATATTAATATGCCCCCCTTTGAAGAAATGGGGGTATATTGCTTAGCACCTGTCCGTCTGTCAATACTTTATATTGAGACCTTGCTTGGGATTGCATATGGGGTGGGTGGGGTCAAGGTTAAGGTCACCATTACTAAAAATAGAAAAACGGTCTCCGCTCAATAACTTGAGAACGCATCCAGATATTTTAATGAAACTTCATACATAGATACCTTATATCAAGACCTCGCTTGGGATTTGATATGGGATGGGTGGGTTTAAGGTCAAGGTTACCATTACTAAAAGTACAAAAACGGTTTCCGCTCAATAACTTGAGAACGCATCGAGATATTTTAATGAAACTTCATACATATATACCATATATCGAGACCTGCTTGGGATTGCATATTAAAAAACAATTCTGAACAATTGCACATATTCACAACTTGGCTGCAAGTCAGGGGGCATAAATGTTTTACAAACATCTCTTGTTATAATCTGAGACTTCAAAAATTGTGAAAACTGCTTTCTTGCTGTGTATCGATGTGTAAAGTGTATCGATGTTTCGAATGTTCTGCTGACAGTACTACAATGCTTTATGGCAGCTTTTGATTCACCATATCTTTTATATTGGGTATAACTCTGTTTTGATTACTTATTTCGTGTGGTTATGATTAAAATAAAAGAAAGCATTAGCATAGTTTTCTGGCCAATAACTGGCTTCTGAAGCCTTTCACGCTTCGATGAACTGGTGTTCTCTAACATTTTGATTTTTTGTTTACCAATTACACAAAATGGTCTACTTCATTTTGGCTCAGGACAAGATGGTCACACGGTCGTGGCCAAAGTATAATTTATCAACCTAATAAAACGTTCATTTTATTTAACTTTCCATCATTCCCATTGTATGATAAATGTATTAAAATTATTATAGTACTATGATATTAACATGCATAACAGTCAGCGAACATTGAACAAGTGATTAGTCTACACTATCACCCGTTTTGAATTTGGGCTCTTCTTTTTGACAAACAAATGGGCAGCTAACTTTGTTCTTTACCCTAATCAGCGCAAAACCTTGGTTTATTTTGAGATGTTATGGTCATACACAAGCTGCCTAATCAGCGCAAAACCTTGGTTTATTATGGGATCTTATGGTCATATGCAAGTATTATCAAGATTAGATGAAAAATGAAGTTTCTATGTCACACAAAGTCATTTTTTGCAAAGTTTCTCACAAAGAAGGGGAAAAAACTCCAGTATTCCTGGTTCTATCTGGCCCATCATTGCACCTTGATGAAATCTGATGGTTATACACACACTGTGCAAGTTTCGTCAACAAGGAATGACAATTTAATTCACTATGGATAATGAAAGCCAATTTTTGACAAATTTTGACAGCAGCTCACTCAAAAATCTCACAACCCAGGGGTCGCAGGTTCGAGTCCCCGCTGCACCCTAACCTACTAACTTGTCCCCCTGGCAACCTTGTTTTGAAACAGATCACAATGATTTTCATCCCATCATTACGCTTGCGTTGACAGAATAAAATCCAGTGGGATAAACTTAGCTGTATTTCCACCTTGTTGAATACAGCAAACACAAGCATTATATTGACCTTATTTTGTTAATTATTGTGACGTCATTTGATGTTTATCGTGTTATTCAGTGATTTATTATTTTTTTTTTAACATAAAGACAGAAAATGATGAGATAAATTGAAAACAAGAGAAATATTCAATACAGACAACTTTATGAGCGCATCACAAAAACCTAAACCACTCGCAAAGGCTTGTGATTTTGGTTTTCTAAGCCTCGCTAAATAAACTTATCTTAGTGTCATTTAAGGAACATTCCTTTGAAAATGTTTCAAAATCCAGCAAGTGGTTTCTAATAAGAATATTGTCTAAGTTGTCTATATGGCCATATACGGTCAAACATCCCCAACCCCTGGGAGCCATGTTTTTTAACAAATCAAACTTATTAGAAGGAATTTGGTAAAGGGTCACACAAGGAACCTTTCCTGGTTAATTATTTTGAAATTCAGTTAATGGTTTCTGGCAAGATTGTCAGAATTGTCCAGATAGTCATAACGCTCAAACTTCCACACCTACTAGTGGCCATATTCTTTAATTAATTAATATACGGTAATTGGAAGGAATTTGGTAGAAGGTCACCCAACCAGTGGTTTCAGACAAGAACATTTCAAACGTTTTCAATATAGCCATAGAAGGAAAACTTCCCCAACCCTGACGGCCATGTTTTTAAATGATACAACATGATTTCAAGGAATTTGGTAGTTGGTCACCCATGGAACATTTCAATGAAATTATTTTGAAATCGAACCACTAGTTTCAGACAAGAAGATTCTGAAAATTTTCAATATAGCCATAGAAGGAATTTCACTGTTAATGTCAGTGACGTATAAAATGTTTAATATTCAATTTTTAGGCACATTACTAACTTGTGAAAAATAGGTAATATTTATCTGCAGCAGAACCTTTCCAACACAGAACCCAGTATATATGAATCATGTGCATGCAATTAGGAAGAATGGTGCAGCTACTATTATTATTTTCAATCCAGTTTACTGAATTGTTTAGGAATCTGATAAACAATCAGTCTTATTTCATTGGGTGTGTGTAGTACATTTGTATCTGGTTGCTCTAGGGTTCTGTCCCATAATGCCATCACCCCCAGAAGGCTTGCTATTGGGTAAAAATTGGGTCAGTTGGAGAAGGTTATGCAATACATGAATTGGGATAGGAGGTCAAATAAGATTCAAGTAAACAGTGGCTGTGGTCAGTGTGCTTCTCTCTGATGAGATTTTTTGTAGAAGAATATCATAATTACCTTAAGAATTGGGTATATTCAATTTGAGTAATGAAATATTATTTGAATATGGATTGTTGTTTATGTTCACGCCTTCATTATCATTATCATCATCATCATCAACAACACCACAATCACAATATCATAAGCAACATTAACAACAGCTTTTGCAATTTTTAACACTGGCCTTATAGGCATTATTTATAAACAGTTGACTTTATTCAGGTTGATGTCAAATAAGATTTAACTGATATCAGACTTATACATTGGCAATGTGTTAAAAGTAATGGTTCATACTACTTGACAGCATCGACCTGAATTAAAAATGTAGTTTTAATGCATTTATTATTCATTCATTTATACAAAGAATTTATATTGGTTTAATGAAATTTCATGGAATAATCCTCACCAAATTTACCCATCTATACAGCTTCATTTTCAGTAACTATAGAACGATTCCAATATTATGCAATGCAATACAAGAATATTTTTAAAGTTTTCAATATAGTCATATAAACAAAACTGTCTGACCCATGGCGGCCATGATTTTTTAACGAAACAAAGTGATTTGAAGGAATTTGGTAGGGATCACCCAAAGAACATTTGTGCGAAATTATTTCAAAATCCAACCAGTGGTTTTTGACAAGAAGACTTTGAAAATGTTCAATATAGCCATTTAAAGAAAACTGCCCCGCCCCCTGGTGGCCATGTCAAATGATTTCAAGGACTTTGGCATAGGGTCATGCAAGGAACAATTCTATGAAATTATTCTGAAATCCATCCAGTGGATTCAGACCAGAAGATTTTTGAAGTTGACAATATAGATATATAAGGAAAACTGCCCAGCCCCCTGGCGGTCATGTTTTTTAACAAATCAAAATTATTTCAAGGAATTTGGTTGAGGGTCGCCCAAGGAACATTTCTGTGAAATTATTTTGAAATCCAGCCAGTGGTTTCAAACCGGGAGATTTTTAAAGTTTTCAATATAGCAGCATAAGGAAACTGCCCATACCCCCCCCAGTGGCCATGTTTTTTAATGAATCTTCATAATTTTGAGGAATTTGCTAGTGTGTCACCCTAGGAGCATTTCTAAAAAACCATTTTCAAATCCAGCCAGTGGTTTCTGACAAGAAGATTTTTTAAGTTTTCCAGTTTTTAAGCTTTTCGTTGCCTGGCAATCAGAGTTTTCAATATAAGTTGTTTGAAGTAAAATGTTGAGGACGGACGCCGGACACAGACTGACCACAATAGCTCACCCTTGAGCACTTTGTGCTCAGGTGAGCTAAAAATACATACAGAGCTTATGATTGGATACTACCATCTTTTTTTCACATACCTGTATATGTTTGAATTAAAATAATAATACATTATTTATTAACACCAGTACTCATACCTATTTGATGTCAGTTCACCTTTGAGTATCAGTGATTGACATATTGTTCTGTATTGTTGTTTTCAAAAATGTTTTAAATGTTTTTCCAACGAAGTCCATAAGCAATGATAAACCCTTAAGGGTTCGAAACTGGTACATACAGTGACACTCTATAGTTACTACACTCTACGAAAACTTCTTAAATGTTATCATAAAAGCACCATATAAATGTATTAAACCAAGTAGATTATTCTGGCTTTGCGGGCCCGTCTACCTCAGTTGGTAGAGCGCTATACTTTGAATCAAGGGTTCGTGAGTTCGAGCCCCAGCCCGGTCACATAACTTGTGTGGGGATTGGTCGTAAAATAATTTATATGGACATTCTCCCCCTACCTCTGATTCAAGTAGGGCAGTTGTCATTTACTGGTATAAGTATGTGTACTTGGTACTGGTAAACCACTTAGGTCGGCTTAATTTGCCCAGAAAAAGTGTGAGTAGGTTAACTGACCGCCATAATATCACTGAATTACTGGTAAAAATATCAAAACAAACTAACTTTCCAAATGTACTCTTAGGAGAAAGAAATTTCTATGTTACATAAGAATACTTATTGTTAACATTAACAACCATACAACTATCAACATTGTCAGATTAAATTATAAATAACTATAAAACCTTTTAGTTGTTTTACGTAAAAACTTACTAATAATTTGGAGTCAATGACACCCACAGAGCCAAGCTTTCCAAATGTACTCTTAGGAAAAGGCAAATGTCTATGTTATATAGGAATATTCATTGTTAACATTAAGAACCATACACCCATTAACATTGGCAGATTAAATTATAAATAAATATACAACCTGTTAGTAGATTTGTGTAAAAACTTACTAATAATCACACCAATTTTGAGTCAAAACAGTGTAGAAAGTATTTTACAATTAAGTAGAAATAATAAATCAGCTTCAAAAATCATAAAAGATAATTAATTGAGTTTCCAAAATCCCAATTCAAATGTATCAGTCAGTCCAAAGTTACATGATTAAATGATACTGAATAAGTTACTAACTAAACAGTCCCAGAACTACAGAAAATAATTAACCCTTTCAGGCACTAGATCACATGATATAAATCCTATAGTCTGATTGCTTGTTTACAACATGAATTTTAGCTATTTATGGCTGTTTACATCTTTTTCCTGACTGGATGCCAAGATAGACGGTGGAAAATTTTACTGCTGCACACTTAGCCAAAATATATGTCAGAAGCAGGCTATACATGGATTACTATGTGTAATCAGGCTGATCTAAAATAGAAGTATCATGTTGACTCAGAGTGATGTATTGATTTTACTGATAAGCAGACTCCACTATCTGGGTTATATCTGTGACTAAAGGGACATAAGACATTTATTCATGAATAGATGTATTTGGGGCAAAAAAGGGACAATAACTATGGTGTTCCTGGTCCGACTGGGCCCATTATAGAACTCGTCCAAGATTCTATGGTCATACACAAACTGTGCAAGTTTGGTCAAGATTGAGTAAAACATGTAGTCTTTATTGCGATAACGGTCCAAATTGTTGACAGCATATGGACGACGGACCCTGCCGGAGAGGTCCCCAATACCAATAGCTCACCGAGCACTTTGTGCTTGCAGGTTCAGAAGTTTTTTTAGTCCATATAAACCATGTGACCCACAGGGCGTGGCCACTTTCTACCTTAGGGGCATAATTTGAAAAATATTTGTAGTGGACCACTATTCAATGTTACATACCAAATATGAAACCACTGGGGCCTTGCGGTTGCAGAGATTTTCAAAGTCATTTTGCTATTTAAATGTATATAAACCATGTGACCTCCAGCGGCATCATCGGAACAATCTTTGTAGAGGACCACACCACAATGTTTCACGCAAAATATAAAACCTCTGGGCCTTACAGTTTCAAAAAAGAAGATTTTTAAGGCCCACTTACCATATAAGTCTATATAAACCGTGTGACCCCGGGTCATGGCCACTTTATACCCCAGGGGCATACTTTGAACAATCTTTGTTTAGGACTATTAAACAATGTTACATATCAAATATGAAACAGTCCGGTTTCAGAGGAGATTGTAAAGTCATTTTGCTATTTAAGTCTATATAAACAGTGTGACCCCCAGGGCAGGGCCAGTTTTGACCCCTGAGACATCATTTGAACAATCTTTGTAGAGGACAACTATACAATGTTACATACCAAATACAAAACCTCTGGGCCTAGCAGTTTCAGAGCAGAAGATTTTTAAAGTCATTTTGCTATTTAACTTTTAAGTCTATATAAACCATGTGACCCCCGGGGTGTGCCCAGTTTTGATCTCAGGAGCATCATTTGAACAATCTTTGTAGAGGACCACCATACAATGTTAACATAACAAATATGAATCTTCTGGGCCTTAAGGTTTCAGAGGAAAAGTCATTTTGCAATTTAAGTCTGTATAAACCATGTGACCCCCGGGATAGACCAGTTTGACCCCAGTGGCATCATTTGAATAATCTTTGTAGAGGACCACTATACAACATTACATTCCAAATGTGAAACCTCTGGGCCTTGCAGTTTCAGAGGAGAAGATTTGTAAAGTTATTTTGCTATTTAAGTCTATATAAACCATGTGACCCCCGAGGTGTGCACAGTTTTGACCCCAGGGGCATCATTTTAACAATCTTTGTAGAGGACCACTACCGTAAATACTCAGTCATATGTCGAGATTTTAAGCCTCTAAAATTGTAGTTATAAAGAACATTTCACTTATGCGGCCATTCACAAAAAATCTTAGCATATTATATTGAAATATTTGTCAAATGCATATTATTTCTTACCTGCATATTTGCTAATCCATACACTATAATCCATTCATAATTATCACAGTTTGCCCTTTCTTTTAATTACCGACAATTAAGACAAATTGCATAACTGTTTCATTATTAAATAAGATGCAAACTGTGAATGAAACTATCTACTCTATTTTAATTGACTTCCCCACTTTAGGCCCGAGCTAGACAATCAGCCACCAATAAAAAATCAATAAACCTGAAGACGGAACCCATGATTTTTGTGTATAGCATATTGCTAATTAAACTGGCTGGAACCAGTTTTTGTCTACATAAAGACCTGTCAAAGAGGATAAGGCAGTTGTAGCGGATCCGTGGTCTAGTGGTAACGCACTGGCTTCACAACCCAGGGGTCGCAGGTTCGAGCCCCCGCTACACCCTAACCTACTAACTCGTCTTTCGCATGAGACGTTAAACCGAGGTGCAGTGTACTAGGTGCTTCACACCGGGCACTAAAAGACCCAGGGTCTCCTCTGGAACGGGGCGTCTCCTGTATCTTGCACTATCCCCCATAATCCAACTAACAAGTCTTCTGGGGGCGATGGCCATATGGGAGAAAATCCCGGTGCACTCGATAAAAAATGTACTACACACGATAAGGCAGTGATTTCACACTTCAAGGCATTTACTGCAGACTGTACCTATATGCCTACTTATAGGCATACTCTGGCCAATTTTCAGATGGTGTTTTATGATCATTCTGACTCGATTAATGGAATTGTTATTATTAGAAATACGTTTCTGGAATGAATGTTAACTTCTTGACTTATGACTGTGTTTTTACGATATACAATGTTACATACCAAATATAAAACCTCTAGGCCTTGAGATTTCAGAGGATATTTTTAACGTCATTTTGCTTTTAAGTCAATATAAACCATGTGATGTGGCCAGTTTTTACCGCAGGGGCATTATTTTAACAATCTTTGTAGGGAACCACTATACAATGTTACATACCGAATATGAAAATTCTGGGCCTTGCAGTTTCAGAGGAGATTTTTAAAGTCATTTTGCTTTTTAAGTCTATATAAAATATGTGACACCCTGGGTTTGGCCAGTTTTTAATCCAGGGGTATCATTTGAACAATCTTTGTAGAGGACCACTATGTAATGTTACATATTAAATATGAAACCTTGGGCCTTGCGGTTTCAGAAGAGAAGATTTTTAAAGTCATTTTGCGATTTAAGTCTATATAAACCATGTGACCCCCGGGGTGTGGCCAATTTTGAACCCAGGGGCATCTTTAACGATCTTTGTAGAGGACCACTATACAATGTTACCAATCAAATATGAAACCTCTAGGCCGTGAAGTTTCCGAGGAGAAGATTTTAAAAGTCATTTTGCTATTTAAGTCTATTAAACAATGTGACCCCGGGGTGTGGCCAATTTTGACCCCAGGGACATCATTTGAACATTCTTTGTAGAGGACCACTATACAATGTTACATACCAAATATGAAACCTCTGGGCCTTGCGGTTTCAGAGAAGATTGTAAAGTCATTTTGCAATTTATGTCTATATAAACCATGTGACTCCTGGGGTGTGGAAAGTTTTGACCCCAGGGGTATTACTTGAACAATCTTTGTAGAGGACCACTATACAATGTTTCGTACCAAATATGAGACCTCTGGGCCTTGCGGTTTCAAAGGAGAAGATTTTAAAAATCATTTTGCTATTTAAGTCTGTAATTATGTAAATGAGTTCATTTGATTGCAATTGAAAGTTGCCAGATTTTACCAGTCCATTGTGGGAGTATGGTGCATTGAATTTCTAATTTAAGACATCATTTAAATACAGTTATTATTTGTAGGCAGAGTCCGATCAATTTAATACCGTTGGCTTGTAGAGCTGCATCTTTATCAGCAACATTTTGTGAAATAAAGATGTGAAAGAAACTCAGTTTTTATACTGGAGACATATGTTCACTGGATTACTTCACTTTGTTTTTATTTCACTATTGTTCTCAGCACATATAATAAGCATTTCAGATTTTAGCAATGCAGTGTGGATATTTATCTTGTGTTTTAAGATTCAACTGAGTGAATTGTATCCGAAATTAAGGCTTTTTTAATATTGATTAGCTTGTTGGAAATTGCTATTATTGAGTTTAAGATGTCATAGCAAGTTATTTAATCAAACCTTTTTTTGGTGAAACCTCAGTAGTCTGGACTGGACATTCTGCTGATGTTTCCGGTGTCTGATTTGGCTTATCAGATTCTGCCTGATTTGGGTTGTCAGGTTCTGTCTGATTTGGCTCGTCAGGTTTTGTCTGATTTAGCTTGTGAGGTTCTGTCTGATTTGGTTTGTCAGATTCTGCCTGATTTGGCTTGTCAGGTTCTGCCTGATCTGGCTTGTCAAGTTCTGCCTGATTTGGCTTCTCAGGGTCTGTCTGACTTTGCTTCTCAGGTTCTGTCTGATTTGGCTTTACAGGTTCTGTCACTACAAAATAAACAAACAATGGTTACTATGGCTAGCTATTGGAAGTTGTAATTTGCTTAAATTGATGATTATTAGGGTCACTAATTGTAAAAGAAAACAAAACAGAAATTTTAATCGACTTTCAATTTCGACAGTTGTCTTAGTTCATAGTTCAGTAAAATTGGATATTATTTGTAAATGTATTTTTATTAAGTAAATGCATTTATTTGATGACAATTCAGTTGCCAGATTTTAACAGTGCATTGTTGGTATGTTTGTCCATTGTATTTCTTATTTAAGTCATAGCATTTTATTTAAATTGAAGGCTAAAATCAATGAGTGTAATTGATACAAATGGCTAATTGTTTGGCTGTCTTGTCATCAAAAGCATCTCAAACAAATGTAAAACAAACCGAATGTCAACTTTCAGACACATAAGTGACTCTTTCACCAAGGATGTTGATTCACTCGTACTGTCATTCTAAAGAAATGCATATAAGTGTTTATAATCTTTCTGTAAGAAATGGCCGCACTGTCTTCAATTTAAGGTGTTATGGCAAGTATTTCAATATAATGTCAGATATTCCAAAGCCTAGTAAACAGCAATCAACAAGTAATGTGACGTTCTAGAGATTATTGAACATTGTTTAATATACATGTAAAATTGAATCAAAATGTTATATTATCTACAAGCAATGCTGTGTTTTCTAATTTGTCAGCACATGGGGTCCTATAGATTGTAACAATTCACACTGTTGGTATTTTTATGCCCCCATAAAGAAGGAGGCATTAAGCATTGCATTTTCTGTCCGTTCGTACGTATGTATGTCTTGAATTTTTTTTGGACTCAACTCCTCCTTAAAGCCTGGGTGGATTTTTGCTCAAACTTTCACAGCTGAACAACCTTAATGTGTAGATGATCTTAATGGAAGGAATTTTGGCTTCAACCCATTTTTGAGAATTATGGCCCTTTGAGATTTTTAGAAAGATTATTAGAAAGGGTATGCAATTTTGAAAGAAAAGACAATTGTTTAATGTATTGAAATATTTGCCATTTTCACAAAACCTAACCAAAATTTGTCCTAATAATATCTTGGCCGAGTTCGAATCTGGGTCATGTGGGGTGAAAACTAGGTCACTAGGTCAAATTGAAGAAAGAGCTTGTGAACACTCTAGAAGTCACATTTTTGGCCCAGTCGTCATGAAACTTGGTCAGAAAAAAAAAAAAAATTCCCAATGATATCTCGGCGGAGTTTGAATCTGGGTCGTGGGTCAAAAACTAGGTCACTGGGTCAAATTGAAGAAATAGATTGTTAACACTCTTGAAGTCACATTTTTTGCCAAATCTTAATGAAACTTGGTCAGAACATTTGTCTTAATGATATCTCAGCCAAGTTAAAATGTGGGTTATGTGAGGTCAAAAACTAGGTCAATAGGTCAAATTGAAGAAAAAGCTTGTTAACACTATAGAAGTTACATTATATGCCCAATCGTCATGAAACTTGGTCAGAACATGTGTCCCAATGGCATTTTGGCCGAGTTTGAATCTGGGTCATGTAGGGTAAAAAACTAGATCACTAGGTCAAATTGAAGAAAAAGCTAGTCAACACTTTCGAAGTCACATTTTTTGCCCAATCTTCATGAAACTTGGTCAGAACATTTGACCCAACTATATCTCGACCGAGTTCGAATCTGGATCATGTGGGGTCAAAATCTAGGTCACTAGGTTAAATTGAAGAAAAAGCTTGTTAACACTCTAGAAGTCACATTTTTTGCCCAATCGTCATGAAACTTTGTCAGAAGTTTGTCTAAATGGTATCTCAGCCGAGTTTGAATCTGGGTCATGTGGGGTCAAAAACTAGGTCACTAGGTCAAATTGAAGAAAAAGATTGTTAACACTCTAGAAGTTACATGCTATGCCCAATAGTCATAAAACTTGGTAAGAACATTTGTCCCAATGGTATCTCGGCCGAGTTTGAATCTGGGTCATGTGGGGTCAAAAACTAGGTCACTAGGTCCAATTGAACAAAAAGCTTGTTAATACTCGAGAAGTCACATGTTTTGCCCAATCTTAATGAAACTTGGTCAGAAGATTTGTCTAAATAGTATCTCGGCCAAGTTTGAATCTGTGTCATCTGGGTTCAAAAACTAGGTCATTAGGTCAAATTGAAGAAAAAGATTGTTAACACTCTAGAAGTTACATTATTTGCCCAATAGTCATGAAACTTGGTCAGAACATGTGTCCCAATGGTATGTACTTCAAAATTTTGAATATCTGTTGTCACTTAAGTTTTTCAAACCATGAAGATTAAGGCCTCATTTCCATCAGTCCGTATCAGTATATCCATATCCGTATAAAAATGTAAGACATGGAAAATTTAGTTCAAAAATGGTTCTGCTTTGTGAACAACATGGCCTCTAGGGGCGGAGCAGTTTTCCATTTATGACTGTAAGTTTGATACCAGTAAATCATTGTGTATCCCTCCGTGGTCCAGTCAAAAGTAGTGCTTATTACTAAAGAGTTCATTTTCATTTAGCAATCTCAGGCATGCCTTTTGTGGTTATTTCTTATATTCCATGTGTGTCTGGAACATTTTGGTGTATTTCATTGGAGGCTAACTTGAACGGTGAACGTATATGGTGTGTTTACTGTGGTATGGGGCTTTTGTAGAAATGCGACTGCCGAAACCTTGTTTTCTACCGGTGTCTGCATTCAGGCGAGATGCATTTTCTTAGAAGTTACATGACATCTGTTTTTTATTGCAATTTTTTAAAGAGGAAAGATTCATCTTTAAATTGATACAATGCTTGCACAATCTGAAATAAAGGAAAGGCTAGAAAAATGCTTGAAATATTCGCCATTTTATAATGGGACCCTATGGGAATTGGAATTACTGGTATCTAACCTGTAGAAAAAGCTTGTTAACACTCTAGAAGTCACATTTTTTGCCCAATCAACATGAAACTTACTCAGAACATTTGTTCTTATGATATCTCAGTCGAGTTTGAAAATGGTTCCACTTCGTTGAAAAACATGGGGCAGTTTTCCTTGTATGGTTATATTGAAAACTTTAACAAGGTTGTGAACACTCTAGAGGCCACATTTATTGCCCAATCTTCATGAAACTTGCCCAGAACATTTGTTCCAATGATATATTGGACAAGTTCGAAACTGGGTCATGTGGAGTCGAAAACTAGGTCACTAGATCAATGGAAGAAAAAGCTTGTAGCACTCTTAAAGTCACATTTTTTAGCCAAATGAACATGAAACTTGCTCAGAACATTTGTTCTGATGATATCTAGGCAGAGTTTGAAAAAGGTTCCACTACGTTGAAAAACATGGCTGCCAGGGTTCGGGGCAGTTTTATTATATGGCTATAGAAAAAGATTGTGAACGCTCAAAAGTCACATTTACTGCCCAATCATGAAACTTACTCAAAACATTTGTTCTTTTGATATGTGTAGCTGTACTTGTAAGCCCTATGCAAACATTTAGCTACTTTTTATATGGGCAATGTTTGCTGATGAGCTGTACCAAGGAACGACCTTTTCCGTTGTGGAAAGTTTTCCTTCTTCGCCTATATTATTCCGACAGGATTTT
Source organism: Congeria kusceri (assembly GCA_027627225.1). Classification (NCBI taxonomy): domain Eukaryota; kingdom Metazoa; phylum Mollusca; class Bivalvia; order Myida; family Dreissenidae; genus Congeria; species Congeria kusceri. The sequence goes on from CM051035.1 coordinate 15,043,233, forward strand.
GATCGTTATTTTCACTTCCAGAAATTAGATAGTTATTGTGAACGGATTGCAATAAAAAGTTACATACCTGGACAGATAAACCATTCCATAAATATTTGTATGAAAACACTTTCATTTTGCATGCCTGAGCCATTTAAACCTATACAGTATTGCATTTTTAGCTCACCTGGAGGAGATTTTTAAAGTCATTTTGCTATGTAAGTCTGTATAAACCATGTGACCCCGTGTGGCAAGTTTTGACCCCAGGGGCATCATTTGAACAATCTTTGTAGAGGACCACTAGAGGATGCCATGTACCAAATATGAAAGGTCTCAGCCATGCAGTTTGAGAGAAAACAATTTTTAAAGTTTTAACTTTTTAAATATATTTTTAGCTTAGGTGACCTACATCTGCCAAACGATTTGAATTATTTTCAAGAGGGTCACCCAAGGAACATTCCTGTGAAGTTTGGTGAAAATCTGCGCGGCAGTTAAGGAGATGTTAAAATGTTGAAGCACGACGCACGACGGACAAAAGGTGATCACAAAAGCTTACCATGAGTACGTTGTGCTCAGGTGAGCTAAAAGCTTGTGAACACTCTAGAGGCCAAATTTTTACCCCAATCTTTATGAAACTGGCTCAACACAGTTTAGTTCCTTAGCCCCTCAGGTGAGCGACCTAGGGCCCTCTTGTTTGGTTGAGTTTTTTGGTTAAGGTTTTTGTCAAGAGTCTATTTCTCGAAAACTATCAGAGGTATCCATTTTAAAATTTCAATACTTGTTCACTATCAAAAGGGTAATTCATTACAAAAAGGCAGGTAACCCTGTGATTTGTATTACCAGATTTATCTGCCCTTGTTTGGCCTTACAACTTTGAATATTTTTACATGTTTTTGGTTAAATATACAATTTCTCAATAACTATCAAAGACATGAAATAGAAACTCAAGTTACTTGTTTATGGTGTGGACCCCATTCTGAGGACATGAGGAGGTAACTGTTTCAAAGATTTTGTTTGAGTTTTTACCCTTTTTTAAACACAAGTTTTTCTTAAGCTCAAATTTCAATATCTATATCAGGTATTTTTTAAAACTAAAGTACTTGATCACATGTGATGAATTTATTCTGTAGACAAGAGGAGGTAACTATTAAGGATTTTGTTTGAGTAATTGCCCGTTTTTAACTTAAAATTTTCGCTTTAGATCAAATTTCACAATAACTATAAAAGGTATTGACTTGAAACTCAAAATATCTAATCACAGTTACGAACCCATTCTGTAGACATGATGAGGTAACTATATCAAGGAATTTGGTGGAGTTATTGCCCTTTCTTCAACTTAAAATTTTAGCTTTAGGTCAAATTCCGCAATATCTATGCGAGGCATTTACTTGAAATTTACGTAACTTTATCGCAGAGATAAACACATTCTGTTAACAAAATGCCAGACTACTATCAAATTCGATAAAGTCGAGCATCCAGCACCCGTAGGCGGTGCTCTTGTTAGAATGATGCACCCTTTCTCTAGAGTGTGTTGAGAATAGACCATTTCATACCAATCTTCGCCGAATATCTACGTAAGGCTTCAAAACATTTCAGAGCACAATAATTCTCAGATATCTTGATCATTATAATTATTATTTATAGAGCGTTGCGCAGATGTAGGCTAAACAAAATTATTATTTTATTATGTGAATGTATATTACATTATGTTCATGACATACAATGAGTAAAATTGTTTATAATTATGTTCTGTTCTAGAGTGTACGTCCAAGATATGTTTATAACTTTAATTTAGCCACGTATGTAAACAATTATGTAAATTTTAATCCCCAAAAATATGCGACAGTTATTGGTAGACATCAAACTATTGTTGCAATTTTGCATTCCCTAAAATTAGAAAATTTACCCAGTTCTATTGGCATTCAGTTTTCCTGCTGCATGATATTATCGCAATAAATCTAGGTCAAAAGTGATCTTAGACAGCTACACCAAATAATATGGAAATCTTAAATAATATAACAAAGGTATTTTCAGGCCTTTGTGAATAATACTCCTTTGACTCAGATGTCTTGCGGAACACTTTACTACCTTTTAACAATATTATTTAATAACAAAATGTACACATACATTTACAAGTTCTTAGTTTCTGCAATTAACTGCCTAATGTTCAAATTTGATTTTATATATACCCACAATTTTGTTGACATGTAGTTGCTTGCTTTTAATATGTTAACACTTCAATAAAACCTTAGAAAAGCATATGTGAAATTTCAGTGCATTGTTTAGAACAAAAGGATGATCCAGAAATATTGATCCTACAAACTGTGGACAAACAATCAGATCATTGTAAGTTATTAGTTCAATGCAACTGGCAAACAAAGTTATAATCTACAGGTATGTTTCTAAATGTTAAATGTTTTTCAGTATTAAATTCTTACACTGTAGTAGATATAAAAAATTTATAACAAGGACTTAACAACAAAACTGTGCAGGTCAAAATTTGTCCTTGTGATAATAATATATAACATGACAATACAGTTATCGCATCATCTGTCCACCCGCTTTATGTGTGAAGCATAACTCCATTAGTAATAAAGGGATTCAAACAATGATAGAGAAATATGAGAGGAAATACAGAGTACAAGGACCATAACTCTTTCTTCAATATTTATTAAGTTATTGCCCTTTGTTTAATTATCTTGTGCAGAGCATTACTATATTATTATTGAAGGGATTCAAATGAAACTTCATTTAATGATAGGAGACAATGAGAGGAAGTGCAGAGTACAAGCAACGTAACTCTTCCAATATTTACAGAATATTGCCCTTTGTTTAATTTTATTGTGCAGAGCATTACTTAGTATTGAAGATATTAAAATAACTGCATATAATGATAGAGGACAGTGAGAGGGAGTGCAGAGTACAAGGTATTTATTTTTCTCTTGCTGACAATAACTTCATATTGTAATTTCCTTGTGTGGATCATGACTCGAAAAGTATTAAAGGAATTCAATTGATACTTCCTTTTGATAATCGAGGGCTTTGACAGGATTTAAGGAGTTGTTGGCCTTTACTTAATTTTCTTGTGCGAATCATAACTCCATTAGCATTAACGGGATTTAATATATATTATATTGATAGATGATGTTGAGATTAGGTGCAGAGTACAAGGACCATTACTCTTTCTCAATAGTTTTGGAGTTATTTTGTGATGCATAACTCAAAAAGTATTGAAGGGTTTCAAATGGTACAACGATATAATGAGGCCTTCGAGAGGAAGTGTGGAGTAGCAGGACCATAACTGTTTCTTCTGTCAAAACACATCTTCTGGGGCATTCATCTCTTACAGAGACAACGCTCATTTAGCTTCTTACCTGTTTCAATTACTTCATCTGATCCATTGTTTATTTCTTGAAGTATAGCTGTAATAAATATAATACCATATTAAATCTATTTTTTTTGAACACTTAAAAACACATATTTGTCTGTGTTTAAATATTTAAAAGCACGCCAAAAAATGTTTTGCAACTTGTCCAAATGTAGAATCTGTAAATGTTTAAGGTTGCAACCCTACACATTTACAGATTCTAATGAAAAAATCACTAATAATGTGCACAAGTCATTTGTTAACATAGTTACCTGTGACTCTGGTCAAAGATCTATAAATAAACAGGTATTCATGTTATCATGAGTTTCAGTGGATTCAGTGGCCACTGAGATTTCAGTCATGTGACAAACCACATGGTTATATGTATTGTTATTGCAGTTTATACCAGCCTTTTTTAGCTCACCTAAGCAAAATGTGCTCATGGTGAGCTTTTAGGATCGCCTTTTGTTCATCGTCTGTCATGCGTCGTCTGTCGTGCGTTGTGTGTCAAAATTTTTAATCAAAGAACATCTCCTAAACCGCTGGACAGATTTTCACCAAACTCCACAGGAATGATCCTTGGGTAACCCTCTTTCAAAATTGTTCAAATTGTTCCGGTCCGCGGCATATGTAGGTCACAAGAGCTAAAAATAGATTTAAAAACTGAAAACTTTAAAAATCTCTGAAACCACAAGGCATGGAGCTTTCATATTTGATATATGACATCCTCTAGTGGTCCTCTACAAAGATTGTTCAAACTATGCCCCTGGGGTCAAAACTGGCCACGTCCCGGGGGTCACATGGTTTATATTGACTTGTAGAGCAAGATGACTTTTAAAATCTTCTCTGAAACCGCAAGGCCTAGAGGTTTTATATTTGGTATGAAACATTGTATAGTGGTCCTCTACAAAGATTGTTCAATGATGCCCCTGGGGTCAAAACTTGCCACACCCCGGGGTTCACATGGTTTGTATAGACTTGTGTAGCAAAATGACTTTAAAAATCTTCTCCGACGAAACCGCAGTGCCCAGAGGTTTAATATTTGGTATGTAACAATATATAGTGGTCCACTACAAAGATTGTTCAAATGATGCCCCTGGGGTCAAAACTGGCCACACCCCAGGGTCACATGGTTTATATAGACTTGAATAGCAAAATGACTTAAAAAATCTTTACCTTAAACCACAGGGCCCGGAGGTTTGTTCAAGATCGTTCAAATTATGCCCCTGGGATAAAAATAACCCACGCCTCGGGGATGCAAATTCCAATTTGGTTTCAAGGTCTGAGGTGAGCGTCCTAGGGCCTTCAGGGCCCTCTTGCTTATGTTGGGATTTTTCAATACATTTTTTATGTGGTTAAGAACAAAATATAATTCAAGAGATGATTCTTTTTTAAAGTCACAATTCCCGTCATATTTCTAGGTTATAAAAGCTGTCACGAATATGCATTAATTGTTTACAGATAGCCTATATTTTACCATTATATCGTCTTGCCATAACTACGTTACCAATACCTGCGTTACAGCTTAAATCCACATTACGTAAAAGTATCGTAGTTATGAGCTATAATTTCATCGTTATAGCATGAAGTCATCAAGTTCACACAGTACTTGTGGTAAACTTTTTTAAACAAATATTGGAGGGCTATCTTTTCATGCACTGACAGATGAAAATGCAGATTTTGATCCAGTAACTAAAAATTAGGATAAAGAGTTTGTTATCTTTATAAAAAAATATTGTGTTAAGCTTATAAATGCTACTAAGGGTGCGTATTGTGTAGATGCAATCAGTATGAATATTGAACAACTTATAAATGCGCAGCATAAGAAATGATACTTACGTTACATAATAGTAACGTAGGTATTAACATATTTGGGAGGTAAACAAACTTTATCTCGGCAAGAAAATAATAAAAGTATGTGATTTAGACGTGTGAAAAGGTTTGGATAAATGGATGGACACTAACAGTAAGACAATTTGTTTTTCTGAAATGCAAAATAAACATGAAATTACATGTGAATAGTGAAAAAAACTTATAAAAGAACATCATCTTTTTCTAAACATTTGAAATGTATACTGCTAAAAAAAGAACATGTTCAGTCAATAGCCATGAATAGAAATAGCACTATTGATGACGATTTGGAACATAAAAGAGAAGCCTCCAGTGTAAGTGAGATAGACAGCATCTTAAGTGAAACGCCAAACGTAGAGAAGCAAAAGAAAAAGAAATCAAAGCAGAAACCAGTCAATACACAGTGTTCCGAAACAGCCGGGCACTCCGAGGACGGTGTAATCACGCAAATGAAGAAAATTAACACTAAACTAAAACAATTAGATAAATCTATGAAGACTGTCAACAAGAAGCTGGAAAATGTCATGGTTAAAGGTGACGGGTCTCTACAAAAGGCCATAAGAGAAATGTTTTCGGAAATGAAGGAAGATCTTCTGTAGTCTGTGGTAAGCGTGTTGAAATACTAGAAGGAAAGCTTTTCGAAAAGGACCAGGAAATAGATAAGCTTAAAAGCCAGATCAAGGCTTTAGATGTAGATCTTGCAAATCAGAAAGATAGAAATGAGACAGTTCCTCAAGAATTAAAGCAGGTTGATATGAACAGGAAGAAATATGAAAACGAAAGTGAGCAATACTCACGTGCAAACAATATAAAACTAAAAGGAATTCCGGATACAAATCCTAAGGAAACGGCACGGCAGTCGGTTGAGAAAGTGATACAGACACTGCGTGACCACAAGGTTTGCAAAATGACCATGGCTGACATCGATATAGTACACAGACAAGAGCAACAAAACAGGGATATTATAGTGCGACTGATAAGCTGCCAAACCAGAGTTGACATCATGGTCAACAGAAAGCAGCTCAAGGGGACCAACATATACATTAACGATGACCTGACAAAACTAAACCTACATGTACTCGTGTGCGTCAAAAAGAAGACGAAATAAGTGATGCCTGGTACATGAATGGTAAGATGCAAAAACCACATGAATACAATACAGATTGTGAAATTTGAAGACCACGAGCACTGGATGAACTTGCTATGGCCAAATAACGCTCCGGATAAAAAATAAATGCTAGTTTTTCCCCTTAGGAACTTTTCTTTTTTCCCCATTATAATAGGTAATTGTAAACAGTCTCACATGCCTGAACACAATTAGCATTGCTGTGCATGAGGATAACGAATGCTTTTTGTTTACATCACATAACAAGAGTTAAACCCTACCACCCTGTGTCTCTTGTAAAACCAATTATACCTAAATATAGATCGATACATTCCAATTGATGTTTTTTTTTTTTTTTTTTTAACAAATTTAAATTAACCTTATTTTTAAATGAATACATTCGATTGTATATACTATTTAGACTCAAAACTGGAAGCTTTTTATACATAAAACAAATAAAAATTCTTAGAGTACATTACTGAAATTAAACTATTAACAACATTCCGTGCCTTTTGCCGCTTTTATTATAATGGGCGTCTTTTCAATATATATTTTCTGATGTATTACTAACTAAGCGAAACACCCAAAAGGTGGTCAACATATTACTTTAAACAACTTCTTCTCTGAAACCACTTGGCAGATTATAACCAAACTTGGCAGGAATGTTCCTGGGATGGTCCTTTACCAAATTCCTTCAATTTATTAAAATATATTGAAAACTCTGGTTGTCATCGCAACCAAAAGCTTAAAAACTGGAAAACTTAAAAAATCTTCTTGTTAGAAATCCCTGGCCGGATTTAAACATAGTTTTCACAGAAATGCTCCTTTGGGGACCCTCTACCAAATTCCTTCAAGTCATTTTGAATTGTTAAAAGACATGGCCACCAGGGGAGCGTGCCAGTTTTCCTTATATAACTCTATTAAAAACTTAAAAAATATTCTTGTCTGAAACCACGGGCTAAATTTCAAAATAATTTCACAGAAATGCTACTTGGGTGACCTTCTACCAAATTCTTTCAAATGATTTTGATACTTTAAAAAACATGACCGCCAGGGGCGGGCCGTTTTCCTTATATGGCTATATTGTAATCTTAAACAGTCTTTTTGTTAAAAGCCATTATGATGCTTTACACTCAGGTGAGTGACCTAGGGCCATCTTGGCCCTCTTGTTTATTTATTTGTTCTCTGACATTTTTGGAAAAGTGTCTGGTTGGAGGGGGGGGGGGGGGAACATAAAAATAAAAACATAACACAGACTTGAGTAAATTAATGTCTAGAATTTCATAAATGGAAATGGGCAGTGATATTAAAATCTTTATGAATTATTACTTACAAAAATCATACAACACAACATTAACTTAATTACATCATGATAACCATGACATAAATACCAATTATAGAAACATTTAAAGGCAGTGTTTATCATATAAAAACTACTTTTAAATATGCTCACACTTAAACAGAGTAGGCTTACGTCAGCTATCGCAGGACAGGGACACAATTATATGTACAACAGCATGTTTAATGAAGTGGAAACTAACTAAATATATCTTATTAATAAATCAATAAAAATCAATGAAATTTGTTAATTTATAATATTGATATAAAATTATAAATGTGTATTTAATACAACGATTAGAAGATCTTAATTTGTTTTATGAGTTTTTTCTTCTGACTTGATGTATAAAATAACAGAGAGCAGATCATATGAATCATACAGTGATATACAGTCCAAATGCATGTAACATAAAATTTAGTCATTTCTTCATTTTTTTTTATATTTTTTTTTGCATTCTGTGTAACAGGTCGAAACCCTTTCACAAGGTCATTTTTACAATATCGGTTACATTCTACCAATTTTTGTTAAGCTCACCTGATCACAAGGTGCTCATGGAGAGCTTGTGTGATCGCCTTTTGTCTGTCTTCCGTTGTGAATCGTTTGTCATCAACATTTACCTTGTGAACACTCTACAGGCCACATTTATTGGATAATCTTCATGAAACTTGGTCAAAACATTTTCAACATTGATATCTCGGCTGAGTTCGAAACTGGGTCATGTGGGGTCAAAAACTAGGTCACTAGGTCAAAATTACGAAAAAGCTTGTGAACACTCTAGAAGTCACATTTTTTGCCCAATCAACATGAAACTTGCTCAGAACATTTGTTCTAATGATATCTTGGCTGAGTTCAAAAATGGTTCCGATCCATTGAAAAACATGGACGCCAGGGGCTGGGCAGTTTTCCTTATATGGCTATAGAAAAAGCATGTGAACACCCTAGAAGTCACATTTTTTGCCTAATCAACATGAAACTTGCTCAGAACATTTGTTCTTATGATATCTGGGCAAAGTTCGAAAATGGTTCCGGCCCATTGAAAAACATGGCCGCAAGGGGGGGGGGGGGTCAGTTTTCCTTTTATGGCTATTGGAAAAGCTTGTGAACACTCTAGTAGTCATATTTTTTGCCCAATCAACATGAAACTTGCTCAGAACCTTTGTTCTGATGATATATCGGCCGAGTTCAAACAAGTTTGCTCAACCTTCATGGAACTTGGTCAGAACATTTGTACCAATGATATCTCGGCCTTGTTTAAATCTGGTTCATGTGGGGTCAAAAGATCAAATGCTCACAAGCTTTTTAGTCACATGTCTTGCCTAATCTTCACGAAACTTGGTCAGAACATTTACCCCAATGATATATTGGCCGAGTTTTTATCTGGGTCATGTGGGGTCAAAAACTAGGTCACTAGTTAAATTGAAGAAAAAGTTTGTTAACTTTCTCGAAGTAACATTTTTTGCCTAATCTTCATGAAACTTGGTCAGAACATTTGTCCCAATAATATCTCGGTCGAGCTCAAATCTGGGTCATGTGGGGTCAAAAACTAGGTAACTAGATCAAATTGAAGGAAAAGGTTGTTAACAACCTAGAAGTCACATGTTTTTGTCCAATCTTCATCAAACATGGTCAGAACATTTGTCCTAATGATATCTCAGCTGATTTAGAATCTGGGTCATGTGGGGTCAGAAATTAGGTCACTAGGTCAAATTGAAGAAAAAGCTTTTTTAACATTTTTTGCCCAATCTTCATGAAACTTGGTCAGAACATTTGTCCCAAAAATATCTGGGCCTAGTTCGAAACTGGGTCATGTGGGGTCAAAAACTAGGTCACTAGGTCAATTTGAAGAAAAACCTCCTGAACACTCTAGAAATCACATTTTTTGCCCAGTCAACATGATACTTGCTCAGAACATTTGTTTTAATGATATCTCGACCAAGTTCGAAAATGGTTCCGATTCGTTGAAAAAAAAAAAACAGGCCAGACTGTGTAGACTGTTAAGAAAATAGCATTACCACAGTTTGATAGATGTGTTAATTGTAATTGTGGTAGATACATATCAATACTTATTATACCTTCGATTTTTTTAGCATTATCTTTACAATCCAAATCTTTGTATTTCTCAGGCCGACTTTTTTTAGCATGAACTTTTGGTTCAGAATCTTTGGATGTCTGAGGTGGACTACTGTGTTTTGGACCTAGAAACACAAAAGAGGAAACTGTGATCATTTTTGAGATGGAATACTTTACATTAAACACTATGATAGATGTGTTTATTATGGATTTGGTAGAAATATTTCAGTGCTTGTACCTTGGTCTTCTTGAGCATTATCTTTCTTGGCAGAATTTTCGGATGTCAGAAGTGGACTGCTGTTTTTTGTACCTGTCAAATAAACAAGGTCAAACTATGATGACTGTGGAGATTGAAGACACCATTATATATAACACAGTCTGATGGAAATGTTTATTGTGGATGTGGCAGACACATTACAATACTTGTACCTTGGATTTCTTGAGCATAATCTTTCTGAGTGTTATCTTTAAATGCCAGAAGTTGCGTGCTTTGTTCTGGACCTATGAAATAAAGAAGGTCAAACTGTGAAGACAGTTAAGATTGAAAATAACATTACCACAGTCTGAAAGATGTGTTTATTCTGGATTTGGTAGATATATTTCAATACTAGTATGTACCTTGGATTTTGTTAACATTATCTTTCCGAGTGGAATTTGTGTACGTTAAAAGTGGACTGTTTTATTCTGGACCTATGAAATCAACAAAAGCAAACTGTGACAGTTGTGGAGATTGAAGACTTTACATTAGCACAGTTTAAATGAATTGTTTATTATGCATTTGGTTGATACATTTCAAATACTTTACCTTGGGCTTCTTCAGTATTATCTTTCCTTGCCGAATATTTGGATGCCAGAAGTGGACTTAAGTGTTTTGGACCTACACACACACACACACAAACAAGAGAAAACTGTGGCATCAGTGATGAATACATTAATGCAATTTGATGAAAGGGTTTATTGTGGATTTGTAATATACATGTCAATACTTGTACCTTGGTCTTCTTCGGCATTATCTTTCCAAACCAAATCTGTGTATGTCTTAGGTGGCTCTTGTTGTTCAGAATGTTTGGATGTCTGAGGTGGACTACTGTGTTTTGGACCTAGAAACAACACTGAGCAAACTGTGATGACTGTTGAGATGAACATTGTTACAGCTGGATTTGGTAGATAGATTTCAATACTTATTCCTTGTGCATAATATTTACAAGTGAAATCTTTGAAAGTGGACGGCTGTGTTCTAGACATACCTAATAAACAAGGTCAAACCTTGATTACTGTGGAGATTGAAGACTTTACATTAACATAGTCTGAAGAAAGAGTTTATTGTGGATTTGGCAGATACATTTCAATGATTGTACCTTTGTCTTCTAGAGCATAATCTTTGCAAGTGGAATCTTTGGATGTCTTAAGTGGACTGCTGTCTTTTGGACATGTCAAATAAACAAAAGCAAACTGTGATGACTGTGGAGATTGAAGACTACATGATATATGCACAGTCTAATGGAAATCTTTATTGTAGATATGGCACAAACATTTCAATACTTGTACCTTGGATTTCTTGAGCATGATCTTTCAGAGTGGAATCTTTAAAAGCCAGAAATCCCCTGCTGTGTTTTGGACCTATGAAATAAACAAGGTCAAACTGTGAAGACTGTTGAGATTGAAAATAACATTACCACAGTGGTGACATCAACGTTATGACATCAAAATAATGATGTCATTTGACAATTTTTGATTGCGGCATTGTTGATGGTCCGTTTTATTTACTTTATTAAATCGGGGACCAATGCGAAACAGTGAACATTATCAAAGTTTTAATTTTTACTGTTTCAAACAGTGAATTACCAATTTTAATTCACTGATATTTCCCTATAAACCACGGGAAAAAGCATAAAATAAATTTCAATACTTATTGTACCTTGGATTTCTTGAGCGTAAGCTTTCCCAGTGGAATCTTTCCATGTTAATAGTGAACTGTTGTGTTCTGGACCTATGAAAAAAACAAAAGCGAACTGTAACAACTGTGGAGATTGAAAACTTTACATTAACACTGTCTGATGGAATGTTTATTGGCATTTGGTAGATACATCTAAATTCTTGTACCTTGGGCTTTTTCAGTGTAAACTTTCCTCTCAGAATATTTGGATGTCTGCAGTGAACCTGAGTGTTTCCGACCTACAAAAAAAGAGAGATAACTGTGATGACTGTTGACATAAAAGACTTAACATTAACATAATCTGATTGAAATGTTTACTTGGATTTGGAAGATACTTTTAACTTCTTGTTCCTTGGGCTTTTTCAGCATAATCTTTCCTCGCAGAATATTGTGGTCAGTCTGTGTCTGGCGTCTGGCGTCCGGCGTCAACATATTACTTTAAACAACTTCTTCTCTGAAACCACTTGGCAGATTATAACCAAACTTGGCAGGAATGTTCCTGGGATGGTCCTTTACCAAATTCCTTCAATTTATTAAAATATATTTAAAACTCTGGTTAAAAACTCAAGCTTAAAAACTAGAAAACTTAAAAAATCTTCTTGTTAGAAATCCCTGTCCGGATTTGAAAATAGTTTTCACAGAAATGCTCCTTTGGGGACCCTGTACCAAATTCCTTCAAGTCATTTTGATTTGTTAAAAGACATGGCCACCATGGGAGCGTGCCAGTTTTCCTTATATAACTATGCACAGTTTTGTTGTTAAGTCCTTGTTATAAATTTTTTATATCTACTACAGTGTAAGAATTTAATACTGACAAAATATAATATTTAGCATATTAAAAGCAAGCAACTACATGTCAACAAAATTGTGGGTATATATAGAATCAAATTTGAACATTAGGCAGATAGAGAAATATGGAAATCCATATCATGTTAATTGCAGAAACTAAGAACTTGTAAACGTATGTGTACATTTTGTTATTAAATAATATTGTTAAAAGGTAGTAAAGCGTTCTGCAAGACATCTGAGTCAAAGGAGTATTATTCACAAAGGCCTGCAAATACCTTTGTTATATTATTTAAGATTTCTATATTATTTGGTCTAGCTGTCTAAGATCTCTTTTGACCTAGATTTCTTGCGATAATTTCATGCAGCATGAAAACTGAATGCCAATAGAACTGGGTAAATTTTCTAATTTTATGGAATACAAAATTACAACAATAGTTTGATGTCTACCAATAACTGTCGCATATTTTGGGGGATTAAAATTTACATAATTGTTTACATACGTGGCTAAATTAAAGTTATAAACATATCTTGGACATACACTCTAGAACAGAACATAAATATAAACAATTTTACTCATTGTATGTCATGCACATAATGTAATATACATTCACATAATAAAATAATAATTTTGTTTAACCTACATCTGCGGAACGCTGTATAAATAATAATTATAATGATCCCGATATCTGAGAATTATTGTGCTCTGAAATGTTTTGGAGCCTTACGTAGATATTTGGCAAAGAGTGGTATGAAATGGTCTATTCTCAACACACTCCAGAGAAAGGGTGCATCATTCTAACAATAGCACTGCCTACGGGTGCTGGATGCTCGACTTTATTGCATTTGATAGTAGTCTGGCATTTTGTTAACAGAATGTATTTATCTCAGTGATAAAGTGACCTAAATTTCAAGTAAATGCCTCGCATAGATATTGCGGAATTTGACCTAAAGCTAAAATTTTAAGTTGAAAAAAGGGCAATAACTCCACCAAATTTCTTGATCATGTCTACAAAATGGGTTCGTAACTGTGATTAGATATTTTGAGTTTCAAGTCACTACCTTTTAAAGTTATTGTGAAATTTGACCTAAAGCGAAAATTTTAAGTTAAAAAAGGGCAATTACTCAAACAAAATCCTTAATAGTTACCTCCTCTTGTCTACAGAATAAATTCATCACTGTGATCAAGTACTTTAGTTTTTTTTAAAAACCTGATACACATATTGAAATTTGAGCTTAAGAAAAACTTGTGTTTAAAAAAAGGGTAAAAACTCAAACAAAATCTTTGAAACAGTTACCTCGTCATGTCCTCAGAATTGGGTCCGCACCATAAACAAGTAACTTGAGTTTCTATTTCATGTCTTTGATAGTTATTGAGAAATTTTATATTTAACAAAAACATGTAAAAATTTTCAAAGTTGTAAGTCCAAACAAGGGCAGATAAATCTGATAATACAAATCACAGGGTTACCTGCCTTTTTGCAATGAATTACCCTTTTGATAGTGAACAAGTATTGACATTTTAAAATGGATACCTCTGATAATTTTCCAGAAATAGACTCTTGACAAAAACCTTAACCAAAAAACTCAATCAAACAAGAGGGCCCTAGGTCGCTCACCTGAGGGGCTAAGGAACTAAACTATGTTGAGCCAGTTTCATAAAGATTGGGCAAAATAATTGGCCTCTAGAGTGTTCACAAGCTTTTAGCTCACCTGAGCACAACGTACTCATGGTAAGCTTTTGAGATCACCTTTTGTCCGTCGTGCGTCGTGCTTCAACATTTTAATTCAAATAACATCTCCTCCTTAACTGCTGCGCAGTTTTCACCAAACTTCAAAGGAATGTTCCTTGGGTGACCCTCTTAAAAATAATTCATATCATTTAGGTCTGCTGCAGATGTAGGTCACCTGAGCTAAAAATAGATTTTTAAAAATCGTTTTCTCTGAAACTGCATGGCTGAAACCTTTCATATTTGGTACTTGGCATCCTCTAGCGGTCCTCTACAAAGATTGTTCAAATGATGCCCCTGGGGTCAAAATTTGCCACAAAGGGTCACATGGTTTATATAGACTTACATAGCAAAATGACTTTTAAAATCTCCTCCAGGTGAGCTAAAAATGCAATACTGTATAGGTTTAAATGGCTCAGGCATGCAAAATGAAAGTGTTTTCATACAAATATTTATGGAACATTATTTAGGAATGGTTTACCCGTTTGAAAAACAGGTTGAATTACGTGAATGCTTGAGTGGGCGTGCAGGTTGGTGGCGAATGGGAGGGCGGGCGAATGGAATTCCAACTGGTGTTTTGGCGTTGTTTTAGTGGGCAATCTTTGTCCAGAGTATAACTTTGTCCAGCATGAATTAATTTTCAAATAACTTGGCAGAATTAATAAGCATGATGAGACAGAGTGTTGCACGCAAGAATCTAGTCCTGAGGTCCCAGATCAAGGTCACAATTTAAGGCCAAACGTTTAATATAAGTACTCAATCCCAAGCATTTTGTCAGGAACATATCTTTGTCGAGCATGTATGGATTTTCTCTCTTTAGTCTTTGAATCTTTACCCCTAAAAATGAGTCTTTGGTGGGCGTATCGTTGTGACAATGGCACTCTTGTTATTATGATATAATAAAATTACATTCTCTTTCATACATTGATGCATTAAGATATAAATATCAACAAAGAAGAGATACTTTGACTAAAAAAAAACAAACATTTATACATTACCATCTTTGCATTTCATTTGTTTTGATGGTTTTAGCTGGCCTGAAATGGATTGAAGAACAAAATTATACAAACGTAGATGATGTAAAGTCACTTTTTAAGGCCCCCACTTTCTGGGGGGGGGGGCATATAGATTTGGTTTGTCCGTCCGTCCTTCCAATCTGTCTGTCCGTCGGAATTTTGTGCCGTGTGTAACTCAGAAAGTGTAAATGGTAGAGTGTTAACACTTTAGAATCTTATTTATAAGCATGTGAACTTGTGCACCTGGGTATATTGGTGCATTTTTGTTCGACATTTGCATATTCATGGCCCCTTTTTTAAGAACAAACAATAAGTTTTTTGGACTTTTGTTGCATGTAACTCGACAAGTATAACTGCTAGTGATGAAACTTTATAAAAACATATTCATCAGCATTTCAACTTGTGCACCTGGGTATTTCAGTTCAGTTTTTGCCAACATCAGCAGAGTTATGGCCCTTTTTAGCAAAATTGACATTTTTGGACTAGTGTCGAGTGTAACTTAAAAATCATAATTGCTTCTGTGTTGAAACTTTATAAACATACTTATCAGCATGTGAAATTATGCACATGGGTATTTCAGTGGCTTTTAGCTCGACTTTTCGAAGAAAAGGTAGAGTTATTGTCGTTGCTCTGTCGTCCATTTGAAACTTTTAATACTTGTTCACTATCAAAAGGGTAATTCATTACAACAAGGCAGGTAAGCCTTTGATTTGTATTTCCAGTTATCTGCCCTTGTTTGGACATAGGTGTAAAAAATATTGTTTGTTTCAGGTTACCCAGACTACCGTAAAAAAATACCACTATCCTAGAAATGTTGTTTGTTTTTTTCAGATATTTTTTGTTTTATGTACTTTTTATTAGCTCACCTGAGCATAAAGTGCCCGGTGAGCTTTTGGTATAGGGGACCTCTCAGGCGTCGTCCGTAGTCCATCATCCGTATGCCGTCAGCAATTTGGACCGTTATCGCAATAAAGACAAATTTTTTATTCACTTTTGACCTAACTTACACAGTTGGTGTATGACCATAAAATCTTGGATGGGAATGTTATTGGGTCAGATCACACCTGCAACACTAGAGTTTTAGCCCCTGTTTCATGCAAAAAAAGTGCAAAAATGCCCTTTTCCAACATATAGACTTTATTTTCCTTCCAATCTTAACCAAACTTTCACAGTTTGTGTATGATCATCAGATCTCAGCAGAAGCCAGAAATGGGCCAGATCGTGTTTCAAACACCAGAGTTATTGCCCTTTGTTTATTAAAAAAATGGACATTATTCAAGATAGAGACTTCATTTTTTATCCAATCTTCACCAATATTGCACAGTTTGTCTATTATAATGAGATTACAGTTAGAGTTGAATATAAGCAAGATCGGACCAGAAACACCAGATTTATTATTTCTCATTTCAATCATGTTCTATACATTAACTAGGTACAATTATCAGTCATTCGTTTAAAGTGTATTATGTTTTAGGTATCCAGTTAACCACTCAAACAACAAAACCACTTATTTGCTCTTCATTGCCATCCCTAGTAGCTACCAATGCATGTGTATACACAAGTTGGCATACTGGAAACTGTCTAAGCTATCACTTAAACATCAATTTGTCTGACTTTTAAGAAAAACACGTTCGGAGCATCGCAATTGTTTTACCGACATAGAACAGAAGGAAAAATGTTAGAACTTTGCCCTATAAATACATTACATACATGTCTCCTGAAAATCATAATTTACCATCAGTTCACAACCTTGGAATGCATATGCATTGATTATCACCCTTAAATCTATTAATTTTAATAAACCAAAAAGGGGCTATTTAGCCGCATTAAATTAAACAATTAAGATATTAAATATGTAACAGATACAAGATTATAAATACTAATTTCAAAATAACAAACCAAGAAGTTAACGGTACTTGCAGACTGCTAAATTGCAGAATGCAAACAAACATGTAGTAGTGTAATGGTCTTGAAATATACCCAGTAGTGTTTATATTTCCCAACTGTTTTACACATGTTTTTAAATACATGATAATTCATTTACAAATAAGTAAAAGAGTGACTTGTGAATTTGAATCAATAAAATATGCATTGACATTTAGTGTAAGGTATACCTTCATTAATACATGAACACTAATGGTCAAAATTATATTGAACAGTATCGCTAAAATCAAATTAAACTATGCATATATACAACCATCCATCCAGGACATAATAATTTGACATTTTTATTAAAATACTTATTTATGAAGACTTTTACACAATCAGTTATTATTATTAGAGTTGTAAGATATATAGATCAACATAGTACAAGATGATTATTTTAGAATGATTTAGTTTTTGCAATGGAAAGAACTGTTAAAAGAAAACTGACATCTCACCATGTGTGGAGCAGAAATAGTGTTGCCATGGCAACTCCATAGTTAGATCACTTATTATCTCTCTTCACCATGTTGCTTTCATAAACAGTTTATGCACATAAAAGCATGTGCATAATATGCAAAAGAAAAACAATAATTATTTTTTTTGGAATATATATAAAATCTGGCAACACAACTCAAAATCACACATAATTTCTACAGATAAAAGAAATAAGAGTGCCATGGTGGCCCAATGCACTCACGTGAGTTTTGGCAATGACAGAGATTAGCTAAATGTCATCACCTACAAAATGACCCAAATCAGACAACCTGATCTGGCAATTCGACAGATGCAATACAGATGCCTATCCGGCTTTCTTCTGTAGCTAACCTTGCAATCTACAGGCGATATACAGTCTCATGCCTGCCCGGTCTACTTCTGTTATTTGCCTGGCCAGAACTCCAGATAACTTTCTAGGGCAATTCTTATTTTACTCCCTAATTTAAAACTGAATTCTTAAAAAAGATTGATCAAATCATGTTTTACAATTGAATATGACACATCAATACTTAGTTCTAAATCAAACACTTAACCACTATGTTTGTTGCCATGACATGTGAAGATTTCATACTGGTTTTCAGGTAAACGGACGGCATACTTTGACTGACCACAATAGATAATCGTTGAGAACTCTTTGATCAGGTCTTCTAAAATGGTTATAAAAGATTTCTCATCTTCTGCAGTGACACCAAAATTTTATATTTATATGTCCCCCTTTGAAGAAATGGGGGTATATTGCTTAGCACCTGTCCGTCTGTCGGTTGGTCGGTCTGTAGGTCGCTCATTCGGTCGTATGGTGGGACTGTCCGTAGACCATTTCATTTCCGCACGATATCTAGAGAACGCTTTGACCTCAATCATGAAAGTTGGTATGCTGGTTACTTGTGAGGAAAGGAAGACGCCAATACATTTTGAGGTCAACATGTCAATGTCACCATCGCTAAAAAAAGAAATGCGGTTTCCGGTCAATAACTTCATACATAGATGCCTTATATTGAGACCTCGCTTGGGATTGCATATAGGGTGGGTAGGGTCAAGGTCACCATAACTAAAAATAGAAAAACGGTCTCCGCTCAATAACTTGAGAATGCATCCAGATATTTTAATGAAGCTTCATTCATAGATACCTTATATCAAGACCTCGCTTGGGATTTGATATGGGTGGGTGGGGTCAAGGTTAAGGTCACCATTACTAAAAATAGAAAAACGGTCTCCGCTCAATAACTTGAGAACGCATCCAGATATTTTAATGAAATTTCATACATAGTTACCTTATATCAAGACCTCGCTTGGGATTTGATATGGGATGGGTGGGGTTAAGGTCAAGGTTACCATTACTAAAAGTACAAAAACGGTTTCCGATCAATAATTTGAGAACACATCGAGATATTTTAATGAAACTTCATGCATATATACCATATATTGAGACTGCTTGGGATTGCATATTAAAAAAAATTCTTAACAATTGCACATATTCACAACTTGGCTGCAAGTCATGGGGCATACATGTTTTACAAACATCACTTGTTATAATCTGAGACTTCAAAAATTGAAAACTGCTTTTTTGCTGTGTGTCAATGTGTAAAGTGTATCGATGTTTCAAATGTTCTGCTGACAGTACCACAATGCTTTATGGCAGCTTTTGATTCACCATATCTTTTATATTGGGTATAACTCTGTTTTGATTACTTATTTCTTGTGGTTATGATTAAAATAAAAGAAAGCATTAGCATAGTTTTCTGGCCAATAACTGGCTTTTGAAGCCTTTCACGCTTCGATGAACTGGTGTTCTCTACCATTTTGATATTTTTTTTACCAATTACACAAAATGGTCTACTTCATTTTGGCTCAGGACAAGATGGTTACACGGTCGCGGCCAAAGTATAATTTATCAACCTAATAAAACATTTACTTTATTTAACTTTCTATTATTCCGACTGTATGATAAATGTATTAAAAGTATTATACTACTATGATATGTACATGCATAACAGTCAGCAAACATTGAACAAGTGATTAGTCTACACTATCACCCATTTTGAATTTGGGCTTATTTTATTAGTAAAAACTTACTAATAATTCGGAGTCAATGACACCCACAGAGCCAAACTTTCCAAATTTACTCTTAGAAAAAGGCAAATGTCTATGTAATATAGGAATATTAATTGTTAACATTAAGAACCATACACCTATCAACATTGGCAGATTAAATTATAAATAAATATACAACCTTTTAGTAGATTTGTGTAAAATCTTACTAATAATCACACCGATTTTGAGTCAAAACAGTGTAGAAAGTATTTTTCAATTAAGTAGAAATAATAAATCAGCGTCAAAAATCATGTAAGATAATTAATTGAGTTTCCAAAATCCCAATTCAAATGTACAAGTCAGTCCAAAAGTTAAATGATTAAATGATACTGAATAAGTTACTAACTAAACAGTCCCAGAACTAAAGAAAATAATTAACCCTTTAAGGCACTAGATCACATGTTATAAAACCTATAGTCTGATTGCTTGTTTACAACATGAATTTTAGCTATTTATGGCTGTTTACATCTTCTTCCTGACTGGATTCCAAGACAGACGGTGGAAAAATTTTACTGCTGCACACTTAGCCAAAATATATGTCAGAAGCAGGCTATACATGGATTAGTATGTGTAATCAGGCTGATCTAAAATAGAAGTATCATGTTGACTCAGAGTGATGTAATGATTTTACTGTTAAGCAGACTCCACTATCTGGGTTATATCGGTGACTGAGGGAAATAACACATTTATGGCACTTATCACTTAGCTTCCTGATACTGCATTTACCTCCCTTTACCAGGTGAGTTATTCTTGAATAGATGTATTTGGGGCAAAAAAAGGGACAATAACTCTGGTGTTCCTGGTCCGATTGGGCCCATTATAGAACTCGTCCAAGATTCTATGGTCATACACAAAATATGCAAGTTTGGTCAAGATTGAGTAAAAAATGTAGTCTTTATTGCAATAACGGTCCAAATTGTTGACAGCCTATGGACCACGGACCCTGCCGGAGAGGTCCCCTATACCAATATCTCATCTGATGAGCTAAAAATGGACTTTATTCAGGATAAACACTTCATTTTTTATCCAATCTTCACCAATCATGTACAGTTTGTCTATGAACGTTAGACTACAGGTGAAGTTGAATATAAGCATGATCGGGCCAGAAAAACCAGAGTTATTGCCCCTTGGATTTGGAAAAACACATCAAGAAGTTATCAATGATTGGCTTGCACACATGATTTTTGATTCAATGTTGACCAAACTTACACAGTTTGCACATGACCATAAAAATTGATTGATAAAATTTGATTTCCAACAGTTGCAAGACTTGCATGCAGTTATTTGTACATGCGACATTGATGTCTTCAGAGCCTGCATTAACATCATTTGTCATCATTTGACAGAAAATTATCCAGAAAAAAGCAAAACTTTAACTTATAACACAGCCATTGCAATTATCTCATTGCTTGTTCTCCAAAACTGTTTGTAAAAAAAACCATCAAAATCTACTGTTTCTGCATTTTTCACAATTGTCAATGACTAAATGAAAAAAGGTCAGGTAAGAATATCGAGAAAAATGATTTAAGAACCATTAGCAAAACAAAAGGGCCATGATGGCCCTAGGTTTCTCACCTGAGTTTAAGGCATCAAAATGGCTAATAACAAGAGGACAAAATGGCACTAAACACCTTACCTGAGTGTAAAAATCTGGGCCTTGCGGGTTCAGAAGTTTTTTAGTCTATATAAACCATGTGACCCATAGGGCGTGGCCACTTTCAACCTTAGGGGCATAATTTGAAAAATATTTGTAGTGGACCACTATTCAATGTTACATACCAAATATGAAACCGTTGGGCCTTGCGGTTGCAGAGAAGATTTTCAAAGTCATTTTGCTATTTAAATAAATATAAACCATGTGACCTCCAGGGGCATCATTGGAACAATCTTTGTAGAGGACCACTCCACAATGTTTCATGCAAAATATAAAACCTCCGGGCCTTACAGTTTCAAAAACGAAGATTTTTAAGTCCCACTTGCCATATAAGTCTATTTAAACCATGTGACCCCGGGTCATGGCCACTTTATACCCTATGGGCATACTTTGAACAATCTTTATTTAGGACTGCTAAACAATGTAACATATCAAATATGAAACACTCCGGTTTCAGAGGAGATTTTAAAGTCATTTTGCTATTTAAGTCTATATAAACAGTGTGATCCCCAGTGCAGGGCCAGTTTTGACCCCTGAGACATCATTTGAACAATCTTTGTAGAGGACAACTATACAATGTTACATACCAAATACAAAACAAAGCAGTTTCAGAGGAGATTTTTAAAGTCATTTTGCTATTTAACTTTTAAGTCTATATAAACCATGTGACCCCCAGGGTGTGCCCAGTTTTGATCCCAGGAGCATCATTTGAACAATCTTTGTAGAGATTTTCTTCTATGAAACTGCAAGGCCTAGAGGTTTGTTATTTGGTTGTTAACATTGTATAGGGGTCCTCTACAAGATTGTTCAAATATGCCCCTGGGGTCACATCTGGTCGCGCCCCAGGGCTCACATTGTTTGTATAGACTTAAATACCAAAATTCCTTCAAGAATCTTCTCCTCTGAAACCACAAGGCTCAGTGGTTTCATATTTGGTATGTAACATTGCATACCAGTCTTCTTCAAAGATTGTTCAAATGATGCCCTGGGGTCAAAACTGGGAGACCTTAAACTCAGGTGAGCAACCTAGGACCATCATGGCCCTCTTGTTCTTTGATAATGTTCTGTCCAATGATGATACATGATGTTAATGCAGGCTCTAAATCCATCAATGTTGCATGTACAAATAACTGCATGTATATTCATGGAAATAAAATTTTATCAATCAATGTTTATGGCCATACGCAAACTGTGTAAGTTTGGTCAGCATTAAATAAAAGAGCGTCTGTGCAAGCCAGTCATTGATAATTTGTTGAAGTTTTTTTCCACACACAAGGGGAAATAACTCCGGTATTTCTGGCCCGATCTGGCTTATATTCGACTTCACCTTTAATCTTATGGTCATAGACAAACTGTTTAAGATTAGTGAAGATTGGATGAAATATGAAGTCTCTATCCTGAATAATGTCCATTTTTGTATATTTTTATTACAAACAAAGGGCAATAACTCCTGTGTTTTTGGCCCGATATTGCTTATATTCTTCTTGGCCTTTATCTTATGGTTATAGACAAATTGTGCAAGATTGGTGAAGAATGTCCATTTGTATATTTTTTCGTATACAAAGGGCAATAAATCTGGTGTTTGAAACACGATCTGGCCCATTTTTTGGCGTCTGCTGAGATCTGATGGCCATACACAAACTGTGAAAGTTTGGTTAAGATTGGAAGGAAAATAAAGTCAATATGTTGGAACAAGACATTTTTGTACTTTTTTGTATGAAAACGGGGCAATAACTCTAGTGTTACTCGTGTGATCTGACCCAATAATAAATCTTTCCAAGATTTTATGGTCGTACACAAACTATGCAAGTTTGGTTACGATTGGATAAAAAGTGAAGCCTCCAGCGTGAGAACAAAACAAATTATTGACACCACACTGGCAACGGCCGACAGTTGACGCAGGAGAGGTCCCCTATACCAATAGCTCACCAATCACTTTATGCTCTGGTGAGTTTAAAATAATGAGAATGTTGTAGATAAATAGCATTGAATTAAATGCGTGCTATATACGTTTTAATTTGCAAAAGACAGTGGCTTGGTCTCCATCTTCAATTAGGTCAAATACCAGCTTAAACCACTTTATTTCAAGTAGAGTGTATAGTTATGAGTTTCGATATTTGTTTTGTAGAAATGATATAACATTCAAGAGACTTACTTCAATAAATGCTCCTTATGATAAAAATACTCTCATAATTCATTTGCTGTTAGTTTCTTTTCTCGCCAACAGTCTACTTTATACTCGGTCAGCATTTTGATTATTTTCTTCTCATAAGAACACTGAACGAGCTGTTAGCGCTCTATAATATTTTACCAAAAAAACATTTATCAGTATGTAACACTTTATTTATGGTGACGTATAATACGACATACCTCTCTAATTGCCCAGATTGTCCATGATAACGTGTCAGGGTTTTCATTTTAAGTTATTAAGTCATTAATGTGACTTCATATTATCCAATTTTATTACTGAATCTAATATAGTATTTCGTTCTAGAGATTATTGAACATTTTTTAATGTAGATGTAAAATTGATTCAATTATCTACAAGCAATGCTGTGTTTTCTAATTTGTCAGCACATGGAGTCCTATTCTAGATTGTAACACTTCACGCTGTTGGTATTTTTATGCCCCCATAAAGAAGGAGGCATTAAGCAGTGCATTTGTCTCTCCGTTCGTACGTATGTATGTCTCAACTTTTTGGGGGGCTCAACTCCTCCTTAAAGCCTCGGTGGATTTGAGCTCAAATTTTCACAGCTGAACAACCTTAATGTGTAGATGATCTTAATGGAAGGAATTTTGGCTTCAACCCATTTTTGAGAATTATGGCCCTTTGAGATTTGTTCGACTATTCATATTTCATGAAATTTTGTAGACTCAACTCCACTTTAATGGCTAGGTGGATTTGGCTCAAACATGCACAACTGAACAACCTTCATGTGTAGGTGATCGTTCAGGAAGGAATTTTAGCTGCAAGCAGTTTGGGCAGAATTATGGCCATTTGTCTTTTTTTCAACTATAGAATATATATGAAAATAAATTTGTGAAGGCAAAAATTAGTGACTACACACCCTTTGTCTGTGTCCAAACATTCGTCTTCCGGGCATCCGTGTCTGTTACACATCTAGTTATATTTTGTATTTCAGATTGAACTTGATGATATGTGTCTGTATGTGATGAAAAGGTTTAGGCCCACTTGGCTTGCATGTAAAGAAACAATATGGCCTGTTAAACTGCCACAAATTACATTTTATTTTTCGCCTGCAGTACTTATACGACAACATTCAACAGCATTGGTCACCAAGGTTGACATAAATTTAGAAATAAATTTTGAAGAGGAGTACTGTATTTATTCTAATTTTTTCGGACACTATGATTTAAGACACCCTCAAAATCAGCCAATATAATATTTCTTTATGTCTGTATGTTTTTGGACAGTTTCAGAAAAGGAATTAACTTGGGATCTATGTTTTCAGACACATACTTATTGGGAATTAAACCCATTACCATAAATTGTAGCAAGGGTGGTTTTCATAGGCATTATTTATCAATTTAATCTTGCACAGTTTTTGCAGCACCACTTTGCATGCCAATTATCAAGTTGTATACTGGCTTCAATATAGAGAATTGTGTAATGATTTAACATCTCCAGCGGTTAAGCCAATTGAAGTCACCGATGAGAAAAACACCAAGTGTGTGTCTTAATTGCGATCTTTATGCAATATTGCAAATGGTATGTATTGACTTTAATCCATTTTTTTTTTTTGGCTCTAAATATTCGGACACTAAATATGTTTTGACCTGCATCTCGTTGTGTTTCCGCTATTTCATCTGATAAAATGCTTGTTTCATTATAGGCTGGAAGATTTGGACCTATAATAAAGTTTAAACTCAATTTATGTTTACTTAGTATACGCAGATTAGTCAATTCC
Source organism: Congeria kusceri (assembly GCA_027627225.1). Taxonomy (NCBI): domain Eukaryota; kingdom Metazoa; phylum Mollusca; class Bivalvia; order Myida; family Dreissenidae; genus Congeria; species Congeria kusceri. Next base: position 15,068,507 of record CM051035.1, read on the forward strand.
AACAAGTTTTTTTATGTGATAATTTTTAAGTGGCATTGTTGATGGTCCATTTAATTTACTGTATTAAATTGGGAACCAATGTGAAACAGTGAAAATTATTGAAGTGGTAAATGTCACTGTTTAAAACGGTTAATTACCAATTTTATATCACTGATATTTCCCTATAAACTACAGAAAAGCATAAAATAAATAGAGGATATTTGTTTGTTTCCGGTGTGATAACGCTTGATACCATCACCGGAAAGGGAGACAATTAATATTTGCACGAGCGCTTGCATGAGTGAAAATATGCAAATTGTCACCCATTCCAGGATGATATCACGCGTTATCACAATGAAAACAAACACATTTTCTTTTTATTATAATGCTATTGAGTATTCTTTACATTGGAATTATTTTGAAAGGCTTTTTAACATGATGTTTTCAGTTTTATGTTAGTACTATTTTCTCTAGGCCTAAGATAAAATATTGTTTGTTTCCCCTCCCACGCCCGACCCAGCAAAATTTCCGCAACCCCAAACAAATTATAGACCAAAGAAAGAAATATTTTATTTTATTTGTGTGTGAAAATGCAGGAGCGAATCCTTGAAAAGAATCCAATAGAATCAAAAGACTCTTATACAATGACTTTAAACGGACAGTTCTCGATAACGCTTAATTCTGTGTATTTTGGCGCATGCTTTTACAAAAAGGACGCATAACATTCAGTATCAAATTCTATGGTGCAACCATTTCGCTCGCATATGCATTTTTTTTTTAAAGACAAAGAACGCCCAACGGCAATTAACAAACTCGCCTTTATGCACCAAGTGTCCATTAGTGATACAATCTTGATGCAGGAGGATTCTGCTTAACAAGAGCCAAACAGTCAGCCAATGAGAACGCAACGTGGAAATGAGCCTTGTCGTTAAAAAGTTTATCACGCCTTCATTCTAATTTGAATTGGTAAAGGTGCAATTTATTTGTAAAGCATTCGTGTTAGGTAAGTGTTTTGTTTAATATATGGGTGTTTTTAACAGCCCTGTTTGTAATAAATTACTAAAAAATTAAGATAGTAAATAAATAAATAATTATAAATAAATATAATAATTTTGGTGAATTTTGGTGAGAGGAACCGTTTGCTAAGAATATGAATGATGAAGTCACGTAACTCGACAAACTAATCGCGTCAAATGTCTTATTTAGAAAAATAATACGATTACTAGATCTAGTAATAATTAACGAAAGTGTTATTCAAACTCATCACTGCTCACAGATTAGAATTATGCAACATTTGAATGGAAGTTAGCGGAACTAAAGTTCTTATAAAAAATGAAAGTGAATAAATTTCAGTGCCTTTTCTTTTTATTTTATCAAATATATTCTGTTGCTTTCTTTTTATTAATAAACAAAGTCCCAGTTGTTTTATTTCCATAGAATACTAATTCATTTATGATATAGCATTTGCGTTGTTCAGATACAGTATTACAGATTTGATGCTTTTTAACACTTTCCACGTGCTAAGCGTGTAACACGCTTTTCAGCTACAAACTGCTAGTCACAGTTTGACAGTTACCGTTGCTATGGCTGTTGCTAACAACGTTCTATTTTGAATGCCCGACAACGTCACACTATTACTCCTTAGTTTTAACAGGTTTTTCTTATTAACGCTCTTGTATTTAACGTATGTTATTGTTTGTGCAATTTTGATAAATTATTGTAAGGTAAGTACAACATATTATTACTTATATAAGCGGAACGTTATTAATCTACTACAACAAAAATATTAAGAATTTAAACTATAACGCAACATTTCGAACATAAGGAAAACATGACTGAAAATGACTTATTGTGTATACAAATACATTATTTTTCTGACCTACCGACCCATCCTTTATTAGCATGGATAACGGGAGGGGAAACAAACAATATTTTATTTTCGGCCCTAAAATGCGTAGTAATTGTGTGACATGTAGGATAACAATAAAATATGCCCTGGGTTAGTTAAGCAATTTAAACCGCACACTTGTTGACTGCTTGCATTATCATGGCAGCGTGTTTACAGTAAAACAGTCTACTATGCTGTACATTATATTCATAGGCAACACAGAATCCGGTTTCTAAATTTATTCAAGTTTACATACATGCAATTGGATACACATAGTCGTTGATTAATGCCCAGCTTTTAAATCAAACAGTTAACAATCAATGCCAAGTTTAAACATATTTATAATAAATATACATATTGAAAGTGAAAGTGTGGTCAGTTCACCGAAATTCCCATTTTCTAAAAATTGCATGAACATACGTGTTATGATGTAAACACGGTCACGAAATTTCAAACGCATTATGTGTTTTCAAAAGCAATTCAAGATGATGAAACTCGTAGATGCACGTTAAAATGTGAAAGAGTGTTCTGAAATGGATGACTAATAATATACGTATAAAGTGTTTTCTATATTAGAGAATCACAAATAATAACATAATTGGGTTAAAAGTCGGTCGAGAATTTGAAGAAAACTTGCGGATAATAGAACCCTGACCACTTTTTACACCAGCACATTTAATACTAAATTCTTAAGTGTGATTACTGGATATACAGACTTAATACACAGAAACTAATATATAAATATGTGCTTTTTTTATGAACACAAGTTATTACTTAAGGCAACGTTGGATTCTTGTTGGATTTTGGAGAACCGGCAATACAGCAATTATGTAAATAAAGGGAGACTACTGTCCACAGCAACAGTAAACAACAAGTGCAACTGCAAGTGTAGTATGCGAGAATTAATAATGTGCAAAGGATGAAATAAATACTTTAAATTCTAAAATTAAGTTTGGACCAAGGTGACCAGCTCCAATGCCTTGTGGGAAAAAACGTGTGACCGCAACACATTGTCTGTACTAGTCTCCTTCGCTCCCTGACTGTGAGTGATATAGGGATATATCTAACTGAAATTTTTCTATATATTAGTGAAATGTTGTATTTGAATAAATGTAAGCTAGTCATACAATTATTTAAATGGGTGTATCTACAGTGTTTTGCAAAAATACATACAACTGTTAAAAACAATGTACTTTACTTTTTATGTCAAATATACTTTACGAATAGAAACAATATATTGATGAACCATTCTTATACGCCGGTTTGAAAAACGGCCGTTTAAAAAACGACCATATCATGAGAACGCCAGAGCATATAGGGGGGTGGGCTGGCGGGCGGGCTGTAGATCTTTGTCCAGAGCATAACGTTGTCCAGCCTGGATGGATTTTCAAATAACTTGGCAGAAGTGACAGCATGATAAGTCGGAGTGTCGCGCCCAACAACAAGGTCTCAGGTCCAAGTCATTTTGGCTCAGGACAAGATGTCTCACAGTCGTGGCCAAAGTATAATTTATCAATCTAATAAAACGTTCACTTTATTTAACTTTCTATCATTCTGATTGTATGATAAATGTATTAAAAGTATTATACTACCATGGTATTTACATGCATAACAGTCAGCGAAAATTGAACAAGTGATTAGTCTACACTCTCACCCGTTTTGAATTTGGGCTCTTCTTTTTCACAAACAAATGGGCAACTCACTTTGTTCTGTATACCCTAATCAGCGCAAAACCTTGGTTTATTATGAGATTTTATGGTCATACACAAGCTACCTAATCAGCGCAAAACCTTGGTTTATTATGGGATCGTATGGTCACACACCAGCTGTGCACGTATGATCAAGACTAGATGAAAAATGAAGTTTCTATGTCACACAAAGTCATGTTTCTCACAAAGAAGGGGAAAAAACTCCAGTGTTCCTGGTTCTATCTGGCACATCATTGCACCTTGATGAAATCTTATGGTTATACACAAACTGTGCAAGTTTCGTCAAGAAGGAATGACAATTTAATTCACTATGGATAATGAAAGCCAATTTTTGACAAATTATGCATTTTTTTCACAAACAAGGGGTAATAACTCTGGTCTTTCTTGTCTGATCTGTTCCATTTTGACTTAGACCCAGGCCTTTCCCCAGATGCTTTAAGCACAGCGGTACCGCTGTGCCTTAATTTCCAAATCCTTGTCACCGAAACGCTTAAAATCCCAAAATCAGTCTACTGCAGCACTACAATTTCAATAAACGTGTAACAGCAGCTCACTCAAAAATCTCACGACCCATGGGTCGCAGGTTCAAGTCCCTGCTACACCCTAACCTTCTAACTTGTCCCCCTGGCAACCTTGTTTTGAAACAGGTCACAATTATTTTCATCCCATCATTATGCCTGCGTTGACAGAATAAAATCCAGTGGGATAAACATAGCTGTATTTCCACCTTGTTGAATACAGCAAACACAAGCATTATATTGACATTATTTTGTTTATTATTGTGACGTCATTTGATGTTTATCGTGTTATTCAGTGATTTTTTATTTTATTTTTTACATAAAGACAGAAAATTATGAGATAAATTGAATACAAGAGAAATATTCAATACACACAACTTTATGTGCACAGCACAAAAACTATGTGCGCAGCACAAAAACCTAAACCACTCGCAAAGGCTTGTGATTTTGGTTTTCTAAGCCTTGCTAAATAAACTTATCTTAGTGTCATTGAAGGAATATTACTTTGAAAATATTTCAAAATCCAGCAAGTGCTTTCTGATAAGAATATTGTCTAAGTTGCCTATATGGCCATATATACGGTCAAACATCCCCAACCGCTGGGAGCCATGTTTTTTAACAAATCAAACTTATTAGAAGGAATTTGGTAAAGGGTCACACAAGGAACCTTGCCTGGTTAATTATTTTGAAATTCGGTTAATGGTTTCTGACAAGATTGTCAAAATTGTCCAGATAGTCATAACGCTCAAACTTCCACACCTACTAGTGGCCATATTCTTTAGTGGTTTCAGACAAGAAGTTTCTGAAAAGTTTCAATCTAGCCATAGAAGGAATTTCACTGTTAATGTCAGTGACATATAAAATGTTTAATATTCAATTTTTAGGCACATTACTAACTTGTGAAAAATTGGAAACATTTCTCTGCAGCAGAACCTTTCCAACACAGAACCCAGTCTGTATGAGTCATGTGCATGCAGTTAGGAAGAATGGTGCAGCTACTATTGTTATTTTCAATCCAGTTTACTGAATTGTTTAGGAATCTGATAAACAATCAGTCTTATTTCATTGGGTGTGTGTGTAGTACATTGTATCTGGTTGCTCTTGGGTTCTGTCCCATAATGCCATCACCCCCAGAAGAAGTGCTATTGGGTAAAAATGGGGTCAGTTGGAGAAGGTTATGCAATACATGAAATATGATATGAGGTCAAATAAGATTCAAGTAAACAGATGCTGTGGTTTGTGGGTTTCTCTCTGATGAGATTTGTTTGTAGAAGAATATCATAATTACCTTAAGAATTGGGAATATTCAATTTGAGTAATGAAATATTATTTGAATATGGATTGTTGTTTACGTTCACGCCTTCATTATCATCATCATCACCATCATCATCAACAACACCACAATCACAATATCATAAGCAACATTAACAACAGCTTTTGCAATGTTTAACACAGGTCTTATAGGCATTATTTATAAACAGTTGACTTTATTCAGGTTGATGTCAAATAAGATTTAAATGATGTCAGATTTATACATTGGCAATGTGTTAAAAGTAACAGTTCATACTACTTTACAGCTACGACCTGAATTAAAAATGTAGTTTTAATGCATTTATTATTAATTCATGTATACAAAGAATTTATATTGGTTTAATGAAATTTCATTGAATAATCCTCACCAAATTTACCCATCTATACAGCTTCATTTTCAGTAACTATCGAACGATACCAATATTATGCAATGCAATACAAGAATATAAGTCATATAAAGAAAACTGTCTGACCCATGGCGGCCATGATTTTTTAACAAAACAAAGTGATTTGAAGGAATTTGGTAGAGGATCACCCAAAGAGCATTTGTGTGAAATTGTTTAAAAATCCAACCAGTGGTTTTTGACGAGAAGACTTTGAAAATTTTCATATAGCCATTTAAGGAAAACTGCCCACCCCCTGGTGGCCATGTTTGTTCACAAATCAAAACGATTTCAAGGACTTTGGCAGAGGGTCATGCAAGGAACAAATCTGTGAAATTATTCTGAAATCCAGCCAGTGGTTTCAGACCAGAAGATTTTCGAAGTTGACAATATAGATATATAAGGAAAACTGCCCTGCCCCCCTAAGGGTCATGTTTTTTTAACAAATTAAAATGATTTCAAGGAATTTGGTTGAGGGTCGCCCAAGGAACATTTCTGTGAACATTACTGTGCAATTATTTTGAAATCCAGCCAGTGGTTTCAAACCAGGAGATTTTTTAAGTTTTCAATATAGCAGTATAAGGAAACTGCCCATACACCCCGGTGGCCATATGTTTTAATGAACCTACATAATTTTAAGGAATTTGGTAGCGTGTCACCCTAGGAGCATTTCTAAGAAAACCATTTTCAAATCCAGCCAATGGTTTCTGACAAGAAGATTTTTTAAGTTGTCCTCAGAGTTTTCAATATAATCTAATAAATTGAAGGAATTTGGTAAAGGACCATCCCAGGAACAGTCCTGCCAAGTAAATCCGCAAAGTGGTTTTGGAAAAGAAGTTGTTTGAAGTAAAATGTTGAGGACGGATGCCGGACACAGACTGACCACAATAGCTCACCCTTGAGCACTTTGTGCTCAGATGAGCTAAAAATACATAAAGAGCTTATGATTGCATACTACTATCTTTTTTCACATACCTGTATATGTTTGAATTAAAATAATACATTATTATTAACACCAGTACTCATACCAATTTGATGTCAGTTCATCTTTGAGTATCAGTGATTGACATATTGTTCTGTATTGTTGTTTTCAAGAATGTTTTAATGTTGTTCCAATGAAGTCCATAAGCAATGATAAACCCTTACGGGTTCAAAACTGGTACATACAGTGACACTCGATAGTTACTACACTCTACGAAAACTTCTTAAATGTTATCATAATAGCACCATATAAATGTATTAAACCAAGTAGATTATTCTGGCTTTGCGGGCCCATCTACCCTAGTTGGTAGAAAGCTATACTTTGAATCAAGGGTTTATGAGTTTGAGCCCCAGCCCGGCCACATAACTTGTGTGGGGATTGGTCATGAAATAATTTATATGGACATTCTCACCCTACCTCTGATTCAAGTAGGGCAGTTGTCATTTACTGGTATAAGTATGTGTACTTGGTAATGGTAAACCACTTACATCGGCTTAGTTTGCCCAGAAAGAGTGAATCACTGAATTACTGGTAAAAAACATCAAAACAAACTAACTTTCCAAATGTACTCTTAGGAGAAGGAAATTTCAATGTTACATAAGAATACTTATTGTGAACATTAACAACCATACAATTATCAGCATTGTCAGATTAAATTATAAACAACTATAAAACCTTTTAGTTTTTTTACGTAAAAACTTACTAATAAGTTGGAGTCAATGACACCCACAGAGCCAAACTTTCCAAATTTACTCTTAGGAAAAGGCAAATGTCTATGTTATATAGGAATATTCATTGTTAACATTAAGAACCATACACCTATCAACATTGGCAGATTAAATTATAAATAAATATACAACCTTTTAGTAGATTTGTGTTAAAACTTACTAATAATCACACCACTTTTGAATCAAAATGGTGTAGAAGTATTTTTCAATTAAGTAGAAATAATGAATCAGCTTCAAAAATCATGTAAGACAATTAATTGAGTTTCCAAAATCCCAATTCAAATGTATGAGTCAGTCCAAAAGTTACATGATTAAATGATACGGAATAAGTTACTAACTAAACAGTCCCAGAACTACAGAAAATAATTAACCCTTTCAGGCACTAGATCACATGATATAAATCCTATAGTCTGATTGCTTGTTTACAACATGAATTTTAGCTATTTATGGCTGTTTACATCTTTTTCCTGACTGGATGCCAAGACAGACGATAGACAATTTTACTGCTGCACACTTAGCCAAACTATATGTCATAAGCAGGCTATGCATGAATTACTATGTGTAATCAGGCTGATCTAAAATGGAAGTATCATGTTGACTCAGAGTGATGTATTGATTTTACTGTTAAGCAGACTCCACTATATAGGTTATATCTGTGACTAAAGGGAAATAACACATTTATGGCACTTATCTTCCTGATACTGCATTTACCTCCATTTACCAGGTGAGTTATTCTTGAATAGATGTATTTGGAGCAAAAAAAAAGGACAATAACTCTGGTGTTCCTGGTCCGATTGGGCCCATTATCGAACTCGTCTAAGATTCTATGGTCATACACAAAATGTGCAAGTTTGGTCAAGATTGAGTAAAAAAAATGTAGTCTTTATTGCAATAATGGTCCAAATTGTTGACAGCATATGGACCACGGACCCTAATGAGCTAAAAATGGACTTTATTAAGAATAAACCCTTCATTTTTTATCCAATCTTTACCAATCATGTACAGTTTGTCTATGAACGTTAGACTACAGGTGAAGTTGAATATAGGCATGATTGGGCCAGAAAAACCAGAGTTATTGCCCCTTGGATTTGGAAAAACACATCAACAAGTTGTCAATGATTGGCTTGCACACATGATTTTTGATTCAGTGTTGACCAAACTTACACAGTTTGCACATGACCATAAAAATTGATTGATAAAATTTGATTTCCAACAGTTGCAAGACTTGCATGCTGTTATTTGTACATGCAACTTTCATGTCTTCAGAGCCTGCATTAACATCATTTATCATCATTTGACATCAAAATCTACTGATTCTGCATTTTTCACAATTGTCAATACCTAAATGAAAAAAGGTCAGATAAGAATATTGAGAAAAATGATTTAAGAACCATTAGTAAAACAAAAGGGCCATGATGGCCCTAAGTTGCTCACCTGAGTTTAAGGCATCAAAATCGCTAATAACAAGAGGACAAAATGGCACTAAATGCCTTACCTGAGTGTAAAAATCTCGGCCTTGCAGGTTCAGAAGTTTTTTAGTCTATATAAACCATGTGACCCACAGGGCGTGGCCACTTTCTACCTTAGGGGCATAATTTGAAAAATATTTGTAGTGGACCACTATTCAATGTTACATACCAAATATGAACCATTGGGCCTTGCAGTTGCAGAGAGGATTTTCAAAGTCATTTTGCTATTTAAATGTATATAAACCATGTGACCTCCAGGGGCATCATTGGAACAATCTTTGTAGAGGACCACTCCACAATGTTTCACGCAAAATATAAAACCTCTGGGCCTTACAGGTTCAAAAAAGAAGATTTTTAAGGCCCACTTACCATATAAGTCTATATAAACCATGTGAGCCCGGGTCATGGCCACTTTTTACCCCAGGGGCATACTTTGAACAATCTTTGTTTAGGACTACTAAACAATGTTACATATCAAATACGAAACACTCCGGTTTCAGAGGAGATTTTGCTATTTAAGTCTAAATAAACAGTGTAACCCCCAGGGCAGGGCCAGTTTTGACCCGTGAGACATCATTTGAACAATCTTTGTAGAAGACAACTATACAATGTTACATACCAAATACAAAACCTCTGGGCCTAGCACTTTCAGAGGAGAAGATTTTTAAAGTCATTTTGCAATTTAACTTTTAAGTCTATATAAACCATGTGACCGCCGCGGTGTGCCTAGTTTTGATTAGGGGCATCATTTGAACAATCTTTGTAGAGAATTTTCTTCTATGAAACTGCAAGGCCCAGAGGTTTGTTATTTGGTTGGTAACATTGTATAGGGGTCCTCTACCAGATTGTTCAAATTATGGCCTAGGGTCAAAACTGGCCACGCCCCGGGAGTCACATTGTTTGTATAGACTTAAATACCAATATTCCTTCAAGAATCTTCTCCTCTGAAACCACAAGGCCCAGTGGTTTCATATTTGGTATGTAACATTGCATACCAGTGTTCTTCAAAGATTGTTCAAATGATACCCCTGGGATCAAAACTGGGATGCCTTAAACTCAGGTGAGCAACCTAGGACCATCATGACCCTCTTGTTCTTTGATAATTTTCTGTCCAATGATGATACATGATGTTAATGCAGGCTCTAAATCCATCAATGTTGCATGTACAAATATCTGCATGTATATTCATGGAAATAAAATTTTATCAATCAATGTTTATGGCCATACGCAAACTATGTAAGTTTGGTCAACATTAAATAAAAAAGCGTGTGTGCAAGCCAATCATTGATAATTTGTTGAAGTCTTTTTCCCACACACAAGGGGAAATAACTCCGGTATTTTCGGCCCAATCCGGCTTATATTCAACTTCACCTTTAATGTTATGGTCATAGACAAACTGTTTAAGATTGGTGAAGATTGGATGAAATATGAAGTCTATCCTGAATAATGTCCATTTTTGTATATTTTTATTACAAACAAAGGGCAATAACTCCTGTGTTTTGGGCCTGATATTGCTTATATTCTACTTGGCCTTTATCTTATGGTTATAGACAAACTGTGCAAGATTGGTGAAGATTGGATGAAAAATGAAGTCTCTATCGTGAATAATGTCCATTTGTATATTTTTTTGTATACAAAGGGCAATAAATCTGGTGTTTGAAACACGTTCTGGCCCATTTTTGGCGTCTGCTGAGATCTGATGGTCATACAGAAACTGTGAAAGTTTGGTTAAGATTGGATGGAAAATAAAGTCAATATGTTGGAACAAGGCATTTTTGTACGTTTTTGTATGAAAACGGGGCAATAACTCTAGTGTTACTCGTGTGATCTGATCCAATAAAAGTCCGTCCAAGATTTTATGATTGTACACAAACTATGCAAGTTTGGTTAAGATTGGATAAAAAGTGAAGCCTCCAGCGTGAGAACGAAACAAATTATTGACGCCACACGGGCAACGGCTGACAGATGACGCAGGAGAGGTCCCCTATACCAATAGCTCACCAATCACTTTATGCTCTGGTGAGTTTAAAATAATGAGAATGTTGTAGATAAATAGCATTGAATTTGATGCGTGCTATATACGTTTTAATTTGCAAAAGACTGTGGCTTGGTCTCCATCTTCCATTAGGTCAAATCCTGCTTATACCAATTTATTTCAAGTAGAGTGTATAGTTATGAGTTTCGAGAATTGTTGTGTAGAAATGATATACTATTCAAGTGACTTACGTCAATAAATGCTCCTTATGATAAAAATACTCTCATAATTAAATTTGCTGTTAGTTTCTTTTCTCGCCAACAGTCTTTCTACGCTGTCAGCGTTTTGATTATTTTCACATAAGAACACTGAACGAGCTGTTAGCGCTCTATAATATTTTACCAATAAAACATTTATCAGTATGTAAACACTTTATTTATGGTGACGTATGATATGACATACCTCTCTAATTGCCAAGATTGTCCATGATAACGCGTCTTGCCCAGATTGTCCATGATAAAGGTGAAGATTACTATTACTTAAAATATAATAACTGTTTTCGCTAAATAACTTGACAATGCATCGAGATATTTTAATGAAACTTGATACATAGATACTTTGTATTCAGACCTCACTTGGGTTTGCATAAGGGGTGTAGGGGTCAAGGCCAAGGTCGCCGTTACTTAAAATAGAAAAAGGGTTTCAAAGGTGAAGGTTACTATTACTAAAAATATATAAACTGTTTTCGCTAAATAACTTAAGAACGCATCGAGATATTTTAAAGAAATTTCATACATGCATACCTTATATTGGGACCTTGCTTAGGATTGCATATGGGGTGGGTGGGGTCAAGGTCAATGTTAGTAAAAATATAAAAACGGTCTCTGCTCAATAACTTGAGAACGCATCGAGATATTTTAATGAAATTTCAGACATTGATACCTTATATTGAGACCTCGCTTGGGATTGCATATGGGATGGGTGGGGTCAAGGTCAAGGTCACCGTTACTAAAAATAGAAAAAATGGTTTCAGCACAATAACTTGAGAATGCATCAAGATGTTTTAATGAAACTGCATACATATATACCTTATAATGAGACCTCGCTTTGGATTGAATATGAGGTGGGTGGGGTCAAGTTCACCGTTACTAAAACTGGAAAAACAGTTTCGGCTCAATAACTTGAGAACGCATCGAGATATTTTAATGAAACTTTATACTTAGGTACCTTATATTGAGACCTCTCTTGGGATTGCATATAGGGTGGGTGGGTTCAAGGTCACTGCCCTTAGCTCAGATTACTGCATTGCATTTCAAGAAGCGGAGAAAATGCGGAAAAGATGCCGAAATGTTGCGGAAATCTTCAGTTTCCGCAGATTCTCCACATATTTTCCACAAACATGATTTTGGCTTTGCAGAGAAAATTTCTTATATGTGGAGAACATGTGGAGAGTATGCGGAATATTGACACTTAGAAATTTTACAGTTGCGGAAATTCTGACTTGGACATTTTCATGGTGCGGAAAAGTTATTCTTTGAAAAGATCACAAGCTTGTTAATCTATTTATTAAAACAAGAGCTGTTTGTAAAACATACATGTCCCCTCTAGGTCAAAAACAATCTTTAATATCAATTTGGTGAGATTGTTGAACATACACCAATGAAACCACAAGTCTGAATTCTGTCTGATATCTTTCTGAATAAATACTGAATACAGTCTGAGGACATAACCTGGGACATAACCTGAACATCTATGTGAAAAATGGACATAACTGTGTCAAAATATAAAACTGTAAAACCGAGTTATTGGGAATGTGGCACTTGATGGAGTTGATGACATGAAAGGTATATTCTAAAATTCAAATGAATAACTTTTGTAGTTACATCCCTAATGGATACGAAACTGTGTATTTGTTATTTATAATTTAATCTGACAATGTTGATAGGTGTATGGTCCTTAATGTTAACAATGAGTATTCCTATATAACATAGAAATTTCCCTTTTCGTAAGAGTACATTTGGAAAGTATGACTCAAAATTATTAGTAAGTTTTTACGCAAAACAACTTTAAGGTTTTATAGTTATTTGTAATTTAATCTGACAGTTGGAAAGTTAGTTTGTTTTTATGTTTTTTACCAGTAATTCAGTGATTCACTTTGTTTGGGCAAACTAAGCCGATGTAAGTGGTTTACCAGTACCAAGTGCACATACTTATGCCAGTAAATGATAACTGCCTTACAGGAATCAGAGGTAGACGGAAAATGGCCGTAGAAATTATTTCACGACCAATCCCCATACAAGTTGCAACTGTGTGGTCTTCATCTGTACCAGTTCTCAGGTGAGCGCTTTGGGCCATCATGGCCCTCTTGTTCTTGATTTTAGATTTATGAATATCTAATAATTTGTTTGGATAGTTCAATTCACCTCACAGAGAGAGACTATGGAAATGAATTCGATCCACAATGTTCGTTTTTTAGTTTTTGAATTGTTTCTCTTTAGTCATTGAACCTTTACCTCCAAATTGCTTCTCTGGCAGATATGGGGCACTCTTTTTTTTCTCCTTTTTTTCCTTCTTTTTTTCCTCCTTTTTTGTCTTTTTTGGACTGTCAGAACTTTCCAACTCTGTTTGGATGCTGTTCCCTGTTTCCTTAGTTGTTACTCCTAAAATTACATGGACATAATATTAATTTTACATTGTACAATGCTTTATTGATGTTAATGCCTTAATATGTAATAACATATTGTTATTTAATCATATAACAATTATTTTTATGCCTCCGCAGAGTGGGAGGAGTTTAGCATGGCACTAATACGTCAATACTTATGTAAGGAAGGTACATCTCTAAATTTTGTGGACTCAATTTTGCTTTAACTGCTGGGCAGATTTCACTAAACTGTCACAGTAAATTTTCCTCTATAGAATATACAATTTACTAACTTTTGGAAACTCAACTCCTCTTTAACTGGTGGGCGGATTGCTCTGAAACATTTACACGTGAAGGACCTAATGTGTAGATGATCATAAAGGAAGGAATTTTGGCTGCAATCAATTTTGGCACGATTATGGTTCTTTGTCAATTTTTCCACTATAGCATATATAGTTTCTGAAATTTTGTGGACTCAATTCCTATTTAACTGCTTGGTGGATTTCAAACTTTCACATCTGAAGAACCCTAAAGGGGTTAATTAATAAAATATTGGTTTCCTATTGCACTTTACAAAAAATGTCATGATATCAGAGGATAGAAATACACTTTACTAAGATATGTATATTCCATTAAGAATAAATAATATAATACTTAATGATATATATGATAGAAACAAATCAGCAAAAATGTATGAAAACATTCAAACCCCAAGCGGGTATTAAACTCATGACGTTGGAGCCGTACGATGAAATAACAGTAGACAGCGCTTTTACCAACTGCACTTTTCTGCTTTGTAAGGAAACATGTGTAAACTTTAGTTTTACAAAATACTCACAATTCTAACATCGAAATGTAAACATGAAAAGGGCCAAACAAACACGACATATATTATAAATTGATTTTATCTCAGAATCTGGAAACTCTTCCCATCATATATACCTTATTCAAACCGTTATTATATGGCGTAATTAATATATTGATATCAAATTTTTTAAAGAAATAACCCCCTTGAGGACCTTTTTGTTGACATTTAATGTGTAAGTGATCGTAAAGGAAGGAATTTTCATTGAAATTAATTTTGGAAGAATCATGGTACTTTGACCTTGTTTCCACTATCCAATATATATGAAAATAAATATGTTGAGGAAATATTAGTGTTGGCGACATGGCCTTTGTTTGTGTCCAAGGACGATTTTTGAGGGCATCAGTGTCTGTGACACATCTAGCTTTTCTTTATTTTAGATTTAAGAAATATTCAGTATCTAACAATTAGTTTGGATAGTTCAAGTCACCTCACAGAGAGAGGCTATGGAAATGAATTTGATGCACAAAGACCTCTTTAGTTTTTCATTCTTTGGAAATGTACTTATTAATAAGCACTTAAGGTATAAAACTTATTTTTTAAATAAAAGTTTTGATAATGTAATGCCATTTTGTACATTTTGGAAATAAATGTATTTTATTGTATTAGCCATGGTCTTCAAACAATATATACTTACAGGAAACCACTTTCCCTGATTACTGTATTCACAGTAAATTGGTTAATTAGGGCCCCGCACATTTTTTGCTGGTGCCCTATAGTAATCACCCTGTCTGTCCGTTTGTCTGTCCGTCCGTCCATGTGGCTTATCTGGATTAAAGGGCCATTTTAGTAGCACACAGACGACAAAGGGGCCGTTTATGATCAAGGGGCCATGGCCCTTTGTTAAGTTGCTTAAATGAGGTCTAAGGGCCATATGATTGTGTCCATCATAAAATAAAAAAATGCCCCTTTGTTCACTTGTCCATTCTTGGACTGTTACATCTTCTGGACAGGATCTTGTTTTTTCACTATTATCACTTGCATTCATGTGAATAAACATTCAAGAGTTGTCTTTTCATATAAGCCGCTTATGTGTTATTATAAATGAAAACAAGAGTTCCAGTTCTTTGCTTAAGTGACGTTTTCGCGCCTAAAAGTGGCCCTTTGCGTATCACTCCATTGTCATGGGATGGAAAAGAAAGGCTAAAACGTAAGTTTTTTACTTTATTTTACAATAATTGTTTTTTTTTTCTTACTATAAATGTATACATGTTATTATATATTGTCATGTTATGTTAAATGTTATTTAAAACAGTGTGTTCCCCATGGGTTTGGATGGAAGGGTAGTGAAACGTGCGATTACTTTAAGACAGGATTCAGTAATGCCGTCACTTTTTATTCTCCGTGGCGTATTTAAAGATACAATTTATCATTATCACCATTTTCATAAGTATGATAATGGATGGCTGAATTGCTTCAACAACTGGGGGTCCTATATTGTTGCAAAGCTGATTTTAGAAGAAGAAAAGATATTTGTTAAGCAATTTTAGAATCGATGGTAACCAGCTTAACTGCTTTAATTTCTAATTACGTTTGCTACTTGAACTCCATATTCTTTTCAACATGCATGGACTTTGGAACTCATTTTGTTTTTATAAAAAAAAATCATGACCATATAGAAGCATTACTGTTATATTTTTTTAAAGTTATGTGTATGAAAACTGTTCCTAACGTTAGTTCTCGATTTTACAACGGCATGCCAACATTGCAATAAAGTTTTGATAATGCTTTTTAAATGTTTAATAGAGAAAAATGTGGACAAATGGAGGTTCGGGGCGGTTTTAGTTGCCAACATGTCATCAAATGGCCTTTTTGTAACGAAGGGGCCATTCAGCTATAGTTACATGTAGATACTGGGCAGAAACACATAACATTATTCATCTTGTAGACTATTTACAAGTGCATAACAACAATAAATGCATTATTACAGTCGTACAGATAAAATAAGTAAGTACAGAAATACTGATAAGAAGACAGCTTTGTCCTACCAAATTGAGGTAAGGGGCCGTTTAAGTTGCCAAGATTCCATCAAAGGGCCTTTTTGAACCAAGGGGCAATGGTCCCTTACAATGTTGCTGAAATAGCATCAGAGGGCTTTAGGGGAGGTACATACATAATTTTAAGAAAATGGCCCTTTAGCCTATGTGTCCGTATCTTGGTGTATGAATCCACAAGGGGCCACCCTGGTTGCCTAAAACGGTTCTTAACTTGGACGAAAGGCCCTCCAGTTATTGGCCCCTAATGGGCTCTATGCCCTTAACGTCCGTATTACACTCCTGTTTGCAGATGAATTATGTTCGTCATTGATGCAATTAAAAATGCGATTGAATTACATATACAAGTTGAATAATTAGACATCATCACTGAAATAGTGAGATAAAATAATAAATTTTAACCTATAAAGCACCATTTTATCAAATAAACATTCATAAACATATCCACTGTTGTCAACATCCATTATGTGTTAAATGCACGCATATATCATTTTAAACTATTTATAAAATGTATATAATTATAGTTGCTTATAAATAAAAAGACAATGGTAACGCAACGCGCAAAATATAATTTAAATCCGAAATGCCTACCGGACTTTTACTGTTCACAAGACATGAACACATTTTTTTTACAGTGTGAACATCTGAAATTTCACATAAAATCTGTGCTTTGCTGCAAAAGCGCAAAAATCGTGCTGATCTTAGCAACGTCACGTCATCCACATGCGTGAGTATACATATAAACAGCAATTATACTAAAATGTCATAGCCCACAGAACTATGAAATCTTTACTTTCAAATAAATGTTTGTAGTCCAAAACTATACAGACTGGTGAGATGTATTATGATTTCTCTATAGACATAGAACAAAATTATCATTGTTAAACTACCCAGTCATGAATAAACATTGCAAACATTGATGTGAAGTTATGCATTTGAACTGTAAATGGTTGTTTATTGGTCAATAAATAACAATAAAATGAACATTATTTCCTAAGTATTGACTGTAAAGCTACTGATTGCTTCACGCAGGAGAGGTCCCCTATACCAATAGCTCACCAATCACTTTATGCTCTGGTGAGTTTAAAATAATGAGAATGTTGTAGATAAATAGCATTGAATTAGATGCGTGCTATATACATTTTAATTTGCAATAAATTACTAAAAAATTAAGATAGTAAATAAATAAATAATTATAAATAAATATAAGAATTTTGGTGAGAGGAACCGTTTGCTAAGAATATGAATGATGAAGTCACGTAACTCGACAAACTAATCGCGTCAAATGTCTTATTAAAAAAAAAAATACAATTACTAGATCTAGTAATAATTAACGAAAGTGTTATTCAAACTCATCACTGCTCACAGATTAGAATTATGCAACATTTGAATGGAAGTTAACGGAACTAAAGTTCTTATAAAAAATGAAAGTGAATAAATTTCAGTGCCTTTTATTTTTATTTTATCAAATATATTCTGTTGCTTTCTTTTTATTAATAAACAAAGTCCAAGTTGTTTTATTTCCATAGAATACTAATTCATTTATGATATAGCATTTGCGTTGTTCAGATACAGTATTACAGATTTGATGCTTTTTAACACTATCCACGTGCTAAGCGTGTAACACGCTTTTCAGCTACAAACTGCTAGTCACAGTTTGACAGTTACCGTTGCTATGGCTGTTGCTAACAACGTTCTGTTTTGAATGCCCGACAACGTCACACTATTACTCCTTAGTTTTAACAGGTTTTTCTTATTAATGCTCTTGTTTTTAACGTATGTTATTGTTTGTGCAATTTTGATAAATTGTTGTAAGGTAAGTACAACATATTATTACTTATATAAGCGGAACGTTATTAATCTACTACAACAAAAATATTAAGAATTTAAACTATAACGCAACATTTCGAACATAAGGAAAACATAACTGAAAATGACTTATTGTGTATACAAATACATTATTTTTCTGACCTACCAACCCATCCTTTATTAGCATGGATAACGGGAGGGGAAACAAACAATATTTTATTTTCGGCCCTAAAATGCGTAGTAATTGTGTGACATGTAGGATAACAATAAAATATGCCCTGGGTTAGTTAAGCAATTTAAACCGCACACTTGTTGACTGCTTGCATTATCATGGCAGCGTGTTTACAGTAAAACAGTCTACTATGCTGTAGATTATATTCATAGGCAACACAGAATCCGGGTTTCTAAATTTATTCAAGTTTACATACATGCAATTGGATACACATAGTCGTTGATTAATGCCCAGCTTTTAAATCAAACAGTTAACAATCAATGCCAAGTTTAAACATATTTATAATAAATATACATATTGAAAGTGAAAGTGTGGTCAGTTCACCGAAATTCCCATTTTCTAAAAATAGCGTGAACATACGTGTTATGATGTAAACACGGTCACGAAATTTCAAACGCATTATGTGTTTTCAAAAGCAATTCAAGATGATGAAACTCGTAGATGCACGTTAAAATGTGAAAGAGTGTTCTGAAATGGATGACTTATACGTATAAAGTGTTTTCTATATTAGAGAATCACAAATAATAACATAATTGGGTTAAAAGTCGGTCGAGAATTTGAAGAAAACTTGCGGATAATAGAACCCTGACCACTTCTTACACCAGCACATTTAATACTAAATTCTTAAGTGTGATTACTGGATATACAGACTTAATACACAGAAACTAATATATAAATATGTGCTTTTTTTATGAACACAAGTTATTACTTAAGGCAACGTTGGATTCTTGTTGGATTTTGGAGAACCGGCAATACAGCAATTATGTAAATAAAGGGAGACTACTGTCCACAGCAACAGTAAACAACAAGTGCAACTGCAAGTGTAGTATGCGAGAATTAATAATGTGCAAAGGATGAAATAAATACTTTAAATTCTAAAATTAAGTTTGGACCAAGGTGACCAGCTCCAATGCCTTGTGGGAAAAAACGTGTGCCCGCAACACATTGTCTGTACTAGTCTCCTTCGCTCCCTGACTGTGAGTGATATAGGGATATATCTAACTGAAATTTTTCTATATATTAGTGAAATGTTGTATTTGAATAAATGTAAGCTAGTCATACAATTATTTAAATGGGTGTATCTACAGTGTTTTGCAAAAATACATACAACTGTTAAAAACAATGTACTTTACTTTTTATGTCAAATATACTTTACGAATAGAAACAATATATTGATGAACCATTCTTATACGCCGGTTTGAAAAACGGCCGTTTAAAAAACGACCATATCATGAGAACGCCAGAGCATATAGGGGGGTGGGCTGGCGGGCGGGCTGTAGATCTTTGTCCAGAGCATAACGTTGTCCAGCCTGGATGGATTTTCAAATAACTTGGCAGAAGTGACAGCATGATAAGTCGGAGTGTCGCGCCCAACAACAAGGTCTCAGGTCCAAGTCATTTTGGCTCAGGACAAGATGGTCTCACAGTCGTGGCCAAAGTATAATTTATCAATCTAATAAAACGTTCACTTTATTTAACTTTCTATCATTCTGATTGTATGATAAATGTATTAAAAGTATTATACTACCATGGTATTTACATGCATAACAGTCAGCGAAAATTGAACAAGTGATTAGTCTACACTCTCACCCGTTTTGAATTTGGGCTCTTCTTTTTCACAAACAAATGGGCAACTCACTTTGTTCTGTATACCCTAATCAGCGCAAAACCTTGGTTTATTATGAGATTTTATGGTCATACACAAGCTACCTAATCAGCGCAAAACCTTGGTTTATTATGGGATCGTATGGTCACACACCAGCTGTGCACGTATGATCAAGACTAGATGAAAAATGAAGTTTCTATGTCACACAAAGTCATTTTTTGCAAAGTTTCTCACAAAGAAGGGGAAAAAACTCCAGTGTTCCTGGTTCTATCTGGCACATCATTGCACCTTGATGAAATCTTATGGTTATACACAAACTGTGCAAGTTTCGTCAAGAAGGAATGACAATTTAATTCACTATGGATAATGAAAGCCAATTTTTGACAAATTATGAATTTTTTTCACAAACAAGGGGTAATAACTCTGGTCTTTCTTGTCTGATCTGTTCCATTTTGACTTAGACCCAGGCCTTTCCCCAGATGCTTTAAGCACAGCGGTACCGCTGTGCCTTAATTTCCAAATCCTTGTCACCGAAACGCTTAAAATCCCAAAATCAGTCTACTGCAGCACTACAATTTCAATAAACGTGTAACAGCAGCTCACTCAAAAATCTCACGACCCATGGGTCGCAGGTTCAAGTCCCTGCTACACCCTAACCTTCTAACTTGTCCCCCTGGCAACCTTGTTTTGAAACAGGTCACAATTATTTTCATCCCAACATTACGCCTGCGTTGACAGAATAAAATCCAGTGGGATAAACTTAGCTGTATTTCCACCTTGTTGAATACAGCAAACACAAGCATTATATTGACATTATTTTGTTTATTATTGTGACGTCATTTGATGTTTATCGTGTTATTCAGTGATTTTTAATTTTTTTTTTTACATAAAGACAGAAAATTATGAGATTTAATTGAATACAAGAGAAATATTCAATACACACAACTTTATGTGCGCAGCACAAAAACCTAAACCACTCGCAAAGGCTTGTGATTTTGGTTTTCTAAGCCTTGCTAAATAAACTTATCTTAGTGTCATTGAAGGAATATTACTTTGAAAATATTTCAAAATCCAGCAAGTGCTTTCTGATAAGAATATTGTCTAAGTTGCCTATATGGCCATATATACGGTCAAACATCCCCAACCGCTGGGAGCCATGTTTTTTAACAAATCAAACTTATTAGAAGGAATTTGGTAAAGGGTCACACAAGGAACCTTGCCTGGTTAATTATTTTGAAATTCGGTTAATGGTTTCTGACAAGATTGTCAAAATTGTCCAGATAGTCATAACGCTCAAACTTCCACACCTACTAGTGGCCATATTCTTTAGTGGTTTCAGACAAGAAGTTTCTGAAAAGTTTCAATCTAGCCATAGAAGGAATTTCACTGTTAATGTCAGTGACATATAAAATGTTTAATATTCAATTTTTAGGCACATTACTAACTTGTGAAAAATTGGAAATATTTCTCTGCAGCAGAACGTTTCCAACACAGAACCCAGTCTGTATGAGTCATGTGCATGCAGTTAGGAAGAATGGTGCAGCTACTATTGTTATTTTCAATCCAGTTTACTGAATTTGTTTAGGAATCTGATAAACAATCAGTCTTATTTCATTGGGTGTGTGTGTAGTACATTGTATCTGGTTGCTCTTGGGTTCTGTCCCATAATGCCATCACCCCCAGAAGAAGTGCTATTGGGTAAAAATGGGGTCAGTTGGAGAAGGTTATGCAATACATGAAATATGATATGAGGTCAAATAAGATTCAAATAAACAGATGCTGTGGTTTGTGGGTTTCTCTCTGATGAGATTTGTTTGTAGAAGAATATCATAATTACCTTAAGAATTGGGAATATTCAATTTGAGTAATGAAATATTATTTGAATATGGATTGTTGTTTACGTTCACGCCTTCATTATCATCATCATCACCATCATCATCAACAACACCACAATCACAATATCATAAGCAACATTAACAACAGCTTTTGCAATGTTTAACACAGGTCTTATAGGCATTATTTATAAACAGTTGACTTTATTCAGGTTGATGTCAAATAAGATTTAAATGATGTCAGATTTATACATTGGCAATGTGTTAAAAGTAACAGTTCATACTACTTTACAGCTACGACCTGAATTAAAAATGTAGTTTTAATGCATTTATTATTAATTCATGTATACAAAGAATTTATATTGGTTTAATGAAATTTCATTGAATAATCCTCACCAAATTTACCCATCTATACAGCTTCATTTTCAGTAACTATCGAACGATACCAATATTATGCAATGCAATACAAGAATATAAGTCATATAAAGAAAACTGTCTGACCCATGGCGGCCATGATTTTTTAACAAAACAAAGTGATTTGAAGGAATTTGGTAGAGGATCACCCAAAGAGCATTTGTGTGAAATTGTTTAAAAATCCAACCAGTGGTTTTTGACGAGAAGACTTTGAAAATTTTCATATAGCCATTTAAGGAAAACTGCCCACCCCCTGGTGGCCATGTTTGTTCACAAATCAAAACGATTTCAAGGACTTTGGCAGAGGGTCATGCAAGGAACAAATCTGTGAAATTATTCTGAAATCCAGCCAGTGGTTTCAGACCAGAAGATTTTCGAAGTTGACAATATAGATATATAAGGAAAACTGCCCTGCCCCCCTAAGGGTCATGTTTTTTTAACAAATTAAAATGATTTCAAGGAATTTGGTTGAGGGTCGCCCAAGGAACATTTCTGTGAACATTACTGTGCAATTATTTTGAAATCCAGCCAGTGGTTTCAAACCAGGAGATTTTTTAAGTTTTCAATATAGCAGTATAAGGAAACTGCCCATACACCCCGGTGGCCATATGTTTTAATGAACCTACATAATTTTAAGGAATTTGGTAGCGTGTCACCCTAGGAGCATTTCTAAGAAAACCATTTTCAAATCCAGCCAATGGTTTCTGACAAGAAGATTTTTTAAGTTGTCCTCAGAGTTTTCAATATAATCTAATAAATTGAAGGAATTTGGTAAAGGACCATCCCAGGAACAGTCCTGCCAAGTAAATCCGCAAAGTGGTTTTGGAAAAGAAGTTGTTTGAAGTAAAATGTTGAGGACGGATGCCGGACACAGACTGACCACAATAGCTCACCCTTGAGCACTTTGTGCTCAGATGAGCTAAAAATACATAAAGAGCTTATGATTGCATACTACCATCTTTTTTCACATACCTGTATATATTTGAATTAAAATAATACATTATTATTAACACCAGTACTCATACCAATTTGATGTCAGTTCATCTTTGAGTATCAGTGATTGACATATTGTTCTGTATTGTTGTTTTCAAGAATGTTTTAATGTTTTTCCAATGAAGTCCATAAGCAATGATAAACCCTTACAGGTTCAAAACTGGTACATACAGTGACACTCGATAGTTACTACACTCTACGAAAACTTCTTAAATGTTAACATAATAGCACCATATAAATGTATTAAACCAAGTAGATTATTCTGGCTTTGCGGGCCCATCTACCCTAGTTGGTAGAAAGCTATACTTTGAATCAAGGGTTTATGAGTTTGAGCCCCAGCCCGGCCACATAACTTGTGTGGGGATTGGTCATGAAATAATTTATATGGACATTCTCCCCCTACCTCTGATTCAAGTAGGGCAGTTGTCATTTACTGGTATAAGTATGTGTACTTGGTAATGGTAAACCACTTACATCGGCTTAGTTTGCCCAGAAAGAGTGAATCACTGAATTACTGGTAAAAAACATCAAAACAAACTAACTTTCCAAATGTACTCGTAGGAGAAGGAAATTTCAATGTTACATAAGAATTCTTATTGTGAACATTAACAACCATACAATTATCAGCATTGTCAGATTAAATTATAAACAACTATAAAACCTTTTAGTTTTTTTACGTAAAAACTTACTAATAAGTTGGAGTCAATGACACCCACAGAGCCAAACTTTCCAAATTTACTCTTAGGAAAAGGCAAATGTCTATGTTATATAGGAATATTCATTGTTAACATTAAGAACCATACACCTATCAACATTGGCAGATTAAATTATAAATAAATATACAACCTTTTAGTAGATTTGTGTTAAAACTTACTAATAATCACACCACTTTTGAATCAAAATGGTGTAGAAGTATTTTTCAATTAAGTAGAAATAATGAATCAGCTTC
This sequence comes from Congeria kusceri, assembly GCA_027627225.1. Classification (NCBI taxonomy): domain Eukaryota; kingdom Metazoa; phylum Mollusca; class Bivalvia; order Myida; family Dreissenidae; genus Congeria; species Congeria kusceri. Next base: position 15,092,787 of record CM051035.1, read on the forward strand.
AAAAATCATGTAAGACAATTAATTGAGTTTCCAAAATCCCAATTCAAATGTATGAGTCAGTCCAAAAGTTACATGATTAAATGATACGGAATAAGTTACTAACTAAACAGTCCCAGAACTACAGAAAATAATGAACCCTTTCAGGCACTAGATCACATGATATAAATCCTATAGTCTGATTGCTTGTTTACAACATGAATTTTAGCTATTTATGGCTGTTTACATCTTTTTCCTGACTGGATGCCAAGACAGACGATAGACAATTTTACTGCTGCACACTTAGCCAAACTATATGTCATAAGCAGGCTATGCATGAATTACTATGTGTAATCAGGCTGATCTAAAATGGAAGTATCATGTTGACTCAGAGTGATGTATTGATTTTACTGTTAAGCAGACTCCACTATATAGGTTATATCAGTGACTAAAGGGAAATAACACATTTATGGCACTTATCTTCTTGATACTGCATTTACCTCCATTTACCAGGTGAGTTATTCTTGAATAGATGTATTTGGATCAAAAAAAATGGACAATAACTCTGGTGTTCCTGGTCCGATTGGGCCCATTATCGAACTCGTCTAAGATTCTATGGTCATACACAAAATGTGCAAGTTTGGTCAAGATTGAGTAAAAAAAATGTAGTCTTTATTGCAATAACGGTCCAAATTGTTGACAGCATATGGACCACGGACCCTAATGAGCTAAAAATGGACTTTATTAAGAATAAACACTTCATTTTTTATCCAATCTTTACCAATCATGTACAGTTTGTCTATGAACGTTAGACTACAGGTGAAGTTGAATATAGGCATGATTGGGCCAGAAAAACCAGAGTTATTGCGCCTTGGATTTGGAAAAACACATCAACAAGTTGTCAATGATTGGCTTGCACACATGATTTTTGATTCAGTGTTGACCAAACTTACACAGTTTGCACATGACCATAAAAATTGATTGATAAAATTTGATTTCCAACAGTTGCAAGACTTGCATGCAGTTATTTGTACATGCAACTTTCATGTCTTCAGAGCCTGCATTAACATCATTTATCATCATTTGACATCAAAATCTACTGTTTCTGCATTTTTCACAATTGTCAATGACTAAATGAAAAAAGGTCAGATAAGAATATTGAGAAAAATGATTTAAGAACCATTAGTAAAACAAAAGGGCCATGATGGCCCTAAGTTGCTCACCTGAGTTTAAGGCATCAAAATCGCTAATAACAAGAGGACAAAATGGCACTAAATGCCTTACCTGAGTGTAAAAATCTCGGCCTTGCAGGTTCAGAAGTTTTTTAGTCTATATAAACCATGTGACCCACAGGGCGTGGCCACTTTCTACCTTAGGGGCATAATTTGAAAAATATTTGTAGTGGACCACTATTCAATGTTACATACCAAATATGAACCATTGGGCCTTGCAGTTGCAGAGAGGATTTTCAAAGTCATTTTGCTATTTAAATGTATATAAACCATGTGACCTCCAGGGGCATCATTGGAACAATCTTTGTAGAGGACCACTCCACAATGTTTCACGCAAAATATAAAACCTCTGGGCCTTACAGGTTCAAAAAAGAAGATTTTTAAGGCCAACTTACCATATAAGTCTATATAAACCATGTGAGCCCGGGTCATGGCCACTTTTTACCCCAGGGGCATACTTTGAACAATCTTTGTTTAGGACTACTAAACAATGTTACATATCAAATACGAAACACTCCGGTTTCAGAGGAGATTTTGCTATTTAAGTCTAAATAAACAGTGTAACCCCCAGGGCAGGGCCAGTTTTGACCCGTGAGACATCATTTGAACAATCTTTGTAGAAGACAACTATACAATGTTACATACCAAATACAAAACCTCTGGGCCTAGCACTTTCAGAGGAGAAGATTTTTAAAGTCATTTTGCAATTTAACTTTTAAGTCTATATAAACCATGTGACCGCCGCGGTGTGCCTAGTTTTGATCCCAGGAGCATCATTTGAACAATCTTTGTAGAGAATTTTCTTCTATGAAACTGCAAGGCCCAGAGGTTTGTTATTTGGTTGGTAACATTGTATAGGGGTCCTCTACCAGATTGTTCAAATTATGGCCTAGGGTCAAAACTGGCCACGCCCCGGGAGTCACATTGTTTGTATAGACTTAAATACCAAAATTCCTTCAAGAATCTTCTCCTCTGAAACCACAAGGCCCAGTGGTTTCATATTTGGTATGTAACATTGCATACCAGTGTTCTTCAAGGATTGTTCAAATGATGCCCCTGGGATCAAAACTGGGATGCCTTAAACTCAGGTGAGCAACCTAGGACCATCATGACCCTCTTGTTCTTTGATAATTTTCTGTCCAATGATGATACATGATGTTAATGCAGGCTCTAAATCCATCAATGTTGCATGTACAAATATCTGCATGTATATTCATGGAAATAAAATTTTATCAATCAATGTTTATGGCCATACGCAAACTATGTAAGTTTGGTCAACATTAAATAAAAAAGCGTGTGTGCAAGCCAATCATTGATAATTTGTTGAAGTCTTTTTCCCACACACAAGGGGAAATAACTCCGGTATTTTCGGCCCGATCCGGCTTATATTCGACTTCACCTTTAATGTTATGGTCATAGACAAACTGTTTAAGATTGGTGAAGATTGGATGAAATATGAAGTCTATCCTGAATAATGTCCATTTTTGTATATTTTTATTACAAACAAAGGGCAATAACTCCTGTGTTTTGGGCCTGATATTGCTTATATTCTACTTGGCCTTTATCTTATGGTTATAGACAAACTGTGCAAGATTGGTGAAGATTGGATGAAAAATGAAGTCTCTATCGTGAATAATGTCCATTTGTATATTTTTTTGTATACAAAGGGCAATAAATCTGGTGTTTGAAACACGATCTGGCCCATTTTTGGCGTCTGCTGAGATCTGATGGTCATACAGAAACTGTGAAAGTTTGGTTAAGATTGGATGGAAAATAAAGTCAATATGTTGGAACAAGGCATTTTTGTACGTTTTTGTATGAAAACGGGGCAATAACTCTAGTGTTACTCGTGTGATCTGATCCAATAAAAGTCCGTCCAAGATTTTATGATTGTACACAAACTGTGCAAGTTTGGTTAAGATTGGATAAAAAGTGAAGCCTCCAGCGTGAGAACGAAACAAATTATTGACGCCACACGGGCAACGGCTGACAGATGACGCAGGAGAGGTCCCCTATACCAATAGCTCACCAATCACTTTATGCTCTGGTGAGTTTAAAATAATGAGAATGTTGTAGATAAATAGCATTGAATTAGATGCATGCTATATACGTTTTAATTTGCAAAAGACAGTGGCTTGGTCTCCATCTTCCATTAGGTCAAATCCTGCTTATACCAATTTATTTCAAGTAGAGTGTATAGTTACGAGTTTCGAGAATTGTTGTGTAGAAATGATATACTATTCAAGTGACTTACGTCAATAAATGCTCCTTATGATAAAAATACTCTCATAATTAAATTTGCTGTTAGTTTCTTTTCTCGCCAACAGTCTTTCTACGCTGTCAGCGTTTTGATTATTTTCACATAAGAACACTGAACGAGCTGTTAGCGCTCTATAATATTTTACCAATAAAACATTTATCAGTATGTAAACACTTTATTTATGGTGACGTATGATATGACATACCTCTCTAATTGCCAAGATTGTCCATGATAACGCGTCTTGCCCAGATTGTCCATGATAAAGGTGAAGATTACTATTACTTAAAATATAATAACTGTTTTCGCTAAATAACTTGACAATGCATCGAGATATTTTAATGAAACTTGATACATAGATACTTTGTATTCAGACCTCACTTGGGATTGCATAAGGGGTGTAGGGGTCAAGGCCAAGGTCGCCGTTACTTAAAATAGAAAAAGGGTTTCAAAGGTGAAGGTTACTATTACTAAAAATATATAAACTGTTTTCGCTAAATAACTTAAGAACGCATCGAGATATTTTAAAGAAATTTCATACATGCATACCTTATATTGGGACCTTGCTTAGGATTGCATATGGGGTGGGTGGGGTCAAGGTCAATGTTAGTAAAAATATAAAAACGGTCTCTGCTCAATAACTTGAGAACGCATCGAGATATTTTAATGAAATTTCAGACATTGATACCTTATATTGAGACCTCGCTTGGGATTGCATATGGGGTGGGTGGGGTCAAGGTCACCGTTACTAAAAATAGAAAAAATGGTTTCAGCACAATAACTTGAGAATGCATCAAGATGTTTTAATGAAACTGCATACATATATACCTTATAATGAGACCTCGCTTTGGATTGAATATGAGGTGGGTGGGGTCAAGTTCACCGTTACTAAAACTGGAAAAACAGTTTCGGCTCAATAACTTGAGAACGCATCGAGATATTTTAATGAAACTTTATACTTAGGTACCTTATATTGAGACCTCTCTTGGGATTGCATATAGGGTGGGTGGGGTCAAGGTCACTGCCCTTAGCTCAGATTTCTGCATTGCATTTCAAGAAGCGGAGAAAATGCGGAAAAGATGCCGAAATGTTGCGGAAATCTTCAGTTTCCGCAGATTCTCCACATATTTTCCACAAACATGATTTTGGCTTTGCAGAGAAAATTTCTTATATGTGGAGAACATGTGGAGAGTATGCGGAATATTGACACTTAGAAATTTTACAGTTGTGGAAATTCTGACTTAGACATTTTCATGGTGCGGAAAAGTTATTCTTTGAAAAGATCACAAGCTTGTTAATCTATTTATTAAAACAAGAGCTGTTTGTAAAACATACGTGTCCCCTCTAGGTCAAAAACAATCTTTAATATCAATTTGGTGAGATTGTTGAACATACACCAATGAAACCACAAGTCTGAATTCTGTCTGATCTCTTTCTGAATAAATACTGAATACTGTCTGAGGACATAACCTGGGACATAACCTGAACATCTATGCGAAAAATGGACATAACTGTGTCAAAATATAAAACTGTAAAACCGAGTTATTGGGAATGTGGCACTTGATGGAGTTGATGACATGAAAGGTATATTCTAAAATTCAAATGAATAACTTTTGTAGTTACATCCCTAATGGATACGAAACTGTGTTTTTGTTATTTATAATTTAATCTGACAATGTTGATAGGTGTATGGTCCTTAATGTTAACAATGAGTATTCCTATATAACATAGAAATTTCCCTTTTCGTAAGAGTACATTTGGAAAGTATGACTCAAAATTATTAGTAAGTTTTTACGCAAAACAACTTTAAGGTTTTATAGTTATTTGTAATTTAATCTGACAGTTGGAAAGTTAGTTTGTTTTTATGTTTTTTACCAGTAATTCAGTGATTCACTTTGTTTGGGCAAACTAAGCCGATGTAAGTGGTTTACCAGTACCAAGTGCACATACTTATGCCAGTAAATGATAACTGCCTTACAGGAATCAGAGGTAGACGGAAAATGGCCGTAGAAATTATTTCACGACCAATCCCCATACAAGTTGCAACTGTGTGGTCTTCATCTGTACCAGTTCTCAGGTGAGCACTTTGGGCCATCATGGCCCTCTTGTTCTTGATTTTAGATTTATGAATATCTAATAATTTGTTTGGATAGTTCAATTCACCTCACAGAGAGAGACTATGGAAATGAATTCGATCCACAATGTTCGTTTTTTAGTTTTTGAATTGTTTCTCTTTAGTCATTGAATCTTTACCTCCAAATTGCTTCTCTGGCAGATATGGGGCACTCTTTTTTTTCTCCTTTTTTTCCTTCTTTTTTTCCTCCTTTTTTGTCTTTTTTGGACTGTCAGAACTTTCCAACTCTGTTTGGATGCTGTTCCCTGTTTCCTTAGTTGTTACTCCTAAAATTACATGGACATAATATTAATTTTACATTGTACAATGCTTTATTGATGTTAATGCCTTGTTATGTAATAACATATTGTTATTTAATCATATAACAATTATTTTTATGCCTCCGCAGAGTGGGAGGAGTTTAGCATGGCACTAATACGTCAATACTTATGTAAGGAAGGTACATCTCTAAATTTTGTGGACTCCATTTTGCTTTAACTGCTGGGCAGATTTCACTAAACTGTCACAGTAAATTTTCCTCTATAGAATATACAATTTACTAACTTTTGGAAACTCAACTCCTCTTTAACTGGTGGGCGGATTGCTCTGAAACATTTACACGTGAAGGACCTAATGTGTAGATGATCATAAAGGAAGGAATTTTGGCTGCAATCAATTTTGGCACGATTATGGTTCTTTGTCAATTTTTCCACTATAGCATATATAGTTTCTGAAATTTTGTGGACTCAATTCCTATTTAACTGCTTGGTGGATTTCAAACTTTCACATCTGAAGAACCCTAAAGGGGTTAATTAATAAAATATTGGTTTCCTATTGCACTTTACAAAAAATGTCATGATATCAGAGGATAGAAATACACTTTACTAAGATATGTATATTCCATTAAGAATAAATAATATAATACTTAATGATATATATGATAGAAACAAATCAGCAAAAATGTATGAAAACATTCAAACCCCAAGCGGGTATTAAACTCATGACGTTGGAGCCGTACGATGAAATAACAGTAGACAGCGCTTTTACCAACTGCACTTTTCTGCTTTGTAAGGAAACATGTGTAAACTTTAGTTTTACAAAATACTCACAATTCTAACATCGAAATGTAAACATGAAAAGGGCCAAACAAACACGACCTATATTATAAATTGATTTTATCTCAGAATCTGGAAACTCTTCCCATCATATATACCTTATTCAAACCGTTATTATATGGCGTAATTAATATATTGATATCAAATTTTTTAAAGAAATAACCCCCTTGAGGACCTTTTTGTTGACATTTAATGTGTAAGTGATCGTAAAGGAAGGAATTTTCATTGAAATTAATTTTGGAAGAATCATGGTACTTTGACCTTGTTTCCACTATCCAATATATATGAAAATAAATATGTTGAGGAAATATTAGTGTTGGCGACATGGCCTTTGTTTGTGTCCAAGGACGATTTTTGAGGGCATCAGTGTCTGTGACACATCTAGCTTTTCTTTATTTTAGATTTAAGAAATATTCAGTATCTAACAATTAGTTTGGATAGTTCAAGTCACCTCACAGAGAGAGGCTATGGAAATGAATTTGATGCACAAAGACCTCTTTAGTTTTTCATTCTTTGGAAATGTACTTATTAATAAGCACTTAAGGTATAAAACTTATTTTTTAAATAAAAGTTTTGATAATGTAATGCCATTTTGTACATTTTGGAAATAAATGTATTTTATTGTATTAGCCATGGTCTTCAAACAATATATACTTACAGGAAACCACTTTCCCTGATTACTGTATTCACAGTAAATTGGTTAATTAGGGCCCCGCACATTTTTTGCTGGTGCCCTATAGTAATCACCCTGTCTGTCCGTTTGTCTGTCCGTCCGTCCATGTGGCTTATCTGGATTAAAGGGCCATTTTAGTAGCACACAGACGACAAAGGGGCCGTTTATGATCAAGGGGCCATGGCCCTTTGTTAAGTTGCTTAAATGAGGTCTAAGGGCCATATGATTGTGTCCATCATAAAATAAAAAAATGCCCCTTTGTTCACTTGTCCATTCTTGGACTGTTACATCTTCTGGACAGTATCTTGTTTTTTCACTATTATCACTTGCATTCATGTGAATAAACATTCAAGAGTTGTCTTTTCATATAAGCCGCTTATGTGTTATTATAAATGAAAACAAGAGTTCCAGTTCTTTGCTCAAGTGACGTTTTCGCGCCTAAAAGTGGCCCGTTGCGTATCACTCCATTGTCATGGGATGGAAAAGAAAGGCTAAAACGTAAGTTTTTTATTTTATTTTACAATAATTGTTATTTTTTTCTTACTATAAATGTATACATGTTATTATATATTGTCATGTTATGTTAAATGTTATTTAAAACAGTGTGTTCCCCTTGGGTTTGGACGGAAGGGTAGTGAAACGTGTGATTACTTTAAGACAGGATTCAGTAATGCCGTCACTTTTTATTCTCCGTGGTGTATTTAAAGATACAATTTATCATTATCACCATTTTCATAAGTATGATAATGGATGGCTGAATTGCTTCAACAACTGGGGGTCCTATATTGTTGCAAAGCTGATTTTAGAAGAAGAACTGCTTTAATTTCTAATTACGTTTGCTACTTGAACTCCATATTCTTTTCAACATGCATGGACTTTGGAACTCATTTTGTTTTTAAAAAAAAAAATCATGACCATATAGAAGCATTACTGTTTTATTTTTTGAAAGTTATGTGTATGAAAACTGTTCCTAACATTAGTTCTCGATTTTACAACGGCATGCAAACATTGCAATAAAGTTTTGATCATGCTTTTTAAATGTTTAATAGAGAAAAATGTGGACAAATGGAGGTTCGGGGCGGTTTTAGGTGCCAAGATGTCATCAAATGGCCTTTTTGTAAACAAGGGGCCATTCAGCTATAGTTACATGTAGATCCTAGGCAGAAACACATAAAATTATTCATCTTGTAGACTATTTACAAGTGCATAACAACAATAAATGCATTATTACAGTCGTACAGATAAAATAAGTAAGTACAGAAATACTGATAAGAAGACAGCTTTGTCCTACCAAATTGAGGTAAGGGGCCATTTAAGTTGACAAGATTCCATCAAAGGGCCTTTTTGAACCAAGGGGCAATGGTCCCTTACAATGTTGCTGAAATAGCATCAGAGGGCTTTAGGGGAGGTACATACATAATTTTAAGAAAATGGCCCTTTAGCCTATGTGTCCGTATCTTGGTGTATGAATCCACAACGGGCCACCCTGGTTGCCTAAAACGGTTCTTAACTTGGATGAAAGGCCCTCCAGTTATTGGCCCCTAATGGGCTCTATGCCCTTAACGTCCGTATTACACTCCTGTTTGCAGATGAATTATGTTCGTCATTGATGCAATTAAAAATGCGATGGAATTACATATACAAGTTGAATAATTAGACATCATCACTGAAATAGTGAGATAAAATAATAAATTTTAACCTATAAAGCACCATTTTATCAAATAAACATTCATAAACATATCCACTGTTGTCAACATCCATTATGTGTTAAATGCACGCATATATCATTTTAAACTATTTATAAAATGTATATAATTATAGTTGCTTATAAATAAAAAGACAATGGTAAGGCAACGCTCAAAATATCATTTAAATCCGAAATGCCTATCGGACTTTTACTGTTCACAAGACATGAACACATTTTTTTACAGTGTGAACATCTGAAATTTCACATAAAATCTGTGCTTTGCTGCAAAAGCGCAAAAATCGTGCTGACCTTAGCAACGTCACGTCATCCACATGCGTGAGTATACATATAAACAGCAATATACTAAAATGTCATAGCCCACAGAACTATGAAATCTTTACTTTCAAATAAATGTTTGTAGTCCAAAACTATACAGACTGGTGAGATGTATTATGATTTTTCTATAGACATAGAACAAAATTATCATTGTTAAACTACCCAGTCATGAATAAACATTGCAATTATGTCCCGATTATGAGCATAGCAAAGTAAAATGTATTTATCATTACATTTGCAAAAATATTTGTCAGATCATGCTAGAATCCAAATATTATCGCATTATCGTTGTTTTGATGTGTGGTTATGCATTTGAACTGTAAATGGTTGTTTATTGGTCGATAAATAACAATAAATTGAACATTGACTGTAAAGCTACTGATTGCTTCACGCAGGAGAGGTCCCCTATACCAATAGCTCACCAATCACTTTATGCTCTGGTGAGTTTAAAATAATGAGAATGTTGTAGATAAATAGCATTGAATTAGATGCGTGCTATATACATTTTAATTTGCAATAAATTACTAAAAAATTAAGATAGTAAATAAATAAATAATTTATAATGATTTTGGTGAATTTTGGTGAGAGGAACCGTTTGTTAAGAATATGAATGACGAAGTCACGTAACTCGACAAATTAATCGCGTCAAATGTCTTATTTAAAAAAAAATAATACAATTACTAGATCTAGTAATAATTAACGAAAGTGTTATTCAAACTCATCACTGCTCACAGATTAGAATTATGCAACATTTGAAGGGAAGTTAGCGGAACTAAAGTTCTTATAAAAAATGAAAGTTAATAAATTTCAGTGCCTTTTCTTTTTATTTTATCAAATATATTCTGTTGCTTTCTTTTTATTAATAAACAAAGTCCCAGTTGTTTTATTTCCATAGAATACTAATTCATTTATGATATAGCATTTGCATTGTTCAGATACAGTATTACAGATTTGATGCTTTTTAACACTATCCACGTGCTAAGCGTTTAACACGCTTTTCAGCTACAAACTGCTAGCCACAGTTTGACAGTTACCGTTGCTATGGCTGTTGCTAACAGCGTTCTGTTTTGGATGCTCGACAACGTCACACTATTACTCCTTAGTTTTAACAGGTTTTTCTTATTAACGCTCTTGTTTTTAACGTATGTTATTGTTTGTTCAATTTTGATAAATTATTGTAAGTTAAGTAGAACATATTATTACGTAAATAAGCAGAACGTTATTAATCTACTACAACGAAAATATTAAGAATTTATACTATAACGCAACATTTCAAACATAAGGAAAACATGAATGAAAATGATTTATTGTGTATACAAATACATTATTTTTCTGACCTACCGACCCACCCTTTATTAGCAAGGATAGTGGGAGGGGAAACAAACAATAGTTTATTTTCGGCCCTATAATGCGTAGTAATTGGTGTTGGTAATAAACATTCCTGTGACATGTAGGATAACAATAAAATACGCCCTGGATTAGTTAAGCAATTTAAATTGCACATTTGTTGACTGCTTGCATTATCATGGCAGCGTGTTTACAGTAAAACAGTCTACTATGCTGTACATTATATTCATAGGCAACGCAGAATCCGGGTTTCTAAATTTATTCAAGTTTATATACATGCAATTGGATACACATAGTCGTTGATTAATGCCCAACTTTTAAATTAAACAGTTAACAATCAATGCCAAGTTTAAACATATTTATAATAAATATACATATTGAAAGTGAAAGTGCGGTTAGTTCTCCGAAATTTCCATTTTCTCAAAATAGCGTGAACATACGTGTTATGATGTAAACAATAGCAAACACAGTCACGAACTTTCAAACGCACGATGTGTTTTCAAAAGCAATACAAGATGATGAAACTCGTAGATGCACGTTAAAATGTGAAAGAGTGTTCTGAAATGGATGACTTATACGTATGAAGTGTTTTCTACATTAGAGATTCGAAAATGATAACACAATTGGGTTAAAAGTTGGTCGAGAATTTGAAGAAAACAAGCTGGCGGATAATAGAACCCTGAACACTTCTTACACCAGCACATTTAATACTTAAATACTTAAGCGTGATTACTGGATATACATACGTAATACACAGAAACTAATATATAAATATGTGCTTTTTTATGAACACAAGTTATTACTTAAGCAACGTTGGATTCTTGTTGGATTTTGGAGAACCGGCAATACAGCAATTATGTAAATAAAGGGAGACTACTGTCCACAGCAACAGTAAACAACAAGTGCAACTGCAAGTGTAGTATGCGTGAATTAATAATGTGCCAAGGATGAAATAAATACTTTAAATTCTAAAATTAAGTTTGGACCAAGGTGACCAGCTCCAATGCCTTGTGGGTAAAACTTGTACCCGCAAGACATTGTCTGTACTAGTCTCCTTCGCTCAATATGACTGAGGAAAATCCAAGAGAAAAAAAGAGGAAATACAGTTCAATATAGCTAAATGACTTTGAAAATCTTCTTCTCAAAAACCGCAAAGCCCATTTTTTGGTATTTGGTTGGTAACATAGTATAGCTGTCCTCTACAAAGAGTGTAAAAATGTGACCCCTGAGGTCAAAACTTGGTACGCCCCGGGGGTCACATTGTTTATATACACTTAAATAGCAAAATTACTGCAAAAATCTTCTCCACTGAAACCACAAAGCCTAGTGGTTTCATATTTGTTCTGTGGCATCCTCTAGTGGTCCTTTACAAAGAGTGTTTAAATGATGCCCCTGGGGTGAAAACTGGCAAATGCCCTGTGGTCAAAGAATTTAAATAGACCCAATTAGCAAAATGACTTTAAAAATCTTCTTCTCTGAAACAGCAAGGCCCAGAGGTTTCATATTTGGTATGTAACATTGGATAGTGATCCTATACAAAGATTTTCAAATGATGCCCCTGGGGTCAAAACTGCCCCTACCCCTCGGTCACATGGTTTGTATAGATTTGAAATGCTAAGTGACTTTGAAAATCTTCTTCTCTGAATTGGCAAGGCCCATAGATTTGTTATTTGGTTGGTAACATTGTATAGGGGTCCTCTACAAAGATTGTTCAAATGATGCCAAAACTGGCCACGCCCTGGGGGTCACATTGTTTGTATACACTTAAATAGGAAAATTACTTCAAACATCTTCTCCTCTGAAACAGCAAGGCTCAGTGGTTTCATATTTGGTATTTCACATTGCATACTGGTCTTCAACTAAGATTGTTCAAATGATGCTCCTATGGTCAAAACTGGGATGCCTTAAACTTATATGCAATACCATAATCATCATTGTCTTCTACGGACCAAAATCTTGGTTTTCTTAAATAAAATAAAGTATTAGCAAGCTAATTCTTCTATTGAACTTCTTGCATTCAATTTTATATCAAATAAAAGCCTAGAAGGAAAGTGGGGGGGGGGGTAAATATTTTTGCATGAAAACAAGGATGACAATTTCAATGAAATGTATTTTTTGAAACCTGTTTGCCAAAAGCTGATAATGATGTGTTAAGTCTATGTAGAAATATGTCTGTTTGTTAGTGGGTTTAATAAAATAGCAATCAAACGTTTTCTTTTAAGTGATCAATTTACAATAATATGACCTGCCAGAATTCGTAAGGAGTGTAACATTTGATATTTAAGGTATGATTATTTTTAAACCAGTCAAATTTATGAGCAGCAATGACTATTTCCTGGAAGAACCAGTCTATAAGTATACACAGGTCACACACTTGATTGCACTTAATGCACGTATGATCAGCAGGTTGTCAATAAGTGCATCTAAGGAATGTTACACATTGTATTGTGTTTATGGCTACATGTATTTAGAGCAGTTGCAAAAACAGCTTTGACTCCATTTTTTCAAGTGTGCCAAAAGTTTCCAAAGTGAGAGTTATATTTGTAAAAAAAACACTTAAAAATAGTTTAGTAAATAAAAAAATCATTGCAATAAGTTTAATTAACAAAGATGTTATAACTAAACTTTAGAGAAAAATAACTTTAAAACAAAAAAAATGCTTGTATGCTAAAATATAAACATTTCCCAATATGAATATGACTTGCATTTGTATAATTATTGTTCATATTATTTGTGTTTGTGTGTTTTGTAAAAAACAGTATGCCTGTTACACTCCTTACAGCATCATGGTATGTTATAGTGTATGAAGTGTAATTCGAACACAATTTTTGTATTTGCTTAAAATACAAATTGCACAAGATGCTCTGTTTTAGTAAATTTAGAGTGCAAATAGCAGAATAAACTATGTTATTTAAAGAATATGTATTATGAAAATACTAGTTTTATTGCCACAGTTTCAATAACTTAAGATCAATATGGAAAAGCATATGTAAAGCTCCCTGCAAAAATATGGCCTTGTAGGAAAGTCTTTGCACAGACTGAAGACAGTTCTCATAACTCTTGTTGATCAGCAGAAAGGGTGACAGAAAATTTAGGGAGAACATAAAAAATGTAAAGACCCAACAACAAAAGCTGACATTTTATCTGATATTTATTAACAGTTTGTCGCTTTCAGTCTTGTGCAATATAATTTAACTTAAAATAATATTAGACATGTATGTTTAGAAGAACATGTCCTGAAGGTTGATGGCAATTTGTGGAAATTGTGGGTTATGACAGCTACTGTGAAGAGAGGAGTGTACACATGGCCAAATGCAGAGGATGTTTCGTGGTGACCAATGTCTGACATTATTATGCATATAGTTGCCACATTGTCAGTCTGTCCGTCCTGCCGTCCTGTGTTCTTGTCTGGACTATTTCTCCACAACTACTGGCCAGAATTCAATGAAATTTCATGAGCAGCTTCATTACCAAGAGGAGGTGTGCACTGAACCAGGATGTTTCACTTAAATGTCAATTATTTTTCTCAGAGATATGGCACTTCCAAGATTTCTGAAATTTCTGTGTAGAACTTTCACATTTCTTGTCTGGTCTATTTCTAAGCAACTTTTGGCAAGAATTCAATGAAACTTTATGGGAATCTTGATTACCAAGAGGAGATGTGCACTAAACCAGGACATTTATTTTCAATGATTTTTCTAAGAGTTAAAAGACTTTAAAGATTTCTGAAATTAATACTCAATATTACTTAATACTGGTAACATTAAAATAGAAATGAATCAAAAACTGAATATGTTTTCTCAAGTTAACATGCATTGAACAATATGTTTAGCAACTCACAGAATATGAACATCTTTGATGAATTAAGACTTGACAGGAGCAAATAACACAGCATAATTGCTTGTTTTGCATTCATTTTACAGGTTACTTAGAAATATAACAATTCCATAAGATAATGGCTCTTTTCTTTGAAGTGTAGTAAGTAATTGTGCGTGTCAATGTAAGGAGTGTAACATTTTTATCCTAATTTGTTTGGTTTGTACAATGGCCATCGATGCTTAAAAGTTACAGTTAGTACCAACAAGAAATGTCTTAAAAAAAGACAATCTGCGTTGACATTAATATTGAGATATGATTTTTACCCTAAACATAATACAAGAGGGCCAAGATGATAGGTTACATGGCTTCTCAGACCCCAGATCTTTTGGTCCCAACCTATATAAGAAGACTTCTCGGACTCAATACGAAAACTCGAATCCCCAGATAAATTTGTGATTCATTCAATAATTATTAATATTTGTACTTTGAATAAACCGATTATACCGCCCCATGTTTTCACCAGTGATACATGAATAGCCTAAATAATGTACGTTAACATCATTATTATATAAATTTGTCAGCCGAATATAACACATTAACAATGTTCGAAAATAATTACGGGAATGATTGAAAAGTATTAAGGGTCAGACGCGTATAGTTATTCTTAAGTAATATGCCCTACCTTCATCTTGGAAGTTATCTATGCCTAATACATATACATTTCGAAGTCAATGAATCATTTATACTGTTTATCCTGAGGAAAAGCCATCTTCAGAAAACATCCAGCTTATTTGATACAATGATAAATTTCATTTTTATAACACAAATATTAAAGTAGACTATGGCAATTTAAAATAATATTCAGTGGCAATATTATGTATCAATGGTTTCTGTGTATGATTGGCATTGCAAATAATGTATTAATGCTACACAAGGGAAGTACAAGTAGCATAAATATCATTTTGACCTTTTCGGGGCGAGACTTTCACAACATGTTATTTATTAAATTGTATCTTTTTTTAGATTGATTAACATCTACTGGAGAAGTTGATAGAAATGTGCAATTATCATTGTTTCTTTATAGAACACAACGCAATTCAATTTCAAATTAACATGCACAGTTTGTTTATAAACATAAATTCCCCATTTATTGAAATATTCGCTCTTATGTTTCTCTGTACTATAATTGATGCATGCATATTATGACAGCTATACACAGGCAGCTCAACGCACGCTATTTTTAGAATGGTCGTGTTTTGAACTCGCTTTCTAGAATCGATTGTTATTAACAGAGCGGGCCGCTAGGCTAAACAGAATATTTGATTAATTCTAGGAATTAATATAATATTCTATTCATGACATGCAATAAGAAAATACGTTCATATTTATGCTCAGTTCTAGAGTATATGTTTATTACTTCATTTTAACCGCTTATGTAAACAATTATGTAAATTTTTTATCCCCAAAAGTATGCAACAGTTATTGGTATATGTTAAACCTTTGTTTGAAGTTTGCATTCCCTAGAATTAGAAAATGTGCCCATTTCTATTGGCATTCAATTTTCCCGCTGCATAATTATCACAACAAAATCTGGGTCAAAAGTGATCTTATACAGCTACGCCAAAAAAACATCTTAGTCTTAGCTGGGGTATAGTTCATTACAGATTTTTTGATATCATTACTGAACACAGACATTACAAATTGTTACAAAATTAAATATAAAATATGCTGTTCTTTAAAACAGGGTAATTTTTAAGAATTTTTTTTGGGGGGGACTTTCTCAATGTAATATGTAACAAAGTAATGTCTCATAATGTTAAAGAATCCATTATGAACGCACTGAAACTAAAAAACAAATTCATTGGTCATCAGCATTTAATTTCTTACATGTTCAAATATTGATGTTAATTTAAAATTGTGTAACCAGTTAATGACAAATAAAGTTATACAATTTTTTTCTTTATTGGCTTTTCAGCTTCCTGTTGTCATTTTCTTTAACTATGATGTATATGCATTATTTCTGACAAGAGTATTTCATGATCTGCTTTTCTATAATTTTTGATGTTGTAAACAACTTTGGTGCACTTTTTTTTTTTAAACAGCCCTGTTACTAAAAATAAAAAAACAGTTTCCGCTCAATAACTTGAGAACGCATTGAGATATTTTAATGAAACTTCATACATCGATATCATATATTTAGACCTCGCTTGGGTTGCAAATGGGGGGATGGGGTCAAGGTTACCATTACTAAAAATAGACAAACAAGTTTCTTCATAATAGCTTGAGAAGACATTGAGATAATTTAATGAAACTTTAAATGTAGATACCTGATATATAGACCTCACTTGGGATTGCATATGGGGTGGGTGGGGTCAATGTGAAGGTCACAATTTTGATTTTTTTTTTTGTGTGCTGACTTTAATGCATTTTATTTACAAAATTTGGTTTTGGGGGCATTTCTACGTTCTTGTTTATTTTGGCATCTTGATTATACAATCCATCCAGAAATGACTCAGTTATTGAACAGACACTAAAAACAGACCTTATTTTTGATGAGAAGATTGTCAAATTTGCCTAAACAGCCATATATGGTCAAACTTCCCCACCCCTGGGCAGCCCTGTTTTTTAATGGCAACCGAAAACTTTAAATCTAGCAAATTTTGAAATACTTGTCGTCAGAAACCACTTTCTGGATTTTTAAATAATTTTAAAGAAATTTTTATTTAAATAATTTTGATTCCTTAAAAAACATGGGTGCCAGGGGGTGGGGAAGTTGGACCTTATATGGATGTTTAGGCAAATTTAACAATCTTCTCATTAGAAACCACTTGCTGAATTGAAAAATAATTTCAAAGAAATGTTCCTTGTGTGACCTCTACCAAATTCCTTCAAATGATTTTGATTCATTAAAAAACATGGCTGCCATGTTCACAATCATGAGATGATGTGTCGCGCACAAGATCCAGGTCCATTCCTCTAAGGTCACACTTAGAGGTCAAAGGTCGAAAATGGGGTCTGTTTTTTGTGTCTGTTCAATAACTCAGTCATTTCTGGATGGATTGTGAAATAAATATTCACCATTATGAAATGATGGGTCCCAAGATGCAGATCCCTACATCCAAGGTCCAGGTCACACTTGGAGGTCACAGGTAAAAAATGGTGTTTGTTTTTCGTGTCCGGTCAATAACTCTGCCATTTCTGCATTGATTGTGAAATTATTTGGTAGATAATTTTGTTCAGCATCACGAGGAGATGTGTCATGCTTAAGGACCAGGTCTCTACCTCAAAGGTCAAGGTTACACTTACAGGTCAAAGGTCGAAAATGGGAACTTTTCCATGTCGGGTCAATACATTTCAGGATGTATTTTTGAAATTTCTTGGATGAAATGTTCACAATCATGAGACGATGAGTTGCGCAGAAGACCCAGATCTGTAGCTCCAAGGTCAAGGTCAAGGTGTTGTGCACAAGAATTAAGTCCCTAGGTCCAAGGTCAAGGTCACAATTCAAAGTTAAAGGTCAAATTTAAGAAATCAATCCTAACACTTTGCCCAGAGCATATCTTTGTCCAGCATGAATGGATTTCCAAATAACCTGGCAAAAGGGACAAGTATGGTGAGACGGAGTGTCGTGCGCAATAACCAAGTATATAGGTCCAAGGTCAAGGTCACAATTCAAGGTCACAGGTCAAATCTAAGAAATGAATGCTAAACACTTTGTCCGGAGCATATCTTTGTCCAGCATGGATGGATTTTCAAATAACCTTGCAGAAGTGACATGCATGGTGAGACGGAGTGTCACAAACAATAATCAGGTCCCTTGGTCCAAGGTAAAGGTCACAATTCACAGTCAAATTTAAGAAATCAATCCTAAACACTTTGTCCGCTGCATATGTTTGTCCAGCATGAATGGATAATCAAATAACTTGGCAGAAGTGACAAGCATAGTGAGGCAGAGTGTGTTGCACAAGAACCAGTGTGGTGTATAAGAACAAGGTCCCTATGTTCCAGACCAAGGACACAAATCAAGGTCAAATATAAGAAATCAATAGTTAACACTTAGTCTGGTGCATATCTTTGTCCAGCATGGATGGATTTTCAAATTACTTGGCAGAAGTGACAAGCATGGTGAATTAGAGTGTTGCACGCAAGAACCAGGTCCCTAGGTCCTAGGTCATGGTCTGAATTCAAGGTTAAAGGCGTAGTGGCATCGTCAACTTTTTGTTTCCGCTCTCTAACTCGAGAACAAATTGTGCTATGGTAATGGAACTTCATACATACATATATTTTTGGGAGACCTCACTTGGAATTGCAATTGGGGTGTGTGGGTTTAAGGTCAAGATCACTGTACCTACAAAATAGAAAAACAATTTCTGCTGAATAAATTGAGAACACATTGAGATATTTTAATGAAACTTAATACATAAATACCTTATATTGAGACCTCAATTGGGATTGCATATCGGGTGGATGGAGTCAAGGTCAAAGTCACTGTTACTTAAAATAGGAAAACTGTTTATATTCAATAACTTGAGAAACCATTGAGATATTTTAATTAAACTTTATCCTGAGATACCTTATATGGAGACCTTGCTTGGGATTGCACATCGGGTGAGTGGGATCAAGGTCTCTGTTACTAAAAATAGAAAAATGGTTTCTCCTAGAAAACTTGAGAATGAATTGAGATATTTCAATGAAACTTTATGCATAGATACCTTATATTAAGTCCTCGGTTGGGAATGCGTATGGGGTTAGTAGGGTCAATGTCACCATAACTAAAAATTGAAAAACGGTTCCGCTTAATAACTTGCGAACAAATTGAGATATTTTAAATAGACTTCATACATAGATACCTTATATTGAGACCTTGCTTGGGATTGCGTATAGGGTGGGTAGGGTCAAGGTCAAGATAAAAAAAACACACAGTTTCTGCTCAATAACTTGAAGACACATTGAGATATTTTAATTAAACTTCGTACATGATATCGTATATCAAGACCTCTCTTGGGACTCTTGAAAAAAAAATTATTCGGGGAATTTCCACGTTTCTTATTTATTTTGTCATCTTGATTATATATTTAAGAATATATATGGAGTAGTTTTGATATCTCAACTCACCACACAAAGAGAGGCTTTGGAAATGAATTAGATACATTACATGACTCTACCTAATTAGTTTTTGAGTTGTCTTTAGTCCTTGAATCTTTACCCGAAAACAGTTTCTTTGATGTACGTATCTTTGAGACAATGGCACTCTTGTTCTGATATGACTATATAGTAAACTTTGAAAATCGTCCTGTCTGAAACCACTTGCTGGAATTCAAAATAATTTCACAGAAATGTTCCATGGATGACCATCTACCTGATTTCTTTAAATAATTTTGATTACAAAAAAACATATGGCTGCTCAGGTACTTGACAGTTTTGCTTATATGATTTCTTTTATGAAACCACTTGCTTGATTTTGACAGTTCACAAAATGTTCCTTGGCTGACCCTCTTCCAAATTTTTTCAAATTATTTTAATTTGCTAAAAAACATGTCTGTCAGTGGTCCATTGTTGATAACTGTGTCAACTTTACTTAAAACATCTTTTAACACGCCTTTAAATTTTTACAAGCCAATATGATTAATTAAACTAAGGTGAGCCACTGAGGGCTATTTTGGCCCCTTGTTGTTGCTTTTTAAGTCATCTTAATAAAATAGTAACTTTATACTTTGCTTACACCCCTACTTTTGCTATTTACTTGTATTTTTCCGAGATATTCATGTCAGTGTCCTGTAATAAGACCAATCAATGTATGTGCTACAAAGATTTTTTTGTCTCATTGTTAAAGTGTCATTTCTTGTTAGTGATTCAAACTCTGATCACTATACGCCCATTTGAAAAAATGGGTTGTATTATGGGAACGCTAAAGTTTCTGGTGGGCATGGTGGGCGGGCTTTCAGGCGTTCAAGCTGGCGGCTGGAGATCTTTGTCCAGAGCATATCTTTTTCCAGCATGGATGGATTTTCAAATAAATTGGCAAAAGTGATAAGCATGATGAAACAGAGTGTCGCGCTCAAGAACCAAGTCCCTAGGTACAAGGTCAATGTCACAATTCAAGGTCAAAAGTCAAATATAAGAAATCAATCCTTAACACTTTGTCCGGAGCATAACTTTGTCTACGATGGATGGATTTTCAAATAACTTGGTAGAATTATAAGCATGATGAGACTTGCGCAAGGACCAGGTCCCTAGGTCCAAGATCAAGGTCACAATTCAAGGTCAAATGTCAAATTTAAGAAATCAATCCTTAATACATTGTCCAGAGCATAACATTGTCCAGGATGGATGGATTTTCAAATAACATAGCAGAAGTGATAAGCATGATGAGGCGGAGTTTCCTGTGCAAGAACCAGGTCCCTAGGTGCAAGGTCAAGGTCACAATTCAATTTGTTTCCGCTCTCTAGCTTGAGAATGCATTGAGATATTTTAATGAAACTTCATATGTAGATCCCTTATGTTTTCACTCTATAACTTGACAACAAATTGAAATATTTCAATGAAACTTTATACATAAATACCTTATATTGAGACCTCATTTGGGATTGCATATAGGGTGGGTGGGGTCAAGGTCTCTGTTACTGAAAAATAGAACAACAATTTCTGCTCAATAATTTGAGAACGCATTGAGATATTTTAATGAAACTATATACATAAATACCTTATATTGAAACCTTGCTTGGGATTGCATATGAGGTGGGTGGGTCAATGTCACTGTTACTATAAATAGAAAAACAGTTTCTAGTCAATAGCTTTATAATACATTGAGATATTTTAATGAAACTTCATACATAGATATCTTATATCTAGACATTGCTTGGGATTTCATGTGGTGGGTGGGGTCAAGGTCAAGGTCACCATTACTAAATATAGAAAAACGGTTTCCGCTCAATAACTTGAGAACGTATCGAGATATTTTAATGAAACTCCATACATAGATACCATATATCGAGACCTCGCTTGGGCTTGCATAATGAAACAAATTCTTAACAATTGCACATATTCAACTTGGCTGCAAGTCGGGGGGCATACATGTTTTACAAACATCTCTTGTTAGACCCCCACTTTGAGGGGTATATAGAACTCATGTGTGTTGGTCCATTTATCCAATAATTATTTTGTTATGATATATAACAAAATACAAACTTGGGTATAATAATAATAATTAATAAAATTAAAATATTCAAAATGTAAATTGTGTCCTTAATACAGCAATCCGCATTGGGGACATAAACACATACTAACACTACATTTGGTTTTCTTTTGGTGTTTTGTTGATTTAAAATGAAATTGAAACAACTATATATTTTGGTTTACATGTAATATATTTTGTTTTTGGGTTGTTTTATTGTATGGGGTTGATGGGGTCAAGGTCATCGTTAGTATAAATAGATACACGGTTTCCGCTCAATAACACGAGATTGAATTGAGATATTTTAATGAAACTTCACATACAGATACCTTAAAGACCTTGCATGGGATTGCTGTGTGGTTGGTGGGGTCATGGTCACTGTTACTAAAAAAAGAAATACCATGTCTGCTCAATATCTGAAAATCGAATTGACATATTGTAATGAAACTTCACACATGGATACATTATAACAAGACCTCGCTTGAGATTGCATATGGGGTGGGGGGGGGTCAAGGTCAAAGTCACTGTTTCTAAAAATAAAACAATGTTTTCCACTCAATGAATTGAGAACAAATTGAGATATTATATTCAACCTACATGCATATATATCGTATTGCATTGGATTGCTATGGTGTGGGTGGGGTCCAAGTAAATGTAATTTAAAAGAGACAAAATGTGTTTTTGGTCAATAACTTTCATTCGGGTCAACATATTTTCATAAAAGTTGTGTATGTATATAGCTTGTATCAAGCCAAAGGTTGGGATTGAGTATAGGGCTACAGGGGCCAATTACTAAAAATAGAACAGGCATCATGCATGTATTTTACATTTTGGTGCACATGACAACCGTGACATAGATTGTCATTTCAACTGTTACAGTATTTTCATTCATTTTGTTTGGCTTCAACCTTGCTATGTACATAGTTTCTATAAATACAATTTTTTCATTAACCATACTCAATCAGGTCCAGATTCAGATCAGATAAGATTGAAAACCTGCTTCCATGGCGTGGCCATGTTTCTAGTTTTATTATATTACTAAATTTTAGGCATTGCATTCAAACAATTTGGTTTACGTGGAATTTCCATGTTTCTTCATTTTAAATGAGAAAGTTATTTTAATACTCCTTGCAAAAAGTAAGAAATAAATGCTGCAATTGACATAAAAATAAACACAGACCTTCTGTGAGATAAGATGAGATAAGAGGCTGGAGGGTGAACACAGTGATATTCATTGTAAGCAATGTATCAATTTTCACACAGACATGCCCACAAACATTATCATTAATTTTGACAGAGAATGGATGAAAACTGTTTTGCTTGAGCAGAAATTAATGTGATATACTGACAGACCTTTGCAAACCAATATACCCAACAATGTTTGATTGGTTGAAAAATTGTGTTTAAGAAACTGAAGAGCAACAGTACATGTATTTATTTTTAATGATTCGGAAATGATGGTAACTTAAACTCACACACTAATATGTTAAGAAATATAATTTTCCTAGTTTGAGTGTAGCGAATTAGAGGAAAATTGATTTCCATTGCATATGAAAGTCTCCGGTAGGGGGCGCTCAGTGTATTGTGTTGGCGGCAATTATGCTCGTGGAATAGCCATTCGGCTTTGCGTAACTGACCAGCGAACACGTTAATTTTCGTTGTCAACGCTCACATGTGTATTTGAAAAACATGGCTGAGGAAAATTCAAATGGCGATATACACGCCAAATTAAATTTACTTTTTAGTGAATTGCAAAACATGAAAGAAGAGTTTAGGGGGTCGGCTTTAAGTGCACAAGAGGAGGTGAAACGGTACAAGAAAGAAAAGGACGTTACGTGGCGTTTTAAAGGTAACAGAGTGCAGTTCGACTTCAATGAAGACATTGCAGACAGTCTCAAACAAATAGACTGGAGCATTGAGCATGGCAAAAAGGACTATTGCCGTGAGTTGGTAGCGGAGGCGTTAACCAAGATAAAGAAACGCAACAAACTGATACGCATAGCAGACTCGTCCGAGGGTGGCTGGGACACAGTGAAGCTGTACGAGTCCAACCCTGTGGCCAGCGATAGCGAGGACGAGGCAAAGATCACCCGGGCTGAGAATAAAGCAGTAAAGAAGAAGAAAAACGCACTGAAAGGCAAGTCGTCTCTGATGACGTCATCAGAGAAGCGTTTCCATCCGTATACTGCTGCTCCCGTGCGGGGGCTCTATGGTGGTGGTCGCGGTGGTCTTTTTCGAGGCAGCAGACCATTCAACAGCGGCGGACCCAGCAATGCGAGGGCGACCGGTACCGGAAGTTGTTTTGCCTGCGGAGAATTCTCGCACTTCCGGCGAGACTGCCCATACGTCCCGAGAGGTCAAAACACCCAGACATCCACTTCCGGTTCCGGATCCAAGTAGCAGTTCCAAGCGCGAGCAGTCAGAGACATTGAAAGATGAGTATATTTATGATTATACTAAATTTACCAAAAACTATTTCGAATATGAGCAAGGCGACAAAGACATTCTTGTGCGGGGACGACTACGCGAAAATATCATTTTTTGGGAAAGTATCGGAGCAAATGTTTATGTTCTTGATGTTATTAAATCCGGTTATAAAATCCCATTTTATACAAAGCCACCAAGGCAGTTTTTGAACAATAATAGATCTGCCCTCAGTAATACTGAGTTTGTGTCTGAGGCAATTAAAAATTTGTTAGACCGCAATTTAATTGAAACCTGCGTTGAACCGCCACACGTTAATCCGTTGACTGTTTCAGAAAAAAGTAACGGAAAAAAGAGACTTATTTTAGATTTAAGAGCCGTAAACAAACATTTATACAAACAAATCTTCAAATTTGATGATCTTAAAGTTGCTTTGTCATTTTTGAAACAAGGATTCTTCATTGTGAAATTTGACATTGCAAGCGCTTATCACTTTATTGAAATTTTCAACCCACATTGCGATTTTCTAGGATTTTCTTGGAAGGGGACGGACAGTCAGGTCCGCTACTTCCGGTTTCTAGTACTTCCGTTTGGAATAAGTAGTGCTTGTTGGATTTTTACCAAGATTTGTCGCCCTTTGATCAAGAAATGGCGTAGCGAGGGTAAAGCTGTACTTATGTTTCTTGACGACGGATTCGGTTGTTCAGATTCATACCAAAACACCTTGCTTTTAGGCACTCAAGTGAAACAAGATTTACTCAATTCAGGTTTTATTCCAAAAGCAGACAAATGCATTTGGATTCCAGTCCAAGTCGTGCAGTTTTTGGGAGCTGTGCTCGATTCCTTTAAGGGTGAGATTCAGATTGCCGAGCATAGGACAGGTAAGGCTTTATGTACATGCTCTTCATTGATCGAAGAATCTACATTACTTAGAGCTATTCCCGTGAGAAAAATAGCCTGTTTTGTGGGTCAAATCATATCAATGTCAATTGTTATTGGAAATATCGCTCAAATCAAGACCAGGTATTTGAGTTTCGATACCAATTTAGCCAGTTCCTGGAATTCTAAGATAAGAATAACAGAACAAAGTGTTAACGAACTTCAGTTTTGGCAGGCAAATCTTTCCCAATTGAATAAGAGGGACATCTTTGATTCACATAAATGTTCCAAGGTTGTGTACTCTGACGCTAGTCACGCAGGTTACGGTGGTTATGTAGTGGACGCGATCAACGGCGTATCGCATGGAATGTGGTCGCCCGAAGAAGCACAAATGTCTTCCACATGGAGGGAATTAACAGCTGTGTTCAGAATACTGTGTTCCCTCAAACACTTACTTGTTCATCAGAGCATTAAATGGTTCTCTGATAATCAGTCTGTTGTGACCATTGTTAAAAAAGGTTCCAGAAAAAGATATCTGCAAGATTTGGCAATTGATATTTTTAATTTATGTTTAGCCAGTAACATTGTTTTAGAGGTCGAATGGGTCCCTCGAACCGACAACGAACGGGCAGATTATCTGTCAAAGACAGAGGACAGTGATGATTGGGGGACATCAAACGAGCTATTGGCATTGATAGTCGAAAGGTTTGGCCTGCCGACGATGGATTGGTTTGCATCGCATTACAACAGAAAGTTAGGGCGATTTTATTAAAGATTTTGGAACCCTGGTTCGGAAGGTATAGATGCATTTACCGCTAGATGGTCATTTGAGTTAGGATTATTTGTGCCTCCAATTTCTGTCATATCAAGAGTTGTGAACAAAATGATGGTTGATAGAGCACGCGATGTATTAGTTGTACCGCAATGGACCTCGGCGGTCTTTTGGCCATTGTTATGTCCGAACGGACATTTTATTCCTGAAGTATTGGATGTTATTCATCTGCCTTCCGAGAGGCGATTTTATGTACCATGTAAAAGTGGAAAGGGTATGTTTGGCAACGTAAATTTGAAATTCGACATGCTTGCTTGTTACATGGATTTCAGGAAGTGAATAGGTTGTGACATAATCATACTGCAGTGTAGGGACGCATGTTTTTCTACTTCATCTAGCCGAGAGGCTATCAAGACGCTTGTCAGACAATGATGCTTGTCATTGATTAATCTCATTAAGATGCTTGTCATTGATTAAACCTCATCAAGACGCTTGTCTGTGATCAAATATCATTCAGACGCTTGTCTTTGATTAAACATCATTAAGATGCTTGTTTGTGATTAAATATCATTAAGACGCTTGTCTCTCATTAAATGTCATCAAGACGCCTGTCGTTGATTAATGACCATCAAGACGCTTGTCTGTAGTTAAAGATCATTAGGACGCTTGTCTGAGAATGATCTGTATTTGATGATGTATTTCGGTATATAGCCATTTTAGAGTTGTCCGTTTGAGAGTGAAATTGATATGTTATATTTATTATGTATTTATCATTGATTAAAGATCATTAAGCCGCCTGACTTCTGAGAATGACCAGTATTTGATAATGTTCTTTTTTGGTATATACTGAAAAAGAGTTTTTCTAATAGTAATAGTAAAAGAGAATGTGTATTATTTTTATTTTAATTCTTTTTTGCCTTTTTACATATGTTTTTTCAGATCCATGCGGATGAAATTGAGGCTTTACCAGAGGTCTTGGCGGACAGGGTGGAGCTGCTCCCGAGCATCTTGCGCAAATCCAGAGCAGACAGTACCTGTTCCAAATATGAAAGTGCATTTATTCGATGGAGAAATTGGGCTTTGTGCAATCAGTTGGGGAGTAGTGATATTTTGCCCGCTAAGGCTTTTCCGGTGGCGTTATATTTAGTGTCTCTTTTTCAAAGTGCTAAAACCCCGGCACCAGTTATATCTGCATTTTATGGGATTAAATGGATGCATGAGTTATATGGTTTAGTTTCTCCCACTGATTCTAAAATAGTAGCTAATGTTTTAGAGGCAGCAAAAAGAACTTTGTCAACCCAAACTAATAAAAAGGAACCCATAACGGTGGAAATTTTATTAGCTATGTACAAACGTATATACAACGATAAAGATGTAATGTCTCAAAGAATTATTGCCGCCAGTTTACTAGGTTATGCGGGGTTTATGCGCAGTGCAGAATTATTACAAATAAAAGTATCCGACATTGTGTTCGAGGACACATATATCTTAGTTTTTGTTCAGTCGAGTAAAACTGACAAGTATAGAGATGGATCATGGATACCAATCGCAAAATCAGGAACTGTTTTGTGCCCTTACGTAAATTTACAGAAGTACATTGAATGGGCAAATTTGAATGGAGACGATTACCTTTTTTGCAATTTGTCTAAGACTAAATCTGGTTTTAAACCAAGACAACTGAACAAACCTATGTCTTATACAAGCTTACACGAGCAGTTTATTAAGGCTTTTCAACCGCATGTACCAGATATTTCTAGCTTTGGTTTGCACTCCTTAAGATCAGGAGGAGCTACATCTGCTGCAAACAGTGGTTTAAGAGACAGACTGTTTAAAAGACATGGTCGGTGGATTAGCGAAAGTGCAAAAGACGGCTATGTGAAAGATGATATTAATTCTAGACTGATTGTCTCTAAATCACTTGGTTTATAAATGTGCGTTTTGTTTTGTTATTAGAAAACTTGTCAATCAATTTTTTTTTTTTTTTCTAGATTTGCCCGAACTTTTCGTCCATCTGGTCATACGCATAGGTACCAAAATACAAGCTGTATTTTCAATTTATTTCGTTGTTGAGTTGTTTATTTAGGAGACGTAAAGGGTCTATGGAAATATAATTTTCCTAGTTTGAGCGTAGCGAATTAGAGGAAAATTGATTTCCATTGCATATGAAAGTCTCCGGTAGGGGGCGCTCAGTGTATTGTGTTGGCGGCAATTATGCTCGTGGAATAGCCATTCGGCTTTGCGTAACTGACCAGCGAACACGTTAATTTTCGTTATATTTTATTTAAGACATAAAATATTGACAAGTTTTCTCTTGAAAATGACTATCTGCAGGAATATATGCTGTTGCTGTGTAATCTATACGAGCGTTAGTTCATATCATGTTTTATAAAATCTGCATCAAAATGTGAATTGTTCATGCTTGTATCCGTCATACGTTATAACTGTGTCATCTGGTCATACGCATAGGTACCAAAATACAAGCTGTATTTTCAATTTATTTCGTTGTTGAGTTGTTTATTTAGGAGACGTAAAGGGTCTATGGAAGAGTATTTAATGTAGCATTTTTTTGTTGTTGTTGTGAAAACCGCAAATTGCTTACACGAATACACTGCACTAAGTATAATTTTAGCGTTTGATAACATTATAAGCTTTCGATGTTGACAATTACGGATATAGTTTCTGATAATTGTTTAGCACAAAGAAGTTCTTCTTATGGTTGACCATTTCAAGATATTCTTTTTGACGAGTGACCATTTCAAGGTATTCTTTCTTTTGTGTGACAATTTCTGAAAAGGGCTTGTAACAATTTCAAGATATACCCTTTCTGACCATGTGGGTAGCCATTTACATGCTGGATTGACTATGGTTATTGTTTATCAGCCATTCTAACATCGTCGTTGGATAATCCCACAAAGTCGCTGTTATCGTCGGCACCGAACATAGTCGTCAACACGGTCTCTGTCATGGCCATCTGTAGGTTGGTGTAGTAGGTGTCATCATCAGAATTTTTGTTGTCATCGGTACTTGTAGCGTTTGTTGTCCGTATAATGTGATCTTCGAATAAGGTGTCATCTTCTTTCCCATCCATCTTGTTGCTGATGCAGCATTTTCGGAACAACCACTGTATGATGGCGGAATCCATCCTAGCACAGGCATTGACAATCCATTGTCATATCTCGTTAAGCTCGGCTTTCCTCATGTGACCTCCTGCGGTGAAGCTATGCTTGCCATTGGCATACCAGTCACACCATTTCGACTGCAGCATGGCCTTCATTAGCTTTTTGATAAACACGTCCTACAGCAGTAGAACCGATGTCATTCCACCAAGGATGATGGCCAGAGTGGTTTCGTACTCGGATTGCAGGTCTTGGATATCGTCCATGCAGTGGGCTCTAAATTTGTCCAGGAACGGGAGTGACTTTCTGGACATGCCTCCAGGACGATGCTCCCACACCATTTTTACCTAGTCCCGGCTGAGGGTGTTAAAGACGCTCCACCATCCTAAGACGCTTTTCTTTTTACGGTAAGCATTTTGGAGACATATATTTTAACATTGCGCTAAAGTATCATATATACATAGGGAAAGATCTAGGATCAAAACAAGTACAGGGTGCTGATCAAAAAGAGCAGGGTGGAAAGTTGGACCCGTTCTTAGCCATTTTCTAATACATTAGTACATCCTTAGTATTTGTCAGTTAAATGCTTCTAAATAAGGTCTTTAAACATTGTCTATTCATTTGCCAATCAAAATTTGCAAAAATGTATTGACATTCAAAAGATATTCATCATTTCTGTGTTGACCAGCCCAGAGGAGCAGCAGTGGGGAACCCAAAAGGAACAGGGCGCAGCACCCTGCTATTTTGCAAATGGATATTTGTTACCTCATAAGTCCTAATTGTTGTTTTTCATATGAATCAGATTCAGCACGTCTTGTTATTGTAAAGGGTAAAGAAAAAAGGGAAACATTAAAATGTGTACATACCTTTTTGGTTTTGAATTTATTCATTATAGTTATAATATTGTTTCACATTGAGAATAATATTGTGTTATTTCATGTTAGTTGAACTATTAAGATTATACACAATTATAATCTTTATCAAAAATGTATAAGCGTTTCTACACGCATTTGAATGTTTGGTATGTAATTGCAGTATATTTGTATTTTAAAATAATTGTTCATGTGTTTTTGTACATAATTGTAAATTTATTCTTTGTTTTGTTAACAGAGAATCGCCAGGAATATCCATGATAACTCCATGAATGTTTATGAATCATGCCTTGAGTCATAAGGCATGTAATAAACTTTCAAAATACAACCTGTGTTTTTGGCGCATCTCTCAAAAGATCACCATTCTCCTTAACAGGGGATGTAAAATAAAGTAAAGTAAAGTAAAGTGTTTGTTTATTTAAGTGTCACCCCTCGCGATTAAGGGCCAGCCAGTTTTGACTTATGAGACACCTTTACTGATGAACATCTTTACTCCCGATTCCTATCCTATATGCGGGGCGCTTGGAAGGAAGGCAATCGATACTCTTTTATTTAACTAGCTGCTGTGTAGGCAACCGGCCATATCAGAACTCGCCCTGTGCAGGACTCGCCTCTTCGACCTCCCGCTCTGTAGGCGAATGCCCTTACCACTGGGCCATGGAGATGTTGTCCATCCAGCCCTTTTCTTGACATCGGACGATAACATCCTTGGGCCACTTTGCGTCTTTGGGGAGGGTCTTGACAGTGTGGCGGACTGCAGATCAAACGTACCGCTAGAACTAGCAGATTCTTTTTGCAGTCTTCTGACATCTTCTAGGAGATGTGTGTACGACGGCGGATGAAGAGCTGCTTGCGGTTTATAAACTGCCTAATCCAGGACCTTGAAGGTCTCCATGCCCACCATCGTGTTTGCCACCTTCTTTGCTTCTAATTAGAGCTCGATGGTTGACACGCCTATACATTGGATGATATTTATGATAATAGAAATACTAAGAGTTTTTGCTTAGATCCGCATATAAAAAAGGACGGCTTATATGCAAGAAATTACGGTAACAACCAAACCTCCATGCCTTAATGCCCTCACAATGCTTTGAACACTCTATATAAATGCATGCAGAACACCTGTTTTTTTGTAAATATTTGACTGAAATGTTTTCACAATGGGCTACACAGTCATACGATAATGTTTTCCACATACTGATATATATGACATACACCAAGAACTGGACTCGTATTAAACACCTCCTCCTTTGGGAAATGTAAAGCCCCCAGTGGCATGTATTAGGGAATATAAAGTATGTAGTCAGAAATGTGAAGCATAAGCAAATTATTCTTTATTAAAACAACAGTATATGTGTTATTAAAGAAAGATTGGTCTAATATCCAATTTTAAACATAGAACCCATTTATCTTACAATAAAAAATTTTTTTCGGCGTAGCTGTCTAAGATCACTTTTTACCTAGATTTCTTGAGAAAATTATGCAGCGGGAAAATTGAATGCCAATAGAATTGGGCAAATTTCCTCATTTTAGGGAATGCAAACTTACAAACAATGGTTTAATGAATACCAACAACTGTTGCATACTTTTGGGGAATAAAAATTTACATAAAATGTACATAATTGTTTACATATAAAGTGGCTAAAATTAAGTTATAAACATATTCTCGATATACACTATAGAACTGAGCATATGTATGAACATATTTTCTCATTGTATGCCATGAACAGAATATTTTATTCATTCCCAGAACTAATCCACTAGATTGTTTAGCCTAGCGTCAAGCTCTATAAATAACAATTGATTCTAGCCAGTTCAACACACTCACTATCATTCTAAAAATAGCGCGTGTTTAACTGCCAGTGTATAGCTGAACATTATAATATACATGCATCAATTAGCGTCCAGAGAGTCATGAGAGTGAATATTTCAATAAATGGGGAATTTATGTTTATAAACTTGCATGTTATTTTGATATTAAACTGCGGTTGGGTTCTGTTAAGAATTAATTAGAATCACACATTTTTATCAACTTCTCCAGTAGGTGTTAATCATTTTATAAAAAGATATGTTTCAATAAATAAAATGTGTTGAAATAAGTCTTGGAATACGTCGAAATGTTATTCATGATACTTTTACTTCATATGTATAGCATTCATACATTACATGTATTTGCAATAGCAATTATGCACAAACACATTTGATACATCGTATTCCTACCAAATATAATTTTCAATCGCCAAAGTCTAATGAAATTTTATGTTTGTGTTTTCAAAAAAATGGAAGTCATTATTTTAAATGCGCTGAACGTTCTCTAATGATTGCTTTTCATTAGGATACACAGTATAAATGATTAATTGACTTCAAAATGTATATGCATAATGCATAGATAACTTCCAAGATTAAGGTAAGGTGTATCATTTAAGAATAACTATACGCATCTGATAAAAAATAATTGTTATTCATTCCCGCAATTATTTTCGTACATTATTTATTTGTTCAATTTGGCTGACAAATGTATTTCATAATGATGTTAACGTAAATTATTTAGGTTATTCATGTATCGCTGGTGAAAACAAGGGGCGGTATGATCGGTTTATTCACGGTACAAATATTAATAATTATTGGAATAATCACGATTTAATATTTGGATCCGAGAAGTTTTGTTATGGTGTCTGAGAAATCTGGGATCCGAGAACTCTCCTTATATAGGTCGGGACTGAAAAATCTGGTGTCCGAGAAGCCATGTAACCGATAATCTTTGCCCTCTTGTATTATGTTTAGGGTAAAAAAGATATCACAATATTAATGTCAACTCTGATTGTCTTTTTTAAAGACATTTCTTGATGTTTACTGTTGTGCCAGTATCAGTAATTCATCAGCTGCACTTACTTTGAACAGGTGCACCACAAATGGAGCAGAATATTGCTTCGTCCACAAGTTTTTTTCCGCACTCATGACAGAACATCCTGAAATGAAATTGTTGTTTTAGATCAGTAAAATGTCCTCCCATAATGAACAATATTGATTTTCTGTTGTTTGGTGTTGTTTGGAATTTGTTTAATTTTACTGTTTGGAATTTCTAATTCCATCGCCATTCAATTTTTCGGCTTGTATTATTGTCTGGACAATAACTTTGTCCAACATTGGAGGATTTTCTAATAACTTGGCAGAAATGTTAAGCATAATGAGACAGTGTGTCGGGCGTAGGAACCAGGCCCCTAGGTCCAAGGTCAAGGTCACATTTTAAAGGTCAAAGGTCAAATATAAGAATTTAAGACTTCTATCCCTTTGTCCGAGCATAATTTTGTCTAGCATTGAAAGGAATTTCAAATAACTTGGCACAAGTGTTGAGTATGGTGAGACGGTGTGTCGCGCGACAGAACCATGACCCTAGGTCCAAGGTTAAGGTCATACTTAAAAGCTAATGGTCAAATATAAGAATTTAAGCCATAAACACTGTCTGAAGCATAATTTTGTCCAGCAGGGAAGGATTTTAAACTAACTTAGGGAATATTTTAAACTAACTAGGCCGAAGTGCTAAGCATGGTGTGTCGGTGTGTTATGCGCAAGAACCAGGTCCCTTTTTATATGTCAAAGTCACACTTAAAGTTCAAAGGTCAAATATAAGAATCTAAGCCATAGACCATGTCTGGAGCATAATGTTGTCCAGTATGGAAGGATTTTCAAATAACCTGGCAGAAGTGATAAAGTTTATAAGACGATGTGTCGCCTGCAAAAATTAGGTTCAAGGTCAAGGTCAAACTTAAAGGTCAAAGGTGAAGTATCAGAATTAAGTCCATGGATTCTGTCTGGAGCATAATTTGGTATGGCATGAAAATTTTTCAAATAACTTGGCAGCAGTGGTAAGCATTATGAGACGGCATGTGGCGTTCAAGAGCCAGGTCTGTAGCTGAAAGGTCAAGGTTATTAATCAAGGTCAATGGTCAAATAATTTTCCAGAGAATAATAATGTCATGCATGCAGGGATTTTCAGAGAAATTGACAGAAATGATCACAATCACCAGACTATGTGCTTTGCATGCAAGAACCTGACTTGTGAAGTTAAAGAATTACTTCCCTTTATTTATGAGTGTGCAAAGTATAATTCAAAAATGATAAAAGGCATTTTGTGGATTTTTCACAGAATGATTTAAGATAGCAAGAGTATGTTAAGCATACAAGAACCATTACTCATATTTGCCTAAAAGTTTTAATTACTGCCCTTCAATTGATTTTTTGTCAGGACTAAAACTATTTTGTGATATCCAAATTACTCCACAGAATATGAGAATACATGAGCAGAAAGTAAAATATGAAAGGACAATTCTCTTTTTGCAAAATAATGTGTATGCATACAGAAAAATAGGCGGCATGTAGAAATGGCTGCATAGTTGGGGGCATCCATGTCTATGGACACATTTCTTTTCATTCAATCTTGATAAAACTTCCACAGGATTTATTATCGCCATAAAGCGCATGCAGCAAATGAGACAGATCAGGCAACGAATACTGGAGTTATTTCCCCTTAATTGTGAACATGAATTCAAAAATGATGCAAGACAGGAACTTCATTTTGAACCACTCTTAGCCAAACTTGCACAATTTGTCTATGACCATAAGATCTAAAGCGAATTTGAATATAGGAAAGGTAAATGGCAATACACTCCACTAGAGGCCCAGATAAGGCACATGCGTACCTAAAGTGCGCACACATAATTGGAAGATACGCATAGAAATTAAAAATTTGGGTGTACATTTA
Organism: Congeria kusceri; assembly: GCA_027627225.1. Classification (NCBI taxonomy): domain Eukaryota; kingdom Metazoa; phylum Mollusca; class Bivalvia; order Myida; family Dreissenidae; genus Congeria; species Congeria kusceri. Next base: position 15,127,341 of record CM051035.1, read on the forward strand.
CCCACTATTTTTTCTAAAGCTCATGCACATTAGTGACTGGAAGACAGAAACAGATAGAAGTTTTGACAAGCCTGCCTACATGAATGTGCAGTTGATATGATGTGTAGTTAGCCATAAAAGTATAAAAATGTTCAGAATTCTTACTTAGTGTTTACATTATTGTTTACAAATGACTGCATTAAAAAGGATTATTATTATAATAATCTTGTCTTCTACACATATTGTATTGTGTTTTTGGAAGTAAATTTGCCCATACTAATCCTACATAGAATGCAAATTTACCCCCACAGATTCTTTAGTGAGTGTACATTTACTCCCAATTTTTTAGAAGTTGGTGTACATTTATGCCCAGTACAAATATTTATCTGGAGCACTGCACTCCACGCTTTGGAACAAGCTGGCAAGAATGGAATGACCTTTGTGCATCGGTCGCCATTATCTTTTAGAACTGTGACATTAACACTATTCCTCCGAAATTGCCCGCGAAAAATTGGATACCAGGATAATGAAAATATGCCCACGTCCTTACTTATGGCCATGCGTTTTTTGGCAAGCAATGGCAAGCCAAGGTGCAAAAGAAAATCAAAGCGTTGAACACTGAAAAACTGCGGCTTGCAAACTAAAGTTAAAGGTCACCAAAAGTTATAGTTTGTTATCACAAACATGGAAACATACCGAATTGGCATTATAGGTTATGTACTTGTAAATTTAGAATAAATGGATATGTTGATTGTTCACAATGAATTAAATCGGACCAATTTCTTGTCCTTTATCCATAGCAAACTGTGAATTAATTTATTGATACTAGCATTTAGTGGACCAATCCACTGATAGTAATGAATTGTTACACAGTTCTGAATGCGTGCTATCAATGATCTCTCTGTTCCATGATATTGAAAGCAAAAAGCAGGGGAGGTCACTGTTCAATTCCCATGGCAAAAGCGATACTTGCTTTTGATTTGCGGTACTTAAGACTCTGGCTATCGCCACAGTCTAAACATGAAAGTTAATCAGCTAGACAAATTATTTCATTATTGCATATTTCCCACATTTGTTCAAGCCAGTATTTTGATTTAAGCGTATGCAGCCTAACACAGTTTCCAAACTAAATGTATACAATAAATTGAATAGTATGTGTTCTTGCAAATAACAAACAAAAAAGTACTCACCTTTCATAACAATTATGTTAACTTGCACATAACTTTGAACAAAATAAACTAAAATATTGATCTAGATTCAGATTCTGGACTTTGTTTCAGAGGCCACACAAAATTATCAAGTGTTTGATAAACATTTTCTGAAAGCCATCGAGGGTTTATATGGCTGGCTATAAAACATTGAAAAACATGTTGATGGAAACTGCTTTCACAGTTTAAAAATAATGCCCAGCAAATATGGTTGACATTTATAATTTCAATATTTTACGTAATAAACTTACTTATGGAAAATGTTTTCTCTGTTTTCTTTTATACTTATGGAAAATGTTTTCTCTGTTTTCGATGATATTTACATTTAGTTCTTTATTTATTCAATTCAAAACAGGGTGAATATTTCCATATTATTTAAATAAAAATAACATTTTAAAAAATGGTTTTGCATGTATGTGGATATGGTACTGGTCTTGGTACATCCATCTCAGTGCCTGTTTATTTGAATATTTTGTCTAGAGTATTGACACATCAGAGAGAAAGCAGAATACAAGAACCATTATTACCTGTTTTTTTGTTTTTTTTTATTATTGCTCTTCGTTAAATTTATATCTGAAAGTTGTATCCTGAATACATGACCCCTTATTCACTTGAAATGTAATATGCTTATACATCTCATTTCACCATAACTCGATGTGTTCTATTTTGTTAGTTATTTTCTATTTATCTGAAAGATTGAAAGTAACTTCACTACATGTTATGGCCATGGCTTATGTTTAATGTATGGAATGTATGGAGCATAACAGAAAACAGAGTGAGTCCAATGATACTTCATAATTATTATACGCCCATTAAAAAAACGGGACATATTACGGGAACGCCACTGGCGGGAAAACTTTGTCCGTAGCATAATTTTGTCCATCATGGGTGGATTTTCAAATAACTTAACAGAAGTGACAAGCATGATAAGACAGAGAGTTGTGGGCAAGAACCAGGTCCCAGGGTCATTGGTCAATGTCACATTTTAAGGTCAAATGTCAAATTTAAGAAATCAATCCTTTACTCTTTTTCCGTAGCCTATCTTTGTCCAGCATGGATGGATTATCAAATAACTTGACAGAAGTGACAAGCATGTTCAGTCGGAGTGTCACATGCAAGAACCAGGTCCTTAGGTCCAAAGCCAACGTCACAATTTAAGGTCAAAGGTCTAATGTAAGAAATCAATCCTTAACACTTTGTTGGGAACATATCTTGGTCCATCATGGATGGATTTTCAAATAACTTGGCAGAATTGACAAGCATGCTGAGGCAGAGTGTTGTGCTCAGACCAGGTCCCTATGTCCAAGGTCAGGGTAAACATTTTCAAGCTCAAAGGTCAAATTTAAGAATCAATTTTTAATACTTTGTGCAGAGCAAATCTTTGTCCAGCATGGATGGATTTTCAAATAACTTGTCAGTAGTGTAAAGCATTGTGACGCAACATGTCACACGCAAGAACTAGGACCCTAGATTCAAGATCAAGGTCACAAATTAAGGTCAAATTCAAGATTTCAATCCTTCACATTGTCCAGAGCATATCTCTGCCTAGCTTGGATAGATTTTGTATTTTGTCGTCTTCCTTATAGATAAGTATATAATATTATATGGACTAGTTTTGATACCTCAACTCACGACACAGAGGGAGGCTTTGGAGATGAATATGAATTCAAACACCATGACTCTACCTTATTCATTTTTGATTCTCTTTAGTGAGTGAATCTTTACCCCCAGAAAGCTTCTTTGACTGGCGTATCTTTGTGACAATGGCACTCTTGTATGTATAGGATCTGGCACGAGTTGTCATTTTATACTTCATTTTATTAAACAGATCAGGAATTTTGTAAGAAAGCCAGACTTTGGCGAGCTTACTAACAAATTTCCTGGACTAGTTTAATAAAAATATGGTATGAAATTACGAGTGTCAGATCTTTTTGATCGCATGCTTAAAAAAAAAAAAAAAAAAAAAAATATCAACAAATATTCATAAATCCTAAAAGTTGTGTGCTGATGTGACGATATTTCCTGTTGACGATGTCATTTAACGAAAATGGCGCCATGTGATTGGTTAGTCAAAGAATATGTAGCCAATGAAAATGCTGAAAATGTTATCTTATACATGTGTAAGATAAAAATATTTGTAGTGGCTGTATTACATGGAAAACAAGGTATGGCATGATATAATTCATAAAAGAATTAAGGTTTATTTAGTTTATTTAGTTATCTTACTAGTTTTTATGAAAACGAATATAAAACTTCATGTATTTATGAAGAGCTCTGCAAAGAAATGTTCATATGTTATGGAAATTAGCATTACAAAGGTGTGAATAATATTAGGTTATTTAAAAGCATTCTGTACAATACGGTGATATGTTTGGACGAGTGCACAGCTGACATTCTAAGGTGTTAAATAATCTTTTTATTATAAACCTATTTATGTTTTTGTATTATTTGCATAACATTAAATAATGTGTGTCCACGGAACAGTTGGCGGGCTCACAATAATATTATATGACGTCGTTCTATGTGATAAATAATCTTCAAAAATACATTGTCTTTTATTATGTAACCTTCACTTAAGTTAATTAATTATGTTTAGCTGCTAACACAGCCTTCCGTATTTAAGGAATATATTTCACAGAAAGCCAGCATGACCTTGTTTTTACTGTAAACATTGAGTGTGAAGAAACTGTATTTAGAAGTGTCATGTTTAAAAAAGTGACTGATCAATGTGAAGTGTCTGCAGCGCGTTTGTTTAATATTGCACACTGATGAAAATTGTCGAATTGCATATTATACAGTTGATTGAAAATGTTCAATCGATATTCAGAACTAGAATAACGCAATAAAACTTTATATGAGTGATGCTATATGTAAACAAAAAATAGATAGTGATGACGGTGAACACTAGCCAGTTTAAATTTGTAGTGTGGCGTGTTGCAGGTTTTACTTCTGTACCGGTAATGTTACAAACAGTTAAATAAAATTAAGAAATAATTTAAGAAGTGGCATTCATCATCGGATATCAGTTTGGGTACATGTTTACGCTTACACAAAGCATATGTTTGACCAGACACTGCGATTTAGAAAACAAATAGTATTTCTGGTTATAACTTTTAACAAAAGACATATCGTCGTGGATATATGAACAATAATTATAATGATAGTTGCTGGATTTTAAAAGACGTTTTCAAAGAAGTGGATCAGAGTCATCATTGATTGAGGTAAAATTAAAAGTTCCATATATTTGTTCAGTTTTGGAGTACTTGGACATTATCGCATGTTTATACTCAGACTGTCTAATACGGAAAATATTGTATGTACGGGCGTCCAAGATGGTGAAATATTGGACGGTCACGTGGCACAAATGACAGCATCTGATTGGAGGATATAATAGGTATATAATAATAAACTATATTTTAAGAATTTTGATAAAAAGGACAAAGAAATTACTATAAAAAAGTAAATACCCAAATGACCATAAGAACAAATAAGAATTAAGAGCACCCTAACGGACTGCAACATTCTGACATGAGAAAATATCGGTGCATTATTTGGTTTTACAAGTTTCCGCTTTCTAACACTGTATTGTCATAAGAAAGTAGGCCAGAAGACTGGCACTGTATTTCTTAGAAACCATGTAACAGAACATTAAACAAAACTATTCAAATGAAATGATAAGCAAACTGACCACGCTAAGGTGACTAAAGAGCAAGAAGGATATAAAAGTAATGAAAAGAAAAAGCCTGTTCAAACACATTTATGTGAACATAAAAAAAGAAGAATTTTCTTTGTATATGATGCCATGTTTGCTCTTATGATATAATTAAGAAAGAATAAATAATACCTGATTAGTTAGAATGCTGCTCTCAATTGTCCAACGCTGCCTTTTTCTTATTTCAGTTTGATCAGTTGATGATTATAAAGATACACATTTATTGTGATTTTGTAATTTGATGCACACTATAATTTATATGTAAACGTTCACATGATGATCTAACATTCGTTTATTATCTAATCTGAATTAAATGTACTAGTCAGGGGCATGTATCATGTGTCAGTCCAATGTTTAGTAGGCAGTTAAATTTATGGATTTAATTTGGACAAAATTAATTATGAAGGCCATATAGGATGTTAATAACAAAAGCCACACAAAATATGAGTGGCAAAATACTGACTGAACAAATGCAACTGTTATCTTACTATCTGTTTCATTATACCCCCACTACTAGTAGCTGGGGGGGGGGGTGACGGTCTGTATGGGAATCACACTGTCTGTCGGTAAATCTGTCTGCCGGTCTGTTTGTGGGTTGGTAGGTTTGTCTTTTCCGAACCTTGTCCAGACTCTAACATCCCTATGCATTTGGAAATAACTTCACAAATGTTTACCTCAATGAAAGGGTGTGTCTCGCACAAGAACCAGATGGCTACCTTCAAGGTCAAGGTCAAAATTTGAGTCAAAGGTCAAAATAGAGCACTTTATTGTCAAAGAAGGTCTTGTCCAAGCTCTTACTTTTCCATGCATTGCAGGATTTTGAAATAACTTTGCACAAATGTTAACCTATATGAGAGAAGTATTAAAGGGATTTAAATGATACTTCATATAATGATAGAAGACATTGAGAGGAAGCACAGAGAACAAGGACCATAACTCTGTCTTCAGTATTTACCGAGTTATTGTCGTTTGGTTGTTGTTTCGTTTGGCAAGGATTGTGCACTAAATACTTATTTCAGAAATCTTCAAAGTCCCATGACTCTGTGAAAAATAATTGAATCGGATCTTCCTGGTTTAGTGCATGCCTCCTCTTGGTAATGAAGCTTCCTATAAAGTTTAATTGAAGAATTAAGAGATGACGCAGCTTCCGCAGCCGGATAATCAGTATTGAGAGATGACAAAGGCATAATCGGAACGAGCCTTTGTCACCATTGAATTTTTTAGGAATATATATATGGGCGGGCAGGGTTGGGTGTGTGAGCCCTTAAGGAGTTTGAAGTCGATTAAATTGTAATCAACCTTCAACTTAGGTAAGTCTCGGTTAATTCTTCAATTTCATCTCCTGCATAACTCCCTTAATGGGCCCCACACGAGAGTTTAGAGAATTCCTTTAAAATTCTATGATATAACGTGTATAATAAACAAGAAACATCATTTGTTTATATGAAATCTAATATTGATACAACAACCAAATGTACAGGTAATCATGGATGGTATAACATTTCCTTTGAAACAACAGCTACTGTAATCACTGCAGAAATTAATCCAGAATAGCTGATTGAAAATTAATGGGCGGTTCGATACACTTATTATAAAATTTGGCAAATGTTTTTGCAGTAGACCAGCCCGCAGTTTCCATTATAGTCTGCAATGGTACACCCATTTGTGCTGCTTTCGATGTTGATGCAGCTCCAGTGCTGTGTGGTTGGAACGTGTGCGCTGGCCCCTGCTTTTTTCAGAACTGGGTGAAGCTGTCTTGTGTGGTTTTAATAAAGTAATCATAAGATAGTCTCCAATTCGAATGTCTTTTCTTCTTTCCAAATATTCTAATAATGTTTGAAGTAAACAAATATTTCTTTTCCCTGTATATTTATGAATAAGAAGGTTCTTTTTGTCTTGTTTGTTTTAACAAATCACTAGGTACTATTGTTACAACATTTTTGTCTCTAGAAATATGAAGATTACTCAGTCTTACAGAATATAACGTTTGACATCTTTGAGCTGTTACAAGTAAAAATAGAATACACAACTTCTTTGACAATTGTAATAATGTATTTGTTGGTTATTGATGTATATAATTTAAGACCACCTTGACATTCCATGTCGATTGATAGCTCGGAAGTGCTGGTCTAGTGTTAAAACAACCTTTCATGAATCTTGAAATGAGGCCATTATCATGAATATCTATGTCACTGCACACTTTAAGAAAAATACTGATTGCTGTACGACATGTATTTAAAGCACTATGACTTAATCCTTCGTCAAATTGTTTCAACAGCAATGCCAACACCCCATATATATCGGGTTAAAGGGGATTTTCTGTCCTTCCACAGAAATGAACCCATTTTGTAATATAGACATCATATTGTTTTTTGGTTGATTTTCTCTATGAGTCAATGATAAGTGTTCTTGCTTGTTTCGGAACTCCATTGCTTTTGAGAACATTCCTGATATGGGAAAGACTCCCAGTCTCATTTTTTGAAGATGATGTTGTTTTTGTGGTTTGTGCGGAAGAGACAGTATTGTTCTGGGTATTGGCAATAATTGACATGGCTGGCAAAGTAGTTGCAGTAGAATGGGCCACCAACTTTGTGTGGGCCATTTTGCTTTGTCTTCCTCCACTTTCTGTAAGATCTTTTGTATGACACTGAAAGGGGGAAAAATGTAAAAAAACATTCGTTACTCCAAATGAAGCTAAATGCATCAACTGTAATTGCATTGTGATTAGAAAATCTAGAAACATATTTACTGAGTTTGTGATTTAACCTTGAAGCGAAGAGATCTATCGTCATATTAGGATGATATGTTAAAATCTTTTCAAATATTAATTTGTCTAATGACCATTCAAGGTCGTCATTTGTGTTCCTGGATAGCTCTTGTGCTTGACAGTTTTGTTTACCTGGAATGGGTGCTACACTAATGTGTATATTTCTAGCAATGCTATCCAGATTTGACGTGCCATATTGTGGAGCTCTGGTGATTTTCCTCCATAGTTTTTCAAATATGATACACTGGTTGTATTGTCCATTCAGATTTTAACTGTTTTCCTTGTATTTTTTCCCCTACAGCAAGTTAGCAAAATAGTTAATTTACAAGCTTTTAATTCCAGAATGTTAATGTGCAGCTGTTGTTCACCAACCGACCATAATCCTCCTGTGTTTACATCATTTGTTTCATCATATCCTCCCCATTCTGATAATGATGCATCAGTGTATATGATTATTTTGTTGTTTTTTTTTTTTTTTTTTTTTTTTTTTTTCCGTTCAAAATATATTTTATTTTCCTCGTCAATAGGTGTGTGAGGGTCGAGGGCATCCCACTCCACACCGTACAGAGTTTACAAGAAATATATGCATATTATAACACATTTTATACATTTTACCATCAATAGCTTTTACATTACAATATAAACAATATTTGTTAATAAAAAGTTGACAATACAAAATTTCTAAGGTCCCATATCACAACTACTGGAAAAGGGGTAACAATAGTTCCCATTCTTTACTTTTACGCAAATCATTAAAATAGTTAATTTCATTTAGTACATGGCAATGCAAGGACAGGTACGATTTTGCTGCTTTAAGAGTGGGTCTAGTTTGGTTCATTTTACAATTATAAATAAACATTTTGATCAAAACAAATGTTAAGTTTAAGGGTCCATTTGTATTTGCATTTCCCAGTATAAAGGAAGGCATATTAAGAAAGTTCGAAAAATGATTACATCCAGAAAAAAATTCTGTTATTAACTGATTGACATGTTTACATTCCCAAAATATATGTTGAATAGTTTCACATTCAGTTTGACAGAAGGTACAGTTGGCTGAAGTGGCATAACCAATTTTAAATAAGAAGGAGTTTGTACCTATGATTCTATGTACAATTCTATATTGAAACCACTGTAAATTGGTATCCTGTGTAATACGAAAAGGCATATCAAAAATATGTCGCCATTCTTTTGTTTCAATAGAATTAAAAATGTTCGACCATTTATCTATACACACTGGCGAAGACTCATTTTTGCTAATTATATCATACATAGGTTTTGTACCTTTTGTGTTTTCTAAGATGGACCTTAGGCTAATGGGAATAAACGGCTTCATAAAGTAAGTATCATAAGAGCTTCTAAGCTTCATGTATCTTGCAACTGCGTTAATAATTCCTAGGAAAAATAAGTAGTTTGGATGGAAGTTATATACTTTGCAGAAATCATCATAACTATAAAAGGTTAAAAGTTCAGCATTGTGCATCAAGTCCCCAACAAAATGAACGCCTTTTTCAAACCATGATTTAAAAAATACACTTTTGTTACCAATTGTTATGTCTGGGTTATAGAATATTGGATTTTGTAGCAAAAGCTGATTTTTAAGTGGTTCTTTTCTACAAAGTTCAGCAAATGATTTCAATGTATCTTTCCAAAATTCATTTTGTATCTTGTTAATTAAGTTTTCAGGATAGTCACTGCCACAGTTGTATAATTTTTGAAGATCAATCATTAAATTAACAATATTTATCCATTTTCCATTCCCAGTGACAATTCTACGGATCCATGAGCACTTCAGAGAGCTAACAAAGGAAAACAAATCAATCATCTTTAAACCTCCTTCAGTATATTCCTTTATTAAAATAGTTTTGCTAATTCGTGGTTTACCATTCCACACAAAATTAAAAAATAATTCATTGATCTCTGTTAACAAATTTTGTGGTGGATTAGGCAAGGAAAGAAAGAGATGATTTAACACCGGCAATGCTAAAGTTTTAATTACTTGAATTCTTCCTATCGGTGTTAAAATCCTTCTGGTCCAGTTTTTTAATAAGGCTTTTATTTTAACTATTTTGTCAGCATAATTTAGTTCTACCATTTTTTTAAGGTCAATGTGGAATGTTAAGCCAAGCATGTCAAATGTTTGTTGGTTCCAATTTAATTTCCATCTTGTTTTAATACTTTCGGAGCTAAACTTATTTTTACCTATCCAGACTACTTTCGTTTTGTCGAAATTAACTTTTAACCCTGAGTAGTGTGTGAAGTGTGACAATACATCTAAAGTTTCATTGAGAGATGCTGCAGAGCCATCCAGAAGTATCGAAGTGTCGTCGGCAAATTGTGACAATTTATATTCCATGTCATTAATTTTGATTCCCTTAATCTTAGGATTAGACCTTATTTTATTAGACAATATTTCAGCGCATAGTATAAAAATGTAGCAACTGAGCGGATCCCCTTGTCTGCAGCCACGTTGTATTGGAAAAAAATCTGATAAAAACCCACACTGCGTGACCGCCGATACTCCGTCTTTATACAATACATTAAACCATTTTATTATATCAGGACCGAAATTAAACCATGATAGAGTCCGATTAACAAATGCCCATGACAAAGAGTCAAAGGCCTTTTCAAAATCTATTAGCAACAGCAGACCCGGGATTTCATTTTCATCTGTGTAATTAAGTATATCGTAAATGAGTCTGGTGTTCTCTCCTATGAACCTACCCTTGATAAATCCAGTTTGGTCATTGTTTATTAGTTTATCTATATACAGTTTCAACCTGTTTGCTATGCATCCAGAACCGATTTTATATACAGTATTTAGTAACGTTATTGGCCGCCAGTTCTGTAAAAATTGTCTAGGTTTGTCACCTTTTGGAATGCAGGTAATTATACCTTGTGTTTGAGTAACGGATAAATTTCCACTTGTAAATGCATGATTTAAAGCTCTGCAAACGAAGGTGCCCAATTTTGGCCAAAATGCCTTAAAAAAGTCATTTGTAAAACCGGATGAACCTGGGCTTTTATTATTTGCCATGTTTTTTAAAACAATAGAAGCCTCATTTAATGTGATTGGCCCTTCTAAATTATTTAACTGTTCACTTGACAGTTTGGGTATTTCTATGTCATTTGCATAACTATTTAAATCTTCATCGTACACGTTTACCTTTTGAGACTGGTATAGTTTTTTATAGAAAAAGGCAGTTTCTTTTAAAATGTCAGATCGGTTATCTAGTACAATTCCATTATCATTAATTAAGTTGGTCATAGTTTTTGTCGTATAATTGTATTTTTCAAGGTTACAGAATAGTTTCGAGGGTTTTTCACCATTTTGAACCCATTCAGCTCTCGACCTAATAACGGACCCTTTTAATTTTTCATCATATATATTTTTAAGTTCAGCTTTTAAATTATTAATATATTGAACATTATCATCTGTGAGAGTTTTTTCTAGTTCTTCGATTTCGAGTTTAAGTTTCTTTTCACGATTGTTAGTCGATTTCTTCTTATAGGAACTGTAAGATATAGCTTTGCCCCTTATTTCCATAAGTAAAGTATCGAGAAAAAGTTGATCATCAATCGTGAATTGTATGTCTTGATCTTTTATATCAGACATGTTATCAAAATTATAAACGGGGACCATATATTGTTGTTTAATTTCGTTTATTTTTTTATTAATAGTGTTTAAGTAGACGATATCACCTAACAGATTATTATTATGCTTCCATAGACCTTTGCCATGGCTAAAATTAGTAAATTGTAAAGACATGATTACAATTGAGTGATCGGATTGGAAACTTGGTAGAATGTTTACATCGACGAATGCTGGTAATAAAAGCGGTGATAAAAGGAAAAAATCAAGCCTAGCTTGTTGTATGGGGTTTGTTCGTCTCCATGTGTATCGTTTCGAAACAGGGTAGTTAACTCTGAAAGGGTCGGAAAGATTGCGTTCTTCAATATGCTTTATAACAGTTTGTCTTGCATTTTTATTATTCACTGTTTTATAATTATCGTAATCCAGATTTGGGTCTAATACTAAATTAAAGTCTCCACAAATCAAGAAAGAATCATTACTAATTGTGTCAATTTTCTGGAAGATATTGTTAAAAAAGTCCGGGATATCAGTGTTTGGCCCATAGATAGTAACAATGGTAATTCTGGTTTCACCGAGATTTAAATCAAGCAGAATAGAGTTTCCTTGGTCATCATAATAAACGTTATGTATTTTGTACTCAAGTTTCTTTGAAAGGAAAATTGCAACACCGCGGGAATTAGAAGAGCCATAACTCATAAAGCATTCTGCCCCCCATTCTGAGTAAATAGTTTTATATTGGTCGCAAACAAAATGTGTATCTTGAAGACACAATATGTCACAATTTGTATCTTTTAAATATTGAAATACTTGTAATCTTTTCTTTATGCCCTGGATGCCTCTGCAGTTTAAAGATAATATTTTAAGGGAACACATTAACGAAAAGCATGAAATAGGTAATTATAGTGATATGTAAAAGCAGGTACATCGGTTTGAACGCAATAAGCATGATCTCCATATAAGGAACGGAAGCAACAAAAAAGTATAAACAATAAACAAACAAACATAAAAGAATACTGACTACTTTGACAGACAACCTAAGCATGGATTTCCTCTATAAACACTTAAAAGGAAGTTAATCATCGTGCATTAATATATTGGCATATATATGCAATTGGAAATATATCAGGTTTAGATACAACAATGTCTCAATAGACCAAAAATTTAAGAAATGTAGCAGTTGTATACACTTCTATTCAGGATAAATTATGAAAAAAATCTCTATATTTACTCATAAAACCTTCATTTATCATTTAATTTATTGAAAGCTGGGAAAAAAAAAAAAAAAAAAAAAACTAGTATTAGAACGTGTTGTATTTGATAACGTTCTAGAAAAAAAAGGCTACTATTGCTATAATATTGTAGTATGCAGTGCCCTGGAACAGTTTCTTATAAATCTTATCATATTAATATTTATTAACTGAACAGAGAATAAAATTGGAACATGTTGTGCATTGTAATAATTTCTTATAAATGTATCTTATAAAAACAAGAATTTCAAATATGCATATACATTTCTTGTATGGAGAAGAACAACATTTCATTTGTGTTATTGTTAACATTTAAAAATTAATGAACTCTAAAGACGAGTGTCAATTTAGTTTTAATTACCGGATCTGATCCCATTTATATAGTTTTACCAAGATGACGCGAACTAATAATTAAAATGTTTGCAATTTAAATAAGGAAAAACATCAATTCAACTGCATTACTGTTTCATTTTTAACACAAGCTAACGAGTTCACTTCCAGTAATTTCTTCGCAAGTGAAAGAAAATTGCAACCCAAATGAAGATTCAAGTGTTACCAGGTTATGAACTTTGCAGATATGTCTTAAGTATGAATGTTATTTAATTAAAAGGCTTGTCGAAAAAAACAATATGTGTGGATCCCCATGGAAATGCATCTTCCAACAGAAGAAACATATGGAGATACTACAAATTGCTAAATATTTAAATTACTAAAGCGTTTTCCGTATTTGCCCTCTTTAGCGAAAACGAAAAAAGAGAAGCAGTTTAGGAACTAAAAAATATATAACATCAAGAAATATATTTTAAGAGAGGATATGATTATGTCCAGTTTGCCATGTGACACTTTCTTATAGCTTTTTTTGTATCCACCATTCTATAATCGGCACTATGGAATCAGGGACAGTCATAAATGGAATCAGGGACAGTCATAAAACTATTGAAATTGCCTTTGTGTTTTTTCAATTCACTGTCTTTAAGTTTTTCTAAAGGTTTTATGTATAGGGGGAACATATTGCACTCCAGGCACTGCCGGACTTATTTCCCAATGACTGTTGCAAATGTTTTTATAGTTGACCTTTTATTAACTAGTAAATCCGAGCATTTTTGAGTAATTTCGGTTTTCCGTTTGCCGGTCAATGTTACAGTCATTGTTACAGAACATAAAATAAATCCAAGGAAAACAAGTTGTTGACATGGTTGTAGTAGTGACTTTTCAATATTGATGGTGAAGCCAAGCGAGTCCAGAAGTGTAACAGTGTCAATGATATTATTTTTACATTGTTCATAAGAAATATCTTGCAGGCATGAATCCTCAATGTATGCTGCACTTATGTGTCCATTGCTTGAAGTGATGCAAATACAGGTTTCAACACCTTAGAAAAAGTGACAGGCCCATAACTAGGGTGCAAAATTTATATTTTTGATCCCTGAACCAAAATCTTAACAACTTCCTATCTTCCTCAGCGACATTTATTGAATAGAATGCGTCTGCAAGGTCTACTGAGCCAAACCAACATTTTTTTCTCATAGATGTAATAAAAGTGTTTAACGTTTCCATTTTAAAATGTATAATGTCTAAATATTTTTCATTAAATGACTTTAGGTTAAGAATTATCCTTATTTGTCCAGGTTCTGACCAATTTGTAACCTTTTCTATGATTTTTTATGTTAAAAACTTTTTCATTTCCAAATGTATTAATGATTCTTCTTCTGTACTAAATTTATAAGGTCTTGGAATATGCTTTTGTATGGGAGTTCTTTTCACTTGAAGGTGATATACTTCTATTGTATTTAAAACCCATTTTTCTGAGGTAAGTTCTTGCCATCTTTTGAGTGCGAATTTCGTTTTTCCTGCTACCAAGTTTTCTGTTGAATTGTTAAGATAGCATGTAACGTTACAAACTTTTATTTCTTGTGGAATAGGCCCCCTAGTCGCTGGAATTGGTGTCTCGGTCGGTATTTCTGGGTATGTCCCTTTTGGAGGAATGGACGCTTGAAGACGCCGGTTTTTGTGTATTTCTGGTTGGCATTCCCTAAAAACGGCCTCTTCGAAGTAGCGGCATTTTTGGCGCTGGAGTACGTCAGGTTGACCTTTGTACTTGTCTGCTGCTTTATGGCCGCCTCCAGTTTATCCCCGAATAACAGCTCTGCTGTCGATTCTAGATGCGCTAGGGCCTTGTATTTTGGTGTCAGTTCCCGTTTGATTCTCTCCCTTCTTGCGCCGATGTTGCTGTGTATGGCATTTGTCAGCAACTTGAAGGCATCTGACAAGTGCGTCTTCAAAAGAGTGTTTTGTGAGCCTTGTGCTTCCCCCAAAGCCTTTATTAATGGCACTGCTACCTGTGCCAACGAGGCGTGGCACCTCTGGAACACGTTGTCATTTGACTTCAAATTCGGTTTTAGTTGTGCCCACAGAGCGTGGTCCACCTTTGGTATCTGTAAGTATTTTACGTTTTTGGGCCGTTTGTGTTTATTTTGCAGTTCTTTCATTTTTCCTTCAACCAGCTTGCTCTTAAAAGCTTTGTTCGTGATCTGTGCCAGGTTCTCATCGATTTCGTCTCCTTCTTCTATATCATCCTCAAAAAACTCTCTTCAAGGTCTTCCAACAATCCCGTATGCTTTTCAGCATCCCGTCGCTATGATGTTTGGTCAGAAAATCGTCAACATCATGATCAGAAGCATCGGAATCGTCCATGGGCGAGTCTATTGTGTGTGCCATTTTTGACTGAGACCCACTGGCTCCTTCTTCGTCAGTAGACTTTCTTTTTAAGAGATTGACATCATTCTTCAAAAATTGAAACCACCTTTCTCATTTCTCCAACTGATTTCGCAATTTGCGAGAACTCGTCAATCCTTTTCTCAAATGTGTCTAGAACCTCTTGCCCCCTGTTCGAAATGGACTGTTCCCCATTTTGTTGATGATTCCTGGGGCCCTCCGAAGGGGTTTTTGATGGTTTGTCTGGCATTTTATTCATTGCCATTTCGTGCCTATAAAATGTAAAAAGGCCTTCATTAGCTGTATTTCATATGAATACATCTTTTATAAATATATGTTGCCGATATAAGTGTTGTACGTTGGCGATTTATTTGTGTTACAAGTAAATTTCATTCATATCTAGGTTTTACCTGATTTATAAATATAATGTGCAAATTCATCCAACATGTAAAGCTAGCCATAACCGCCCTCATTGAGCGTACATAAAACACTCTGCTGACCAGCGCTTGTTGTTGGGGCCCCATGTATACTACGTTAGTATAATGCGCATAAGTAAAACATTGCCTAAGTCTGCAAGGTGACCTACTTTTTGAATATGAATTGTACATGAAATTACGTTTCAGGCGCATGTACAATATGCAGTTGGATTTCATCCAGTACACGCATTGCCTTTCAGGCTACCATGATTACAGTGAATGTGTGCATTCTTTTTAATTGGATTTACAACCAAATTGGATTTCCTCCAGAATAATGCCTTTCAGGCTGGAATCTATTGCATCTTTTGATTCCTGAAATTGGCATCGACGGTAAGTAGTACCGACCTTATTAATCTAAAAACTACTTAATTTCCTTCGAAAAAGTAGTGTCAAATGATATTAAACCATAATGATTAGTGTTCACAAGTAAACTTACCCAATATTATCCGATATTTATCACTAACTTTAAGTTTTTGTTATCTCTTATAAAATGTCTGACTTCCGTGCTGCTGATAAGCCTTTGTCCTGATTATCCGGCTGCGGTAGCTGCGTCATCTTTTGTGGATGGGAGTTATGCTGGAGATGAAATTGAATTCTTGCCAGTAGTTGCTTAGAAATAGACCGGACAAGAATTGTGCACAAACTGCTTATATCAGAAATCCCTTAACTCTAAGAAATAACATAGAAATGAAACATACCTCCTCCTTATAATGAAGCTTCCCATTAATAATTTCATTGAATTCTGGCTAGTAGTTGCTGAGAAATACTCCGGACAAGAAAACAGGACAGAAGGACGGACGAAAGTACAGACAGACAGACAAAGTGGCAGTTATATGCTTCCTCAAAAATAATAATAAATTCTTTATTTTCAAAAGATAACATATTAAGATACATGTATCATTACAAACAGTTTAGTAAAAGGTATTTCAACAATACACATCTTATTTACAATATGGCCTTCTTTTTAGCTCACCTGAGCACAAAGTGCTCGATGAGCTATTGGTATAGGAAATCTCTCTTGCGTCATCCGTGTGCTGTCAACAATTTGTTTCATTCTCACACTGGAGACTTCACTTTTTATCCAATCTTAACCAAACGTGCACAGTTTTTGTATGACCATAAAATCTCGATCGGGATTGTTATTGGGCCAGATCACACCAGTTACACTAGATTTATTGCCCCTTTTTCATGCAAAAAAAGTCTAAAAATGCCTTTTTCCAACATATAGACTTTATATTCCATCCAATCTTAACCAATCTTTCAGTTTGTGTATGACCATCAGATCTCAGCAGACGCCAAAAATGGGCCAGATCGCGTTTCAAACACCAGAGTATTGCCCTTTGTTTATGAAAAAATATACAAACATTGACATTATTCAGGATAAATAGAAACATTTAGCTTGACTATTCACCGAATAGTTTGAGCTATACTACTCACCAGTGCGTCGGCGTTGGCGTAATGCTCTGGTTAAGGTTTGCTTGAAAACCACTTCAGGTATTCAATTTAGACTTCACACGTGTTCCGGGTCATTATGTGAGGTCACTGACCAAGACCCACAACTCTAACCCGCAATTTAGCAGAATTATGCCCCTTTTTATGCCCCCACTTTAGAGGGCGGGCATATAGATTTGTCCTTGTCCGTCTGTCAGTGTCGCGCATAACTCAAAAAGTATAACTGCTAGAATGATGAAACTTTATAAGCATATTCATCGGCATTGGGGATTGTGCTCCTAGTTATTTTGGTGCTTTTTTTTTACATCAGCGGAGTTATGGCCCTTTTTTAAGCAAAAAGAAAACATTTTTGGACTTGTGTCGCACGTAACTTAAAAAGTATTGCTGCAAGAGTGATGAAACGTGTGCACCTGGATATTTTTGCACAGTTTTTTCTGATGTCAGCAGAGTTATGGCCTTATTTGTGTTGCCTCAAAAAGCGACATATAGGTGTTACTTTTGTCAGCGGTGTCAGTGGTGTCAGCAGTGTCTGCGGCGGCGTCCCCTTTCGCTTGTCCGGAGCATGACTCTTAGACGATTAATTATATCAACATGAAACTTCATAGGTAGATAGGTCTCATTGAGGGGAAGTGCAGTGCACAAGAACTGTTACTCTACACCTCATGCTTTTTGAGTTATTTCCCTTTGTTTATTTTCATATTAACTTTTGTCCGGAGCATAACTATAAGACTATGCAAGCTGTCAAATTGAAACTTCATAGGTAGATAGATCTCATTGAGGGGAAGTGCAGTGCACAAGAACCATTACTCTGCATTACATTCTTATGGAGTTATTGCCCTTTGTTTATTTTCAGACTTCATTTTTGTCCGGAGCATAACTCTAACACTATGAAAGCTATCAACTTGAAACTTCATAAGTAGATAGATCTCATTGAGGAGAAGTGCAGTGCACAAGAACTGTTACTCTGCACCTCATACTTTAGGAGTTATTGCCCTTTATAAATTGTGATACTTATTTTTGTGTCGCATTTTTGGTTTGAATTAGTCTTTTCTTTGCAAATAGCCAGAGTGCAGTGCTTTTGAAGATTTCAATAAATCTGTTTATAAAAAATTGAGCATTAACCTAAAGTGCTTCTTCATTTCGATTCACGTAAGCTATCTGGCATAAGGTGAAAAATCCGACTTGCGGGTTCTAGTTTTAGCAAAAAATGACATAATGGACTTGTGTCACATGTTACTCCCAAAGTTTTACTGCTAGAGTGATGAAACTTTATATAAATATTAATCGACATGTGAACTTGTGCACCTGGATATTTTGGTGCATTTTTTTCCGCCATCAGTTGAGTTATTGCCCCTTTTTAGCAAAAAATTACATTTTTGGATTTGTGTGGCGTGTAACTAAAAACGTATAACTGCTTAACTGATGAAACTTTTTAAACATATTCATCAGCATGTGAACTTGTGCACCTGGGTATTTTGGTGCATTTTTGGTGGGTGGTGTCAAGGTCACTGTTAAAATAGAAAATGGTTTCCACTCAATAACTTGTTGGGATTGCATATGAGGTGGGTGTGGTCAAGGTCACTGTTACTAAAAATAGAAAAACAGTTTCCGCTCAATAACTTGTGAACACTTTGAGATATTTTAATGAAACTTAATATATAGATACCTTATATTGAGACCTCGCTTGAGATTGCATATCTGTGGGGTCAAGGTCACTGTTACTAAAAATAGAAAAAAGGTTTACACTGATTAACTTGAGAAAGGTATGAGATATTTTAATGATACTTCATACATAAATAACTTATCAACACCTCGCTTTGGATTGAATATAGGGTGGGTGACGTCAAGTTCAAGGTTAATGTTATATAAGAATATAATATATACATACAAAAAAGGTTTCCGCACAATATTTGTCTTGTTTGTAGGGATAAAGGCCCATAACTCTGACAAAGCAGTTGAATACTGAGACACCTCTTGGTCATCCCATCTTCACCAATCTTGCACAGTTTGTCTATGACCATGAGATTACAGTTGAATTCAAATATAAGCAAGATTTGACCAGAAACACCGGAATTATTGCCCTTCCTTTGTGAACAAAATATGTAAAAATGGACATTATTCAGGATAGAGACTTCATATTTCATCCAATCTTCACCAATCTTGCACAGTTTGTCTTTGACCATAAAATTAAAGTTGATGTCGAATATAAGCAAATTCGGTGTTAGACATACTGGATTTATAGCCCTTTGTTTGTGAAAAAAATATAAAAAAACGGACATTATTTAGGATAGAGACTTTTTTCATCCAATTCTGCTCAGTTTGTCAGTGACCGTAAGATTGCAGGTGAAGTCAGATATAAGCATGTTCGGGCCAGAAACACTGGAGTTATTGCCCCTTGTGTATGGAATAAGACATCAACAGGTTATCAGTGATTGTCTTGCACACATTTTTTATTCAATGTTGACCAAACTTACACAGTTTGCATATGACCATAAAAATTGATTGATAAGATTCGATTTCGACAGTGGCAAACCTTGCATGCACTTATTTGTACATACAACATTAATGGCTTCAGAGCCTGTATTAACATCATTTATCATCATTGGACAGACAATTATCAAAGAAAAAGCAAAACTTGATCTTATAGCACAACCATTGCAATTATTGCATTTCCAAAAATGTCAGAGAACCCATAAATAAAAAAACTCTGGCCTAAGAAATGTAAAATTCATTCCTGCTAAGAAATCAAAGATGCCCGAACACAAATTATATATGAAAAACAGATGATATTTAATAAAAAGGAAATGGGTAAATGTTGCAATGAAAATAATAACAAAACTTGATGACCTGCATTTGATAAAGATATGGTTGGCATTTACTTTTAAAAGAATTAATTGTTGTTGCAGAAGGAAAGTATTTTGTAAATTGTTCCAGATAAGTCTGCTATAATTTGAGAGTTTCATGCATTTAGTTATCATTTAATTGCAATTGTTTTTTTATGAAGATTGCAGATTATGTTAATTATGCTCCCCAAAAAATTTTGGGGGAGCATATAGTTGCCGATTTTTGTTGTCCGTCAGTCTGTCTGTCATTCCGTCACACTTTCTTGTATAGAGTATTTCTCAGCAACTATTGGTCAGAATTCAAGGAAACTTCATGGGAAGCTTCATTTCCAAGAGGAGGTGTGCAAATTACCAGGACGTTCTGCTTCAATGATTTTTCTCAGAGTTATGGGACTTTGAATATTTATGAAATTAGTGTATAGAGCACAATTCTTGACTTTCTTGTCTGGAGTATTTCTCAGCAACGTCTGGCTGGAGTTCAACAAAACTTCATGGGAAGCTTCATTACCAAGAGGAGGTGTGCATATTAACAGGACATTCCACATAAATGAGTTTTCTTCGAGTTATGTGACTTTGAAGATATCTGCACAATTCGTCACTTTCTTGTCCGGGCTATTTCTCGGCAACCACTTCCTCGAATTAAACAAAACTTAATGGGAAGCTTCATTACCAAGAGGGGGTGTGCATACTACCAGGATGTTCCGCTTCAATGATTTGTCTCAGAGTTATGGAACTTTGAAAATTTCTTAAATTATTATATTCTGCATAAATTATTGTCCAGACTATTTCTCAGCAACTACTGGCCTTTTTTCAATAATTTTTATGGGAAACTTCATTTCCAAGAGGTGTACATTTTAGCAGGATGTTCCACTTCTATGATATTTCTTAGAGTTATGAAATATAGTACACATTTCTATAGATTTTTAATCATTTTAATATCTTCTGCATTCTCATTTCATTTATATTGCTTGACAAAGCATCCATCAGTTTTACTGATACCCTTGTTTGAGAAGGTTATGATATCCTTAATATATATTCACAAGTTTCATAAATAAAAGGCAACTATGGTATTTGACCCGACTTTCAAAAGTTAAACATTTCATCTGATGTCTTAACAGTTGGTGCTTGGCTTGGTTAATTATGCAAGATTATTTTACCTGCTCGCTTTTGTTATTTATTGGATGTATGCCGGCTTGTGTACTCATACGGGGCAACAATAATCAAAGGATGACATCATGTATGAATTGTAGTATCAATATTTAATTTCATCACTCAAAAAATAATAATTTATTGAAGAAGAGATAGTTTGGAATTAGTTTGTATGCCCCCACTTTCAGAGGGGGGGGGGGGGCATATAGATGTGCCCTTGTCCATTCAGTCTGTATGTACACCCTCAATGCTGCTTAAACGGCTTTCACTGAAACTTCCACAGCTGAACAACCTAAATGTGTAGATGATCGTAAAGGAAGGAATTTTGGATGTTACCAATTATGGCAGAATTATGACCCTTTGACATTTTTTTACATGAAATTTTGTGGACTGAACTCCTCTTTAACCAATTTTGGCAGAAGTATGGTCCTTTGTCTTTTTTTCCCCCACTGTAGATTTTATATGACAATACATTTTTGAAGGCAAAAATTGTTTTGTCGGCCACATGCCCTTTGTTTGTGTCCAAACATTATTCGTGGGGGCTTCTGTGTTTGTTACACATCTAGTTGATGTATGCATTAGAATTGTGGAAAAAAAAAAACACTTACTTCTGCAGAGACTTTGAAATATATTATTTAAATAATTTAATTTGTATTAAAATTGGTATTTACCGAGCATAGAGCTTGTGATGTAAAGCACTGAAAATTGAATCAAACTTGTATGGTAGACCTGCTATTTTTACAAGTTGTAGATTAACTTGTATGCATTGTAAACTCTGTTTAAATAGCTTGCACAATAATATTTGCTTTCCACAAATTACAAAAAATAATGGTGAGAATGTCGTCGATAAATAAAATTGAATTTGACACGTGCTGTATAAATTAAAGTTTGCAAAACACAGGGGCCTGGATCTCCATCTTTAGTTAGGTCCAATACCAGCTTATATCAATTGGAATGTTGAAGTGAAATGTTACGAGATTTATTTTGTAGAGATGATACTACAGACTGGAGATGTCATTCAAATAAATGTTTCTTAAGATAAAAAAGATAAATACTATCATAATTTACTTGCTTTAATTTCTTTTCTCACCAACAGTCTTTCTACCTTTCAGCGTTTTGATCATTTCAAAGTCTTATATTTTTTAAGCCCCCGTTAAGAAGTGGAAGGGGGATTGTAGGAATGCCCTTCGTCTGTCCGTCTATCTTAGCGTCTGTCTGTCTCCATATCTCCTACACCGTTTGAAGGATTTTCATGAAACTTTTACGCCTGCTCTAGGTCAAGGTCACTCTTGAAGGTTAAATTTTCAAGCCTCCATTTTCGTGTCCATTTTTTGTGTCAGCTCCATATACCCTACACCCTTTGAAGGATTTTCATGAAACTTGGCTCGAATGTTTTGCACATTGAGCCCATGTGCAGAAGGCATAAGCCAGTCAAGCCAACTCAAGGGCAAGGTCACACTTGAAGGTTGAATGTTTGAGCCTGTATTTTCATGTCCGTTCTATATTTCCTGTGCCCTTTAAAGGATTTTCATGAAACTTGCCTCAAGGCAATGTGCAGAAGGCATGATGCAGCCACGCTAACTCAAGGTCAAGGTCACACTTGAAGGTCAAATGTTTGAGCCTCCATTTTTTTGTCTGCTCCATATCTCCTATGCCCTTGGAAGGATTTTTATGAAACTTGGCTCAAACGTTTATCACGTTGAGGCAATGTGCAGAAGGCATGGGGCAGTCTTGCCACCTGCAGGTCAAGACACACTTAATGGTCAAATGATTGAGCCTCCATTTTCGTGTCAGCTCCATATCTAAATTTCTGAAACTGTACTTTCATATCTGGTCCAACTGTGCCAGATTAAGGTCAGTGTGATACTTCAGAGTCACCTTTAAAATCTAATAAAGGATCACGGCGGGGGATATAGCTTCCTTTGGACTGCCTTGTTGACATCATAACATTTTCTCTTTACAAGTTCAACTGATCATAGCACATGATGAAACCTATATTAACATAATGACATGTCTTTTTGACATAATAACATATAAGTTTGAAAAGTTCACCTGATTCTAGCACATGATGAATCACTATTTTAACATATGACATGTCTTTTTGACAATACAAAATATTTATTGACAAGTTCACCTGATCATAGCACATAATGAAACACTATTTTAACATAATGACTTGTCTTTATGACATAATAACACATTGCATTGACCAGTTCATCTGATCTTAGCACATGATGAATTAATATTTTAACATAATAACACATATTTCTGACATAATAAGACAATCCTGAACAAGACAACACGAATCATGAAGACATAAGACAGTCGTGGCATTCAATATGGTTTGGTTTAATGTATGGTTTTAGTTTTTGTGTTGCTGCACCACACAACAACAACAGAGCAGCATGTTTAAACATGTTGTGCAGGTTGGTTTGGTTGAACCATTGATTTACATCTATTATTTCTATTTCCGTATAAACAGTGGGATGTAGTGTAATTCCTGGGATTTTCTTGAGTTTTGGAGTGTGTTTCTTGGGATTTTCTGGGCTGTTGGATTTATCTACAATGTAAAGTGAACATCTGCTATTGTTCATTTCTGACTGTGAGATTTGTATTCACTCCTTTTTTGAAGATATAAATATTTATAATCATAGTGACAATAAACTGTAAAGTGACAATGACTCTTTCGTATGTCATGGACAATATTCCGTAGGACAATTAACAAAAAATTTGTTACACAAGCCTTCTAAATTAAGGTTTATTGAGTTATCTTACTAGTTTTTTTGAAAACGAATATAAAACTTCATGTATTGATGAAGAGCTCTGCAAAGAAATGTTCATGTCGACTTCAGCAAGCCTTCTAAATGAAAACTTGGATAAATACATGTCATTGGCCAGAGTTTAAGATTACAGCTATGTTCCATAACATGTATAGATATGGGCCCAGGTCTGCAGCCCAATTGTGATACTCAATGACCAAATAAAGCTTAAATTAAAACATCCAGTACATATAAACTCAAATTATCTAATCAGCATTTGCTGTACAAATCAGAGACATTCACCATCTGCATGTAACCACATCAATCTTGAATCTACAAGTACAAAGTGTTAAGTATTAATCATGTTTAATTAGTGTAATAAATTAGGACAAATCCAATTATAACAATGTACTCTTTTAAAGCTGCTACATCACCGATTGGGAAAATGAC
Source organism: Congeria kusceri (assembly GCA_027627225.1). Taxonomy (NCBI): domain Eukaryota; kingdom Metazoa; phylum Mollusca; class Bivalvia; order Myida; family Dreissenidae; genus Congeria; species Congeria kusceri. The sequence continues at coordinate 15,151,690 of CM051035.1, forward strand.
AAAAATGAAATAAATGTTTCAAATCTATTAATTTAATATATTTCATAAAACTGATCAAAATGACTTTGCAGACACATAACAAAAAATTAAAAACATGCTGGTATAATCGTTAGGCATAAAAAAATGTTTGTTTTAGGTAACCCGACCTAGCCTGAAAAAAAGCCCCGACCCTAGAACATTTTATTGAGTGGGTTCAATATTGTTTTGTTTATTTTACTTTTTCCAAAACTTCAATGTTTAAGCTCACCTGAGCACAGCATGCTCATGGTGAGCTTTTGTGATCGCCTTATGTCCGTCTTTGTCGTCCGTCGTCAACATTTACCTCGTTAACACTCTAGAGGCCACATTTATTGGCCAATCTTCATGAAACTTGGTCCGAACATTTGATTCAATAATATCTCATTGAGTTTGAATCTGGGTCATGTGGGGTCAAAAACTAGGTCAATAGATCAAAAAACTTGTTAACACTCTAGAAGTCACATTTTTTGCCCAATCGTCTTGAAACTTGTGCTAAACATGTGTTCAAATAATATCTCAGCTGAGTTTACACTCTATAAGTCACATTTCAACATGAAACTTGCTCAGAACTTTTGTTCTTATTATATCTAGGCTCAGTTTGATAATGGTTCCACTCTGCTGAAGAACGTGGCCATAATGGGGCGGGGCAGTTTTCCTCATATGTGTATAATGAAAACTTGAAAAGGCTTGTGAACACTCTAAAGGCCACATTTATTGCCCAATCTTTATGAAACTTGCCCAGATCTTTTGTGCCAATGACATCTTGGCAGAGTTTGAAAATGGCTTATGTTTGGTCAAAAACTAGGTCTCTAAGTCAAATAGTAAAAAAAATGTTACAACTCTAGTTTTGCCTAATCTTCTTGAAAATTGCTAATTTCAATGAATGTTGGGACAAGTTTGAAACTGAGTCATGTGGGGTAAACAAATCTAGATCACCATGGCAAAATTGAACAAAGAGCTTTAAAACATTCTTGAGGCCACATTTATAGGCCAGTCATCAGAAAACTTGCTCAGGACAGTTCCTTGGCCTCTCAAGTGAGTGACAGGGCCTTTTGGCCCTCTTGTTTACATAAATAAGTGTTTTGTTTTTATACAATCCACTTCAAAACAATGTTTTATGATATTAGAGACATGCTTTGAATATTCATTCAGTTTTGGAATCTTCAAGTTGACCAATTACCTAATAAAAAAATAATAAAACAATAAATTCACTATCTGCCTACCCTAATTTTTGTTGTGCATGTAACCTGAAACAAATTTTTTTTTACTCCTTACAAGTCATTATTAAAAAAAAAAAAAAAAAATTGTATTCACACGCTTTTTAACTATTTATAATAGCTCTTAGGTTCTTGTTGCAAATTAGCACATATGCTTCATATAGCCAGTCGATTTCACATCTGTTGTTTACAGAGCATACGGCAGAAACGATAAGTAGTGCATAGAACTTTTCAAGTGTGAAATTCGAGAAAGTATTTAGCAATGCTGACAGAGTATCCGCCTCTCATGCTGAGGATCTGGGTTAAATTCTGCGAGGGTGCATATAACTTCCGTATGCCCCCGAAGAAGGGCATATAGTAGTCGCACCGTCCATCGGTGGGTGGGTGTGTGGGTGGGTAGGTCTGTCCATCCGTCCAGACTTTGTTTCCGTTTTGTAACTTTTTAATGCCTTGATAGATTTTGATATAACTTCAGATTATTGTTCCCAATGAATAGACGATGCGTCATTAACAAGTCCCATGCTCCTCGGTCAAAGGTCAAGGTCACAATTCAAGGTCAAATGTCATGAATTTTTTATTCTGCTCCATAACTTCTAAATGCCTGGATGGTTTTTAATATAACTTCAGATTATTATTCTGCATGACCAGACAACGTGTTGCATACAATTCCCATGCTTGTTGGTCAAAGGTCAAGGTCACAATTCCAGGTCAAATGTCATGAATTTTTGTTTTCGTTCCAAAACTTCTTAATGCCTCGATGGATTTTAATATAACTTAAGATCATTATTCCCCATGACCAGACGATGTGTCGCGTACAACTCCCATGCTCATCAGTCAAAGGTCAAGGTCACAATTCAAGGTCAAATGTCATGGAATTTTCATTTTGCTCTATATCTTAAAAAAGCCTTGAAGGATTTTAATATTACTTCAGATTATTTTTTCCCATGTCCAGATGATGTGTCGCATACCACTTACATACTCCTTGGTCAAGGTCTGTGGGCCCAAGGTTACACTTAAAAGGTCAAATAATTGAATGAACTTTTTGTAGGAAGCATCATATTTGCCAACATGTAAGGGATGTAATAATTTGGTCAGAATGAAGATCGTTATGAAGCAGTGTGTCACAAAAACAAACAGTTGTGTTGCTGAAATCTCAAGATATTTGTCCAGGGCATAATACTGTACTCTGACATTGTGTTGCCTTCCTCTGACTAGCATATGCTTCGGGCGCATATTTAACATCCTGTGACAAGCCTTGTCTTCTAATGAAATAGCAATTACTACAGCCGCAGAATGAACATCACATCTGCAATATCACACATGTACTGAACAGTGGTAGCCTATATTAAGAAGGGCTTTCCCGAACGAGTCGTAAAGTCGTCTATTATCTGTATTGTTATTGTACAATTAAGTGATGTTTAATTGACTGCATTGATGAGAAATGTGATATTTACATAACAAACAATGATTTTGCATCAGTTATGCTTGTCTAATCATCTGTGCAGTGGCAGCTTTAATATGACTTTAATTCCATTATCAGCTTTAATGTTTGCATTGTGAGGAATAACTCTGTAAATTGTTTGAAGTTTTCTATTAAAACCATTAGCACCGTTTTAGTCGATTGACTGCAAGTCACAATTACAGTTTGGTGTAGGTGTGTGAGAGTGTCAGTCTGTGCATCGCGTCCGATGTTTCCAGACTGTACATTCATCATTCATCAGTCAGTTTTAAAAATAACCTGTCACAAGTATTCCCCATGTAGAGACCACACGTCACACGCAAGACCTGTGTCATTATAGCTCAAAGGTCAAGGTCACACTTAAAGGTTAAAGGGCAAATTTGGGCATAATACAGCTTGTCTTGACTGTAAATTCATCATTCATCAGGGAATTTTACAATAACTTGCCACAAATGTTCACCATGGATGACGGCATGTCACATGCAAAACTGGTTTCTTTTGCTCAAAGGTTAAGGTCACACTTAGAGGTCAAAGCTCAAATATGGGCATAGTACAGCTTGTCCGGACTGTTGATTTAACATTCAGGGAATTTTTAAATAACTGGCCACAAATTTTGAATTTTTGCGAAAGAAAAGTTATTTGCTTGACAAAATGACAACATACCAACAGACCAACCAACCAACATGGTGACTCCAGTATACCCCCTCTCTAACTTTGTTTTTAATATAACACATATGCTAATACTTCTATCATATGCAGACCCAAGGCGGTATTTGGGTGTATTCATCGCTGAATGTCGTGCATAAATTTTTCAAATGGCATCTCTGAAGCCATTGGGCTATCTTTAAAAAAATTTACATAAAATAATGTTCCTTGGATGGTCCTCTACCAATGTTGCTAAAATGGTTCTGGTCCGCTGCAGATATATTTATTTTTGGTTAAGAAAAATATCTTTGCCTTTCGCATTTCATTCACATCATTTGACAAAGCTTATTATCGAAAAACAAACATCAGTTTTACTGCTATCCTTGTCAGTTTTAGCTCAAATATTCACCGAATAGTCTGAGCAATTCTACTCACCCGTTTTTTGTCATCTTGGCGTAGGTTTCTGTTTAGAGTTTGCAAGCAACAAGCTCATATCTCTGTATCTACTACAGAGATTCAGTTAAAACTTCACACATGCCTTCAGGGTTTGTCATACAAAGTCTTTTATAACAACCTTAATGACTAGTTGCAATTATGGTAACTCAATTTGCTAATTATGTTTCAGTGTTTTTTGGCAGTTCCACTGGAAGGACGACTGAGTCATGGGCAGAAGTAGTGCTGTAAGTTATTTTCTTTAACCTTCTTAGTTAGAATCCGGGTTGCTTTTTGTGTAGCCTGAAAAGGCGACATGTATTGGTTAGGCATAAGTAGGCATAAAAGGAAGTTGAAGTTTGATTTTCAGCACAATTGCTCTTATCGTACTAGAGTTATGCCCCTTTTTAGCTCACCTGAGCACAACATGCTCATGGTGAGCTTTTAAAATCGCCTTTTGTCCGTCGTCGGTCATGTGTAGAGTAGTGCATAGTGTGTCAACATTTCCATTCAAAGAACATCTCATCCTAAACCGCTGGGCAGATTTTCACCAATCTTCACAGAAATGATCCTTGGGAGACCCTCTTTGAAAATTGTTCAAATCGTTCTGGTCTGCTGCATATGAAGGTGACAAGAGCTAAAAATAGATTTAAAATTTGAAAACTTTAAAAATCTTCTCTGAAACCACAAGGCTTGGAGCTTTCATATTTGATATGTGACATGCCCTAGTGGTCCTCTACAACGTTTGTTCAAATTATTCCCCTGGGGTCAAAAATGGTTACGCCCTGGGGGTCAAATGGTTTATATAGATTTAAATAGCAAAATTACTTTAAAAATTTCCTTCTCTGAGACAGCAAGGCCCAGTGGTTTCATATTTGGTATGTAACATATTCTGTAGTGGTCCTCTACAAAGATTGTTCAAATGATGCCCCTGGGGTCAAATCTTGCCACACCCCAGGGGTCACATTGACTGAAATTGCAAAATGACTTTAAAAATCTCCTCTGAAACCGCAAGGCCCAGTGGTTTTATGTTTGGTATGTAACATTGAATAGTGGTCCTCTACAAAGATTGTTGAAATGATGCCCCTGGCACAACCAGCTTACCCAGGAAAAGTGTGAGTAGGTTAATTGACCGCCGTTATATGACTGAAATACTGTTGAATATGGCGAAAAATCCAAACAAACAAACAAGGCAAACAGCATAATGATTTTAATATCACTGCCCATTTCCATTTGTGAAATTCTAGTCATTAATTTACTCAATTCTGTGTTGTTGTTTTTAATTTTAATTTTTAATTTTTTCCTTCCAACCGGACACTTCCAAAAATGTCAGAGAACCAAGAGATAAAAAAGCTCTGGCCTTAAATAGCAAACTTATTTCAAAAATCTTCTGAAACCAAAAGGCCTAGTGGTTTCATAATTGGTATGTAACATTCTGAAGTGGTCCTCTATGCATGTAAAAATGATGCCCCTGGGGTCAAAACTGTCCACGCCCCGGGGATCACATGGTTTATATAGACTTAAACAGCTAAATAACTTTGAAAATCTTCTTCTCTGAAACCACAAGGTCCAGAGGTTTGGTTGGTAACATTGTATAGAGGTCCTCTACAAAGATTGTTTAAATGATGCCCCTGGGGTCAATACTGGCCACGCCCCGGGGGACACATTGTTTATGTAGACTTAAATAGCAAAGTTTCTTCAAAAATCTCTTCTGAAACCACACGGCCCAGTGGTTTTATATTTGGTATGTGGCATCCTCTAGTGGTCCTCTACAAAGATGTTCAAACGATGCCCCTGGGGAAAAACTGGCCCCACCCCGGGGGTCCCATTGTTTAAATTGACTTAAATAGCAAAATGACTAAAAATCTTCTCTGAAACCACAATACCTAGTGGTTTCATTATTTTGTATGTACCATCCTGTAGTGGTCATCTTCAAACAGTGTTTAATTGATGCCCCAGGGGTCAAAACTGGCCACGCCCTGGGGGGTCACATGGATTATATAGACTTGAATAGCAAAATGACTTTAAAAATGGTCTCCTCTAAAACCGCAAGGCCCAGAGGTTTCAATTTTGGTATGTGACATTGTTTGGTGCTCCTCTACAAATTTTGTTCAAATGATGCTCCTGGAGTCAAATTTAGCCACGCCCCAGTGTCAGATGATTTATATAAATTTAAATAGCTAAATGACTTTGCAAATCTTCTATTCTTACACCACAAGGCCCAGAGGTTTGCTATTTGGTTGGTAACATTGTATAGGGGTCCTCTACAAAGATTGTTCAAATGATGCCCCTGGGGTCAAAACTGGCCACGTCCCGGGTGGTCACATTGTTTTTATAGACTTAAAAAGCAAAATTACTTCAAAAATCTTCTCCTCTGAAACTGCAAGGCCCAGTGGTTTCATATTTGGTATGTGGCATCCTCCAGTGGTCGTCTACAAAAAATTTTCGAATGATGCCTCTGGGGCCAAAACTGGCCACGCCCCGGGGGTCACATCGTATATATAGACTTAAATAGCAAAATGACTTTAAAAATCTTCTCCAGTAAAATAGTGAGGCCCATCAATTTCATATTTGGTATGCAATATTGTATAGTGGTCCTCTACAAAGATTGTTCAAATGATGCCCCTGCGGTCAAATCTGGCCACGCCCTGGTGGTCACATGGTTACTATAGATTTAAATAGCAAAATGACTAAAGATCTTCTCTGAATCTGCAATGCCCGGAGGTTTTGTATTTGGTATATGACATTGTGTAGTGATCTACAAGGATTGTTTAAATTATGCCCCTGGGGTCACAATTGGCCACGTTCTGGGGGTCACATGGTTTCTATAGACTTGTATTTGGCAAGTGGACTATACAAATCTTCTCCTCTGAAACTGCAAAGCCCAAAGGTTTTGTATCTGGTATGTAACATTGTATGCTGGTCCTCTAAAAAGAGTGTTCAAATTGTGCTCTTTGGGTAAAAAGAGGCCACACCCTGGGGGTCACATGGTTTAAACGCAAAGTTCAAGAAGGATTACATATTTTATTCACACTGTAAAAAGAATGCAACAAACAGTAAGGTTTTCTAGCATTATCATGAGCTGCTCTTTCACAGTTGGCAAAATTAATACATAATTGTATGAGGGATGATCAAAATTAATAAATAAGTCACTATTGGCAACCCTTAGCACGTCATTTGCTTCAGGGAAGATTTGGCGCGAAGGAAATGTTCTTGTTTCATTATTATTATTTCACTATTATTCAATATTTTCTGATATTTTATTCGCTATCTTATCAATGATTCTTGTGTTAGGATCTCCGTAAAGAGGCCTTTCTTATCATGGTCGTGAGGCAATATGATAACCAGTCGCATATACTTGTCCAAAGCGCTTTTTGGCATTTTGAATACCAATATATAAAATATATTTTATAACATTCTGCATTTTAAGTATGTCTGAGTACATAACACATTTAGCATATACACGTGTATAATGTTAACATATGCATACATTATTTTAATGAATCAAGATAGGAAATATCTGTTAGAAATATTTACAATAAAGTAATATTTATGTCTTATTTTAAATCAGTATGTACACTGAAAATTAAAATAATGATGTAATTTGTCATTGGCATTTTTTACTTATTTCTTACTTAACAACATTCATTAATCGTGGAGAAATAAACCAAGCGATACATTTCGCATAGCTACCTGACCATTGACTGTCCGTGCTGATCAAGCTAATTTAAGGTGATTGACGACATCATTGTCGTATCTTTTTTTCCTTATCCATTCATGTCTCAATGCTTACCATCCCATCTCAAAATGTTATAGCACTACGTGAAAACACGTGCCTTACTAAAAAACTGTATTATATGCTTGTAGATAAAATCAAATGTCTGCATAGATGATTTACAAATAGCTTTACTCGATTTCATTACCGCTCGATTTTAGAGTTGATCTCACAATTACATTTTTTCTCACCATCATATCAATATTGTTTTTATTAATAGGCAATCTTAAAAATGAAGCCATCTTTTGTTATGATGTCAATGGATGTTTGTCTTACATTATACCAAAATTTTTTGAAGTAAGTATACTTACTTAGTACGGAATTTACGATCTATTTACTTGTTAAAATGCAAATAAATGGCGTGCTCCGCTTAACAGTTACCATGGTTATTTTATCAAATAGATCAGATGCGAAACAAATTAATTTCACTATATTTCTTATTAAAGATGTTCCGTTTGAATTCCGATTCATTTTAATATAGGTTTTATTCAATTAAGTTTATTTAGTTGTAAATAATATAAAAAGTCTATGTTATTTTTGAACACGTCTTTACACATTGTATTAGGTGCATCAAACAAATTCTGCAAAAAGTTTGCACTTAAAAAAAAGTGAACAGGCATGTAAACATATAGTGACACAAAGTATTAAAGCGAAATGATTGCCGTGATTTGTTTGAACTAAAATACATTGACACAATAGAATGCAAAAATCCATTATATTATTATGGGACTCTAAATTTCCATTTTATCATGACACAAATTTGAGTTTCAAATGACTTGAATATACACAATGTTACTAGTATATTCTTTGCTATACTACAGCTCTCCAGTAATACATAATAACAAGAGGGCCACAATGGCCCTAGGTCGCTCACCTGAGTTTAAGGCATCATAATGGCTTATATCAAGAGGGCCAAATTGCACTAAACCTCTTACCTGAGTATAAAGATCTGGGTCTTGCAGATTCAGGAGAAGATTTTTATAGTCTACATCAAACATGTGACCAACAGGGAGTGGCTACTTTCTACTCCAGGGGCATAAATTGAACAATATTTGTAGAGGACCGCTATACAATTTTCATGCCAAATATGAAACCTCTGGGCCTTGCGGTTTCAGAGGAGGAGATACTCAAAGCCCACTTTCCATATAAGTCTATAGAAACCATCTATCTTCAGTGTGGGGCTTCTTTTTACTCCAGGGGCATCATTTGAACACTATACAATGTTACATACAAAATATGAATCCTCTGGGCCTTTGTTGTTTCAGAGAAGATTTGTAAAGACCACTTGCCATATAAGTCTATACAAACCATGTTATCCCCGGGTTGGCTAGGATTGATCCCAGTGGCATAACTTGAACAATCTTTGTAGAGGATCAATATAAGATGTTAGATACAAATTACAAAACTTCTGGGCCTTAAGGTTTCAGAGAAAAAACTGTTTAAAGTCATTTAGTCATTTAAGTCTATATAAACCATGTGACCTCTGGGGTGTGGTCTCTTTTACCCCAAAATTTGAACATTCTTTGTAGAGGCCCACTATATAATGTAACATACCAAATACAAAACCTTTGGGCTTTGCAGTTTCAGAGGAGAAGATTTTTATAGTCCACTTGCCATATATAAGTCTATAGAAACCATGTGACCCCCAGGACGTGGCCAGGTTTGACCCCAGGGGCATAATTTAAACAATCATTGTAGATCACTACACAATGGTATATACCAAACACAAAACTTCTGGGCATTGCAGTTTTAGAGAAGATCTTTAGTCATTTCGCTATTTAAGTCTGTATTAACCATGTGACCCCTGGGGCGTAGTCACTTTTTACCCCAGGGGCATTATTTAAACAATCTTTGTAGAGGACTACTATTCAATGTTACATACAAAATATGAAACCTCTTGGCCTTGCAGTTTCAGAGTAGAAGATTTTTAATTTTGAAGTGCATATGCACGATCATTCATAATATGAATTATTGTTTATTTTGTATAAAAAGCAGAGGAAAGTGACAATATAAATGTATTAACAGATAATCATAAACATGTTGAAGGAAACACTAAGATATTGAATACATCTGCAAATATGAGGGTCGAGTTTTGCATCATTTATTAGTGTTGTGTAACCTTAAACACTGTCGCGTCAACGTATATTATATATACATGTATTGGAGTTTCCGGCTGTACATCCGAAAACCTAAAAAGGACCAAGTATGCGTTTTTCAACAATGGTTCTTATTAACTTTTCTTTGATTTTAAATAGAAGTATATGCAGTTATTCACTTTTTGTTATGTTTTTTATGGTTATTTGGTTTTAATATATGACAATATATCTGAAGTTAGATCGTGCATACACGCTTTATAGCTCACTTGCCACATAAGTCTAAAAAAACATGTGACCCTCAGGGTGTGACCAGGTTTGTTCCCAGGGGCATAATTTAAATAATCATTGTGAGGATCACTTTACAATGTTACATACAATATATTAAACCATGGACCCTTGCGGTTTCAGAGGAAAAGATTTTTAGTCATTTTGCTATTTACCCTTCTCGAAAAAGTGTATTTAATACCCATTTAATGCGTATTAAATGCTGCGGTATTGTATTCTAGTCCTTGTTCTATGTACACAAGTGAGACGTTAATAAACTATTCTGTCTGTCTATCGGGGTGGGTGGGGTAAAGGTCAAGGTCACCATAAATAAAAATAGAATAATGGTTGCCGCTTAATAACTTGAGAACACATTGAGATATTTTGGTGAAACTTCATACATTATATATACAAGATACCTTATATCAAGACCTAGCTTGGGATTGCATAAAGGGTGGGTGGGGTCAATGTCGAGCTATCCGTTACTAAAATTAAAAAAACAGTTTCCACTCAATAGCTTGAGAAAACATTTTATATTGAGATATTTTAATGAAATTTCATACATAGATTTCTTATATCTAGACCTCTCATGGGTGGGGTGAAGGTCAAGGTCACCATTACTAAAAATAGACAGTTTCCGCTCAATAGCTGGAGAAGACATTGAGTTATTTTAATGAAACTTCATATGTAGATATCGTATATCTAGACCTCGCTTGGAATTGTGTATGGGGTTGGTTGTGTCAAGGTAAAGGTGACCATTATTTTTATCTTTGTGCTGATATTAATGTCGAAAAATTTGCGTTAAAAAAATTTGGTTGTCGTGGAAGTTCCACGTTTCTTGTTATCATAATGTCTAGGTTAAGTTCAATAATCAGTCAAATCACCTCAGGAATTGTGGAGTTATATACCTTGAATTATATAAAATTAGCGTTTTTAGCTGTTTCTGCTATCTAAATCCAACTGTTTTCATCCAAACTTCACGCAACTTCATAAAAATGTTCGTTAGGCTAAAAAAAATAATTTTTGTTTCAGGTTGACCAAAAGAATTAGGTCAACTCGAAGATTTTGAAACTGAATTAATATTAAAAACATATATGTAATATCCTTAAACATCTTTTTAAAGTGGATTCTATCAAAACTAAATACTTATTTAACCCAAAAAACATTTAATTATTGTAGAACATAAATAAAACAAAAAAATATCTGACAACCGCAATAAAATGTTCTAAGGTTGGGGCATTTTTACCGTAGGTTGGGTAACCTGAAACAAACATATCTTTTTTATGCCTAATAAAAATATCTAGATCACGTTCCATAATCAGCCAAGTTGCCCCAAGAATTTTGGAGTTATCGCCCTTGAATTATCTGAAATTGACCTTTTTAGTGGTTTCTGCTCTCTATCTCCAACAGATTTAATCCGATCTTTACCAAACTTCACAAAAATGTTTCTTATAATAATATCTTGGGCTAGTTTGGTAACCAGTCAAATCAGCCCAGGAATTGTGGAGTTATTGCCCTTGAATTATCTGAAATTGGTATTTTTAAAGGTTTCTGCTCTTTAAGTCCAATTTTTTTCATCTGATCTTAACCAAACTTCATGAAAATGTTAATTAGCATATTTTCTTGGCCCTTGAATTATCTGAAATTGGTATTTTTAAAGGTTTCTGCTCTTTAAGTCCAATTTTTTTCATCTGATCTTAACCAAACTTCATGAAAATGTTAATTAGCATATTTTCTTGGCCAAGTTCGATAATCAGCCAAGTCGCCCCAGGAATTGTGGAGTTATGGCCCTTGAATTATCTAAAATTAGTCTTTTTAGCTGTTTGTTTTTCTAAGTCCCAACACTTCATTGCCGATCTTCACCAAACTTGGTGAAAATTTTGTGGTCATATTATCTCAGTTTGATTATCAACCAAATTGTCCCATTAACTGTGGAGTTATGAGTCTTGATAAATCTAAAATTAGCCTTTTTAGCAATTTAAACCCAGAGGGTGAAAAACTGTTTTACAAACAGCTGTTGTTAAATATTTTAACCTAGATGGTGCATAATTGTTTTACAAACATTACTTGTTTGCACATGATTGCCATGATTTTGTGGACACAAAATAAGGGATTGAGTGAGGGATTGCATAAAGAAAATTAGAAACACACTTGTTTGAAGAAATATTTTATTCACACAGCAAATATAATGCTACATATAATGCTTTCCAGAGTTTCTGTGAGTTGCTTTGTCACAGTTGTTTAAATTTTTGTAATCTATTACATACGTTACAGTTTTACAGAATTGGATATTGAAATTTTTATATTCAATTAATAAAATTTACACATTGACATGTGATTAAATTATGGCAGGCTAAAGAAATAATTAAGAAATAATTGCTATAAATCTAAAGCTGGAGTGTTTTGTTTTACTAATTGTTGGTTAATTATCATACATTTCTTTATTTTAATAAATGAGAACTATGGGAAATGATAATCATTTTGTCCCCTGCCTAATTCGTATTCAACAAAATATTTATTTAGAAAATTATTTCAAACAATATCCTGATCCGATAAAAAATAAAGTCCGTAGAGTGTGGATAATTATTTTATTTTATATCAATTAATAGTAGCCCAGTTTTTGACTGTACATGACTCAGTATACAACTTCACATTTCGTTAAGGAAGACTACATACGTTTCAACACGATTTGACGATGCTCCTACCAATGGCTTGCACACCCGCTACATTTCATTCACCTCTGTAATTGGCTCAAAAAGTAGTCCCAACGCATGTGGTTTTAGTCACATTGTCATAATATTCAAAACGCAATGCACAATAACATCCACTCTTAGGAATAAAATTTATGATTTTTTTCTCATTTTATGATAATAAAAAAGAAAAAAAAGTATTTAGTTCATCAAATTTATTATTTTTCTCATTTTATGATAATAATAAAAAAAAAAGTATTTATTTTTATGATAATTTCAAAACCATTTAATCTTCATGTCTATGCTTGTGGTCTTAAAAATCAACTTAATTTGCATTGAATACATTCTTTCCGATTAGACAAGATTCTGGTCATTGTATGTTGAGAATAATGAACGACAACTGCTAGGAGATTGTGCATAAGCTTCTTAATATGTTATTTAACACAAGGGCCAGAGTTGATCCTTATTTGATTAATATTCAAACTTCACTGGGTCCAATGAGCTTTAGTGTTCATACAGTGTGAACTGTTATTTAACACAAGGGCCAGAGTTGATCCTTATTTTATTAATATTCAAACTTCACTGGGTCCAATGAGCTTTAGTGTTCATACAGTGTGAACTGTTATTTAACACAAGGGCCAGAGTTGATCCTTATTTTATTAATATTCAAACTTCACTGGGTCCCATGAGCTTTAGTGTTCATACAGTGTGAACTGTTATTTAACACATGGGCCAGAGTTGATCCTTATTTTATTAATATTCAAACTTCACTGGGTCCAATGAGCTTTAGTGTTCATACAGTGTGAACTGTTATTTAACACATGGGCCAGAGTTGATCCTTATTTTATTAATATTCAAACTTCACTGGGTCCAATGAGCTTTAGTGTTCATACAGTGTGAACTGTTATTTAACACAAGGGCCAGAGTTGATCCTTATTTTATTAATATTCAAACTTCACTGGGTCCAATGAGCTTTAGTGTTCATACAGTGTGAACGAACAATTTTAAATATAACAAAAAATGAAAGAAGAAAATTCTGTGAGAAAGATTCTAAAGTATTTAAATCAGAAACTACTGGAAAGCAGTTTTACTTGTATACACACATACTGTTCAATGTAATAACAACATTAAGTATCAAAACAATTTTCCCAGCATTAATATGAACAATTTCAAAATCAATACGTTTTGCTATTTGATAGGCCTTATTTAAAGCAGCAGTCCAGAAATGTGTTCATAAAAATAAACCTTTGCAGAAGTCGTTTCTGATGGACATCTTACTGATCAGAATACAAAAAAACGCATGAAATCGGTAAAATAAAAACGTTTGGTAACTTTTCATTGTATAATAATCAGCATGTACATAAGTGTATTTTCTGTTCATACTAAGCGTTTTCCAACATAGACATGATAAATAAATGCCATTAACGTTCATTAGAACTAAAGCCAATTTTAGATGTATGGACTGATTCATAATTCTGTGGACTGCGGCTTTAAAGACATTTGACAAACTATACGTAACTTGACAGCAGCTATGTTATAACAATATTGACCATTCTAATACAACAAGGAAGCATTGTACAATAACTATACTATGATACAATTATCGTTGTTTATTTGTAAGTGCAATAAGGGAAAGATCCAGAGCAAAATGGCAGAGTTCTGCTTCTTTGTTCTCCCTCCCCACATGTTTTCTGAATCGAACAGTTCAGCATGGTTTTACACTATAATCAGATATGTAAACAGATGCTGTGTTGATAAATAGTTTACATGGTTTACAATATATTTTTTGGGGTATAAAGACAATTTTAAAAGTTGCATAGCACTGATCATGTAAGACTGAGTTATAGTACTTTCAACAAGAGTTGGTAAAAAAACTTTCTTTACTTAATAAATAGTTGTCCACGTCGAATAGACACTTTCTCATGTGCTGCTATTGATGTAAACAAAATGCACATGCCGATTCATTATGTACATGTGATAAACTGATAGGAAAATTTTATTATAGTGTTAGATTTTATTGTTCTGAGTGTGAGTCCTACAGAAACTATGTATGCCTAATTACCATAATTTCGTGGGTTACCATAATTGCGTGGCTGTTTAAAACTAAGAGAATTTTCGCTCGTGCATCTGAAAACATTGTCTGAATTACTATAACTGTTAAGTGAATTGTATATTTTTGCAGTATCTGAAAAGGAAATCATATTAAATGTCAACCAGTAAGTGACTTGGTCATTTAACTCGCCAATTAATGACATTAAATACACAAATTATTCACTACCGTTAAACTATTTGGGAATTAAGTTAATGGAAATTAGTTCTAGAAAATCGTATATTTAGAGTAGTTTTCCAAGAATAATTGCATGTATGATTATCACACTTGTGTTTATTTCTCACTGGAATTTTGCTATTTTCTGTGAAAAAAAATACATAAACAATTCCCCTTCCCTAAATTTGACTGACATTTCACACTTTTAACTTTAAGTTAGCATTCCTGACCACGAATTGCTGCAATTGCTGCGTGCAATTTTATCATTTATTTAATATTTACAAACAATAACTCAATAGAAATATTTATAGATTCATGAAGCCTAAAGTTAAACCTGCACAATGAAAAATTGAACAGGTGTGTAGATTTCCTCAGGCCGATATGGTTACCTTTTAAATAATATAAAATATATAATAAGGACTGTGTATTTATAAAGATAGCATGTTCAAAAACACTAGTTTTCATTAAGATTTTCGTTCTTTGATCAGCACAGTGGAGCTTGTTTGTACCTTACCCTACTGATCTGTATCGTCTGGAAGCTTCTAATAATTTCTGGATCGCTGGAGCGCTCAAACAAAGTGAAACTAAATTGATGCCGTAAACACTCTTTTCCAACCAAAGCAGGTCAGCCGATTAGATCGCATGAAATTATGAGAAGCTTCCAGATGATACAGATCAGTAGGGTCAGGTACAATAACAAAACATATACATAAAATAGCAACACAAATTGGTCTTTAATTACTTTGTTTGCAAAGAGCACATTGCAAATTTTGTTTTATCCAACTCAGAGGTGAGATAACAGAATGTATTAACACGCATGCGCCACAATCGTAAATAAGACACACGGAATTAGGGTGACACGGCATACCCACAATTTATTTTTTTTCATTTTTCTTAATACATATTTTGTTTAAATAATTATTACATATTAAAGCTGTTCTAATAATATTTTCAGATCAAGGGGATTGTTCTTCTTGTAATGTTTATTTGTATTTTACGTGTCAGTATTTCAGTCAAATACCATCAATATGCCCCTTAAATATATATGTTTGTATTTTACATGTCAGTATTTCAGTCAAATACCATCAATATGCCTCTTAAATATATCCAAAGTGTATGATAATATATATATATATATATAACCAACAACACCTTGTCCCCATGCACATAAAAATACATAATATATTTAACAAACAAAACCAAAGTCCCCATATACATAAAAACACAAAATACATAACATTCTAGAAGTTCTGTAGCTCGCAAACATTAACCTGGCACTCGTTTAGCATAAATTACCAACACGAATTGTTTCCTATATTTAATGTTTGGTTTAGTCTGCACGTGGTTCACATGTTTAATGATACCATAACAGCATGTTCAAAACATTTCTTCGGTTTAACTTGAGTGGAGTTCAGAAACTAATATGATTTTTTAAATATATTTCATGCAAACAGGTCATTGTCAGGTTAATGTTTGCGAACAATACATGGCCTAAGCTCATTAAAATCATTTCTACTGTATGAACTTAATCTTTTGCTACTGCTTTATTAACTGACTGGATCTGATGACTTCGCATTAATTAAGAGGTCACGTTGAGTTGACCTTTTGAAAACCAATTAGAGTGTGGTCTTTAAAATGCTGTGGTACAACTTATAACTATACCAACAAAACTTATGCATTTATTAAAATGTATTAAACATGGAGGCCTAAGTCTCATCACAAGTAACACATAAGGCCAAAAGCTTGTTTAACTTACATGTTTTAAAGACACATTTCAGTTTAAAAACATTGAAAATTATATAAAATCTGTCGATTACGGATTTCACGGAAAACAATTGATGACAACAAATGGTTTGCTAGGTAGGGTTTGGTTTCCCAAAATAAACAAAAAATATTTTTTTTGGCATAACTTACCATTTTGCTTGTGAAAATTAACTGTAAATGATCTGTTTCTGCATATAAGTGGAAAATGCAGGATTTCGGGAAAACTTTGTTGTAAAACAAGTTATTTTATTGCATTGGAAACAGAACGGCTCAGCAATGTCGGAGCCTGATCACATGGAAAGTCGCATGTAATTCAATGTCTTCGGATCCAAACAGCAAATTTTTAGAGCAGTGTTAGAATTTGATTTTAATGAGATTGCATTTGGCCCTCAAGGTAAAATTATAAAAATCTTTCTTAACTATCTATATTTGATAACATTTATAAAACCAACAAATGTATATATTTATAACATTTATAAGTGTTTACAGTTTTTGTAAGTAAAATAAAATGTTTTTTTTTTGCTTTTCAGTATTATAATATTGCAGAAACTGAAACAATTTCCAATGTTCTCATCAGTGACATATGCAATGGTAAAAGTTATCCAATTTTAACATTAGTTGCAAACAAGTTTAGTAACATACAAATGAACATATAAGATTCAACATTTTTATCAATAACATACAAATAAACATAGGTATTTAAAAGTTCGCATCAATACCATACAAATAAACACAGGTATTTAAAGTTCTTATCAATAACATACAAATAAACATAGGTATTTTAAGTACTCATCACTAACATACAAATAAACATCTAGATATTCAATATTCTCACCAGTAGCATACAAAGAAACATAGGTATTCAATGTTCACATCAGAATATTCGCATCAGTAACATACAAAGAAGGAAAGCTTTCCAATGTTCACATCAGTAACTTACAAAAGAACGTAGTTTGAAACATAAGTATTTAATAATTGCGCACCAGTACCATACAAAGGAAGAAAGATTTTCAATGTTCACATCAGTAACACACATAGTTATGCAGTGTTCACATTTGGAAGATACAAAGGAACATAAGTATTCAATATTCACATCAGTAACATACAAAGAAGGAAAGAGTTATGTAAATGTTCACACCATTAATATAAAAAAGCAAACTTATTTAAATTTTCTCATCAATAAAAAATATACAAAATAGAAATGTTATTCAATGTTAAAAGCAGGAACAAGGAAAAGTAAATACATGCAATTGGTCGGCCATAACATACCAAGAAGCAAAAATATAAAATGTTCATGTTAGTACCATACAAACAAGCAAATATTTAAACTATTTCAAATGTTCGCACTCAGAACATGGTAAAGAATACAGTTATCCAGTGTACAATATAATAAACAAGAAAAGTGGAAATTCCACCCAAACCAAATTTTTCGAACAAAATGCATGAAAGACAGCACAAAAATAAAATTTTAAGTAATGGTGACCTTGACATTATGCAATCCCAAGCAAGGTCTATATATAAAGTATCTATGTATGAAGTTTCATTAAAATACAGTAGATCACCTTTATTTCGAACACCGTTAATCCGAATTCCTCGTTATTTTTTGTTGGCTCGACAGCTGGAAAGCCTGATGCCTGATACTCAGTTAAAGGTTTCAAGGAGTTAGGCAAAAGCACGGGAGTAAATGCAGATACCGTTCAAAAATGTACGAAACACCTTCCTTCGATCATTGAGGGATACTCACAGGCAGACATCTTCAAATCCCATGAAATAGGTCTCTACTATTGCTCCCTTCCAGACAAAAACCCGGCTGCATGTGGGGATGGTGCAGATCTGAGACGACACTTTCCACTTTTATGGTAGTTTCTGTTTAAAGGAAGTGTCTTCAAACATAAATCCACTGTAGGCAGAAAATGTCGTCCAGGTTTAGCCTGTGCACACTGCCCAGGCTAATCCGGGACGATATTTTACGCACATGCATTAAGCCCGGTTTTCCCACGACATGCCACATTTGTCTTCATATTAAGACAAACTACATGATTGGAAGACAGTCTTCACTGCCTCAACTACTCTTGTGATTGGTTAAAAAAAAATTTGAGATACAAAATTGACAAATGATGCCATTGCGGAAGGTTCTTCCTGAATCTGATGTTTGAAGTGGTCTGCATAATTGGGTTGAGCTGAAGGCTGTATGTTAGGTGTTTCTTTTTGGGGGGGGACTGGAAGGAGATGAAGGATCTGCCTGTTTTTTTGAATCAGTTTTGGCTGTTTTAGAACCAGAGCTTGTTGAATGTTGATTTTGGTGTTTCTCATACATTTTCCTGGCATATTTGTCAATATCGTCTATCATTGGGTTTGTGAAATATGGTTTCCCGTTTTTGGCATTTGCCTCATCTATTGCAGTAAAGATATTCCAAGCATAATTTTTTTTTATATTTGGGAGCATCTTATTTTCCATAATCAATACCTTTCCTTTACAACGTGTTATCATTTCATTAACTTTTATGTGCCTCTGCTTGGCATCACATCCTACAAACTCCTTTTTTTCCTCTTCATTCTCAGTGAAGGTCAAAATTACAAATGCAAAATTGTCTACTCCTTTACCAAAGAATTCAAAGAAAATGTCCACTGTCTTGGCAATCTCTTCTGAGAATCGTACTGGTTGCAGGACAAAGCAAATGGCATTAAATCCAGGAATTGTTAAGCCCACCACTTTTGTCAGTTCTTTAAACACAAACTCATCATCATTGCTGGAGTCGAAAAAACCTGGCGTGTCTACAATCTCAATTTTCCGCCCAAATCTATTTCCAACCTGAAATATGAGTATTGTTTACATATTAGAATCTAAACTTGTTAACAGTAAATTAAAGCATAGTGGTCGCATTGGTGGGCAAAATATCCATATTATAGATATATTATAACAAAAGGGCCATGACGGCCCAAAGTGCTCACCTAAGTTTGGCCAATGACTGAGACCAGCTCTGACATCTGAATACAAAACATACAAAATGATGCACATCAGACAGTTATCTTACTATTGTTTATCTAGCTGGCAATCGACAGGTGCAATACAGATGCCTGTCCAGCCTACCTCTGTAGTTAGCCTGTCAATCAACAGGCGCAATGTAGAGACCTGACTGGCCTAATTCTGTTAATCATCTGGCATTTGATAGGTGCAATACAAACTGACCTCGGATGACAGACGTTGGAAGATGCAGGAGAGATTCCCTATACCTGAGCACAAAGTGCACATGCTCGGGGCCATATTAATTTGTTTGTTATTTAAATTAAATGTGACTTCATTTGTGAGTTTGTAGAACTTCTATATGTATTAGCACTACTCGAAAAATGAAATCAAGCTAAATACCGAGACTGGCGAATGAACTACATAGTCTTTTGGTAGTCATTTATATGCGTGATCGTCACAATTACTTATTGTACTGAAATTTGGGATCTCATAATTCTAAAATGTTCACCATTTATATTAAATGATGGAAGTAGTATTGGATTTACCTGGATTCTTATCAATATCTTTACAGAAAAACTAGATACTAAATGACTGTAGAAAACTTTACATACACTTTATTGGTAAATTGTGTATCAATTTAGAAGATGCAGTGTTAAGTTCATTGATAACAATGTAAGATATGATCGCATGAAGGAATCAGATACATGGAATAGTGTTTGCTATGTGCAAGCAGATGCGACAACCCCAGTTGCACAACGCAGTTGGTATGGAATACCAGCCTTAGTCACTTAGCCCGGAAATTTCGTATTTGGTATGTATCATCCTATAGTGGTCTTCTACAAAGTTTGTTGAAATTATACCCCTGGGGTCAAAACAAACCACGCCCTGGGGGTCACATGGTTTATATAGAATATATAGCAAAATGACTTTAAAAATCTCCTTCTCTAAAACCGCAAGACCCAGAGGTTTCGTAATTGGTATGTAACATCCTATAGTGGCCCTCTACAGAGACTGTTCAAATTATGCCCCTGTGGTCACAACGTGCCATGACCCACATAGATCATTTACTATATATAGCAAAATGACTTAAAAAAATCTCCTCTGAAACCGCTAGCCCCAGAGTACGTCCTCTACACAGATTGTTCAAATTATGCCCTTGGGTTTCAAAGTGGCCCCACCGTATGGGTCACATGGATAATATATACTTCAATAGCAAAATCACTTAAAAAATCTTCTCTGAAACCACAAGGCCCAGAGGTTTCCTTTTAAGTATGTAACATCTGATAGTAGTAATTATTACCCTGGGGTCAAAACTGGCCGCACCCTGGGGGTCACAGGGTTTATATAGACGTAAATAGTAAAATGACTTTAAAAGTCTTCTCCTCTGAAATCGCAAGGCCCAAAGGTTTTGTTTCTGGTATGTAACATTGTATATTGGTGCTCTTCAATGAATATTCAATGTATGCCCCTGGGGTAAAAAGAAGCTATGCCCTGGGGTCACATGTTTTATATAAACTTACATGGCAAGTGGACTATAAAATGTCTTCTTTGAAAAACCAAGGCCCAGAGGTTTCGTGTTAGGTATGTAACATTGTATAGTGGTCCACTGCAAAGATCGTTCCAGTTATGCCCCTGGGGTCAAAACTAGCCAGGCCCAGGGGTGAGATGGTTTATATAGACTTAAATAGCATAATGACATCAAGAATCTTGTCCTCTGAAACTGCAAGGCCATGAGGTTTCATATGTGGTTTTTTGACATTGTATAGTGGTCCTCTACAAAGATTGTTCAAATAATGCCCCTGGGGTCAAAACTGGCCACGCCCAAGGGGTCATATTGTTTATATAGACTTAAATAGCAAAATTACTTTAAAAATCGCCTCTGAAACGGCAAGGCCCAGAGGTTTCGTATTTGGTATGTAACTTTGTATAGTGGTCCTCTACAAAGATTGTTCAAATTATGCTCCTGGGTAAAAAAGTACCTACACCTTAGGGGTGACATGGTTTGTATAGATTTATATGGTAAGTAGACTTCAAAAATCTTATCCTCGGAAACCACAAGGCCCAGAGGTTTCATATTTTGTATTCAACATTGTATAGTGGTCCTCTACAAAGATTGTTCAAATTTTGCCAGTGCGGTAAAAAGAAGCCTCACCGCGGGGTTACATGGTTTCTATAGACTTGTATGGAAAGTGGGTTTTCAAAATCTTCTCCTCTGAAACCACATGACCCAGAGGTTACATATTTGGCATGAAAACATTGTATAGTGGTCCTCTGCAAAGATTGTTCAAATTATGCCCGTGGGTCATAAATAAGCCACGCCTCGAGGGTGCTGTTCCAAATGCGTTACAAGGTCTCAGGTAAGCTTGCCAAATTTTTCAGAATACACTGTTAAACATTCTTAAAGTAAAGTGTTCTCTTTGTGTCCATTTCTTTTGAATGAATGACAGTTTTGTGGCAAGGTCGCATTATGGGGGTATATTTGTAACATGTGACAATTCTAGTTTTAATTTTTGTTGAGATTTTAATAGGTTTATTTATTAAACAAGTCTCTGTTTCAAAACATGTGTATTAAATCTGTTTCTTTCTGTTGTCCAACTCCACTACCTGTAGGTAGGCTATATAGGAATCACTTTGTCCCATCGGTCCATCCGTCGTTCTGTCTGTGGATTAGTCCAGAAACTTGTCAGAACTCTAATTTTCCCATGATTTAAAGAATTTTGAAATTACTTGGAACAAATGTTTACCTATATGAGACTGTGTGTTGCAGGCAAGATCAAGGTTCATACCTCCAAGGTCAAGGGTAAAAAATAGGGTGTGTTTTTATGTCACTCTATAACTCTCATGTCTGTGTTGATTTTAAAATTACTTGGCACCATGACCGCTATGAGACGATGTGTCGTGGTCAAGATTCAGGTCCATACCTCCTAGGTCAAGGTCACACTTTGAGATCAAAACGTCAAACATGCAGTATGTTTTGTGTATCTGCTCTGTAACTCTGTTATTTCTGGATGGATTTTAGAATCACGTGACACAAGTGTTAATGAGACAGTGTGTTGGATGCAAGATCCAGGTGCATAGCTCCAAAGTCAAGGTCACACTTAGAGGTCAAAGGTAAAAAATTTGGTCTGCTTTGCTTGTCCGCGCTATAACTCTCTCATTTCTGGATTGATTCTAAGATTACTTGGCACATATGTTCACCACCATGTGTCCTGTGCGAGAGGTCACAGGTGAAAAATGCAGTATTTTTTTTGTGTCTGCTCTATAACTCTGTCCTTTATGAATGGATTATAAAATAATTTTGCAGAATTGTTCACCATCAGCAGATGATCCAGGTCTGTACCTCCAAGGTCACACTTAGAGGTCAAAGGTAAAAAATGAAGTTTGTTTTTCGTGTAAGCTCTATAACTATTAAAATTATACCCCCACTACCAGAAAGTAGGAGGGGCTATATGGGAATCAGTTGGTCTGTCTGTCTGTCGGTTGGTCACTCGGTCGGTCCGTTTGTCCCAAAATTTGTCCGAGCTTTAACTTCCCCATGCATTGAAGAATTACCAAATAACTTGGCACAAATGTTAACCTATATGAAGCAATGTGTTGCACGCAAGAACCAGATAACTACCTTAAAGATCCAGGTCATATTTTGAAGTCAAAGTTCAAATTACAGCACTTTATTGTCAAAATAGTGCTTGTCAGAACTCTTACTTCTTCATGCTTTGAAGGATTTTGAAAAAACTTGGCCAAAATATTGACCTATATAGCATTTAATCTCGAAGGGCAAGGCACTTAACTTGGAAAAAGGGAAATTTGTGCATGGTGACACTGTTAAAAAGGGCACATTAGGTTGTAGTAGGTTTTTTTTAAGTAATATTTCAAATGAATTATGAAATTTTATATAACAAACTATTTCATTTTGTTTTGATGATAATTTAAGTGTAATTATTAACACATCGTAACACATTTCTAATATTATTGCTTCTTCTTCTTATTAAATTATATTATTGCAAAGATCGGACAAAAAGTTATTCATAACATGCGTGCCATAATTTTTCCAATTGAAGAAAAAGCTTGTGAACACTGGAAGTTACATATTTTTGCCCAATGAACATGAAACTTGCTCAGAACTTGTGTTTAATGATATCTCGAACTGGGTCATGTAGGGTCAAAAACTAGGTCACTAGGTAAAATTAAAGAAAAAGCTTGTGAACACTCTAAAAGTCATATTTTTTGCCCAATAAACATTAAATTGTTCAGAACATTTGTTCTGATGATATCTCTGCCCAGTTTGAAAATGGTTCCACTCCATTGAAAAATATGGCCACCTGGGGGTGAGGCAGTTTTCATTAAATTGCTCTAGAAAAAGCTTGTGAACACTCTAACAGGCACATTTTTTGTCCAATCAATATGAAACTTGCTGTGAACATTTGTTTTTATGATATCTCTGCCGAGTTCGAAAATGGTTCCACTCTGTTGAAAAACATGGCTGCCATGGGGCGGGGCAGTTTTCCTTATATGGCTATAGAAAAAGCTTGTGAACACTGTAGGAGTCACATTTTGGCCCAATCAACATGAAACTTGCTCAGAACAAATGTTCTTATGATCTTTCAGCCGAATTTGAAAATTGTTCCGCATGTCCGTCAAAGGTCAAGATCACAATCCAAGGTTAACGTCAAAGACTTGTATTTGTTTCCGCTCCAAAACTTTGTAATGCCTGGAAGGATTTAAGGCAAACATAAAATTGGAATGTTTAAATGCTTGTTCTCATTCTGTTGCAATATGAGGTTGTCATTGTTACATAATTATTAGTGGCATTGATATACGGAGCCAGTATGAGCTCCCCCCCTCCCCCTTTAACAAGAATATCGGTAGAACCGATGGATGCTCCCTGGTGCCGCTTGACCTTTTTATGTGGCCTTGACCTTTAACCGAAGAACCTGATTCACACAGAAATACATTGTCATTTTGAGTCTAACATTCGTGTAAAGTCTTAAAATCCATTGGAGAAGTTGAAAGTCTAGACAAGCAAAAGGTCAATTTCGACTTTGACCTTTGAGTAAAACATTGACCTTTGGCCTACAGATCCATTTCATGCTTGTAACATGTCTCATTAAGGCTTACATTTGTGCTATTTAATTGGAAAAGAACGCAATCTATGACCAAGGTATAGTCGGGACAAGCAATCAAAATGCTGACAGCGTAGGAAGACTGTCGGTGAGAAAAGAAACTAAAACAAGCAAATTATGACAGTATTTGTTTTATCAAGATCAAGTCACGTATCTGTAATATCATTTCTAACTCATAATTGTACACTCTACTTAAAATAAATTGGTATGCTGGTATTTGACCTAATTGAAGATGGAGATTTAGGCCACTGTATTTAGAAAATTAAAACTTGTATAGCGCACATCTAATTCAATGCTATTTATGTACGAATTCCCATCATTTTCTGTTGTAATTTGAAGCAAATATTTGTGTGTAAACTTATCTAAAAGCAAACAGAATTATATGCATACAAGTCAATTTTCAACAGGAAAATTGCCAATGAATCATATAAGTTTGAATCAATTTTCAGTGCTTGATATCATAAGCGCTATGCTAGGTAAATATCAATTTAAATTAAAAATAAGTTAAATGGGTTAAAGTACAATCTTTTTCAGCAGAAATACAAAGCATTTCTACAATTGTTATGTATACATTTAAAAAATATAATGTGTCAATCGAGTGGTTAAAATTTCTCCACAAGTGTACCGAGTCAATAGACTGTTGTTAAACTTAAGCAGTATGATGTAATACACAGCTTACCAGTAAACAGCACAGAGACGCTATCATACCTATGTGAATAGTCATAACATCAATGCACTTATAGATGTGGAATAAATGGATTATCACTATTGTATGTTAGTGTTTTAAGGAGGATCTATTTCTTATCATCTATTCATAGAAAGTAGCATCGATAACTGGCAGCCTCACAGCTCCGCGGGCTGAGCACAGTAATATATCGATTTATTAACTTGTAGCCTGCAGTATAAAGAAGTAGTTCTCTCAAGACTGATTTCTGAATACAGCTACTAAATTCTGTTGGCAGTCTAAACAAGAAATATCTCTTAAAAAGATATTTGGCGTATGTTGTAAATGTTTGTAACGAATGTAAATTGAATATTTAACATGAATATTTAAAACTGATGCATATGTTGATTTGGTTTATAAACAAACAGTCAAATTTCTTCATAGATCGTTATTCTACTCGCATTTAGTATTATTGTTCAATAATATTTAAAATAAAAAAGATAATTTTATTATCAAATAGCAAACTGATATTTATATGTGGCTAGCTCTTAAAACAGTAGTATGAAATGTTTCTATATTTGAAATAAATAAAAAGAATATGATTAGTTCATGTTAAAGCAATGAACGGATGAACTGCCCCATGTTTTAAATCTGTGCTACTTGAATAACCCAAATAAGTCAGACTCATTTGCTTATCAACGTCAGTATGTTTATCTACACAAATTAAAACTAAGCATTTTACAATTACAACGAAATATATATTTTTTTGATGATTTAAATTAGTTTAGTATACAATGCATCAAAGTCTATATAAAAACAATGTCTATTTGTAGATTGAATGACCTCTAAACGAGAATTTGGTATGAGCATGAGTATTTCACAAGAAAAACAATGATGCAGAGCATCATAATGCGCCGGGAAACTATGAACAGTCCATATGTTTAAGATATCTTAATTATGTAATGTTCGTATAATAAACTGATCTTACCGCCTCATATTTTTGATCGGTGATTTTTTTTTCAATCATAATAATTTATACAGTATTTATCAGGCAAATCAAAATTTACTAGCAATTACAATGTTTTTAAGAAAATAATGACTAGAATCAATATGAGCTTTTATCATATATATATATTCATCGCAATAAGAATTAATGATTTGACTTCATTTTGTGAAAACACAAAAAATGTAAAGTTATATTAAATAGTGGCGTATTAGAATTATATTCCTTTGGGAAAATATGTTTCAAGCATTTTTGTGTATAACTTTTATAGTTTTAATGCATTCATAAAACGCACGTAAGTAAAAATACCAAATTTAAATCAAAATAAATTACATATGTCCGAAGCTTCCGCCAGTGTCTATTTATAGGAAGATACACAATCTATTTATACATCGAACAGCCTCTACATGAGAAGATTAGAGAAAATGCAATTCTAAATAATTCTTAACAAATACATCTACCTACCGTTATTCAAATAAACATGCATGGTAAGTTTATAAATATCAGTAATTCTCCATTCATTATAAATCTTTTTGTCCAAGGTTCTCTGGATGCTTGATAGACGATTCAGTGTTGTTGACATGACTGTATACTATGTATAGGCGCAGATTAGTCAGCGATCGCGAGTGTATTCTATGGAATGTTGCCTTAGTATTGAATTAACGGGGTATTTTACCATGGTCATGTTACCTGGCCTGTAAACACTGGCATATAGATTGAAAATGAAAATTTTGCCAATGCAACTTCCAAGTTGGGAGCTTAGAACTGGAAATGAGTCAAAAACTTAAACAAAGTAAAGAGTTATGTCTAGATTTTTCCACATTGGCTTATTTTTCCATTTTTTAAAAAATCTTCTCAACAGAAACCACTGTTTGGATTTTAAAATATTTTCACAAAAATGTTCCTTGGGTGAAGCCCTGGTCACACTGTCACAATTTTGGCTACGATAGCCCACGATTGATCGTGGATGCGTTAATCGTGATGAGTCGGGATGCACAGTGTCCTGATTGTATCATCTTATGTATAGCTATTGTTGTTATCCGACGAGACTACAAATATCAACAACACTTGTCGGTTACCGCACCGGATTCACCACGGTTTTACCAGGATATGAAACGATCTATTACGGTTTTAATAGGCTAGCGTCAGATATACGCTGCAGACACAGACTATTACAGACAATTTTATACGTTTCTCCCAGTATTGAAGTAAGATTAATGAAGATTCATCGCGATTAACATACACAAGCAGCCAATAATTCTCATGCTTCCCTACACTTCAGTGTGATTTGGACATCACGATGCCTTGTGCATAATCGTGGCACCAACATATGCAAACGTAGTAAGTGTGTAGCAACTTCGCCATAAACTGTACAGGCAACGTGACCCAATCGTTGCGTTTTCATTGTCCATCGTGTATATTTGTGAGAAGTCTTGATAGTTGCCGCTAAAGATCCTACTGGAATCGTAACTGAACCATAGGACAAGCATAGAAATCCGTATTATATACGTAGCAAAACGTACCATAACATAGTCCAGACGATGTATATGTCACGATTAACCACGATTGAACACGAAAAGCCACAAATGCCTATACGATGGCTGTAAGAATAAGCTGGATTGAGATACGATGGCACTAGGATTGTCCTACGCTTTGGAAAAATTGTGGTGGCGCTACGATAATTCACAAATGTTTTGAACATGTTCAAAACTGCAGTAGCGCTGCCCGATCTATAAGGATCACCCAAGAATCTTCAAGATTCTTCAAAGATCATCCAGTACGAATGTGTTAATGATTTACAAAGCTTCACCAAGATTTTATAAATCGTGTGCAATCGTAGCCAGAATCGTGACAGTGTGACTGGGGCTTAACCCTCCACCAAAATACTTCAAATAATTTTGATTTGGGCCTTTTTAGCTCAGCTGAGCACTAAGTGCTTGGTGAGCTATTGGTATAGGGGACCTCTCCGGTTTTGTTCAACGTCCATATGCTGTAATCAATTTGGACCTTTATCGCGATTAAGACTACATTTTTTATTCAATCTTGACCTAACTTGCACAGTTTGTGTATGACCATAAAATCTCGAATGGGATTGTTATTGGGTCAGATCACACCAGTAACACCAGAGTTATTGCTCATTTTTTCATGCAAAAATAGTGCAAAAATGCCCTTTTCCAGCGTATAGACTCTTATTTTCCATCCAATCTTAACCAAACGTTCACAGTTTGTGTATGATCATCAGATCTCAGCAGAAGCCAAAAATGGGCCAGATCGTATTTCAAACACCAGAATTATTCCCCTTTGTTTATTAAAAATGCACATTATTCAAGATGGAGACTTCATTTTTCATCCTATCTTCACCAATCTTGCACAGTTTGTCTATTATCATGAGCTTACAGTTTAAATGGAATATAAGCAAGATTGGACCAGAAACACCACATTTATTTGCCCTTTGTTTGTGAAAAACATATGCAATAATGGACATTTTTCAGGATAGATACTTCATTTTTCATCCAATCTTCACCAATCATGCACAGTTTGTCTATTGTCATAAGCTTACAGTTTAAGTCTAATATAAGCATGATTGGACCAGAAATGCCACAGTTGTTTGCCCTTTGTTTGTGAAAAACATATTCAAAAATGGACATTTTTCAGGATAGATACTTCATTTTTCATCCAATCTTCACCAATCTGGCAAAGTTTGTCTTTGACCATGAGATTACAATTGATCTTGAATATTAGCAAGATCGGACCAGAAACACCAGATTTATTGCCCTTTGTTTGTGAAAAAAAAGGAAAAAATTGACATATTCATGAAAGAGACTTTATTTTCATCTAATCTTCATCAGTCTTGCAAAGTTTGTCTATGACCATAAGCTTACAGGTCAGGTTAATTAAAAACAAAATCGGGCCAGAAATATTGGAGTTATTGCCCTTTGTTTGTGAATTTTTTTTTACAAAAATTGCCATTTTTCAGGATAAAAATGTCATATTTTATCCAATCTTCACTAATCTTGCACAGTTTGTCTATGACCATAACATTAAAGGTGAAGTCGAATATAAGCAAAATCAGGCCAGAAATACCGGATTTTTAGCTCTTTGTTCGTGAAAAAAATATACAATAAATGGACATTATTCAGGATCGAGACTTCGATTTTTCATCCAATCTTCACCAATCTTGCATAGTTTATCTATGAACATTAGGATAACTGGTGAAGTCAAATATAACCATGTTCGAGTCAAAAATACTAGAGTTATTGCTCCTTGTGTGTGAAAAAACATATCAACATGTTATCAATTTGCTTGCAGACACGATTTTTTATTCAATTTTGACCAAACTTACACAGTTTGCGTATGACCATAACAGTTGATTGATAAAATTTGATTTCCAACAGTTGCAAACCTTGCATGCAGTTATTTATAAATGCAACATTGACAGCTTCAGAGTATGCATTAACATCATTTATCATCATTTGAGAGAAAATTATCAAAGAGAAAGCAAAACTTGCCCTTATAGCACAGCCATCACAATTATCCGAGGCAGCTAGCTCTCCAAAATTGTCTGTGAAAAAGCCATTAAAATCTACTTTTACTGCATTTTCCAGAATTGTCACTGACTAAATGAAAAAGGGTCAGGTAAGAATATTGAGAAAAAGGATTTGAGGACCATTAGCAAAAACACAGCGTGCACATCCACTAGATAACTCATACTTTAGTTAGCCCATTGCAGTAACCAATTTTTAAATCAAATCAATCCTATCCCCCATTGCATATTGTTCAGATACCATAATTTTCAAACCTGTCACAACAGTATGGTCCTTATCTGTACCAGTTCTTAGGTGAGCGCTTTGGGCCATTAATGCCCTCTGGTTGCTGTTTTGAAGAAGGACGCTTTCAGGTTTCAGTTTACTGACTCATAGGCTGCAAAGAAAAGATTTAGTTTTCTGCTATACCTTTTTTGGAAAATACCATCTGAAAAGACCGTCAGTCTAAACACAAGATGTTTTGCTGCAAGATTTTTGTTGTTTCTGAAAATTTTTGAGGATATAATTTGGCCATGGATGGAAGGATTTTTAAACTACTTTGCTCTGATTTTAACTTCCTATAGATAGCATTATGCATGCTTAAACCAGGTCCGTAAGTTAAAAGTCAAGGCCACACTTAGAGGTTACATGTAATAATTGGCACTTTTCATGTCCAGGATAGAAATTGGCCATAGATGCACGAATTTTAAATTACTTGGCACAAATGTTTGCATGCATGAAAAAGCATGTTGCACGCATGAATCAGGTCTGTATGTCAAAGGTCAAGGTCACACTTAACTTGTCAGTGCAATAACTTGGCCATGGATGGAGGCATTTTAAAACTACTTGGCATAAATGTTAACTTCAATGAAATGTTGTGACACGCACATGAACCAGGTTGGTACGTCAAAGGTCAAAAATCAAAACTGGCCACAGCTAGAGGCAATGTATAATTACATGGCACAAATGTTTGACTTTATTAGACAGCTAGTCATGCACATGAACCAGTTTTGTAGCTCAATGGTAGAGGTCACACCTTGGGGTCAAAGATCACAATTGGCTACCATTCTGCTTATCGTGTCTGTAAATTATATATATGCCATAGTTGGAAGGATTTTAAAATAAGTTAGTACAAACCTGTCAAAATGAGACAGTGTGTGATGGGCCTGATCAGTAGCTCAAATGTCAGGGTCACACTTGGCGGCCAAAGTGTTCAAATGGCAAAATTTTGAAGGGTTGTACAATTATTTATTTAAAATTTACTGCCCCATGCATTGAAGGATTTTGAAATAACTTGGTACAAATGTTAACCTATGGTGTTTAGCGCGCAAGAACCAGATGGCTTCCTTTAAAGTCAAGGTCATTATTTCAGATCAATGGTAAAAATTTTTTTTTTCAAAATACCACTTGTCCAAGCTCTGACTTTCCCATGCATTGAAGAATTTCAAAAAAATGTTAACCTATAAAAGAGATGTTGTGTCCTACAGAAGAACTGAATGGCTATCATAAAGGTTATTGTCATACTTTTAGGTAAAAGGTGAAAATAAAGTGCCTTCTTGTTGTATTTTGTTTCCGCTCTATAACTTCTGAATGCCTCAAAGGATTTTAATATTACTGAAGAGTATTATTCTCCATGACCAGACAATGTGTCACTTACATGACCCATATTTGTAGGTATTAGGTCAAGGTCACGATTCAAGGTCAAAGATTAAATATTGTATTTTGTTCCTATCCATAACTCATAAGAGGCTTTTAGGATTTTAATATTACTTCAGATTATTTATAATTCCACAGGACCTGACGATGTGTTGCACACATGTCCATAGCTAATCAGTAAAAGGTGGAGGTCACAATTCAAGGTCAAAGGTCAAATATGTGTGAATAATTTCCGCTTGTACTCTTATTGTTGCATTTTAAGCACATT
The DNA here is from genome assembly GCA_027627225.1 of Congeria kusceri. Lineage (NCBI taxonomy): Eukaryota > Metazoa > Mollusca > Bivalvia > Myida > Dreissenidae > Congeria > Congeria kusceri. The sequence continues at coordinate 15,183,519 of CM051035.1, forward strand.
TTCCTCTTATGCAGGTCATTTTGGCAGTCAATCCTGTTTGTCAAAGCAATACAACTGCAAAGCTCTACATCTGTGTCAAAAGCGGCATGTGGGGGCATTAATCACCTTTAGTGATAGCTGTAGTTTGAAATTGTGAATAGTCCACAATTTGTGCCCAGGCAGTTTCTCAACAACCACTTCCAGAAGAAATGCATAATTATTAGCTCAATTGTGAGCTTTTCTGGTCATCCAGTGTCTGTCAGTAGTCGTCCATCATCAGTTATCAATCATTATCATTTATCAAAAAATATCGTCTTCTGTGAATTCAGCTTTATAGATTGGTGAACTGTGGGTATTTAATTTGGTCAGATTTTGTTAATAATTTTAGGTTAAAGTTTGGTATACCTGTCATATTTTCAACAGTGCTTTTGCAATCTGAATTAAAATGAACATATTACATGTTCATGTATAGTCCACTACAAAACTAGCTCTTATTTACCAAAGTCCTTCCATTAAATATAATTATGAAAACTCTAGTATCCATGGCAACTAAAAGCTTTTTAAAAAATCAGACCACTAGCTAGACCAAAATCAGAAGTGTTCCTTGTGTGACCCACTACAAAATTCCTTCAAATAATGTTTTTTGTTTAAAACTTGTTGCTATATCAAAAACATTGGAAATCTTGTCTGGAACTTCATGATCAATTTTATATTACTTTTCTGAAAAAATAAAGGTCTGACAATAATGTTGTTATGCAGTTCACATGATATGTAATTGTCTCAAAACTTTGCTCTACATCTTTTCAGATTTCATTTACTAATGCTTCTTAGGCTTTATTGCCCAAAGTTGTTTTGGAATTTCGGTTCATTAATGTATTTTTATTTAAACCAAATGATTATTTTGTAAAATAGAGTGATTGACTCTAGTTAATTAATTGCGTGTGTTGTTTGATATGATTTCAGGTTAAAGGGCGATTTGGAAAAACAGTTGAAGTGGTTGACACACCAGGCCTATTTGACACCAGTGGTGATGATCAATTTGTGTTTGAAACACTGTGGACCTGTCTAACACTAACATGTCCAGGATTTGATGCAATTTTATTTGTTTTGAATCCCAAACAGAGATTTACTAAAGAAGTGAAAGATACAGTGGACATATTCCTCAAGGCTTTTGGACAAGGGGTTGATGATTATGCATTTCTTCTTCTGACTCACACAAAAGATATAGAAGCTAAAAATCAGTTCCTTCAGGAAAGCAGAACTATTCCAGAATTACAAGAACTCTTAAGGCGATGTAAGCAAAAGGTTCTGTTTACTGACAATGCTGCTGATAGAGGTGTTCGTGATCAGTTGGCCAAAACAATGATTGAAGAAATTACAGCAGCTAACAAGATTGCTCCTCATCCACATTTTTCAAATAAACACTTCAAAATTTTAGAAGAAATAGCTAAGAATAATCAGGAAGGAAAAGAGAACAAATCTGATTCAAAAGAGTGGTTAAAAGAAATTGCTATTGATATAGCAAAGAATGTGGGTAGCAGAGTGTTTTGGGAGGTGATATCCTTAGGGCTGAATAAGGTAACTGAACGTTATAACACATCTAAATCCAGTTACACATCAAAGAAAACTTCTGATAGCAATCAACCTACATCTCTTCCAAAGCCAGGTCAAAGTTCCTATCGGTCACCAGTTGATTACAATCTTCTACGAGTTCCAAGTTCATATCAATCACCATTTCTTTCCAATCCAGGACTAGTTAAAAGTACATTCCAGTTGCCAATGATGTCCAATCCTGGAAGTTCATTTGAATATTTGCTTCCCATACCAAGAGGAATGCAAAGTAATCTACGACCAGTTCAAAGTTCATATCAATCACCATTTCTTTCCAATCAAGGACTAGTTAAAAGTACATTCCAGTTGCCAATGATGTCCAATCCCGGAAGTTCATTTGAATATTTGCATCCAATGCCAAGAGGAACGCAAAGTTCATTTGATTATTTCTCTAATCATTTCAAGTAGTTCAAAAAGTTGTTTGGTTTTTTATTTAATATTATTACAAACATTTTTATTTTGTCATAGGATTAAGTGTCATTTGTTGTGCTGTATGTGGCATGAACAGTAATTTAGAATTATGCTTAAGATCTCAATTTCCATTTGATAAGCTTAAACATTGTCAGATTGATGTTCTCAATGAAGTCTGTATCAAATGGTAACATTGGTCATTTGGAATCAAAAACTAGGTCACTTGGTCAAATATTGTGAAAAAAATGGGAGCACTGTGTCCTTCATTTCTCATAATATCAGCTTGATATGTGGTCAGAGTAATAGCCTAAATGAAATCTAAAAGAATTTTGATAATTGGTCATCCCTGGTCAAAAATGAGATAAGTAGGTCAAATTAATCAACAAAACCTTTCTGAGTTGCCTGAAAAGGAGACATATAGGGGTTACTTTTGGCTGCGTTGGCGGCAGCAGCGGTAGCAACGGCGTTGTTTGTATCAGCAGCGTCTCCTTCAGTTTATGCAGACAATAACTTGACAAGTGTTTGTGCTATCATTATGAAACTTTATGGAAGTGTCAGCAGGCATTAAAAGAAGGTCAAGTCCAATTGTCGGCATAATTGCTCTAATCGTTCTTGAGTTATGCCTACTTTTATTTTAAAAATAGTTGCAATAAGGCTTTTGCAGACAATAATTTAAGAAGTTTTTGTGCAATCATTATGAAACTTTAGGAAAGTGTTAGTAGGCATTAAAGGAAGGTTAAGTTCAGTTTTCCACATAACTGCTTTTATTGTACTTGAGTTATGCCCATTAAAAAAAAAGTTCAAATGAAGGTTGTCCAGACAATAACTTGAAAAGTTTTTGTGCAATCATTATGAAACTTTAGGGAAGTGTAAGTAGGCATAAAATGAATGTTACGTTTGTTCAGTCATATAACCTTCTCCCACTTTTCCTGTCAAAGCTTAGCTGATCTAAGCAGTTAACTAAGTGGTCATACCATTAACTGACAACTGCCAGACTTGAATCAGAGGTAGGAGGAGAATGGCAATAGAAATCATTGCATGACCAAACCCTTCCCAAGTTGTGGCTCAAACTCATGAAACCCGGATTGACCTCGCTTGGGATTACATATTTAAAAAAAATCTTAACAATTGCACATTTTCACAACACGGCTGCATGTCGGGGGGGCATACATGTTTTACAAACATCTCTTGTTATATTTTCTGTTTAAACCTGTTAGGTATTGATCTAAGATATTGGGTGTGCAGCTTCATGTAGGTGTCTTTTATTATGTATTGTTTTCTTTTTTAGCTCACCTGAGCATGAAGTGCTAAATGAGCTATTGGTATAGGGGACCTCTCCAGCGGCGGCCGTCGTCTGTATGCCGTCAACAATTTTGACCATTATCGCGATACATACTACATTTTTTATTCAATCTTGACCTAACATGCACAGTTTGGGTATTACCATAAATTCTCAGATGGGATTGTTATTGGGTAAAATCACACCAGTAACACCAGAGTTATTGCCCCTTTTTCATGCAAAAAAGTGCAAAAAGCCCTTTTCCAACGTTTAGACTTTATTTTCCATCCAACCTTAACCAAACTTTCACAGTTTATGTAGCTCCATCAGATCTCAGCAGACACCAAAAATGGGCCAGATCATTTTTCAAACACCAGAGTCATTGCCCTTGTTTATTAAAAAAAATACACAAAAATGGTCATTATTCATCACCAATCTTGCACAGTTTGTCTATTACCATGAAAATTATAGTTGAAGTCAAATATAAGCAAGATCGGACCAGAAACACCAGAGTTATTGCCCTTTGTTCATGAAAAAATATGCAAAAATGGACATTATTCAGGATAGAGACTTCATTTTTCATCCAATCTTCACCAATCATGTACAGTTTATCTATGAACGTAAGACTACAGGTGAAGTCAGATATAAGCATGATTGGGCCAGAAAAACCAGAGTTATTGCCCCTTGTATTTGGAACAAACATCAACAAGTTATCAATTATTGGCTTGCACACATGATTTTTTATTCAATGTTGACCAAACTTAAAGTTTGCGCATGACCATAAAAATTGATAGATAAAATTTGATTTTCAACAGTTGCAAGACGTGCATGCAGTTATTTGTTCATGCAAAATTGATGTTTTCAGAACCTGCATTAACATCATTTATCATCATTGAACAGAAAATTATCAAAGAAATAGCAAAACTTTATCTTTTATCACAGCCATTGCAATTTATCTCATTGCAACTGGTTCTCCAAAACTGTTTGTGAAAAAGACATCAAAATCTACTGTTGATGCATTTTACAGAATTGTCAATGACTTAATTAAAAAGGGTCAGGTAAGAATATCGAGAACAATTATTTGAGAACCATTAGTAAGAAAAACGCACATCCACTACCCAACTTCTACTTTAGTAAGCCTATTGCACTAACCGATGTTTAAAATAAAAATTGATCCTATCCCCCTCTGCGTATTGTTCAGATACCTTAATTTTCAAACCTGTCACAACAGTATGGTCTGTACCAGTTCTCAGGTGAGTGCTTTGGGTCATCATTGCCCTCTTGTTTCCCATTTGTTTTCATTGATTTTGATATAATAACATGATTGTTAAGGTGAAGTCTAGGGGGGGTATATAGGAGTGAGCTTGTTGGTCCGTCAGTCTGTCGGTCTGTTGGTTTTTTGTTTCCGGATGATAACTCAAGAAAGGCGTGACATATTCAAATACAGGTCAAGTTCGATGTTGGTTACAAACCACTAAATTTTGACAGAGTTATGGCCCCTTTTCGCCTAAAAATTCCCTAAACACATGATTTTCGGATGATAACTCAAGAATGGCTTAACATATTCAAATAATTCTTGGTGTACATGTGTAGCATCATAAAATACGGGTCAAGTTGACTTAAATTCTCTAAAAAAAAACATGGTTTCCTGACGATAACTCAACAATGGCTTGATGTATTTTAATAATTATTGGTACACATGTGTGGCATCATTAAATACAGGTCAAGTTCGACTTTGGTTACAACCCACTAAATTTTGACACAGTTATGGCCCCCCTTTTTGACTTAAATTCCGGAAAAACATGGACAATAACTCATGAAAGGCTTCACATATTTAACTTATTTTTGGTACATTGGTGTAACATCATAAAATACAGATCAAGTTCAACTTTGGTTACTAACCACTAAATGTTGACAGAGTTATGGCTCCTATTGAAATTAAATTTTTCCAAATACACTGTTGACCATTCACAAATGAAAGCATTCTCTCTGTCCATTTCTTTCGAATGGATGCCATAGTTTTGTGACAAGGCCATATTGTGGAGGTATATCCGTCACTCATTTGACAATTCTAGTTGTATTTTTTTTTTTTTTTTGTAGATATTACGAGGTTGATGCCTTCATTTGAATGCTATCACGAAGGTTTTGTTTGTTAAGCAACGAAGTGTAGCAGTGGCTGTGCTTACATATTATTGCACAAGAAATAATAATTTGCATATTTGTTCAGATTATATGAAAAGACGTCTTGTGAACAATGAACATTTTGACATTAGAATTACTAAAAACGGTAAATTTTCAGGATTCTATTTGTAGAATGCAATGTGATGTGCTTTGATGTCAAGTTCAATAATTTCAACTACATGTATGTATGACTGCTGTCAAGTGATTATTTTTGAAGTAACGCAACATATCTTTACAATTTAAAAACTGTTTTAACAGTTTGATATATTACAATACTGTAAGTGCAGTCAAAATTCAGACCTTTGCAGTATGTGCATATATATTTTTACAGATTATTAAAGAAATAATTATAGGAACCAGCAACATTAATTAATGTTTGCATCTACAAAAATGTGCACTCATTACCATCAATGTTAATTTTTTTTCCAAGATAACTGAAATGCATAAATTTGACTTATTCGTTAACAAAAATGTGTATATATATATATATTATATATCTATAATATTTTATATTAATTTTACCTTGCTTTTGTTTCTTCTTTGTCTTAATCAACATTATTTCCATGCTGGGAGTGCTTTTTATTACAATGTCATCCTTGCAAGTTTCTTAATATCAGAAGTAAACATATATGTATATTATTTATGTGTATTGTAAAATCCTGTCATGTATTAAACACGCTGTGACTTTAATATTTCCTGACAATTTGCAAATATTTTCAGTTGAATAGAATGATTTAACTACAAACAGTTTTGTGATGTAGTTTGTTCTTTTTCATAAAAATACTCGTGGTCTGTACAAATGCAATTTGTTTGTTGTGTGACAAGTGCTTTAAGAAAATGAAATTTATTTCATGGTCATTAAGTGAAAATTAGCTTGATTAACCAGAGATACATATAGATGCAAGGGCAATTTTACCATTAGAGGACAGGTTATGTAATACCTGAGTGTTGTAAAAATAGTTAATAAACCCTGATGTTTGCATAATTCTTTGCAAGGTTATGTACCTTTACATATTACTTGTATTTAACTTTTCATTTCATTGTATCTTGCATAGCAATTATAATTTAATTGAAATCACATAATGCATAGAATTAATTTGTATATGAAGTGGGAATTTTAAATTACCAATGTTTAAAATATTAAGTATAATTGTATTTGCTAATTAGTATTGCCAAGATTAGTAGTCTTGTTTTACTCTTTTTTAGGATATTTCTGTGTATATTGATGTCTTGAGTTTGTGATTATAATGTGTGCATATGCCATGACGGTTTGTCCATCATGCGTGTGTGCGTAAACTTTTCTTTTAAACAAAATCTCCTCTGAAACCAGTTGGCCAATTTTGTTGAAACTTAACAGAAATGTTCAGTAGGTTGTCCTCTACCAACGTTGCTCAAATGGTTCTGCTCCATTGAAAAACTTGGCCACCAGAGCTATAAACAGAATTTTTTTTAAACGACATCTCCTTAACTTCTAGGTAGATTTTCAAATAATTTCACACAAATATCCTTGGATGGTCCTCTACCAAAGTTGCTCAAATGGTTTTGCTCTGTTAATAAACATGGCTGCCAGTCTTCATATAACTATATTGAAAACGTTGAAAATCTTGTCATAAACCATTTATTGAATTTCAACACAATTTCAAAGAAATGTACCTTGGGTGGTTCTCTACTAAAGTTGCTCAAATGGTTCTGCTCTGTTAAAAAACATAGCCACCAGGGTGCGGGGCCATTTTTCCGGATATACCTATGTTGAAAACTTTGAAAATCTTCTTGTCAGACACCACTGGTTGGATTTCAAAATAATTTCACAGAAATGTTCCTTCAGTGGTTCTCAACCAAAGTTGCTCAAATGGTTCCACTCTGTTGAAAAACATGACCGCGAGGCGGCAGGAATAATTTTCCGTATATGGCTTTATTAAAAACGTTGAAAATCTTGTCTGAAAGCAGTTTGGATTTCGAAATAATTTTACAGAAATGTTCCTTCGGTGGTTCTTTACCAAAATACCCTTAATGCGGGTCCTTTCCTCCTTATTTAGCATATAATGGTCCTTTAGCTTCTGAAACTACTTACTTAATAATCCATTTGAGCGATACAGGTACTCATGTGCCTCTTGTTCCTTATATGACTGTATTGAACACCTTGAAAATTTTCCTATCAGAAACCACTGGTTGGATTTTCAAATAATTTCACAGAATTGTTCCTTGGGTAGTCCTATACCAAAGTTGCTGAAATGGTTCCGCTCAGTTTAAAAACATGGACGCCAGGAGGTGGGGCTATTTTTCAGGTATGGCTATATTGAAAACTTTGAAAATCTTCTTGTCATAAAAAACTGTTTGGATTTCAAAATAATTTTACCAAAAATATTAATTAGGAGGTTCTGTACCAAAGTTGCTTGAATGGTTCCACTCTGTTGAAAAACTTGGGCGCCAGAGCTATAAATAAAAAAAATAATTTTAAACGACATCTAAGATTTTCAATAAATTTCACAGAACTGATCCTTGGATAGTCCTCTACCAAAGTTGCTCAAATAGTTCTGCTTCCTTGAAAAACTTGGACGCCTGGGAGTGGGGTCATTTTTCTTATATGACTATATTGAAAATGTTGAACATCTTTTTGTCATGTTCCTTGGGTGGTTCTCTACCAAAGTTGCTCAAATGGTATCTGCAGCATTCAGAAACATGGCTGTCGAGGGATGAGGGAGGGGGGTGGGGCATTTTTTTTACATCTATATTGAAAACTTTGAAATTTTTCTTGTCAGAAACCACTGTTTGGATTTCTAAATAATTCCATAGACATTTTCCTTGGGTGGGTCTCTTCCAAAGTTGCTGAAATGAGTCTGCTTAGTTGAAAAACATGGCCACCAGGGGGCAGGGCCATTTTTCCTTGTACGGCTATATTGAACACTTTGAAAATCTTGTTGTCAGCAACCACTTGTTAGACTACAATACAATTTCACAGAAATGTTTCTTGACGCTCCGTTTTAAAACATGGCTTCCAGTGGTGGGGCCATTTTTCTTTTATTGGCTGCAGATAAAACGTTGAAAATCTTCTAGACTCTAGTCAGAAACCACTGGTTAGATTTCAAAATAATTTCCCAGAAATATTCTATGGGTGGTTCTCGACCAAAGTTGCTCAAATGATTATGCTCTATCTTAAAGCATGGCTTAAAACATGGCCGCCAGGAGTATTTTTCCTTGTATGGCTATTTGTAAAATCTTCTAGACAGAAACCACTGGTTGGATTTTGAAAAATGTTCTATGGGTGGTTCTCTACCAAATTACTCAAATGTTTCCGGTCCGTTAACAAAAATGGCAGCCAGGGGCGGGGCCATTTTTCCTAATATGTGTATATTTAAAACTTTGAAGATCTTTTTTTCAGTAACCACTGCTTCTTTATGTGGTTATCTACCAAAATACTTTGAATTATTTTGATTTCTTAAAAAATCATGGTCATTTTTCCTTATATGGTATATCAGGGCCCTTCACTTCTGACACTCCATACTTAATTAGCCAGTGGAGCGTTACAGTCAGTCGTGTGACTCTTGTTTTTAATCATGAGACCTTGTAAATAATTTATTACTCTTCTGAATCTTCTTTACCACGTATAAAGACTGTTTATCAATAATTTCATGCTCTGCATACTTTAATTTTTTGTACATTGTAAGCATCATGAATAATGTTACTGCACCATATGTATTATGTTCTTTGAAATATAATGTATTCACAATTTTTCTTTGACATATTGCAAGGGATTTTCCTCATTGTATTGTTGACATTATTGAAAGGGAAAGATCTTTGATAAAAAAAAGTACATGTTGCTAAAGCTCCATTCTCACTGTCAGGGTGTTAGTCCCGGTACCGCCTGGTGAAGAAAAGCCTAAAAAAACATGAATTGCATTCTAACATTAGCAACAGTACCCCAGTGTTTCACTGGTTTAGAAGTCATGTGTTTTACTGTGGAATCACTTAAATTTGCGGGGTACAAATTTCCCGCACTTGCAATCGCTAACATATTTGCGCAGTCTTTAATTTGCGCATATCAGATTTTTAACATTTGTATTAGGTCCTCTTATGACATCTTGTTTATTGCAATAAACATTGGTACCAGTACTGGATAAGGCGCTTAATTGATAATAGGGGTCTACTTCGTAATAGGGGCAGAATCATCAAATGAGAACATAGATAAATTAATTTTTTTTTGCATCGTTTCAAACTTGATACCTTGTTGTTAATTGAATGCTGACTTCAATAGACTTTGGGTCGCTAATTCTTCACTCAAAATGCCCAAACAAACCGTCTACATTTGGATATAACCTGTTTTAGAAAAATTAAATTTTTGTTAACTTGGATTTCCATTTCTAATTGCAGAGCTGTTTCATTACATATCAATATTAAAGAAAACAAATGCATATATAATTGATTTTTAACATTTGGGTATGTTTCCATCACTAGCAAGTAATGGGACGATGATCGGAAAAAATAGATTAGCAGCATGTAAAAAATATTTGAAGTCGATTATTGATGTCACAGTTACAAAGTCGATCATCGGATTTGATGTGCGAAATAAGGACTGAGATGCGAGTTCCGTATTTTGGACCAAATCATTTTGAATTATTTTACACTTATTCCATATTAAATTTACTTGTTCTTATATGTTCAAAGTTCAACCGTGATCAATCTTCTAAAGGTTTTATATGACCACAACATCTCAGCCAAAGCCACAAATGGATCAGATCAGGCAACAAACACTGTGCTTTTTCTCCTTTACTGTGAAAATGAATGCAAAAATGGACTTTTGGCGAGATAGGGACTTTATTCTTCAACCAATCAAGACCAAACTTGCACGATTAGTCCGAGACAAAAAGATATTTGGTGAATTTGAATATACCTTTGCACAGCTGTCTTCATTATCTTTCTGAACTTCAGTGTTAACCGACTATTCCTCTGAAACTGGCTGCGAAAAATGGAAATAAGTGTAGAGAAAATCTACCCAGGTCACAACTTTTTTGATGACCATGAGTTTGGTTTTTTTTGCAGGTCAAGTAGCTTAATAAATATGACGGTTAATCTGCTAGACAAATGATTTAAGAACATTTTTTGTACATATTTCCAACATTTTTTCAAGCCTGTTTATACAACAGTCTTTTTCAGTATTCAGTTGAGCCATTTGGGTCATCATTACCCTCTTGTTAAACATTGTGACTTAATTTATCGTTGATTTAACAACATGTCATAATGTATTTAACATTGCTTTGATGTACAGCCTATAAGGTCATCAGGGGAATCATATATAGTAGAACAAGATACAGCACCTGTTCTTTGGCTCTGAATCTTTCCCTTGATTGTGTTGTCACATCACAATTTTTCTGTAAAAACATATAATTTTATCATTGTCATCTGATTTGCCAAAAATTTAGTGACAAGAGACAGATACAAGTTCAATTTCAATACACGTACTACTTCAAGTCATCTTGATTAGATGGTTTCTAAAAGTACTATAACTGTTTTTAGCTCACCTGAGACGAAGTGCTTAAGGGTAAGCTATTGTGGTCAGTCTGTGTCCGGTGTCCATCGGCCATCTGCCGTAGTCAACATTTTACTTCAAACAACTTCTTCTCTGAAACCACTGGGCGGATTTTAACCAAACTTGGCAGGAATGTTTATGGGATGGTCCTTTACCAAATTCCTTCAATATATTAAAATATATTGAAAACTCTGGTTGCCATGGCAACCAAAAGCTTAAAAACTGGAAAACTTTAAAATCTTGTCAGAAACCACTGGCTGGATTTGAAAATAGTTTTCACATAAATGCTCCTTGATTGACCCTCTACCAAATTCCTTCAAATCATTTTGATTCGTTAAAAAACATGGCAGCCAGGGGGCGGGGCAGTTTTCCTTATATGGCTATTTTGAAAACTTTACAAATCTTCTTGTCTGAAACCACTGGCTGGATTTCAAAATAATTTAACTTAAATGTTCCTTGGGTGACCCTCTACTAAATTCCTTGAAATCATTTTGATTTGTGAAAAAACATCGCCGCCAGGGGGCGGGGCAGTTTTCCTTATATGGCTATATTGAAATCTTTAAAAATCTTATTGTCTGAAACCACTGGCTTGATTTCAAAATTATTGCACATAAATGTCCCTTGGGTGACCCTCTACCAAATTTCTGGATCCGTGTCATTTTGATTCGTTAAAATAATGGCCGCCAGGGGGCGGGACAGTTTTCCTCATATGGCTATATTGAAATCTTAAACAATCTTCTTCTTAAAAGCCATTATGATGCTTTACATTCAGGTGAGCGACCTAGGGCCATCTTGGCCCTCTTGTATAGATTTTAAACAAACGATGCTTCTTTGATCCTTTGAGTCTAAAAAAGCTTTTAAAATACTGTTTGTTTTTAGCTCCACTGGCTTAAGGCCATGGCGGTTCGTCCATCGTGCGTGCGTCTGTTCGTCAGTGCGTTAGTTAGTGCATAAACTTTTCATTTAAACAACATCTCCTCCAAAAATGGTAGGCCAACTTTGATGAAACTTCACAGAAATGTTTCTTGGGTGGTCCTCTACCATAGTTGCTGAAATGGTTCCCGTCTGCTGCAAATTTGCCACCGAGCTATAAATAGAAAAATCTTTAAATGACATATCCTTCTAAACCCCTGGTTGGATTTTCAAATAATTTCACAAAAATGTTCTTTGGGTGGTCCTTACCATAGTTGCTCAAATGGTTCCGCTCCGTTGAAAAACATGGCAACGACGGGGCGGGGCCATTTTTCCTTATAAGGCTATATTGAACAATTAGAAAATCTTGTCTGAAACCACTGGTTGGATTTTGTAATAATTTTACAGAAATATTCCTTGTGTAGTCTTCTACTAAAGTTGCTCAAATGGTTCCGCTCCGTTGAAAAACATGGCTGACAGGGGGCTGGACATATTTCCTTATATGGATATATTGAAAACTTTGAAAATCTTGTTGTCAGAAACCACTGTTTGGATTTCGAAATAATTTCATAGAAATAATTTCTTTGGTGGTTCTCTACCATACTTGCTCAAGTGGTTCTGCTCGATTGAAAAACATGGCTGCCACAGCTATAAAAAGAATAATCTTTACGCAACATCTCCTTAAACCCTGGGTAGATTTTCAAATAATTCAACAGAAATTATCCTTTGTTGGTCCTCTGCCAATGTATCTCAAAACGGGGCCAATTTTATTGATATTTCATTATTAAAAACTTTGAAAATCTTCATGTCAGAAATCACTGTTGGTATTCAAAATAACTTCCCAGAATGTAATGTTCCCTGAGTGAATCTCTACCAAAGTTGCTAAGTGATTCTGCTGTGTTTAAAAACATTGCCACAGGAGGTGGGGCCATTTTATGCCCGCTCTTTTGAGGTAAGGGGCATATAGATTTGCCCTTGTCCGTCCATCCGTCGGATTTTTGTGTCTCGCATAACTCAAAAAGTATGAATGCTACAGTGAAAAAAAACTTTAAAAGCATATTCATCGGCATCGGGGCTTGTGCACCTGGGTATTTTGGTGCAGTTTTTTCCGACATCAGCAGAGCTATTGCCCCTTTTTAGCAAAAAATCACGTTTGGACTTGTGTCGCGAGTAACTCAAAAAGCATTGCTGCAAGAGTGATGAAACTTAACAAACATGTTAATCAACATGTGAACCTGTGCACCTGTGTTATTTGGTGCAGTTTTTTTCAGACATCAGCGGAGGTATGGCCTCATCAGAGTTTTGTGACAGCCTGAGGAATGTGGGGGCATCCGTGTCCTACGGACACATGTCTAGTTCCTAATATGGGTATAATTAAAACTTTGAACATCTTCATTTCAGAAACCACTGCTTGGATTTCAAATATAATTTCAGAGAATTGTTTTGTGTGTGGTTTTCTACCAAAATACTTTGAATTGTTTTGATTTGTTGAAAAAAATATGGCCACCAGAGAGCGGGGCCTTTCCTCCTTATACGGCATATCAGCGTCTCTTCACTTCTGACCTCTCCTTCCTTAATAAGCCAGTGGAGCGTTACGGGCACTCGTGTGCCCTTTGTTCTAATATATTTTGGTATGGTAATCAATTCATATCATTTGTAAGTTTTCTTAATCTGAATAAATAATTGTTTTGTATATGGGATGTAAAGAAAGGCAACTTGATACATATATTTATTATTAAAAATACAATAAAATTGATTCAAAGCATCCCTAAAGTTGTGGATGTAAGCACCAGTGTACAGTGCAAGAATTGACCTATGATACTTCAGTCATACAAAATTACTGTGTTACATCATGCGTTAATATATATGTAGAAAACTGTGATGATGACTTTAAACAAAAATTCTCACTGTTTTAGTGTGTGCGTGCGTGTTTGTTTGCTATCAATAAACGGTATGAAGGGTTAATGACTCAAGTTGTATTTATTACTTCCACAAAAAGATCTATCAATCAAAACATGTTTGTTAATTAGATCTCTGTTCCACACTGGAAGCTCAGTTCAATTTTTCGAGTTCCTGAAACTTCTTCAAAACATGCGTTTGTCGAAAGGCACATAACTCTGCATGGCACAGGCCTGAGCTCCACACAGTGATATCCCCTGCTAACGATCGATGTTACGAATTACGCGTTTGCACTCTTTTCGTAAATGACAATATAATCATCAGATCTTCATATGTTTCCTCTAGTTAGTCAGTTTAAAATATATTAATTAAATTATACTTTTTTTGCAACGGTTTGAAACAGACTATCAATTGAATATCAATGATTATAAAAAGCACAAAGGTTGCGGATATAAATTGAGTTGTGGTCAAAACGTACCATGACCAAAGCGTACCATGTTTTCCTTGGTCAAATACGTACTGGAAAATGGTCAAAACGTACAAGCATAGAAGTCAAAACGTACATTTGGTTAATCATAATATAATGTCATATATTTAAGGGCAAATATATATATATTCCAATTAAGCATGGTTAGTATGTTGATTCGTTAATTTGACTGTTAGTACGGTGTATTTAATTTGTAAAAGTTTGATAATAGGAAACGTATTTTTTTCGGATTCTTTTTATTCATGTATCTTTTGACAAATAGAATGAAAATTAATGAAGATTTTCTTACTGTACCTTTTAATCTTATTTGATTTTTTGTTTGTTTTAAGAAGGTTTTGTCAATGTATAGTTTTAGTAAGTACCGCTTATTACAACATACTTCTGTAAATATGAGTATACTATTATATCTCCTCAATTATAACGTTTATTTTTATATTCATATTTTCTTACTTTTTCATATTTTATTATACTTTTAATACATCTGTCACTATCGTGGATTCTGTTTCTTACGTCTAATTATCACGGTATTAGACCATATCACACCTATCTTGTTTATTGTCAACACCAAGTGTAAAATACCTACCAATTAACGCAGTTATCAATTGGTTGATCTAACATAATGACAAAAGATGTGATAAACAAAGCCGGCATTTTTAGAGTTCGGCCAAATTATTCATAACATCATGTGTGAGTTAAGGATTTGGGCGCTGAACAAGAGCCACTTTATGACATTACGTAGATATACCGTTTCGCAATACTCATAGGATGGGAGAGCTGAAGAAAACACAGTCGATAATAAAATTTAATATTGTATTCTTTCATTTTCTTTTTAATTTTATCAGTTTATACGTTTAAGAATGTATATGCACACAATCAAATCTTTTTGAATAAATATATGTATTTTTGAAGAGATGAAAGATGTGTCCATAGCATGATGCTAAAGCCGTCAAAGTTTTTATTTCTATAAGTTGATCAGTAAATCGTTCACAATTTCAATTCGCACAATGCGAAGATAATGCATTTGATACATGCACGTTTGCATGTATAAAGAGATACGAGTACTAGTAATATGTTTCCATAGAGGTCAGTACAGTGCTTTGCAGCGTAAACTCACACAAATGTACCAAACACACAACGACTTCGTTCCTTGGTTGCACAAAACTCCTTTGCCACTTGTTTAAGGTCAATTTGCTCAGTTCTCTCATTGTGTATGTGCAGGTCATCACGTGATTTAGACGTAACTGGGTCATGGTTGTACGAAGGTACGTTTTTATGCGACGCAACGCAGAGAAGGTCCTCTCACTAGTCGCATTGGTCGCGGAAATGACGAGTAGGATTTCTACTGACAACACAACCTCCGGAAATAATTCCCTCGATGGGATAGTCTGCAACCGCAGGTAGTGGATTATGTCCGATAGTGCCACGGTAGTTTGGTTACTGGTTTTAAAGTAAGTCCGTAGCATATTCAGCTGAACTTTGTCTTTGTCGACATCAACGGTGTATAATTCCTTCGTGTTCCTTCGTGTAATCCTTGAAATTCGGACTGTGCACCTTTGATGAGGCGGTCTTCCACGTTGCGCAGAACACAGTACCCTGGTTGGTCAAACCTGTCCTTGATGCTGGACATAGCAAGGTCCAAGGCTTCAAAGTACTGAGGCCGGTACAAGTCCTTCACTGTTACTGGAACAGTGCCGTCACTGGTACCAAGCTGGTATCGGCGGGGCTTCTTCCTTTTCCTCAGCACAACTGGTTCATTAACATACAATTTAAAATAAATTTTTCAGTAAAACTAAATAGCTGGAAATTGCAGCTATGTTCCAAAATTCTTCCCAACTTTCGTGAGTTTCTATAATTATAATTAGATAGGAGTGCTGGAACACACTCCGGGATCTCACATAATGCTGCCTCAGACACAGAAGGACCTCATAAACTACGAAATACACACCAGTACATGGTGTAAGACTTGTGCATCGTCTGCACGCCATAAAGCTTGAATATAAATATGTTTGTATTGCTTACGTTTTTGTGTCGACAGTTGAAGATGCAAAAACGAGATGGAGATCGCTTCGCGATATGTATGTAAGGAAAAAGTGAGAAGCGGTATCAAATAAAAAGTCGGGAAGTGGGGCCACGGCACGGATTAAATATTCTGTGATTTGACTTCAGCACTGACAGTAACATGGAGCCAGCAGTCGACGGCGGCGATGGGAGTGAGTCTTTAACAGACACATTGTCAAAGTTGAAAGCCAAAGGTAACTGCAAATTTCAAATACATGTACATCATTATTCCCATGCACTTGTGAACTGTTACAATCCTCACGAATTAGTAAAGTACCCTCGGCAAACACGACTCTCCTGCCAAGGTAATACATTCATGTGTGAAAAGAAAAGCCGGAATTCATTCCGTATTGCCGCCGCTTCTAAAGATCCGCGCAGACCGATTCTTTGTAGACGCTGTAAGCCCCGATCATTTTCATCATGATATTCTTAAAGAATGCTCACAGTCTGCGAAGCCGTAGTTTCTCTTTGCAGTATGTTATGAAGGACAATTGCAGCTTACACTTCTCTTTGGTAAATTCTGGTTTCACTGTAATTTTAGTGTGAAATACACGCCATCTGGTGGCCAATACCCCACACGCGCTTTCCACACATCTGGCACGAGAAAGTATATAATTTTATACCCGTTGCTCTTCACTACATCCGCGTCCGTGATAGGGTCGCATGAGATGCTTTTGCAACGGAAATGCTTCGTCGCCAATTGAAAAAAATGGACCCAGAATTGTATTTTATCACAATATGTTTTCCATCAACAGCTCCTAAACAATTAGAGAACTGCCATTTCGTGTAATATCCATCAGCAATAGTCAGCCACTCTCCTTCCGAGCTTGGCATTTTCACATTTATGGTAGACAGTTTATCCCACAATATGCTGCATGCTTCCGGAATTATTCTAGAAATTGTAGACGGACAGAGTAGGACATACTCTGTACGAGTAGCTAAGTGACATGTAGGTTTCTCCAGTGGCTAGAAACCTGAAATGTAAATATTATCATGGAACAATGATACATACAAACATTTTATAACAATAGTATGCTATAATGCTGCAATAATGCTGCATATTTGTATGTATTTCAGAGACCTAAGTGATGACGAAATTGGAAGAGATCGACGCTCGTCCATTAGCCCGGTAAGCGCCAGCGCGACAACATCTCGATATAACGTCCATTCAACATCCAGATACATAACAACAATGTCTCAACGACCTAAGCGCAGGAAAACAGATCAAATGTCGGCTTTCGAGTCATCGTTTTTGGAATTGGCTAAAGCACAATCAGAGAGGCTGGAAATCAAAAGCTGTCGAAATGTTACTAGACACCCAATGGATGCATTTTTTGAAAATAGCTCGACCCGAGCAAAACTAATGTCTAAGACAAAACAAAGCTGGCTACAAATGCAAATATCTATACTTCTGTATAATGCTGATCTCATGGATGACGCTTCGATTCCAATGAACCTAATGGCCCCGACCAGCAACACAGCTAGATCCCCGTACGCTCAACCTATGATGCAGGCACCACATACTTCCACACATACACCAACAACATCCGCACACGCCGGTCTGCAAGGGTATACATGCATAACGCCAACATACATGGGTGTGGAGCAGCAACACTCTGGACTCGACATGTTTAGCGAGGCAATGTCGACATTACTGCACTAGTACACAGATAACGTCTCTAATGTATCGTATATGGAAAGCAATGGATCTTTTAATACGATAATTTGTTCTTTTGTGAGACTTTTGTTATTGAGAATGTCCACTTTTATACTTAATGTACGAGTAAACACTACGTCCTGATCTGTATATCTAAAGATAACAATAAAGTACATTGCAAGCATATTAAGTTTGTTTTTCGTTTTATTGTTTTTCGTTTTAATTTGGTTATTTTATTATTCTGTGCGCGATGTGTTCATTTTTATACGTTTTTTAGTTTTTTAAGTGATAACACTCTTAAAGCATGATCTTTAAATATCTTATTTGTACAATAAACAGCAGATTTATAAAATACATTGCAAACATTGAACATGTGATTGACGTTTAATTTTCGTTTAGTTTTGTAAATCTGTTTATGTGTTTGTCGTTTGTTCATTTATATAAACCGTAATTTAGAAAAAAAAAACACTCTAAAAGCATCTTATTTGATATCTAGTATGTTATGTGTACAATCAACGAAATTAATAAAATACATTGTTATCTTATGTTTCAGCAAGTTTGTTATATTGCTTATTTTATCAATCGTAATTTTGAACATTTTGTTTTAGTTCATTAACATACTGAAATATTAATTTCATAATAATACTCTACATGTATAGGGAAACACCATTTAAACCAATCACACAGGCAGGGAGGTAACTCCTGTCAAACAATTTTATTCATCCTTCTGTCTTTCATCACTACTCTTAGTTAAGGGAGACTACTTCTCCCAGACAGATTGTACCTTATCTAGAACGCTGATATAAAATAGCTTTCCCACTTGACGAAACGCTACAGGATTTATATCTACCTAAGATAAAGTCCATCAAACACCATTGACAGTAAACAAATGTTTTTACAAGGCATGTCTGTCAAACAATAAAGTTCTAGCTTTCTGAATGGCTAAACACATTGTCAATCAAATCTTGTCACAAGGTCAATTGTAGCATTCAGAGGGTTAAACCCAGACGGTGTGTACACTGTACAACTTTGTAAAATAACAATAATATATCAGATTAAATTGGGCAGATGTATTTAAACTAGTTACATTCAGTAAATTTGGCACTGTTTAAATGTGCATATTTAAACATTCTCGCATGAGTTATAAGGCTAAACCTATATTTCTTGCATTACTTTATAAACACTGTAGGAAGTCACCCCTATCTTTTCCGATTGTTCCCCTCTTACCCATTTGTGTACATGCACATGAGCACACAGGAAGATAGCACCATAATCTTCACTAAGATAATAACTGTACGTATTTTGTTGTTAGCAGAGCCCTCCCTTAACCTTCGCCAATCTGATTGACAAAGGATTCTTTATTTTAAACCATTTATTTTACATGCTTTTTGCTGTCACCTCTAAATAAACCCCATTCTATCGCAATATCTACATAAAATGGGGAGGACCCGGTTATCAATCAATTAACTTGTATTAAATATTGTTTTAAACCCTACCAGTAGTAAGACTATTACTATGATTGACACTTACTTTAATCAAATTGTAACAAAGACTCCAACAACACCATATTAGCATATGATGCAAAGTGGGTTAAGAACAAGATCTGTCAGAGGATAGCGCGCTCGACATTTCCTGTGCTTGTCAGAGTTTCTGGCTTTTTTTCTAAAACGAAAACCAAATTTTTCTAACGCAATGCATTAAAGTCAGCACATCAATAAAATTGTTAGTAATGGTGAATTTGACTTTGACCCCACCAACCCAAAATGCAATCCCAAGCGAGGTCTCAATATAATGTATCTATCTATTAAGTTTCATTAAAAATCTAAATGCCTTCTCAAGCTATTGAACGTAAACTGTTTGTCTGTTTTAAAGGTGACCTTGTAAAGGTGACATTGACCCCACCACCCCATATGCAATCCAAAGCACTGTCTAAATATACACTCTAGGGGTAGATATAAGATATCTATGTATGAAGTTTCATTAAAATATCTGAATGTGTTCTCAAGCTATTGTGTAGAAACCATTTTTTATTTTTAGTAACAGTGACCTCAAACTTGACCCCACCCACCCTATATACAATCCCAAGTGAGGTCTCGATATAAGGTATCTATTGAGTTTCATTAAAATATCTCAATGCGTTCTCAAGTTATTGAGCGCAAACCTATTTTCTATTTAAGTAACAGTGACCTTGACCCTATACACAATCGCAAGTGAGGTCTTGATATAAGGTATGTATGTATTAAGTTTCATTAAAATATCTCAATGTGTTCTTAAGTTATTAAGCAGAAAACATTTTTCTACTTTTAGTCCTTCACCCCACCCACACCATATGCAATCCCAAGCGAGGTCTCCATATAAGGTATGTATGTATAAAGTTTCATTAAAATATCTCAATACGTTCTCAAGTTGTTGAGCGGAAACCGTTTTTCTATTCTAAGTAACAGTGACCTTGACTCCACCCACACCATATCCAATCCCAAGCGAGGTCTCGATATTAGGAAGGTATGTATAAAGTTTCATTAAAATACCTCAATGCTTTCTTAAATATTTGAGCAGAAACCGTTTTTCTGTTTAAAGTTACAATGACCTTGACCCCTACCACCCCATATGCAATCCCAAGTGAGGTCTTGATACAAGCTATCTATGTATTAAGTTTTATCAAAATATCTCAAAATGTTCTCAAGTTATTGAGCATAAAGCGTTTTTCTATTTTAAGCAACAGTGAACTTGACCCCACCCACCCCATATGCAATCGCAAGCGAGGTCTGGGTATATAGTATGTTTGCAGTTTCATGACAATAGCTTAATCAGTTCTCAAGTTAAGAAACTAGCTTACCGAAAAACTTTAATCTTTTATCTAAATAGCTTATAAGTAAAAGTGTTAAAAGGCCCATAATTTTGACAAATTTCAAACTAGAGTACTCAAAATTGGCACATGGGTTCATTTTAATATAGAGAATTAGTGTTTGAATGAAATCCCTCAAGCCATTCCTGAGAAACTACCGTAATTTCCCGCGTATAAGCCGCACTTTTTTCAGCCAAAATTCGTAGCATTTTTTCAGTGTGATTATACGCAGATATAAGCAAAAAGTACTAGTTTTTCTATCATAAATATCATCTGCGGTGTTTTGGACGCCATTTTTAATAGACGCTCGATCTATGTCACTAAGACGCTTATATAAGCAAGTATTCGTACCCGATATACGTTTCCCACTGTTTTATCTTGGGATCTTTAAAAAATATAGTATTATATAGTATATATTCTTATTTTGTGTGTTTTATATTCTTAATGCTTATTTTTACGAAATATATATGCAATAAAACATAATATATAAGAAATACGAACCAGGGTTAAATGGACTGTAGTGTAAACACCCCCTGACATACTACTTCACACCTTTTATACTGCTATGAAACAAGATGGATGGTGTCATTGATGATACTTTCAAAACTGACTTTGTCAAACAGACAATTTGCGATTTTGTTTAAATTTAAGGTTTTGACACTTGAGACTTGTCAACAGATTTTTTTTCCACAAATTAGAATCTGAATTTTTAGATACATTTTTATATGGGGAATAAATATTTCAAGTTTGAATGAAATCCTTGAAGCCATTCCTGAGAAACTAGTTTACCGTAAAACTTTAACCTAGAGCGGACGTAGAATAGCTTGCATTTTTTTCCAAAAGTCGAGCTAAAAATGTTCACACACTTTGTGCTTTAATCATTACAGTCTTACAAGCAAAGTAAACAAACAACAATAAATATCATATTCATATTTGTTAAGTGCATAGATATTCAGTATGTTAATATTTACATGATTATTTACATGATATAAATATAACAAAATAATTATTCTTAATCCATTTTTGTTTAAATTCGGACCCAGCTAGCTCTATTGATAGAGCGCTGGACTGTCAATCCGAGGATCGTGAGTTTGAACCCCAGCCCTGCCACATAACTTGTGTGTGGATTGGTCATGAAATTATTTATATGCCCATTCTCCTCCGACCTCTGATTCAAGTAGGACAGTTGTCAGTTACTGGCATATGTATGTGCACTTTGTACTGGTAAACCGCTTAGGTCGGCTAAGCATGCCAGGAAAAGTGTGAGTAGGTTAATTGACTGCCGTGATATGACTGAAATACTGTTAAAACGGCGAAAAATCCAAACAAACAAATGTTTAAATTCACATGTCCTAATTTTCATTAAACAGAAACAGTGTGTTTACATTATGTAAAAGTTCAATTTTTGTCACTGCCTAACTTAAGATAGTTGCTTAACGCTGCTTAGCTGAACGGATTCGAATCAGTTTTTTTATTTGTTCCTTTTCTATCCGTATCCATGTCCAAGCTCTGTATGCAAATCTACAGAACATATATTTTATTTTTCAGGATCGGGTTTTATACACATCATGGACACATATTATTAATTTTAAACGCATAGATTATTATCTTAAGCACTGCACCTGCACTGCAAAGTAAAATTATATAATATATGTATGTTCCCCTTTAACACAGGAAAACATTGAATATTATATACACACTGCATAAGTTTTCTATGTTAAGCAGTGTGTTCGGGCAATGGTTTTTAACCGATGATGAATGGGTGAGTAGACTATTAGCTCCGACTATTAGGCAAATAGTCGAGCTACTAATTCTAAATCAATGTAAGGGAAACAACTCTTAACGCACATGTTTACCCAAATTTTCTATCTCAGTTTGTCAAATGATGGTAAGCTGAGGCAGATGGTTTTCATCCACTTCATGGAATTTAACAAGTACATATCATTAGAAAATTTGTATACACTTTTAATGCTACAGACTTGAATCATTAACACATCTACATATTTCTTTTTTCCATCCATAAATACCTATACAAAACAAATAAAATAAAGGAAACACATTTTTTCTACGGAGCACATTAGAGGCTTACATAACACCCAGTAAATATATGGATATTTATTAGAAAAATAATGTTCAACCAATTTTGTTTTGAAGGCAATGCATTGTATCATCAACGGGAGCCACACTTGCATTTCCAAACTTATTCATTTGCAATCCAACACATGTATAAGATGTTCAGAGTGCAAGTAACTTTGTTTGGACAAACATCAGTTGTTTGTTGTGAAGAAAGTGCAAATAACGTCAACTGCTCTTGGTTTTGAGAAGTTTTCAATGACGAGTAAATCGGTAACAGGCTAAACCCTTACAATATTTTTAATCTTTTACATTTATTGGGAACAAATATGGTGTTTCCAAAAGGTCAGTCACTTAAAAAGATTTTATGGACAAATGGGAGAAATACGCAAACCTTTATTACACACGTTTTGAAATATTGACCATCAGCCGTTTTTAGGAGGAGGCTGAGCGTTCTATCAGCAGGAACCCTTTCTTTAAAATGTAGGTCTATTGTTTACTATTCAAGGTTGATTTCTGTGTCATTTGGTTGAATATTTCCTAGCAGTTTATGAAGAGGCATTTTAAGTATTTACGGACGTACTGATGCATGTACATACAATGGTACAAAACGCCATTGTAAAAGATTTTTTCAACAGGAATATGCACGAGGCTTGGCACAAACTTTGTAAACACATCTGGTAGGAAAGCATGAGGCCACAAGTCACTAAATAACCGTTGGACTGGAACATGTTGCCGATATACACAACAAGACATGTTACTGATTATTAATATTGATTATTAATATTAAGTATTTCTATGCATTATAATAAATACAATATTACAGAAACAAGCACAGACTAGAAAATTTCATGGCACAAATAACTTAAAATTATTCCACTGGAAGTTGCCAATAGTATGCACTATTTGGCTTGGTACTGGCCTTCTTTAGACCAAGTTACTAATAGCACTACAATGAATAATTGACTTAAAGTACATTGACTGACCGAATTGACAACACGCAGTATGAAATGGATTTTGCGAGGACTGAACATAGAATTATATGCCCAGTTTTTTAAACTTCCATCCAGTGGCTTCAGAGAAGTTGTTACAAGCAAAATACAAAATGCTGATAACAAACGACAGACAACAAACAACTGATGACAGACGATGACTGACCAAAATAGTTCACATCAGAGCATTTCAAGCTCAAGTGAGCTAAAAATCTGTTCAGTGCATTCAAACTGTATTTGGACAGCATGGCACTGAGGCAGCAACTATTGTGGATATCATTGTCATGTTACCTTGGCAAGAACTTGTGTTTGCAATCCTCGACTTGACAACTATCCCAACCACAGTCACTTCCACCTGGGCAGAAGGGAGGTCGATATAGGTCCAGTGTCTGGCTCGAGTTCTGTTCCCACTGCTTACAGAACTCGAGTCCATGGATGACCAATTTGTCATCCGTACTTCAACTGTGTATACACAATAGAAATATAAAAAGATCACGTGGAATGCTCGTAAGTATAACAATAAGTTAAGAATTTATTCAAACTTTTATTGTGATTATGTGAGTACTCAACAGGCCACCTGTAGTCGAAAAGTGAGAAGTGTTCTTCTATAAGACAAAGGACATACCCGGTACATATCTTTCAATTAAATAATTAATTAATAATTAGCAATTTACCACACTGCTTTAAAATCATGAACCATTGCTTAAAACAATATTACAAAACTCATCTGCAGAATCATTGTGAACATTTTAAAATCAGATGCAGTCAGTTATTATTCCATGATTATCCCAAGTTTCTATGGTGAGAGTATTAACATAATTATAGCCTACATGGATGTCATTGTATTGTCAGGTTGAAATAAATTCACATGTTGATGGAAAATGTAGCCATAACATATGAGTTCTATAATACTAAACTACCTGTGCAGGTTGCAAGGCCTGTCTCACCATCTCATGGGCATCACCGTGAGGATCATATCCACAGCCTCTTCCTGCGTCTGCCCAGCCTCGCAATGACACCCTGGAAAATATGGGAAACATAGGCATGAAATGCAAACCCTGGGTACATATTGACAGTGATGTTTTTTTAACTTAATATTGTTTAATATCAATTTTGTCAATTGTAACAAAGACCATTCTGTACAGGCCTTTTTCTATTGCTCTCACGGGTCTGACTATCGGACCCGTTCCCAAAGCCAAATATGCATAATTTTTCCCAATTCTGACCCAAAAATTCCCAACTGTAAAAAATCTGTATTCTTTTTTCAAAATGAAAGTGAAAATACGATTTTTCAATACTTTACAGCCGATTTTTTCACATTGGCTTTACATTTGGATATCCTCTAATTTTATCGTTGACATTGTTTACCAAGGGAGAACAAAATGTGTAATAAAATGGGCGACACAAAGAAAAACCATTTGTTTGTCCTCTATCATGATTAAATTTAACATGAATTATGGGCAAATATTTTGTTATTTACACAAGTGGATGTGTCAGCTAAAGGAAGGATTTAAATATAAGGAGGTAAAGATTTCTGTTCAAGTTATCATATATTTTCGCGACCTACGTAGTGTAGGCACTACATGATGTTTATTAACACATCATTAAAACTAAATCTTGTAGATCCCACAATTTTATTTTTGTGAAGTTCGTCAGATTTGGTGATGCTTTTTTTAGAAATATACCGGTACACATACTTATAGAAAATAAGACATGCATATGATTACAAACTCCTGGCTGCATAGTTTGCTTTGGTATTCAACACAATTTAGAGTTAAATTCAAATTATTAGTGCTGTTAAATTCTTATTTATTGTTTTAAAACTGTAAATTGTAAATTTAGCGATACAAATTTTTCCCAATTTTGAAAATTTTACGTCGTGAATTTCCCAATTTAACCATGGTACTTTTTCCCAAAAAGGTCAGAAAAAGGCCTGCTGTATTCCCTGTGCAGGGTTTTACATCAATGTGAAATTTTAGGGGTCGACAGGACTCAGGTAGATGATTTTCAGGGGTCCTGAAATCTAGCATGTCAATCTTGTCTGTGAGGTCAACACTCTCTTTGCCTGAGTGACACCAGTGAGCACCAGTCATAATCACTATCAATTTCAAGTCATGTTTGCATGTCCTTATGATTTATGATGAATGTTATCATTCATACACGTGTGGACAAAAGGTGTCAGAGAGTGTCAACTTTTGATCATAATTCAAACCACAAGGAAAGTCAACACCAGACCGCATTTCCAGTAATCACCATGCCTGGCTGACACTGACTGACCAAGGTCAGTTCTGCACATACTCCTATATATATTAGGTCGGTATACACCGACCTCATATTGGCAAGTGCTATTTTCATGTAGCATCGTTCCGACATGAATTCATGTAGGAAGCTTTACAAGCTGCAATTTCATATTTTACCACTCATCATTCATTTAACAATGACACAACATTAAGTATAAACATTAATTTACCAATTGCATGCCAAAAAGTCAACATAAAAAGTCAACATAAAACTGACTTTAGCACTTAATCCTTATCCTTAAACAAATGCACTGTTCAAATTCTATGTAAAGTCCTCCATATTGCACTGAGCAATGTGAAACTTGAATACTGCTTTTTCATTGGTTAGTAAAAATACAGATCGCATATGGCTATAGAATCAAATCTTAAGACAAAATAATTTACCTTGTGCACAGTAGAAAGCTGTGTCCGCTATTAATAGATTTAGTTTAAAACCGAAATCGGTTTGAAAACTTTCATTACAGAAATGTGTATAGGCGAGTGTAGTTTATTTGATAATTTTGTTGATATTTGCTTGATTTGTGTGCTGTCTTCTTATACAACATGGATTAATAACATCATCATAATGCCTGATATTATTGATATTTTGAAGTTTGACCAGAAAAATTACAAGTTCATGTGACAGGGCCCTCAATCAGTTTTGGGGGAAGGGGCCCACCGCCCTCTGGAGGGGGAATTTTGACTGACCGGGGGAATATTTTAATATGGAAGATTTTACAGGTAAACTGATTTGAAAACTAAGTCAACCCAAACATACTCGCGTCTAATTGTCGTTTGGTAAAAACGTCATGTAATCTTTACAGCAAATGAAACTCCTACAATTATAACTTCGATAATTTTTTGGCACAAAAAAAAGACATAGCTCAGAATCTACCAATAACGCTTAAAATTTGTACTAAGCTGTGGTATACATGTAACATTGCAGCTATACACGCGTCATTTCCGTGAGTTTTTTGTGATTTCGCCAGCGTTTTTCTAGCCCAGCACGATTTTATAATGGAGAAATGAAACTAATATAATTCAATATGCAACACATATTTTTTTGTAAAAGTAATTTGCAGTCCCGCTTTTTAAATTATTAATTAATTTAATGTATTAATTTTACAGACCGATAGTGGAAATACACTACAACTCCATTATATCGCGATTCGCAGGGTCCATGGATTGCAATCGCCATATAACTTGTCAGGTCATTCATGTGCATATGCATGTAAACACAGGCCTATTTTCGTTATCACAAAAAATAAATGTCATTAAATCACCTCTTCATTGTTGTTAACATCCATAATGTGTTATATCAATATGTAAAATACTCTATTTGTATATAAAATATTATATAGTTTCTTGTAATTAATTTTAAATCAGTTATCACAACACATATACTAAATCGAAATGCCAAACGCCTATCCGAATTTTACTGTTCACATGTCATAAACACAAATTTTATTTACAGTTAAAATACACATGTACTGCATGAAAAGCCTTTGTTCGGCTAGAAAAGTGCGCGAAAACTATACTGACATGTACAACATCCCCTCATCAGCATGGAAAGCGTGGGCGTATTGATGGCTATATAAAAACGTAGCGCAGAGAGATCTTTACTTTTTAATCAGGGCTTCCATTAAGGGAAGTTTGGGAGTACTTTACTCCCAGTTTTAGTCACAGGACTTCCAAAATTTCAGCCAAGGATGTTCCATCATGTAAGGATGAACAAGTTAGAAGAAAAATTAAGTAATTTATCTTAATTTTAACCTCTTTCACTACATAAATTGGCATATAAACGCTTGATGAAAAGAACTGGCCTTAAAAATACCTTGAATTTTATACATTACTACTTAATTTCATTTCTGAAATACTCAGGACTTATGTAGCGCAATACTGTCAACACTTCCAAATATTATGTGCAAAACTTTCAAAATCAGAGGCCAGGAAGTTCAAACTTCCAGTTTTCAAAAGTTAATGAAATCTCTGTTTAATAGAAGTTTGTAGCGCATACCAACCTAATTTTTGTATCTCCATTAATGAGCAGTCATAAGTCCAGATGAGTATCTGCGTAAAATACGCATGAAATGCGTGAAATTGCTTTGCTACAGGAAATTAGCATAAACTGCTTAGACATAGTATTGATTCTGCCCATACAAAAAATTGCTCAGAATCCACTATTACGTCTAATTGGATCCACATAATCCAATACTGGCTCATGGATCCACATAATCCAATACTGGCTCATTGCTGCACTAAATATTTCAAGACATTTTAACTGATCAAATTATTGTTTCTATAGTAGGGTGATGTATAAGGGACACTTATACTGCCTTGCTATATGAGCTAGCTTTTATAGCTAGAGGTCCTGGGTTCGATTCCCATTTTGGCTTGGGATTTTTTCAGCTGGGTTACATTGGCGCCATACGTAAATAAACCCATTGTAGTCAGTATGACATCCCACAGATGTCAAGGTAAAAGGAAATTCGTGGAAAAATTTCATACATGGAGGGAGAGTATGTAGTAGGGTGATGTATAAGGGACACTTATACTGCCTTGCAATATGAGCTAGCTTTTATAGCGACACGGTAGAGCGTTTGCCTAGGAACAGGGAGGTCCCAGGTTTGATTCCCAATGTGACTTGGGATTTTTTCGGCTGGGTTATATTTTTAACGTATATTCGTAATGAAAAGTAAATAAATATTGTCATACTATGATTCATAGGCACCTGTAACGTCCTATTGTTCATTGTAATAATGTGTACAGTTCACCATTCATTTGTTTAGAATTTTCATAATTGATGTAACGCAGCCCGTACACTTTAACAACATCACAGAAAAGCTAGCTCAACAGCAACGCTGTTGGAAGTGACCATATTCACTACACTCCTCCCCTCTTTATCTTTTGAGAACCCAGAGCCCTTGTAGAAATTTCCAGCTCGCTGAGCTTCATGAGACCTTGTCATTTCTCCAGCTCCCTTGAGCTCAACCACCTACATGCTCTGTTCCCTTAAAACAAATTGGGAGCCTGACCAAGTTTACTACTGACACCATTGATGTAACTAATGGTCTCCCATCCAGGTAGTAACCATAGCTGATGTTGCTTAACTTCACAACGCAGTCAGTACACTTCAACCGCATAACTGAAAAGCTAGCTCAACAGATCGCTGTTGGAAGTTATCATATTCACTACATAATGTATACTGTGTTCCGATGGAGTCGTGGTACTGACCAAT
Organism: Congeria kusceri; assembly: GCA_027627225.1. NCBI lineage: Eukaryota > Metazoa > Mollusca > Bivalvia > Myida > Dreissenidae > Congeria > Congeria kusceri. Next base: position 15,212,944 of record CM051035.1, read on the forward strand.
TTTTTTGAATAACCAAATGGAAAGATAACACAACTTTTAATAAAACAATTATTAGGTGTAAAATTGCCTTAAACACACATGGCAATCAACAAAAAAAACGATTATTTTATTTGGAATACCTGCAAAACACCAAACCACACAACACGGTCTATAGGTTAAATTTGCCAACTTGGATGAGTCGCGGTAATCGTTAACAAGGGAAGAAATCCTTGCCAATTTTGAAAACTAAATAGTGCACAGTATAACCTTATTTATCAGAAAGGAAATAACTTATGTACAAAACCCAAAGGGAAATACTCCTACTAATTTGGCAAAGACGACAGAGTAAAAACAATATCTTTTTAAATTCTGCAATTAAATCGGATGAGACTCTTAGAAGAAATGCATTATACAAGCATGTTCAAACAAAAAAGAATGTACTCTGCAAATATTCTATGCATTTTCAGATAGTTTGTATAATAAGAAGCCGACACTAGAAAAAGGGGTGGATTTTGTTTACAAGATATGTCCACAAGATGACTTTTATTATTTACCGCGACACCGTCCGTACCGCGACTCTATCCGAATCCGTATAGCAGCAAAATCTAGAATTTTTATAATGAAGCAACCAAGTAATTGTTAATTTTATGTGTAAATAAATTATTTATCGTATAAACACATTGTAACAATCAATATTTACCATTGTCACGTCATTTAAAGTGTAATATTCGTCTACAAATTTACATTATAGAAATGTGTTTCCATATTCCGCCATTTTTGGAAAGATTGGAACTTATAGGTTACACATCAGTAAATCCCTGAAGTGTTCCTAAGTTAAATAGCAAAATCGACTGGGTTTCCTCATCTTCTTAGACCTAATATGTTTAATCTACAGCAACCCATTACATTATCTAAAAAGACAGTTTAATTAAGTTGGCTTTGTTTGTTTAAAACATTATGTCAAAATTAAAGTTATTTACCACCTTCCACTTACTTGAACTTTTCCTTTTTACCCTAAAATATTGGAATTTCAATTGATTCATAACTACATACATCTAGTCATCTACATATGTTTATTCGTTGCACTGTTTCTGATTTCTGCTGTTTCATTGTGTTTACTTTGTGACTAATTGCTGATGGGCCGAGTAATTTAATAAAATGTTGAAAAACATATAAAAATGGCCTCTTGTCTTTGTATTAGATTTTGCAAGTTGATGTTCTTACTATGCATTATTAATATGTACTTCAACCAACCATTTTAATGACCTTAACATAATCATCAATAAGGCCATTCCATATTGTTACTTTGTTAAGCGTCCGCGTGCGCGTAGGTTTTGAGCTCCGTAAGCACAAAAAAACATTTTGATAAGAGTTAAAAGCGCTGAAGAACGAGCGTCTAGTCACTCTGATCATTGATATTTCCTTCAGCTACCACTACGATTGTGTTTTGTTTTTTTTGCTTTTCCGGATATTCTATATGCCATTTTAATAGGCAAAAGATAGTATTGGTGTTGTTTAAATCCTTTGTATACAATAGTTGCCGCCCATTGTTCCAACATTGCCATGGTACATATTTTAGTTCGTCGAAGCTTTCCTTTCTTTCTGGTATGGTAGCAGTGGCATTAACAAATCAACTACGCATATTCAAGACTCAAAAATCAGTATATAGGGAAATAATAACAGACATGTTCAAAAAGGAAATGTTCTCGGCCTGAAAACGACGAGACGGTTCTTGTCAAGTAGCTGTTTAATCTTTGCATCTTTCTTTGACACATAAACCACACGGTCAATCAGTATCTCGATGGCTACTCACCGAGAGCCTAATCAGTGGCGTATCAATGAGAATGAAAGTACTGTATGACATTATTTGAGTCATGGCTTCAAAACCTACAAAAAGGCTACAGAAAATTCTCCTTGGACACAACTTTTCTTAGTCAAAAGGTTAGATGGACAATACAGTTAGCACAAATCCTCTGCATGGGTTCACCGACAATGGAGATGACGTTCCACAAACTAGTCGCCACACCGCTGCACAGAAAGTCACTCACCTTGAGTTAATGATATCAAGAAAGTAGATAGTGAACAATTCAACAGGATTGAATGACATCTGGCAAGCAATTCTTCCTTCCTTAATGATGGTTTATTTGAATGCGACATACAACACTAGCAAAAATAAACAAAGCAAAACTCCAGTTGCGACAGCAGAAGAGAACTCTTATTAGCAGCCCGATGTGCCACCAGGCACACACATACATATAATGTGAAAAAGTAACAACAAACGAGGATTCAGTCGAAATTGAATGGGGTCATCTTTGAAAAAATGCTTGTATGAATGTATGAACTTTGAGCTTGTTATTATGCTTAATTTCTGTAAACTCAACTGTTGAAAACTCTTGTGTTATATTTCAATATTCCATTAATTGATAGTCTTTAAAGAAGTCAGTAGTTTTAAATATGTTTCATATGCTGTTTCTGTTATTAAAACATCAAAACTATTCCATTTTCTATTATCAAGATCAAGACAATATTCTATTATCAAGATCAAGACAATTTGTTTGTTTTTTTTTCCAAATGAGTTTGTGTGTTTTTGTGTGAATAGGTAGCTAGTTTTACAAAATGAGGTTGACGCTTAACTATATATTAAAACAGACTGGCCTTAGCCAAAGCTGTTACAAGTTCGCAGTGATTAAATGTGTAGGTGGCATCCATTTTCAAAATTCTGACAGACGACAAATATTACCGAAAGTTCTTAAAGGTTACGCATGCGCAAATAAATTCCTTCATTGTTACATATAAAATATTCAATGTTTGATCTCAATTTTTACCATGACCAAGCGACTTCCCAATATATCACCATACATTGTTGGAAAGATAAGGCCATAACGTTTTAAAAAAACAGCATGTCAAAAATTTATATACGTTGTAACTCAAAATATTTACCTTAGAATAAACACACCGGTTTTAACAGGCATGGGGGCTGCCATTATGTGCATGAATACAGGGGCCAAAAGTTATGAAGCTGGGAACCAATACACAAACAAGTAGTGCACAAAACAGCCTTTTTTCTTATTGCTTACATATATATCTTTAAAATGATACCAAAACATACCATTTAAACTGTATTTTACAAATTATATGCATCCTGCACTCAGCCACATGTGCTTATTATCTAACTGACAGCATGTAACCCTGAGGATGTGACTTCCGTTTTGGGGTAATTTGACCTTTAAGAGAACCCAACCCTTTCAATTTTGAATAAAAACCACAATTTTCATCAATCTGATCATTTTTCGAGAAAGAATTATTGGAAAAAAATAAAATTAAAAATGTCACATATAATGGTGTTTTGAGGCAAAAATTTAGACGGAAAAAAATGTACCTCGGTACGTCTGCAAAACATGATTTTAACTCGGAATTAAGCATAAGTTTATGTTTTAATAAGCATAGCAGATACAATATATAAAGTCAGAAGTGAAAACAATCTTCATTGGCATTCTAAATGTTACAGAATAGGTTTTTAGTCAGTTTTGAACACATTTTTTTTTCAAGTTTCTGCATTATTGGGGGTAAAATCCATATAAATGTAGCATTTCATATGCCATTTGACCCCAGAAAAGGGTTTGTTTACATAACAATCAACAGATTTGACCTCCTGTCACAAAACAAAAAAAAGAATTTGACCCCAAAATGTCAATGCAAGATATTAATTAACAGTCTTCTGTCACACCTGAACCTGTGGGTGAGGTCAGCCGCCCGCAATCGTCAATCTGTTCCAGGTACTCTCTGCTGGGTAATTTGTGAAAATAAAAAGGTTTTCTGAGCATATTTACTCAATATTGTAATTACTAGTGTAACTTAGATACAATAAGTGTACATGTACAATAGTTTACACATTTTTTTGTATTGCGATAAGGCTAGTCGCTATGCCGGCTTCACATTATCGAGCTCATGTGCGAACAGTCCAGTTCAAAAACGGGTTGGAGAGTCCCAACAAGGGTTAAGCTCGTGCTTCTCCTACTGGTATTGATGAGAAGCATGCCACGCTGGAGAAGACATCAATAGATAGTAGAATACATGACAATAATCATGTACTAACCTTGAAAGATACTGATGGTACGGACATGACTGTGTCAGCTTTGCGGCCCCGACCCAACGCTCCAGTGTAGTTGCAAAGTTCAGTAGTTTTGATGACTCGTCACTTCACCCAGACTTGTATACCAATGAGATGATGGTTCCGGCTGAGTTCCTGGTTCTTTTAATCACTGCATTTATAAAACATACTCAGATTAAACCAAACTGCGATGGCGATTTAAATTTTGATGCCGCTAACTCCATTAGGTGGGATCTGGGTTTGCGTGGGCCCCTAAAGTGTTTTATGCATGTATTTTTCAGCTGAAAGCCTGACCTAAGTACAATTATAAAATAAAATATGAACTAGATAGGATCTGTAAACTTTGCGAATTAGGAAAATTGGTATTATTCAAAGTAGGCAGGTCGGACGGTCATTATGGCCAATGCATCGGCCAGAGTGGACACGAACTTCGCGGTCATTATTAACAGTTACAGGTTCTAAAACTAAAAGATACGGATTGCAACACAAAGTATTATGACATAAATGAGATCATTGTTGAGACTCGTGCAAATAATTGTCAAAATGAAACTGAAAACAACACGGTGAACACAATGGGTCTTGGATGGTGACTCTGGTGGACATTTTGCTTTAACTTTCCCATATCTACTCCTCTCATGTCCACTAGAGCAACCATCCCATAAAATACAGCCTTTAATGGGGTCAAGTTTGCATCTGGCAGTGATTCTCTTCATTACAGTGCGTTTGTAGGCATCCATTTGAATACATGAGCCAAAAGTTATGAAGCTGGGAACCACTACATAAACAAGTAGTGCATAAAACAGCCATTGTTTCATATTGCTTACATATATTCCTTCAAAATGATAACAAAACATATCATTTAAACTGTATTTTACAAATTATCTGCATCCTGCACTCAGCCACATGTGCTTATTATCTAACTGACATCATGTAACCCTGAGGATGTGACTTCCGTTTTGGGGTAATTAGACTTTTAAGAGAACCCAACCCTTTCAATTTTGAATAAAATCCACAATTTTCATCAATCTGATCTATTTCGAGAAAGAATATGAAGTCCTATTACAATGGTTTAAAGATTTATTGGAAAAAAATAAAATAAAAAATGTCACACATAATGGTGTTTTGAGGCAAAAATTTTGACGGAAAAAAAAGTACTTTGGTGGAAAACATGATTTTAACTCGGAATTAAGCATAAGTGTATGTTTTAATAAGAATAGCAGATACAATATATAAAGTCAGAAGTGAAAACAATCTTCATTGGCATTCTAACTGTTACAGAATAGGTTTTTAGTCAGTTTTGAACACATTTTTTTTTAAGTTTCTGCATTTTTGGGGGTAAAATCCATATAACTGTAGCACTTCAGATGCCATTTGACCCCAGAAAAGGGTTTGTTTACATAACAATCAACAGATTTGACCTCCTGTCACACAACAAAAAAAGAATTTGACCCCAAAATGTCAATGCAAGATATTAATTAACAGTCTTCTGTCACACCTGAACCTGTGGGTGAGGTCAGCCGCCCGCAATCGTCAATCTGTTCCAGGTACTCTCTGCTGGGTAATCTGTGCAAATAAAAAGGTTTTCTGAGCATGTTTACTCAATATTGTAATTACTAGTGTAACTTAGATACAATAAGTGTACATGTACAATAGTTTACACATTTTTTTTGTATTGCGATAAGGCTAGTCGCTATGCCGGCTTCACATTATCGAGCTCACGTGCGAACAGTCCAGTTCAAAAACGGGTTGGAGAGTCCCAACAAGGGTTAAGCTCTTGCCTCTCCTACTGGTATTGATGAGAAGCATGCCAGGCTGGAGAAGACATCAATAGATAGTAGAATACATGACAATAATCATGTACTAACCTTGAAAGATACTGATGGTACGGACACGACTGTGTCAGCTTTGCGGTCCCGCCCCAACGCTCCAGTGTAGTTGCAAAGTTCAGTAGTTTTGATGACTCGTCACTTCACCCAGACTTGTATACCAATGAGATGATGGTTCCGGCTGAGTTCCTGGTTCTTTTAATCACTGCATTTATAAAACATACTCAAATTAAACCAAACTGCGATGGCGATTTAAATTTTGATGCCGCTAACTCCATTAGGTGGGGTCTGGGTTTGCGTGGGCCCCTAAAGTGTTTTATGCATGTATTTTTCAGCTGAAAGCCTGACCTAAGTACAATTATAAAATAAAATATGAACTATATAGGATCTGTAAACTTTGCGAATTAGGAAAATTGGTATTATTCAAAGTAGGCAGGTCGGACGGTCATTATGGCCAATGCATCGGCCAGTGTGGAAACGAAGTTTGCGGTCATTATTAACAGTTACAGGTTCTAAAATAAAAGATACGGATTGCAACACAAAGTAGTATGACATAAATGAGATCATTGTTGAGACTCGTGCAAATAATTGTCAAAATGAAACTGAAAACAACACGGTGAACACAATGGGTCTTGGATGGTGACTCTGGTGGACATTGTGCTTTAACTTTCCCATATCTACTCCTCTCATGTCCACTAGAGCAACCATCCCATAAAATACAGCCTTTAATGGGGTCGAGTTTGCATCTGGCAGTGATTCTCTTCAATACAGTGCGTTTGTAGGCATCCATTTGAATACATGGGCCAAAAGTAATCAAACTGGGAACCACTACACAAAGAAGTACTGCACAAAACAGCCTTTTTTCTTATTGCTTACATATATACCTTTAAAATCATATCAAAACATATCATTTAAACTGTATTTTACAAATTATATGCATCCTGCACTCAGCCACGTGTGCTTATTATCTAACTGACATGCAATTAGACCTTTCAGAGAACCCAACCCTTTCAATTTTGAATTAAATCCACAATTTTCATCAATCTGATCTATTTCGAGAAAGAATATGAAGTCCTATTACAATGGTTTAAAGATTTAGTGGAGAAAAATAAAATAAAAAATGTCACATATAATGGTGTTTTGAGGCAAAAGTACTTTGGTACGTCTGCAAAAACATGATTTTAACTCGGAATTAAGCATAAGTTTATGTTTTAATAAGCATAGCAGATACAATATATAAAGTCAGAAGTGAAAACAATCTTCATTGGCATTCTAATTGTTACAGAATAGGTTTTTAGTCAGTTTTGAACACGTTTTTTTTTCAAGTTTCTGCATTTTTGGGGGTAAAATCCATATAAATGTAGTATTTCATATGCCATTTGACCCCAGAAAAGGGTTTGTTTACATAACAATCAACAGATTTGACCTCCTGTCACACAACAAAAAAAGAATTTGACCCCAAAATGTCAATGCAAGATATTAATTAACAGTCTTCTGTCACACCTGAACTTGTGGGTGAGGTCAGCCGCCTGCAATCGTCAATCTGTTCCAGGTACTCTCTGCTGGGTAATCAGTGAAAATAAAAAGGTTTTCTGAGCATATTTACTCAATATTGTAATTACTAGTGTAACTTAGATACAATAAGTGTACATGTACAATAGTTTACACATTTTTTTGTATTGCGATAAGAATAGTCGCTATGCCGGCTTCACATTATCGAGCTCACGTGCGAACATTCCAGTTCAAAAACGAGTTGGAGAGTCCCAACAAGGGTTAAGCTCTTGCTTCTCCTACTGGTATTGATGAGAAGCATGCCAGGCTGGAGAAGACATCAATAGATAGTAGAGTACATGACAATAATCATGTACTAACCTTGAAAGATACTGATGGTACGGACACGACTGTGTCAGCTTTGCGGCCCCGCCCCAACGCTCCAGTGTAGTTGCAAAGTTCCGTAGTTTTGATGACTCGTCACTTCACCCAGACTTGTATACCAATGAGATGATGGTTGCGGCTGAGTTCCTGGTTCTTTTACTCACTGTATTTATAAAACATACTCAAATTAAACCAAACTGCGATGGCGATTTAAATTTTGATGCCGCTAACTCCATTAGGTGGGGTCTGGGTTTGCGTGGGCCCCTAAATTGTTTTATGCATGTATTTTATGTATTATTCAGCTGAAAGCCTGACCTAAGTTCAATTATAAAATAAAATATGAACTAGATAGGATCTGTAAACTTTGCGAATTAGGAAAATTGGTATTATTCAAAGTAGGCAGGTCGGACGGTCATTATGGCCAATGCATCGGCCAGTGTGGACACGAACTTTGCGGTCAATATTAACAGTTACAGGTTCTAAAACTAAAAGATACGGATTGCAACACAAAGTATTATGACATAAATGAGATCATTGTTGAGACTCGTGCAAATAATTGTCAAAATGAAACTGAAAACAAGACGGTGAACACAATGGGTCTTGGATGGTGACTCTGGTGGACATTTTGCTTTAACTTTCCCATATCTACTCCTCTCATGTCCACTAGAGCAACCATCCCATAAAATACAGCCTTTAATGGGGTCAAGTTTGCATCTGGCAGTGATTCTCTTCATTACAGTGCGTTTGTAGGCATCCATTTGAATACGTGAGCTAAAGCTTATGAAGCTGAGAAACACTACATAAACAAGTTGTGCATAAAACAGCCTTTTTTTCTTATTGCTTACATATATACCTTTAAAATGATACCAAAACATATCATTTAAACTGTATTTTACAAATTATCTGCATCCTGCACTCAGCCACATGTGCTTATTATCTAACTGACAGCATGAAAACCCTGAGGATGTGACTTCCGTTTTGGGGTAATTAGACCTTTAAGAGAACACAACCCTTTCAATTTTGAATAAAATCCTCAATTTTCATCAATCTGATCTATTTCGAGAAAGAATATGAAGTCCTATTACAATGGTTTAAAGATTTATTGGAGAAAAATAAAATTAAAAATGTCACATATAATGGTGTTTTGAGGCAAACGTACTTTGGTACGTCTGGAAAACATGATTTTAACTCGGAATTAAGCATAAGTTTATGTTTTAATAAGCATAGCAGATACAATATATAAAGTCAGAAGTGAAAACAATCTTCATTGGCATTCTAAATGTTACAGAATAGGTTTTTAGTCAGTTTTGAACACGTTTTTTTTTTCAAGTTTCTGCATTTTTGGGGGTAAAATCCATATAAATGTAGCATTTCATATGCCATTTGACCCCACAAAAGGGTTTGTTTACATAACAATCAACAGATTTGACCTCCTGTCACACAACAAAAAAAGAATTTGACCCCAAAATGTCAATGCAAGATATTAATTAACAGTCTTCTGTCACACCTGAACCTGTGGGTGAGGTCAGCCGCATGCAATCGTCAATCTGTTCAAGGTACTCTCTGCTGGGTAATCTGTGCAAATAAAAAGGTTTTCTGAGCATGTTTACTCAATATTGTAATTACTAGTGTAACTTAGATACAATAAGTGTACATGTACAATAGTTTACACATTTTTTTTGTATTCCGATATGGCTAGTCGCTATGCCGGCTTCACGTTATCGAGCTCACGTGCTTACAGTCCAGTTCAAAAACGGGTTGGAGAGTCCCAACAAGGGTTAAGCTCTTGCTTCTCCTACTGGTATTGATGTGAAGCATGCCAAGCTGGAGAAGACATCAATAGATAGTAGAATACATGACAATAATCATGTACTAACCTTGAAAGATACTGATAGTGCGGACACGACTGTGTCAGCTTTGCGGTCCCGCCCCAACGATAAAGTGTAGTTGCAAAGTTCAGTAGTTTGATGACTCATCACTTCACCCAGACTTGTATACCAATGAGATGATGGTTCCGGCTGAGTTCCTGGTTCATTTAATCACTGCATTTAAAAAGCATACTCAAATTAAACCAAACTGCGTTGGCGATTTAAATTTTGATGCCGCTAACTCCATTAGGTGGGGTCTGGGTTTGCGTGGGCCCCGAACGTGTTTTATGCATGTATTTTTCAGCTGAAAGCCTGACCTAAGTACAATTATAAAATAAAATATGAACTAGATAGGATCTGTAAACTTTGCGAATTAGGAAAATTGGTATTATTCCAAGTTGGCAGGTCGGACGGTCATTATGGCCAATGCATCGGCCAATGTGGACACGAACTTTGCGGTCATTATTAACAGTTACAGGTTCTAAAACTAAAAGATACGGATTGCAACACAAAGTATTATGACATAAATGAGATCATTGTTGAGACTCGTGCAAATAATTGTCAAAATGAAACTGAAAACAACACGGTGAACACAATGGGTCTTGGATGGTAACTCTGGTGGACATTTTGCTTTAACTTTCCCATATCTACTCCTCTCATGTCCACTAGAGCAACCATCCCATAAAATACAGCCTTTAATGGGGTCGAGTTTGCATCTGGCAGTGATTCTCTTCAATACAGTGCGTTTGTAGGCATCCATTTGAATACATGGGCCAAAAGTAATCAAACTGGGAACCACTACACAAAGAAGTACTGCACAAAACAGCCTTTTTTCTTATTGCTTACATATATACCTTTAAAATCATATCAAAACATATCATTTAAACTGTATTTTACAAATTATATGCATCCTGCACTCAGCCACGTGTGCTTATTATCTAACTGACATGCAATTAGACCTTTCAGAGAACCCAACCCTTTCAATTTTGAATTAAATCCACAATTTTCATCAATCTGATCTATTTCGAGAAAGAATATGAAGTCCTATTACAATGGTTTAAAGATTTAGTGGAGAAAAATAAAATAAAAAATGTCACATATAATGGTGTTTTGAGGCAAAAGTACTTTGGTACGTCTGCAAAAACATGATTTTAACTCGGAATTAAGCATAAGTTTATGTTTTAATAAGCATAGCAGATACAATATATAAAGTCAGAAGTGAAAACAATCTTCATTGGCATTCTAATTGTTACAGAATAGGTTTTCAGTCAGTTTTGAACACGTTTTTTTTTCAAGTTTCTGCATTTTTGGGGGTAAAATCCATATAAATGTAGCATTTCATATGCCATTTGACCCCAGAAAAGGGTTTGTTTACATAACAATCAACAGATTTGACCTCCTGTCACACAACAAAAAAAGAATTTGACCCCAAAATGTCAATGCAAGATATTAATTAACAGTCTTCTGTCACACCTGAACTTGTGGGTGAGGTCAGCCGCCTGCAATCGTCAATCTGTTCCAGGTACTCTCTGCTGGGTAATCAGTGAAAATAAAAAGGTTTTCTGAGCATATTTACTCAATATTGTAATTACTAGTGTAACTTAGATACAATAAGTGTACATGTACAATAGTTTACACATTTTTTTGTATTGCGATAAGAATAGTCGCTATGCCGGCTTCACATTATCGAGCTCACGTGCGAACAGTCCAGTTCAAAAACGAGTTGGAGAGTCCCAACAAGGGTTAAGCTCTTGCTTCTCCTACTGGTATTGATGTGAAGCATGCCAAGCTGGAGAAGACATCAATAGATAGTAGAGTACATGACAATAATCATGTACTAACCTTGAAAGATACTGATGGTACGGACACGACTGTGTCAGCTTTGCGGCCCCGACCCAACGCTCCAGTGTAGTTGCAAAGTTCCGTAGTTTTGATGACTCGTCACTTCACCCAGACTTGTATACCAATGAGATGATGGTTGCGGCTGAGTTCCTGGTTCTTTTACTCACTGTATTTATAAAACATACTCAAATTAAACCAAACTGCGATGGCGATTTTAAATTTTGATGCCGCTAACTCCATTAGGTGGGGTCTGGGTTTGCGTGGGCCCCTAAATTGTTTTATGCATGTATTTCATGTATTATTCAGCTGAAAGCCTGACCTAAGTTCAATTATAAAATAAAATATGAACTAGATAGGATCTGTAAACTTTGCGAATTAGGAAAATAGGTATTATTCAAAGTAGGCAGGTCGGACGGACATTATGGCCAATGCATCTGCCAGTGCGGACACGAACTTTGCGGTCATTATTAACAGTTACAGGTTCTAAAACTAAAAGATACGGATTGCAACACAAAGTATTATGACATAAATGAGATCATTGTTGAGACTCGTGCAAATAATTGTCAAAATGAAACTGAAAACAAGACGGTGAACACAATGGGTCTTGGATGGTGACTCTGGTGGACATTTTGCTTTAACTTTCCCATATCTACTCCTCTCATGTCCACTAGAGCAACCATCCCATAAAATACAGCCTTTAATGGGGTCAAGTTTGAATCTGGCAGTGATTCTCTTCAATACAGTGCGTTTGTAGACATCCATTTGAATACATGGGCCAAAAGTTCTGAAACTGGGAACCACTAAACAAACATGTACTGCACAAAACAGCCTTTTTTCTCATTGCTTACATATATACCTTTAAAATGATACCAAAACATATCATTTAAACTGTATTTTACAAATTATATGCATCCTGCACTCAGCCACATGTGCTTATTATCTAACCGACAGCATGTAACCCTGAGGATGTGACTTCCGTTTTGGGGTAATTAGACCTTTTAGAGAACCCAACCCTTTCAATTTTCATCAATCTGATCTATTTCGAGAAAGAATATGAAGTCCTATTACAATGGTTAAAAGATTTGTTGGAAAAAAATAAAATTAAAAATGTCACATATAATGGTGTTTTGAGGCAAACATTTAGACGGAAAAAATGTACTTTGGTACGTCTGGAAATCATGATTTTAACTCGGAATTAAGCATAAGTTTATGTTTTAATAAGCATAGCAGATACAATATATAAAGTCAGATGTGAAAACAATCTTCATTGGCATTCTGAATGTTCCAGAGTAGGTTTTTAGTCAGTTTTGAACACATTTTTTTTTCAAGTTTCTGCAGTTTGGGGCGTAAAATCCATATAACTGTAGCACTTCAGATGCCATTTGACCCCAGAAAAGGGTTTGTTTACATAACAATCAACAGATTTGACCTCCTGTCACACAACAGACCCCAAAATGTCAATGCAAGATATTAATTAACAGTCTTCTGTCACACCTGAACCTGTGGGTGAGGTCAGCCGCATGCAATCGTCAATCTGTTCAAGGTACTCTCTGCTGGGTAATCTGTGCAAATAAAAAGGTTTTCTGAGCATGTTTACTCAATATTGTAATTACTAGTGTAACTTAGATACAATAAGTGTACATGTACAATAGTTTACACATTTTTTTGTATTGCGATAAGAATAGTCGCTATGCCGGCTTCACATTATCGAGCTCACGTGCGAACAGTCCAGTTCAAAAACGGGTTGGAGAGTCCCAACAAGGGTTAAGCTCTTGCTTCTCCTACTGGTATTGATGAGAAGCATGCCAGGCTGGAGAAGACATCAATAGATAGTAGAGTACATGACAATAATCATGTACTAACCTTGAAAGATACTGATGGTACGGACATGACTGTGTCAGCTTTGCGGCCCCGCCCCAACGCTCCAGTGTAGTTGCAAAGTTCAGTAGTTTTGATGACTCGTCACTTCACCCAGACTTGTATACCAATGAGATGATTGTTGTGGCTGAGTTCCTGGTTCTATTATTCACTGTATTTATAAAACATACTCAAATTAAACCAAACTGTGATGGCGTTTTAAATTTTGATGCCGCTAACTCCATTAGGTGGGGTCTGGGTTTGCGTGGGCCCCTAAATTGTTTTATGCATGTATTTCATGTATTATTCAGCTGAAAGCCTGACCTAAGTACAATTATAAAATAAAATATGAACTAGATAGGATCTGTAAACTTTGCGAATTAGGAAAATTGGTATTATTCAAAGTAGGCAGGTCGGACGGACATTATGGCCAATGCATCTGCCAGTGCGGACACGAACTTTGCGGTCATTATTAACAGTTACAGGTTCTAAAACTAAAAGATACGGATTGCAACACAAAGTATTATGACATAAATGAGATCATTGTTGAGACTCGTGCAAATAATTGTCAAAATGAAACTGAAAACAAGACGGTGAACACAATGGGTCTTGGATGGTGACTCTGGTGGACATTTTGCTTTAACTTTCCCATATCTACTCCTCTCATGTCCACTAGAGCAACCATCCCATAAAATACAGCCTTTAATGGGGTCAAGTTTGCATCTGGCAGTGATTCTCTTCATTACAGTGCGTTTGTAGGCATCCATTTGAATACGTGAGCCAAAGGTTATGAAGCTGGGAAACACTACATAAACAAGTTGTGCATAAAACAGCCTTTTTTTCTTATTGCTTACATATATACCTTTAAAATGATACCAAAACATATCATTTAAACTGTATTTTACAAATTATCTGCATCCTGCACTCAGCCACATGTGCTTATTATCTAACTGACAGCATGTAACCCTGAGGATGTGACTTCCGTTTTGGGGTAATTAGACCTTTAAGAGAACACAACCCTTTCAATTTTGAATAAAATCCACAATTTTCATCAATCTGATCTATTTCGAGAAAGAATATGAAGTCCTATTACAATGGTTTAAAGATTTATTGGAGAAAAATAAAATTAAAAATGTCACATATAATGGTGTTTTGAGGCAAACGTACTTTGGTACGTCTGGAAAACATGATTTTAACTCGGAATTAAGCATAAGTTTATGTTTTAATAAGCATAGCAGATACAATATATAAAGTCAGAAGTGAAAACAATCTTCATTGGCATTCTAAATGTTACAGAATAGGTTTTTAGTCAGTTTTGAACACGTTTTTTTTTCAAGTTTCTGCATTTTTGGGGGTAAAATCCATATAAATGTAGCATTTCATATGCCATTTGACCCCACAAAAGGGTTTGTTTACATAACAATCAACAGATTTGACCTCCTGTCACACAACAAAAAAAGAATTTGACCCCAAAATGTCAATGCAAGATATTAATTAACAGTCTTCTGTCACACCTGAACCTGTGGGTGAGGTCAGCCGCATGCAATCGTCAATCTGTTCCAGGTACTCTCTGCTGGGTGATCTGTGAAAATAAAAAGGTTTTCTGAGCATGTTTACTCAATATTGTAATTACTAGTGTAACTTAGATACAATAAGTGTACATGTACAATAGTTTACACATTTTTTTTGTATTCCGATATGGCTAGTCGCTATGCCGGCTTCACGTTATCGAGCTCACGTGCTTACAGTCCAGTTCAAAAACGGGTTGGAGAGTCCCAACAAGGGTTAAGCTCTTGCTTCTCCTACTGGTATTGATGTGAAGCATGCCAAGCTGGAGAAGACATCAATAGATAGTAGAATACATGACAATAATCATGAACTAACCTTGAAAGATACTGATAGTGCGGACACGACTGTGTCAGCTTTGCGGTCCCGCCCCAACGATAAAGTGTAGTTGCAAAGTTCAGTAGTTTGATGACTCATCACTTCACCCAGACTTGTATACCAATGAGATGATGGTTCCGGCTGAGTTCCTGGTTCTTTTAATCACTGCATTTAAAAAGCATACTCAAATTAAACCAAACTGCGATGGCGATTTAAATTTTGATGCCGCTAACTCCATTAGGTGGGGTCTGGGTTTGCGTGGGCCCCGAACGTGTTTTATGCATGTATTTTTCAGCTGAAAGCCTGACCTAAGTACAATTATAAAATAAAATATGAACTAGATAGGATCTGTAAACTTTGCGAATTAGGAAAATTGGTATTATTCAAAGTTGGCAGGTCGGACGGTCATTATGGCCAATGCATCGGCCAATGTGGACACGAACTTTGCGGTCATTATTAACAGTTACAGGTTCTAAAACTAAAAGATACGGATTGCAACACAAAGTATTATGACATAAATGAGATCATTGTTGAGACTCGTGCAAATAATTGTCAAAATGAAACTGAAAACAAGACGGTGAACACAATGGGTCTTGGATGGTGACTCTGGTGGACATTTTGCTTTAACTTTCCCATATCTACTCCTCTCATGTCCACTAGAGCAACCATCCCATAAAATACAGCCTTTAATGGGGTCAAGTTTGAATCTGGCAGTGATTCTCTTCAATACAGTGCGTTTGTAGACATCCATTTGAATACATGGGCCAAAAGTTCTGAAACTGGGAACCACTAAACAAACATGTACTGCACAAAACAGCCTTTTTTCTCATTGCTTACATATATACCTTTAAAATGATACCAAAACATATCATTTAAACTGTATTTTACAAATTATATGCATCCTGCACTCAGCCACATGTGCTTATTATCTAACCGACAGCATGTAACCCTGAGGATGTGACTTCCGTTTTGGGGTAATTAGACCTTTTAGAGAACCCAACCCTTTCAATTTTCATCAATCTGATCTATTTCGAGAAAGAATATGAAGTCCTATTACAATGGTTAAAAGATTTGTTGGAAAAAAATAAAATTAAAAATGTCACATATAATGGTGTTTTGAGGCAAACATTTAGACGGAAAAAATGTACTTTGGTACGTCTGGAAATCATGATTTTAACTCGGAATTAAGCATAAGTTTATGTTTTAATAAGCATAGCAGATACAATATATAAAGTCAGATGTGAAAACAATCTTCATTGGCATTCTGAATGTTCCAGAGTAGGTTTTTAGTCAGTTTTGAACACATTTTTTTTCAAGTTTCTGCAGTTTGGGGCGTAAAATCCATATAACTGTAGCACTTCAGATGCCATTTGACCCCAGAAAAGGGTTTGTTTACATAACAATCAACAGATTTGACCTCCTGTCACACAACAGACCCCAAAATGTCAATGCAAGATATTAATTAACAGTCTTCTGTCACACCTGAACCTGTGGGTGAGGTCAGCCGCATGCAATCGTCAATCTGTTCAAGGTACTCTCTGCTGGGTAATCTGTGCAAATAAAAAGGTTTTCTGAGCATGTTTACTCAATATTGTAATTACTAGTGTAACTTAGATACAATAAGTGTACATGTACAATAGTTTACACATTTTTTTGTATTGCGATAAGAATAGTCGCTATGCCGGCTTCACATTATCGAGCTCACGTGCGAACAGTCCAGTTCAAAAACGGGTTGGAGAGTCCCAACAAGGGTTAAGCTCTTGCTTCTCCTACTGGTATTGATGAGAAGCATGCCAGGCTGGAGAAGACATCAATAGATAGTAGAATACATGACAATAATCATGTACTAACCTTGAAAGATACTGATGGTACGGACATGACTGTGTCAGCTTTGCGGCCCCGCCCCAACGCTCCAGTGTAGTTGCAAAGTTCAGTAGTTTTGATGACTCGTCACTTCACCCAGACTTGTATACCAATGAGATGATTGTTGTGGCTGAGTTCCTGGTTCTATTATTCACTGTATTTATAAAACATACTCAAATTAAACCAAACTGTGATGGCGTTTTAAATTTTGATGCCGCTAACTCCATTAGGTGGGGTCTGGGTTTGCGTGGGCCCCTAAATTGTTTTATGCATGTATTTCATGTATTATTCAGCTGAAAGCCTGACCTAAGTACAATTATAAAATAAAATATGAACTAGATAGGATCTGTAAACTTTGCGAATTAGGAAAATTGGTATTATTCAAAGTAGGCAGGTCGGACGGACATTATGGCCAATGCATCTGCCAGTGCGGACACGAACTTTGCGGTCATTATTAACAGTTACAGGTTCTAAAACTAAAAGATACGGATTGCAACACAAAGTATTATGACATAAATGAGATCATTGTTGAGACTCGTGCAAATAATTGTCAAAATGAAACTGAAAACAACACGGTGAACACAATGGGTCTTGGATGGTGACTCTGGTGGACATTTTGCTTTAACTTTCCCATATCTACTCCTCTCATGTCCACTAGAGCAACCATCCCATAAAATACAGCCTTTAATGGGGTCAAGTTTGCATCTGGCAGTGATTCTCTTCATTACAGTGCGTTTGTAGGCATCCATTTGAATACGTGAGCCAAAGGTTATGAAGCTGGGAAACACTACATAAACAAGTTGTGCATAAAACAGCCTTTTTTTCTTATTGCTTACATATATACCTTTAAAATGATACCAAAACATATCATTTAAACTGTATTTTACAAATTATCTGCATCCTGCACTCAGCCACATGTGCTTATTATCTAACTGACAGCATGTAACCCTGAGGATGTGACTTCCGTTTTGGGGTAATTAGACCTTTAAGAGAACACAACCCTTTCAATTTTGAATAAAATCCACAATTTTCATCAATCTGATCTATTTCGAGAAAGAATATGAAGTCCTATTACAATGGTTTAAAGATTTATTGGAGAAAAATAAAATTAAAAATGTCACATATAATGGTGTTTTGAGGCAAACGTACTTTGGTACGTCTGGAAAACATGATTTTAACTCGGAATTAAGCATAAGTTTATGTTTTAATAAGCATAGCAGATACAATATATAAAGTCAGAAGTGAAAACAATCTTCATTGGCATTCTAAATGTTACAGAATAGGTTTTTAGTCAGTTTTGAACACGTTTTTTTTCAAGTTTCTGCATTTTTGGGGGTAAAATCCATATAAATGTAGCATTTCATATGCCATTTGACCCCACAAAAGGGTTTGTTTACATAACAATCAACAGATTTGACCTCCTGTCACACAACAAAAAAAGAATTTGACCCCAAAATGTCAATGCAAGATATTAATTAACAGTCTTCTGTCACACCTGAACCTGTGGGTGAGGTCAGCCGCATGCAATCGTCAATCTGTTCCAGGTACTCTCTGCTGGGTGATCTGTGAAAATAAAAAGGTTTTCTGAGCATGTTTACTCAATATTGTAATTACTAGTGTAACTTAGATACAATAAGTGTACATGTACAATAGTTTACACATTTTTTTTGTATTCCGATATGGCTAGTCGCTATGCCGGCTTCACGTTATCGAGCTCACGTGCTTACAGTCCAGTTCAAAAACGGGTTGGAGAGTCCCAACAAGGGTTAAGCTCTTGCTTCTCCTACTGGTATTGATGTGAAGCATGCCAAGCTGGAGAAGACATCAATAGATAGTAGAATACATGACAATAATCATGTACTAACCTTGAAAGATACTGATAGTGCGGACACGACTGTGTCAGCTTTGCGGTCCCGCCCCAACGATAAAGTGTAGTTGCAAAGTTCAGTAGTTTGATGACTCATCACTTCACCCAGACTTGTATACCAATGAGATGATGGTTCCGGCTGAGTTCCTGGTTCTTTTAATCACTGCATTTAAAAAGCATACTCAAATTAAACCAAACTGCGTTGGCGATTTAAATTTTGATGCCGCTAACTCCATTAGGTGGGGTCTGGGTTTGCGTGGGCCCCGAACGTGTTTTATGCATGTATTTTTCAGCTGAAAGCCTGACCTAAGTACAATTATAAAATAAAATATGAACTAGATAGGATCTGTAAACTTTGCGAATTAGGAAAATTGGTATTATTCAAAGTTGGCAGGTCGGACGGTCATTATGGCCAATGCATCGGCCAGTGTGGACACGAACTTTGCGGTCATTATTAACAGTTACAGGTTCTAAAACTAAAAGATACGGATTGCAACACAAAGTATTATGACATAAATGAGATCATTGTTGAGACTCGTGCAAATAATTGTCAAAATGAAACTGAAAACAACACGGTGAACACAATGGGTCTTGGATGGTGACTCTGGTGGACATTTTGCTTTAACTTTCCCATATCTACTCCTCTCATGTCCACTAGAGCAACCATCCCATAAAATACAGCCTTTAATGGGGTCAAGTTTGAATCTGGCAGTGATTCTCTTCAATACAGTGCGTTTGTAGACATCCATTTGAATACATGGGCCAAAAGTTCTGAAGCTGGGAACCACTAAACAAACATGTACTGCACAAAACAGCCTTTTTTCTCATTGCTTACATGTATACCTTTAAAATGATACCAAAACATATCATTTAAACTGTATTTTACAAATTATATGCATCCTGCACTCATCCACATGTGCTTATTATCTAACCGACAGCATGTAACCCTGAGGATGTGACTTCCGTTTTGGGGTAATTAGACCTTTAAGAGAACCCAACCCTTTCAATTTTCATCAATCTGATCTATTTCGAGAAAGAATATGAAGTCCTATTACAATGGTTAAAAGATTTGTTGGAAAAAAATAAAATTAAAAATGTCACATATAATGGTGTTTTGAGGCAAACATTTAGACGGAAAAAATGTACTTTGGTACGTCTGGAAATCATGATTTTAACTCGGAATTAAGCATAAGTTTATGTTTTAATAAGCATAGCAGATACAATATATAAAGTCAGATGTGAAAACAATCTTCATTGGCATTCTGAATGTTCCAGAGTAGGTTTTTAGTCAGTTTTGAACACATTTTTTTTCAAGTTTCTGCATTTTGGGGCGTAAAATCCATATAACTGTAGCACTTCAGATGCCATTTAACCCCATAAAAGGGTTTGTTTACATAACAATCAACAGATTTGACCTCCTGTCACACAACAGACCCCAAAATGTCAATGCAAGATATTAATTAACAGTCTTCTGTCACACCTGAACCTGTGGGTGAGGTCAGCCGCATGCAATCGTCAATCTGTTCAAGGTACTCTCTGCTGGGTAATCTGTGCAAATAAAAAGGTTTTCTGAGCATGTTTACTCAATATTGTAATTACTAGTGTAACTTAGATACAATAAGTGTACATGTACAATAGTTTACACATTTTTTTGTATTGCGATAAGAATAGTCGCTATGCCAGCTTCACATTATCGAGCTCACGTTCGAACAGTCCAGTTCAAAAACGGGTTGGAGAGTCCCAACAAGGGTTAAGCTCTTGCTTCTCCTACTGGTATTGATGAGAAGCATGCCAGGCTGGAGAAGACATCAATAGATAGTAGAATACATGACAATAATCATGTACTAACCTTGAAAGATACTGATGGTACGGACATGACTGTGTCAGCTTTGCGGCCCCGCCCCAACGCTCCAGTGTAGTTGCAAAGTTCAGTAGTTTTGATGACTCGTCACTTCACCCAGACTTGTATACCAATGAGATGATTGTTGTGGCTGAGTTCCTGGTTCTATTATTCACTGTATTTATAAAACATACTCAAATTAAACCAAACTGTGATGGCGTTTTAAATTTTGATGCCGCTAACTCCATTAGGTGGGGTATGGATTTGCGTGGGCCCCGAACGTGTTTTATGCATGTATTTCATGTATTATTCAGCTGAAAGCCTGACCTAAGTTCAATTATAAAATAAAATATGAACTAGATAGGATCTGTAAACTTTGCGAATTAGGAAAATTGGTATTATTCAAAGTAGGCAGGTCGGACGGACATTATGGCCAATGCATCTGCCAGTGCGGACACGAACTTTGCGGTCATTATTAACAGTTACAGGTTCTAAAACTAAAAGATACGGATTGCAACACAAAGTATTATGACATAAATGAGATCATTGTTGAGACTCGTGCAAATAATTGTCAAAATGAAACTGAAAACAACACGGTGAACACAATGGGTCTTGGATGGTGACTCTGGTGGACATTTTGCTTTAACTTTCCCATATCTACTCCTCTCATGTCCACTAGAGCAACCATCCCATAAAATACAGCCTTTAATGGGGTCAAGTTTGCATCTGGCAGTGATTCTCTTCATTACAGTGCGTTTGTAGGCATCCATTTGAATACGTGAGCCAAAGGTTATGAAGCTGGGAAACACTACATAAACAAGTTGTGCATAAAACAGCCTTTTTTTCTTATTGCTTACATATATACCTTTAAAATGATACCAAAACATATCATTTAAACTGTATTTTACAAATTATCTGCATCCTGCACTCAGCCACATGTGCTTATTATCTAACTGACAGCATGTAACCCTGAGGATGTGACTTCCGTTTTGGGGTAATTAGACCTTTAAGAGAACACAACCCTTTCAATTTTGAATAAAATCCTCAATTTTCATCAATCTGATCTATTTCGAGAAAGAATATGAAGTCCTATTACAATGGTTTAAAGATTTATTGGAGAAAAATAAAATTAAAAATGTCACATATAATGGTATTTTGAGGCAAACGTACTTTGGTACGTCTGGAAAACATGATTTTAACTCGGAATTAAGCATAAGTTTATGTTTTAATAAGCATAGCAGATACAATATATAAAGTCAGAAGTGAAAACAATCTTCATTGGCATTCTAAATGTTACAGAATAGGTTTTTAGTCAGTTTTGAACACGTTTTTTTTTCAAGTTTCTGCATTTTTGGGGGTAAAATCCATATAAATGTAGCATTTCATATGCCATTTGACCCCACAAAAGGGTTTGTTTACATAACAATCAACAGATTTGACCTCCTGTCACACAACAAAAAAAGAATTTGACCCCAAAATGTCAATGCAAGATATTAATTAACAGTCTTCTGTCACACCTGAACCTGTGGGTGAGGTCAGCCGCATGCAATCGTCAATCTGTTCCAGGTACTCTCTGCTGGGTAATCTGTGAAAATAAAAAGGTTTTCTGAGCATGTTTACTCAATATTGTAATTACTAGTGTAACTTAGATACAATAAGTGTACATGTACAATAGTTTACACATTTTTTTTTTATTCCGATATGGCTAGTCGCTATGCCGGCTTCACGTTATCGAGCTCACGTGCTTACAGTCCAGTTCAAAAACGGGTTGGAGAGTCCCAACAAGGGTTAAGCTCTTGCTTCTCCTACTGGTATTGATGTGAAGCATGCCAAGCTGGAGAAGACATCAATAGATAGTAGAATACATGACAATAATCATGTACTAACCTTGAAAGATACTGATAGTGCGGACACGACTGTGTCAGCTTTGCGGTCCCGCCCCAACGATAAAGTGTAGTTGCAAAGTTCAGTAGTTTGATGACTCATCACTTCACCCAGACTTGTATACCAATGAGATGATGGTTCCGGCTGAGTTCCTGGTTCTTTTAATCACTGCATTTAAAAAGCATACTCAAATTAAACCAAACTGCGTTGGCGATTTAAATTTTGATGCCGCTAACTCCATTAGGTGGGGTCTGGGTTTGCGTGGGCCCCGAACGTGTTTTATGCATGTATTTTTCAGCTGAAAGCCTGACCTAAGTACAATTATAAAATAAAATATGAACTAGATAGGATCTGTAAACTTTGCGAATTAGGAAAATTGGTATTATTCAAAGTTGGCAGGTCGGACGGTCATTATGGCCAATGCATCGGCCAGTGTGGACACGAACTTTGCGGTCATTATTAACAGTTACAGGTTCTAAAACTAAAAGATACGGATTGCAACACAAAGTATTATGACATAAATGAGATCATTGTTGAGACTCGTGCAAATAATTGTCAAAATGAAACTGAAAACAACACGGTGAACACAATGGGTCTTGGATGGTGACTCTGGTGGACATTTTGCTTTAACTTTCCCATACCTACTCCTCTCATGTCCACTAGAGCAACCATCCCATAAAATACAGCCTTTAATGGGGTCAAGTTTGCATCTGGCAGTGATTCTCTTCAATACAGTGCGTTTGTAGGCATCCATTTGAATACATGGGCCAAAGGTTCTGAAGCTGGGAACCACTACACAAAGAAGTACTGCACAAAACAGCCTTTTTTCTTATTGCTTACATATATACCTTTAAAATCATATCAAAACATATCATTTAAACTGTATTTTACAAATTATATGCATCCTGCACTCAGCCACGTGTGCTTATTATCTAACTGACAGGTAATTAGACCTTTCAGAGAACCGAACCCTTTCAATTTTGAATAAAATCCACAATTTTCATCAATCTGATCTATTTCGAGAAAGAATATGAAGTCCTATTACACTGGTTTAAAGATTTATTGGAGAAAAATAAAATTAAAAATGTCACATATAATGGTGTTTTGAGGCAAAAATTTAGACGGGAAAAAATGTACTTGGGTACGTCTGGAAAACATGCTTTTAACTCGGAATTAAGCATAAGTTTATGTGTTAATAAGCATAGCAGATACAATATATAAAGTCAGAAGTGATTACAATCTTCATTGGCATTGTAAATGTTACAGAATAGGTGTTTAGTCAGTTTTGAACACATTTTTTTTTTAAGTTTCTGCATTTTTGGGGGTAAAATCCATATAAATGTAGCATTTCAGATGACATTTGACCCCAGAAAATGGTTTGTTTTACATAACAATCAACAGATTTGACCTCCTGTCACACAACAAAAAAAGAATTTGACCCCAAAATGTCAATGCAAGATATTAAGTAACAGTCTTCTGTCACACCTGAACCTGTGGGTGAGGTCAGCCGCCTGCTATCGTCAATCTGATCCAGGTACTCTCTGCTGAGCAATCTGTGAAAATAAAAAGGCTAATCGTTATGCCGGCTTCAGATTGTCGAGCTCATGTTCGAACAGTTCAGTTCTTAAACGGGTTTGAGAGTCCAAAAAAAGGGTTAAACTCTAGCTTTTCCTACTGGTGTTGATAAGAAGAATGCCAGGTTGGAAAAGAAAACATTAGATAGTAGAATACATGACAATAATAATGTACTAACCTTAAAAAATACCGATGGTACGGGCACGACTGTGTCAGCTTTACGGCCCCGTCCCAACTCTCCAGTCTAGTTGACAAGTAAAGTAGTTTTGATGACTCGTCACTTCACCCAGACTTGTATACCAATGAGTTGATGGTTCCGGCTGAGGTCCTGGTTCTTTTCAACACTGCATTTAAAAAACATACTAAATTTAAATCAAACTGTGATGGTGATTTAAATGTTGATGCCGCTATCTCCATTGGGTGGGGTCTAGGTTGGCGTGAGTGGCTTAAGTGTTTTATGCACGCATTTCAATTTTTTTTTCAGCTGAAAGCCTGATTGAACTACAATTACAAAATAACGTATGAACTAAATAGGATCTGTTAACTTTGCAAATTAGGAAAATTGGTATTGTTCAAAGTAAGAAGGTCGGACGGTCATCTTGGCCAAAGCATCGGCCAGTGCGGACACGACCTTTGCAGGGAATTATTGTCAGTTACAGGTTCTTGAACTAAATATTCAGGATTACAACACAAGGCATTATGACATCAATGAGATAATGGTTGAAACTAATGCAAATTAATGCCAAAATAAAACTAAAAAACAACACGATGAACACAGTGGGTTTCGGATTACCACTCCGGGGGACATTTTGCTTTAATTTTCCCATATTTACCCCCCTAATGCCCCCCTAGAGCAATCATCCCATAAAATACAGCCCTAAATGGGATCAAGGTGGCATCTGGCAGTTATTCTTTCCAGTACAGTGTGTTTGTAAGAGTCCATTTTCAAAATCTTTGCAGAAGACTAATATTAGTTGAAGTTCTTAAAGGTTACGCATGCACAAATAAATTCCTTCTTTGTTACATATAAAATATTCAAAATTTGATCTCACTTTTCACCATGACCAAGCTACTTTCCAATATATCACCATACATTGTTGGACAGATGAGGACATAACCTTTTGAAAATACAGCATGTCAAAAAATTATGTGTTGTAACTAAAAATATTTACCTTAGAAAAAACACACCGGTTTTGACGGGCATGGATGCTTCCATTTTGCGCATGAATACATGGGCCAAAAGTTATGAAGCTGGGAACCTCTACACAAATAAGTAGTGCACAAAACATCCTTTTTTCTTATTGCTTACATATATACCTTTAAAATGATACCAAAACATATCATTTAAACTGTATTTTACAAAGTATATGCATCCTGCACAAAGCCACATGTGCTTCTTATCTAACATACAGCATGTAACCCTGAGGATGTGACTTCCGTTTTGGGGTAATTAGACTTTTACGTGCATGTCAAGGTTTTTAAGGAAAAAACACTCTTGATGGATTAATTGCATATGATTACATAAAATAGGTTGAGGTCCAATAATTAAGTTTTACACACCTGTACACTAATTAAAGTGATAGTAGACTGATCAGCTGCAAACAAAATATCAGACATTGTGATCGTCAGTGAATGTTATATTTGCTATTCGCATAATTCATAATTGTTAAATTGAAATGAAAATCTGTTTTTATTCATGAAACACTGAGTTTCAAGATAACTGTTACTACAAGTTTACTGAAATAAATCTTTTCATATCATTTACTACATTTGTAAGATTCGCAAAATCGGAAACTAAAAGTGAAAGTACAAAATCAGTGACTAAAATAAAAAATTAGACAAATATCATGTCTACAGTGTATATGCATGGTTTCAATATAGAAAGACTTATTCAGATAATTCAGGATTGATCTGCATTTGGTGTAAGGTTGCTATTGCGTATCGATGTATGGTCATTAATCGAAACTATGGAAAAAGTGAAGGTTACTGTTTGGAAAACGACAAAATGCAAGATATGGAAAATGCCAAAATGTCAGATCTGCAAACGTTGTATCTATTTATGATATTATTTAATTATGTCTTTTGCAGCGGCATGAAACTTGCTATCTATTGAACACCAATGAATTTAACAAATGCACAAACTGTGTGCATTAAGGTTTTGTTTTGTTACTGGTCACTTGAATTGCAGAACTAATCGTGCCTCGCTAATATCCAATGTACACAAAGACTGCATTTTGCAATAATAGTTGAATTTCACACAGATATTAAGATACCGATGCAATGATGCATATAAATGTAGTGAAGGGTGTGTAGCGTGTTGATGATTAAAGTTACGGTACATGCATTTGACAACACGTAATTGCCAATAACAAGCTAATTTGATTGGAGATTTACATGGATATTTGTGTTGTTTTTTTCTCGTCTTCGTGTCATTATTAGGAGATATATCATACCAAAAAGTAGATGGATAACACTTGCCAGATGTAAGTAACAATATTACTATTTATTTTTGTATTGCATATCGCTTTTTTTTTTCAACATAACGCATGCATGCTGCACGAATATTGGCAAGGTTAAAACTCAACAACGTTTCGTCACACCCAAAGCACTAACCAAACCTTGCACGTGCAAATTGTTTAATAAACTCTTAGATCTTGTCGTAAGTGACTTTGCCACGGAAATACGTGTACGGAAATGGAAAGTACAAATAGACAGTTACGATGCATTTGACATGCGATTAATATGAAAGAAGAGAAACACGTTTAATGTAAACCTTATAAAGTTATGGTATCGAATGGTGCCAACTAGCATGAATTCAATGCATTTAACATGGCGTCATGAAAGGGACACTTTCACTATACTCACGTTATAGTTATGTAATATGAGATATGTCGTAGGAAAACAGGACTTAACGCATGTGCGTAAAGTGTCGTCCTGGATCAGCCCGTGCAGTCCGCACTTTCCTCTTTTATGGTATTTTCTGTTTCAATGAAGTCTCTTCTGAACATAAATCCACTCAGGCGGAAAGTGTCGTACTGGATTAGCCTGTGCGGACTTCACAAGCTGATCCGGTATGACACTACGTCCATGCACTAAGCCCGGTTTTCCCACGACTTTCCTCATATATCATACCATAGGCGGGGGAGGGGGCGGAAGCGGCGTACTTCCCTCCAATACTGTCCAACATTCGATTTTTAAACCCCACAATATCTTAAAACATACCGGGTATTCTTTTCGTTCTATTGAAGTGTTTTTTAATCAATTTAATGTAATAAAACCATTTTTTGTATTTTCTTGTACATTTTTGTAGATATCACATCTTTCCGATATTTATCCCAACATCAGTTTAAGAGACCAAAATCAGTTTTCGGCAGCTTTTTTCAGTTACTGAATATTTCTACCCCACCCCTTCGAAATCTAAATCCTGTAACCGCGCCTGAATACTATTATAATATACAGGGAGATAATGAAATAATTCTACATGGGCATGATTGGTGGATCATTCAAAACCAATACGTCAATACCGAGCAATTTTCTCAATATAAAATAGTATTTGTGATATTTTAGAATAACCATTCGAAAACAGTTTCCCATTTCAAGACGTCTATACCTTCTCCATGCGCACGTGCATCTCGTGTAATCAGATTTCTGCCGCGCGTCCTGGGCCCATATTTATAAAAGATTATTATGCTATTTTTAAATTTAGTTGAAATTAAGTCCAAAATTGAATTTGTGTTTGAAACACAGTGGCTTTGAAACATGTGCATGACACACACATAATATTAGTACACTTCGAACTATAGTGCAACTTGTGTGTCAAAATCTTAAAACGATGCATTGTCTTTAAATCCATATATAAAACTTCAGAATTTCCCTCACTTTCGACTAAGATTCTTTTTGGTCGCAAACATCGTATTTCATGGCCGTTAATTAAAGGTTGATTTTTCTGAATTATATTAATTAATATTACAAAATCATTCGTTAAAGTTTACGATTTCAGTTGTGTGCTAATATTTCAAAATTAATGTTAATGCTGGTGTTGCCTTCGCTTTTAATTGTAGACGGTGTCGTTACTGATTGGTTCGAATCAGATGAAATACCGCTATTTATTGAGAAAAGACGTTGAAACTCGAAAGTAATAAATGATTTGAAACGAATTTCTACTCGTTCTTCAATATCTTCAAAATGTATTACGTTCTATATCAAGGTAATTTCTGAGCCAAATCGATTGATTCTGACATATTTAATTTTAATTATTACCAGATTTTATCGTTTTACTTCAACCAATCACGCATTCGCTGACCATGAGCCCAGTAGTACGTATGTAAAAAGGTACGTGGACCAAGCATACCGGTAAGCTAATTTTGTCGCTGTAAAGACCTGTACAAGACCTTTCAGTCGCTGTTCCAACATAATATTATGTGTTACATCTCTGACAACGACAAGAAAAAATCCATGCAACCAACGCCTGGGAATCAAAACTAATACCAATACATTGTAGACGACAAAACAGGTATACTGTTTATCACTGTTGACGCGATTGAGCTATTTAAACTACATAATAAAACATAAATTTAACGAAGCGTACATATGGCATTCATCGCATTTTGATAATCAAATTTTTATAAACAATTATTATAATACTACTGGTATTTGTGTGTAACGAAACCATCCCGTGATATGGACGCGAACTTGACTTGTTGAAGTAAGCCCATAGAAATTCTCTGTGTACACATTTACTGATTGGTTTGAGGGTTAGGGCGCTTTTCCATATGTCCGCATCCGCATTGCGCAAATCCGCATCCGCAACAAAATCAAACAAGTTGAAAACAGTTGGACCGTTTCCATATGTCCGCAGTCCGTATCCGCAAAACGCAGTCGCAAATGCCGTCCGCAAGAAATCGCTCGGTGAGCGATTTTATGCGGATTCGGACGACATGGTACCTAACTTAGCATGTTGAACAAAGAGTTTATTACTTAAAACTATGCCAAAATAGAAAAACATAGTCTAGATACACCTGGATAACTCAACATAACACCCACCGAGTACAATTACTCGGCAATAACGGGTAACCTTTAAATGAGTTATGATTTACAATGAAGATATATTTGTTGGATGTTTTATATTGTTTTACACCATATGTGAATGTTTTCGCAAACTGGCATATATTTGCAGGCGACTTATTTCAAACGGTTTAAAAGCTTTTTACCAAGATATTGTAACTATTTGGAAATAAGAAGAACACTAAAATATGCGACGTTTATTTGCAGATTCATGGAAAAGCGCGTCCGTATATATAATATTTATGCGGATACGGATGCGGTCACGAACATACAGAAAAGCGGCCTAATTGTTGATGCTTTATATTGTTTGAAATCCACCACATATTAATGCTTTTACATACTGACATGAATATTTGCAGCCAACGTAATTAAACATGTTTAAACGCTTCTTACTCAGGCATTCAACTATTTGAAAATAATAATAAAACTAAAATATTCGACGTTTATTTGCGGATTCATGGAAAAGCGCGTCTGTAAAATATTTATGCGGATACGGATGCGGATACGGACATATGAAAAAGCGCTATGTGACTCACATACTCTATGTTGAAACTGTTGGTATGTTTATTTGAACAGGGTGCATGCATAAAATTCGCAAGTAAACGATATTTTACCAACTTACTCTGCCTATTATTATAATCGCTGATCATAAATTAATTTATCTAAAGCAAATACAATGGATTTAATTTTTATCAGTGTCTTTCATTCTAGTCCGTTATTCACTGTTTATTTAAGCTTATTAAGTTTTTGTACAGCTTTAATAGTTTGGTTACGAGATCCTGTTTTCGTCCTTTAAAGGGACTTGTTCACATTAAAAAAATATAATTATGCTCTAAAACGTCTTAGTTTGACAAATTTAAGCTTTCGAACTAAAGAGCACATGTACTAAACATTTTTTTTTTTAAAGCATAGAAAGGAAAGAAAAAAAAGTTGCTGCCACTGTGTTTCGAACCGCAGATGTCCGGATCAAAAGTTTAATGCGCCAACGTCTTTGCAATTTCGATTTATGTATTTGTCCGTTTATTTTTACTAAAAGTGATTTATGTGTGTTCAATTATTTTTAAAAAAAAAAAGAGAGAAAACACTCGAAATTATTCCATCGTTTCGCGTTACAAACGCTTTCTAATGTTATTCATTTTTATTGACGATCACTCTTTATCGAAACGGTATTTACAATATTTCTATGTCAGTTGCATAATTTGACTCCTTTATATACACTAATCTATTTTATTTTATGCCTTCCACTGGAAAAAAAACACACAACATAGAAAGAAAAATTGTTCATTTTAGTGTAAGATCGTATTTTATTTCACTAGTGATCATAGAAAATAGAAATATTATTAACAAATGTCCTCTTGATTTTTGGACTATGTGACAAACAGTTAGTTAAGTTTATTGTCAATTCATCAGTCTGTATCCCTTTAAGTACACTGTAGTATTGCTCATTAGGTTCGTTTGTTGCAGTGTCAGCGATTTCACCTGATTGTGAAATACACTAAACCGTAACTAGAGATTACATTCATAATGATCGATCTATATACGGTATGTAGTGCCCTGCGCTGTTAACGCACAATATAAAATATGCCTCATGGTTATCATGTGCCGGTAAACAGCAAGTGGTGTATTTAAAGCGTGCAATACTTAATGAATTCGTTAGGAGGAAAGCGTTCTTGATATCCAGAGCTAAACTCTGGTGTTAGGGGTGCTTTTAGGGAGCCGCTTACTTCGTACCATTGGAACCAACGGACATAGACGGCTGATGGTTTCAGGGGCCTGGTTCGCTTCTCTGGACTAGGCCCTGAAGGGTCCGCGGGCCCTTCCTGCATTCGGGCAGTGATTTACGCCTGCAACATTGAGGGGTCGAATGTCTGAGTTCGAACCTCAGCCGACCTGATCCGCCGCTGTCTCCCTCCAGCGGCCGCGCAGTCTCTTTCCAGTGTAACCACCGGAAGAGCTTAGCGGGGAGCGGCAGTGGTGACGGTTGGCCCCAAGGGGGACACTTTCGGTGACATCCGGTTTCAGTTTTACGGGTCATAGATCGTGGAGCTTTCTGGGGGCAATGTACTGCTATTAAATAAACGGACGTAGATACTGTCGAGGATTCATGTAGGATTCAAAGTGTACAGTAATGTTTGCGGGTGATAGGTGGAGTTTTTGTTTGGTTTTTCAACTGAATATATTTTTAATTATGGCATCACACAACAAATATAAAGAATGTAGATTCTTAAATTAATAAATATTAATTAATCTGCAAAAAAACAATCACATGCATAAATAATTTAAACCAGGGTTATTATTATTATTATTTTATAGTAACGTGATTGAAACAACGTAAAAAGGTGTTATTTTTAACAAATACAATTTAAAACGACGCCGTTTACGCTATTGTGTAAATACCTGTGACCTCACGTATTTATTCTGAAGCCATGACGTCGACGTCGTGTGTCCTTCACATCTCACAGCCGGTCTTCTTATAAATCTAGCAGAAGGCATGTCCCAAGCAAGCACAATGGGTTAGACCGACAATGCAGACGCACGTTCCACCCTTGCACCGGAAGTGACGTTAGCGATGACGACGGTTTTGCTGGTGGAATGTCGGTCGCCGGTGTCGCTTCGATCCTGCGTATCTTCCGTCGGCAACATGTTCCAGAACCGTCCCCGTCTTCAGGTAGACCACATACATATACACATTGGTATGTTTTGGGGTGTAACGATATTATGAAACATTTGGCGATATATTGCCTTTAAACATTTCGGCTGCTGATGTGTTTATTTCTTTTTCGTCTAGACGACACCCTTTGTTACAGTGAATTTAGACTATATTAACTGCTTCTTGAAAGTTTGTTTTTAATACACACAATAAAGTGTAATGTCTGCGAAATGGGTGGCCAACACAACCACACCATCAATCCAAAATACAGTATTTAATAAAATTGCCACTTTAAGTACCAGTAGACCGATAGGACTGTTAAACTTTTAATACGTTAATACATTAATACGCCAACGTATTGCATATTTAGACTATGATAAGCAAAAAGACATTGAGCATTTTTGTCACGACATTTTCGCCCCATAATGAAACAATAATTATTTATACACTGTACAACACAGCAGATTGTCAGAAAAAAGGATTTGCTTATTAATCTTGTATTACAATTATATAATAAAACGAAACGGGAAAAAGAAAAGGCAAGTGTCATAATAACGCCGCTCAATATCGGAATGTAATACATGAGTGCTTGTGAAAACGCTATACTTACTGTGTATTACTATGTTATTATTCTATTGTGCTTTGGCAAAGGTACGTAACTCTAGCGAAGCGCCAGTTGGTAGACTTCCATCAGTAGTTTTCTATGACAATTGCTGGATTCATTAAATGCGTGGCTACCTTAACTACCAAAATCGAAATCGCCCCGTCCAATGAAATTGTGCTTCAGTTATTAAAAATTTTGACGTGAGTGACAGAGTACATGTGCAAATTCATATAGAAGAAACCCATCAACCACCTCAAAAATGCCTATCCATCATATATTCTATAATAAAAACTAAACGTTACATAGGGCCAACGTAAACTAAACGTTACATAGGGCCAACGTAAATTACTGTTTCTTATTTGCTACCGAACCGACAAGACATTTAACGTCATATCTGGTAATAATAGTTATTGTATTTGAGATGTATGGCATGTTATTCGTGTTGCAGTGTTTGTCGCCGGAAAAGCGCGCTTCCGCCTACCGGATGCTAGGTGGCGCCGACTCCCGCTCTTCCGGTTTCTGCCCGTGCACCGAGGACCTCGAAAAAGCGCTCTTGGCGTCCCCTATCCATAGCCCGATCCCGAGACCACGTTCCGTCGCCATATGGTCGCAGCAGATCAACACTTTTGGTTAACAAGTTTGGGTTAAAAATTACAATTACAGACAATAAATAAAACCAGACTGGTTTGGGTTTCAGCGTTTTCAATTCTGCGTTTGGTTCAAACTATGTCACACACGACATACAATTTTTATGACGACTTACAATTTGTTGACTAATTAATACATTTCCGGGTTTCAGCATTTTCATGTGTTTGTTTGCACCACTCTTAGAATATGAATAATAGTATAATAAGTTCGCTGGTACATTTTAAAGAAATGATTTTATGGTTTTAAATAAACGCAAACTCTTTTTTCTGACGATGAACGGTATGTTTTACGAATACACGTAGAACGTAAATCTATTTATATGCACATTTACTAGTAATGTAGACGTTATAGCACATACCTAGGTTAATACATGTATATCACAAACATGTGGTCAGTACCAGTCTTATATCATAATTCTGAGAGTGTCCGTCAGATGTACGATCATCAAACATACTAAGGCATATTAACGCAGATAAAAATCACAAAATAAAGTTATTTATCTTATATTTTTATTTAAACTGGAAGAGGAGTTAAGTGATAATCATACCCTTAGTATAACAGCCTAAAACTCCAATACATACTTGTATATACGGCGAGTCAGTTCAGTTGCTTAGGTTACACAAAGACATTACATACATGATGAGAACGTCGTCAAACGTTTGTTTATTCGATATCTTACACGTGGATTTCAAGTTATTTTGTCACTAACATATTTGTCTATTGAAAATAAATGATAAAAAGCATGGGTACACATTTTAATTGTTGTTGTGTAGTCTGTTTCAGTCCCTGGAAACCTCCGAGAACAGTTCAGCCACGAGGATCTGGCTGATCACATGACCGACCCACGTGATCACATCGGTCTGGTGGTTGTGGGCTCCAAACCCCACCTGCGCAGCATGTGGGAAGTACCAGAAGTCCGATTTCTAATTCAGCTGCCATTCAGTTTGTCCGGGTGTCCGCTCTTCCCCGAAGATTATATCCATCATACCTCGCGTCTGTCAGTCCATAAGACCGTCCGGTACTTCGTTTCCGCGTGAG
Organism: Congeria kusceri; assembly: GCA_027627225.1. Lineage (NCBI taxonomy): Eukaryota > Metazoa > Mollusca > Bivalvia > Myida > Dreissenidae > Congeria > Congeria kusceri. The sequence goes on from CM051035.1 coordinate 15,247,219, forward strand.
ATCTCAGGATCTAATGACTCGAATTCAATGAAACTTTATAGCCTATGCAGCATCCCTACAATGTGGACATGCGAATATTGTCAGGTCGTTCCGGTCTAATTAATTTTCAGGGAGTTGTTGCCCTTTGGTTATATATATATATGTCATTTTAATAGGAATTTTTCTTTTCCACGCGAGATCTCACGGAACTGTTGTATTTTTACTATTCTTAATAGTTATTCACCAACGCTAATTTAATCATTCTTTGTTTATAATTACTTGTTAAGGAACTGTTATATTTTTACTATTCTTAATAGTTATTCACCAACGCTAATTTAATCACTCTTTGTTTGTAATTACTTGTTAAGGGCATACCGGTAATTTACATTTATAGCACTCGGTGTATTTGCGAAAACAAAAGTATTTTTCTTGAGTCTAAGCCTATTCTTTATTCTTAAGTCTAAGAATGGTTTGATGAATACGGACTCAGGGCATGTTTGGCAAAATACTACGAAGATCTAAAAATTTAGTTTGAACTCAAAACATTGACCAATGAAAACAGTTCTTTCATATGAATTTTGAATTGTTTCAATAATTTAACCCACTTGTACATAAGAATAGGACTAACGTTATGTTTATGCACCGATCAATATTTCCCCCCAGGGGGGAGCAGCGGGTTGACCAGGAGAATTAGACTAATTTTATGCTTTGGGGTCTGATTCCCCACGCTAGAGCCAAATCCCCACAGTGGGAGATGCTTGGGGTTCCGCGTGTCGGGAATCGCTTTCAGTCTAAAGTCCCAGGGAGTCTCTTCAAAATTCGTCCCAACTTTCGATATGTCTCTAATAAGTGAATAAGGTGGAGGTGATGTGACACACCCCGGGTCCTCATATAATGCATCTTCTGTGCGGAAGGACCTCATAAACTTTGAAATACACACATTCTTTGACCACCTTATGGAAGCAATATCATCATGCTAGGAGTTGGATTTTCACTTTGAAGAACCAGGTTACTTGGAAAAGCACGGACAATCCTTTGTAACAAGCTGTTTGTAATATAACACTTCCACGTATAACCTTTACCGCTTGTTGGAAAGTGAGAACTGGGCCGATATTCACAAGCTCCTTAGGAAAAGGTTGAACTACAAAGAACAATTCAGTTCACCTTGTTGATGTGCAATGTAATGAGTTATGTTCATAAACATGTACATTAAGAAACGCGTGTTCAGTATTTACTAACGTGAATAATAAATTTTCTTACGTTTTGCTAAGGAGCTTTATGAATATGGGCCCAGAACTTCCAAGTTATTTAAAACAATAAGTTATCTAAGAATGTTGAGTCGAAGGCCGGCAGCTGCAAAGCATGCGCAAACGCCCTTACGAACGTACGCACGCACAGTCGTATATACACTGTAGTATCAATTGGGTCCGTAGTTACGCACGCACAGTCGTATTTACACTGTTGTATCAATTGTGTCCGTAGTTACAAGTTATCGCGGAAAGAATTGTAACCTGCAGGATGCACAACGTCCTCTTCATACAGAACAGGTTCCAAATTTAAATGTATTATTCATAACTCAGTAACGTCATTAACTTATAAAGACATATGAAGGACAGTGTCATGTTTATGTAAACCTTGTTCAGTTTAAAACTAGTTTTATTTAGTATTTATCACCGTAAACAATATATATATTTCCTAACAACGACATGCTAAATAAAACGTGAATTCGTTGAGATTTGTGGATAATACAGTCATTGAAAGAGTTCCGAATCACTGGTAGTTCCGGGTCACTTTAATATTAATAGTTATGAAAATTATTACCACCCTCCCATTTCAATTTTTATTCACTGGTGTTTGAACAGCAATACAAGCAACTCACCAAAGTTTCAACTCTGTATGCTGATCAATAAACCAACAACGGGGCTTTATGAGTAATACATGTTGCAACATCTACATGAAGAACAGTTGTAGAAACTAGGCTACGGTTTATTCATCACGAAAAAACATCGGAAATGCCCGGTAAATGGGCACACTTTCAGTATCAATAGGTAACTAAACGGATATTCGTTGTACTGTTTACATTACAAAACCCTGCTGTCCATATAACTGCAAATGAAACACGATTATCTCAACACATGTGTATTGGGGTGTTCCGGGTCACTTGAGCGGACCCTATTGTTTACGGGGGATATGTCATTATATTTGTAATGTATATGCTTTATGGAATTTATCCATGGGTTGGTTGGGTCAGTAGACGCATGCAAGATGTAAGACAAGTATTTATTTACTTATATGTTACACGAAAAGGGGATATTACAGGTATGCTTCTCAAAGGTTTGATTTACACTTCTATAACTAATAAATAACATAATAGCTTTTCGTGGTATTTCAAATTGAAGAATGTTGCTAGCCATTGGGCGAACCAAGAAGGCACTTAAAAGTCTTAATGTTTTCAGATAGTTTCTCAGTTTCTCTCCTTAATATCAGTATTACAGTTGATGAATGTAAGCAAGATATAGTATATATGTATATTATATATCTTCAAAAGCTGTCAAATGTTAAATTAGACTGTTGGTGCAAGCCAACAGGATTTAGTAGGAGTATTCAGAAATCGGTCTTGACGGAACTTCTTCTGTACTTTGCAGGCTACGAGTCAGTAAATCGATATAAAATACTGCGCTTCGCTCGCTGAGCAGTGGGGTTTCCTGTTATGGTTACGCATGCGCAAATAAATTCCTTCTTTGTTACATATAAAATATTCAAAACTTGATCTCACTTTTCACAATGACCAAGCGACTTTCCAATATATCACCATACATTGTTGGAAAGATGAGGACATACCTTTTGAAAAAATAGCATGTCAAACATTTCTATGTGTTGTAACTCAACACATTTACCTTAGAAAAAACACACCGGTTTTGACGGGCATGGAGGCTGCCATTTTGTGCATGAATACATGGGCCAAAAGTTATGAAGCTGGGAACCACTAGACAAAAAGTAGTGCACAAAAACAGCATTTTTTCTTATTGCTTACATATATACCTTTAAAATAATACCACAACATATCATATAAAATTTTGTTTTTCACAAATTATATGCATCCTGCACTCAACCATATATGCTTATTATCTAATTGACAGCATGTAACCCTTCCGTTTTGGGGTAATTAGACCTTATCGATGCTACCTTCTATGAATAGATGACAAGAAATAGATCCGACGTTTAAGTGCACGTCTTCAAGTGAATTCATGTTGTGTCTATTCACATAAGTGTGATAACGTATCTGTTTGTGCTGTTGACTGGTTAACTGCCGTATTACATCATATTGCGTAAGTTTAACAGCAGTGTATTGAGTCAGTACATATAGCAGAGCGAACGTAACCACTCGATTGACGATTGCTATTGTTTTTGACGTATGCATAAGAATTATGGGAAAGCATTGTGCTTCGAAAGAGGGTTTTAAATGTATTTTATTAATGAATTTTTTTTAAATTTAAATTGGTATTTACCGAACATATAGCGCTTGTGATAAAAGCACTGATTATTGATTCGTTGTAGATTGACTTGTATGCATATAACTCTGTTTGCTTTTTAAGTAGTTTGCACAAAAATATTTGCCTCCCACGAATTACAAAAGAATAATGCTAAGAATGTCATAGATAAATGGCATTGAATTAGACGCGCGCTATATTAGTTTTAATTTAAAAAACAAACAAACAACAGTGGTCTGGATCTCCATCTTTAATATATCAAATACCAGCTTATACCAATTTATTGTAAGTAGAGTGTATAGTAATGAGTTTCGTGAATTTTGTTGTAAAAATGATATAACAGACAGGTGACTAACTTCAATAAATGTTCCTTATGATAAAAATACTCTCATAACTCATTTGCTCTATTTTCTTTTCTCGCCAACAGTCTTCCTACGCCGTCAACGTTTTGATTAATAGAAGCAGGGACTCGGAGTTCCATATTGAAATGTTGTTTATACTTTTGTATACAATGATCTATAGTGTCCTTCACATGCTAGTCTAGGATACCATTTTGCATTATGTTTACATTTTTGACATATCATCATTTTGTTGTACTGTGTATGTGTTTCAGAGTGTTGATATTACCTTTAAAACGGTGCTACCTGTATATCTTATCTTTTTTCTCATTATGTGTTTTGTTACTCGTATATTCTTCGGTTGTTAATTTTATCAATATGATTGTTATCAAAGTGTTGATCTGGTTGTTACTGGTGATACATATATGTTTAGAATCGATGTACAATGACCACAATGAGTACGTGAATGCAGTTTAATATTGTATTGTTTATCGCATTTCGGTTGATATACTGATTTCATTTGTTTCGCGGGTTTTATTTATACTCTTTGTATATGAATATTTAATTTACCAGTCAAAAACGTTGGCAAACGTTGATCAACTATAAGATGATTTTATTGCTGTAGTCTAACATCTAAATGGCCATGGAATCTATATGGCTTTATACCTTTTCATATATTGACCAACATCCTACATTCAATATAAGTAAGATGACAAACGTGGGAAAATCTTCAATATGTCCTAACTATTATGCTGTGATTATTTGTTGTCCGGTTCAAGAAATGAATATATATTCCTAGTGGTGTTGTTTGACAACTAATTAGTCAGATTGAAAGTTAAACATGCTTTTACAACAAACCCTTAAAGAAACAATATTAGAAGTGTCAAGTGACCCGGAACACACGTACTTGATTCGGAACTCCCGCAATCAGTGCATACAGTTCAGAACAATATTTAACACAAATATTTAACGGTACCAAATGTTTCAAACATGCATATTGTTGCTGAGATATCTGTCTTTTAAACTATAAATAGGTTTACGTGATTGCAAGTTCATTTAAAATGAAGACAGCTGTTGTGTCGTTAGTGATCCGGAACTACCTAATTGATGTATTGATTAATGTCCATTTAACATATTGAACGCTACTTTCGAGAAAATCATTCTGATATACATTTTAGCTAAAAACTATTGACCAACGGCACAGGCAACACGTGTTAAACAAATTGAAATTTTATAAGACCCGTGGACAAATATTTCTTGAACATCTTAAACAGTTAAAGATAATACTCTTAAAAGGTTTGCAGAAACATTCATTATTCAAAACTTTCCAGTAAAAAACAGACTAGAAGGCGCAAAAATTAACGTAATTAAAAAATAAATATTAACACATAATCCTCACAAATAAATAAATTAATAAATTTATTAGATATTTACATAGATACTCTATGTATAATTTTGTATAGGGTTGTTCTAAACCGTCAACTTTTGCTTTGGTTTGGTCTACCTTAGGTTTTATCGTGAAACATGTGGGGTTTTTTAAAGAGGTCACATTGATACACAGTGTAACATTTTGCCCCGCTTGGGTTGTTTTAATTAATGTGTTACTAAGAATCCACCGATGAGTTCTAAACCAATGTTTTTCATAAAAGCGAATTGTTGATTTAACCTAAGGAGACCTTTATGTTCATCTTACAGATTGGTTCGAAATCATGTTCCGATAGACATTACTGAATAGGCCATCTATGGTCTAAGGAATACAATATGTTCAAATAATTGGTTGAATACTTATGTAAATCTTTAAAAAGCACAAAATTTTCTTTCATCCTGGCGTAGTGCCCAAATCCGCCACTGTCCTAAATCCGCCACCCCATCCAAATAAGCATTTGTATAGTGGCGATTACATTTTTGTTGATCTCGACAATACAGACGCTTTTCTTAACAACGAGGACGATTTTTCTTCTTTATCTGGTGGGAAATTCAATATTTAATCCAATTGTTTTGTCCATTACCCCTAAATGTAAACAAATTGCACGCGGGGAATACTGCGCTGGGGCAAATTTGAGGCCCCGTATGGTGTTCATGATGAAAATTTTTTTTTATCGTGTTACGTGCACACGAATTTGATGTTATTCAACGCTATTAAGCGTGGCACCCAATACAAATACAATGCGCATAAGCGTAGAAAACCAAGGAAAAATCACGTTGAAATACACGTACAGTTTGTTTATTAAATTTGTAAAAAGCGCATTACTTTCGCCTCACTTTCACCAAAGATCTATCAATAAATATGTCTGTTTATATATATTTTGGTTCACATCTATACAGATGGTCTAATTTTAGAAATATAAAGACGTATATCACGAAATTGAAACACCATCAACATCAAACAACAAACTGCTACGTATTATTTAAAATGTAAGCATGACACGGTTCTTGATGTACGATTTTTCACCAAGAGTTTTCGGATCACTATGATTTTTTAATAACACTCGAAAATGAACTCCGAATAAACAAAGGTGCTTTTTTTGTTTTAAAATCAAAATTGCTTTGAAAAACGGATTTAAACAAAAAATATTATTTTCAAGCAGTTTGAAGAGGGGTGGCGGATTTAGGCACTCTCACGCTAATATTTTTACTCGGCTTAGGCCATTACTTTTGATAATTATTTTTCCTAAGCCTAGCATTAGAAATATAACCAAAACACGCCAGCAAATGCACATTAAACCTAACTTGATTTATGTGAATTTTTGTGTCGATTGATTTACTACTTTTGAAAATATTATAAAAATACCTCCCAAATGTGGCGGGTAAAAGGCACTGCGCCAGTATATGAAAAACATTTGTTATGAAACATATTAAACATAACACTTAGTCGCAATTTTTTATAAGATTTAACCGCAATTGTTTGTTTCTGTAATCTATGTTAAGCAGTTGCAAATTGGCCCGAATATTGTTCTTTACACTTATTCGTGGTCCCATGTAATCATGGTTTAGTTTATTTGAAGTTTGTTTTAATCATTTATTCTAACTAGGGAATAAAGTTGCAGGACATTATTGCAGATTTCCAAAGGCGTTTTGAAATGGCATTTGCATGAATTAGTTCATTGTCTCGTGTTGCCCCGGCGTATGTAACATGTTGCCCCAACATACGGGTTAAAATGTTATATTTGTTTGCATGTGTTAACAGTCTTTTGGGAAAGATTCTGTTTGAGTTTTGAACTCAACAAACACGTACGTGAACAGTATATCTCGGGTACTTTCATGCAAAATCGTAACATATCAACTTTAACCAAAACTTTTCCAAACATGAACACAATGTCATTTGTTGTATCGTTATGCCCCGGTCTCCCCTACTATGTATTAATTTGAGCAATCATTAATTTTGCGTGATTATTGAATATTTTCTTCGGTCTAATAAAGCAGACGACAATATATGTAACGCACGGAAATATCATGCACAACAATTTCAAAAGTAAAGCAGGCGACAATTTATGGACCGCATCGAAAGATCGTGCTCCACGATCTCAACACGAGCGCAGACCGCAATTTCCGGAACGCTAGGAAATTTCGTGCACGAGATTTACACGCATCACGTCACTATGTTGCGACACGTTATCTAAATTTAAATGGACGCCGATGTTTGTTTGGACAGGATATTTTAATGAAACAACCAGGTTCGTATTTTCATTTAATCCGATCGTTTTTTCACATTTCTTTAATTATTGAATTTTTTCTTTATTTTCGTTATTTGGCCAAAAAAATCGTCGCAGATGATTTACTTTTCGGTTAATTTACCTATTTGGATTTCTTTCACACTCAGTGCCCGGATGACAATAAAGTTGTGTAATACAATTATCCGAATTATATTTCGAAATTTAGACTTAGATAAAAGAGTGATAATGCACTATATTTATACAAATCGGTATTTAGTAATTGTTTGTATTTGATCAGGTAAATAACACACGTTTTGTGCATTCATTTAAGATGTTTACAAACACAGACTCACATTCGCATTGTTGAAGGACCACTTGCGCAGTGCCTAAAGCCGCAACATTTTGGGGGTATTTTTACGATATTTTCAAAAGTTGTTTACCGATTGAAATAAAAAAATCACATAAATCAAGTAAGGTTTAATGTGTATTTACTGACCTGTTTTGGTTACATTTCAAATACTTGGCAAATGAAAAATATTTATTGAGATTGAAGGCCTAAACAGTGTAAAAAATGAGTGTGGTAGTACCTAAATCCGCCATCCCTCTTTAAAACGTTCAAATTGCTCGAAAATAATATTCTTGTATGAATTATGTTTTCAAAGCAACTTCTATTGACTTCTTTTGACAAAACTCCCACTTGTGTTTATTTAAGGTTAATTTTCTAGTGTTTAAAATAAACAGTGACCCGAAGTTGCTTGGTGAAACTCGTACATCAGGAACCATGACGTGCTTATTCCACATTTGACTATTGGTCTTATTTAATTTTCCATATTAAGCAGCTTGTTATCTGTTGTTAATACAATGTTTCAATTTCTTCAAATTCTCGTTTGTTTTTCTAAAAATAGCTCTGAAACTGAGGCAACTTTGGGACAAATAATGAGGGTTTTGAGTAGCGAGACATTTGCGCTCACAATAAGCAGTTTTTTCTGCATTTTATAGTATGTAATGCCAATGAATAATGGTTATTTTTATGCTGTGCATGCTCACATGGACATAATATTAAAACATGATAATGTAATTTTATCGTGGACACCATGCGGGGCCTCAAAATTGTGCATGCGTAGAATGAAATAGATTTCCCGCATGCAGCTTGTTTGCAGTTAGGGGTTAGGTACAAAATAATTGGATAAAATATTCACTTATGCACAAATCAAGGTGAAAACTCATCAGCGTTGTTCAGAGCAAGTATCTGATTGATCGAGATCAACAAAATAGAAATCGCCGGTAAAAACACGCTTATTCGGATGGGGTGGCGTATTTAGGCAAGTGGCGGATTAAGGCACTGCGGCAGTATGCGGATGAAAGAAATGGCTTCCTATTGCATTTTTGCACTATAAATGTTATTATTTGATAGAAATTAGCTATATGCTACAGTTGATTGAGGTATTCCGGACCACTAACAAGATTTTGTGTTTGTTACTTTTTCATATGTATCGTTAGTTAATGTATATACACCAAAAGAAAGATTAATCCTTCCCCTGTTCAACTAAACACGATTTTTGTACGAAAAAATGGATTTCGTTCTTGTTTACACGCTCAAGTGACATAACCGTTTCAGTCATTGCCGAATGATTTCCAGCAGGTTCGGATCATATCAGGGATATTCTCAAAACATCTTGGGAATATGGACAAATGGTTACACATCGCTAAATTAAATATATTACAAGTATTTGCCATTGAATATATCAGTGGGGCATAGACATCACTCAATTTATGTTGCACATTGTATGCCTTGTAGACACACACTAGGGTAGTTTTAGGCAAGGGCGTGTATAGTTAACAGAATAACTAATCAACAAATCAACTACAGTGTGTTTACCATTTTATCTCACATTTTGTTATGGTTCAGATTACAAATGACTATATAACATTTAGTCATATTAATTTAACATATTAGTTGTGTTAATGATTGTAGATTATTACATCTCAACATATTAATTTAAATTAATCAAAATATAACTCAACTGTGAACATTGACTTTTGCACATCATGTCTTCGCTCCAGATAAGAGGGCTATTTGTGTAAATACCCTTCAAACTATTGCAAATACCCTTAAGAAATGGTAATTAGGGTGTATTAGTGCCATAAAGAAAATTAAAGTGGAGGACTGGTATTGGTCAACATTGAAAAACATATTAATTTTCAAAAAAATAATCATATTCATTCTGCAATCAAGTTTCTTAAGGTATCTTATTAAACACAACTAGTATTTTACAATATTTGCATATTCTTTGAGTGGGTTATCTGGAGTCTTAAGGGTACTGGATCCAAATTTTCCTACACTTTAGTTTTGGCAACGTATAATCATGGAAGTATATGATTGGCCTGGAACTGGTTCTTACCTAAAAAGTGTGAATATATTGTTAAAGAAAAATAGCCCATTTCAACTATAGATCAAAGTCAACATCTCTCTTTGTATATAACCATAGGATAAACCATACAGTTTTGAAGTTTTGTTTCTGACAGTGGCCTCAGTTTTAGGATTGCTCTGAGTGATTTTTGGGGGGACCCTTTGTTGTAACTCTTCTTCATTGTGTTTGCTTTGTTTACATGTGGACCCTGTTGGTTTGGTTTCCCCATTTCTGTAATTTATAACTAATTGCATTTAGACATTACCAATATCAAAATCAGCAACCATTTATTGTACAGCATAACACATGGTTTGCCATGAATCTGATCAATATAAGCACATTTAATTATCAAACATGTATACAAGTGGACAACTTAGTATGAATTATACTTGTCCAGATGTGACTAAAGTTCTTATTTAGTCTATATATGCATATAACTAACAGAATAAGGGTCCAATGTGAACCATAAAAATTAGATCCACACTGAATGGTTCATTAGATGACTACATTAAAATCTTTGAAACTATCACTGCACCATATTTAAGTATATATTACAGCAAAATGTAATTACAAATGAATAAATCCACAATATAGACAGGAAAATTAACAAAAATCACATCATACATATATAAGTTATCATTTACATTATGATACAACTTATTTTGTTATCCCTTTGATCCGAAAATATAACAATGTCAGCTGTTTTACAGCTCAAAAAACGTTTGAGTAAACCCCCATTATTGAGAGTCACATGATCCAAAACTAAGCAATTTCCGGGTTTCGTCTGTAGGAATGCTGCAGTTATTACAAGGAATTGGTTGTATTTTGGCTTACACTTTTTGATAGAGGACGTGTTTGTGAACATTTTAATGTATAAACATGATGCAGTGATTCATTTTCTACCGATATACTTGGCTCTGATCAAAAGTCAGTGATTATTTTCCCGTACTTTTTCTTGACGAAGTGCGCATGTCAAATTACGTTTCTTAGAAAACCCAGGTCGTAAGTGTGGCTTTTGTATCAAACAAATGTCTTAACTGTGTAGAATAGACTACTCTTTCAACATAAAATAACCACTTTTACGAAGATTTATTACTAAGTTATTATTTTAAGCTATTATTTGACTTGTATCTGGAACTAACTAAGATCCAGAATACCCCAAACAACTGTATACTAAGTCTTTTTGCATGATTGATTAATTATTCCACCCATTTGTTACTGTTCTTTTATCATAATCATCATCATCATCAATCTCATCGGACATCAGTATAGCCATGATGGCACCATCACATGTATTTGTTTAGATTCTTTTTTGGTAAAGAAGGACAGGAATATTGTTTTCTATAAGTATAATTTTTCTACAGATATTGAAGTATTTTTGTTGGACTTCAGCGTTCTAAAAATGATGTCTGTTTACATTTTTCAGATAACATTATCTGTGCCTAAAAAAGCAACCATACAAAGTTGAGTGTCAACATGATGCAAAGAAGTAAAATAATGTAAAACCAAAATCTGTGTTAATCAACTAATATACCATAAAACAGACATGCAAATAGCCTGGCTTCACAAACCGGTGATCTTGGTGACGTGAAAAAGTCCATTTGATCCTGCGGGAAGGTAAGAGACATTGCGTTAAAAAAAGTTAGTTTTGTTTGAAGATATGTTGTGATATTGCAGTGCTTTGATTTTCTTATATTTCTTATTGGACTATGTGTCGCTTTATGTTTGTCCCAAGATTCAGTGTTTTTTAGACTGTTTATGCAAGCAAACAGGATTTAGTAGGTGTATTCAGAAATCGGTCTTGAGGGAACTACTCTTTACTTTGCAGTTGCAGGCTACGAGTCAGTAAATCGATAAATTACTGCGCTTCGCTCGCTGAGCAGTGAGGTTTCCAGTTGTCGATGCTACCTTCTATGAATAGATGACAAAAAAAAGATCCGACTTAAAACACTAATAAACAACAATAATAATCCATTTAGTCCACATCTGCAAGTGAATTCATGTTATGTCTATTCACATAGGTATGATAGCGGGTCTGTTTGTGCTGTTGACTGGTAAACTGCCATATTACATCACATTGCGTAAGTTTAACAACAGTGTATTGAGTCATACTAATTAACCTTTTATTTAAATTGTTATTTACCGATCATAAGGCGTGTGATAAAAAGCACTTAATATCTTATTCCAACTTATATGGTTCATTGACTATTACTACCCGTTGTAGACTTGTATGCATATAACTATGTTTGCTTTTTAAATAGTTTGCACAAAACTATTTGCCTCCCACAAATTACAAAAAATAGTGATGAGAATGTCTTAGATAAATAGCATAAGTTTTAATTTGCAAAAAATAATTGGCCTGAACTCCGTGTTCAACTAGGCCAAATACCAGTTTATACCAATTTATTGTAAGTAGTGTTATATTCATGAGTTTCCTGATTTAGTGTGTGTGGAAATAACGGACAGGTGACTACCTTCAAGAAGTGTTCTTTATGATAAAAATACTCCCATAATTCATTTGCTCTTAGTTTCTTTCCTCGCCAACTATCTTTCTACGTTGTTTGCGTTTTATTTTAATATTCGTTCGATCTTTTGTGACAAACCATTCTTGCATGTAACATTTTAACCTGTTATTGCAAAAAGGCATGTTGTTGAATTTGGTTAGATTGGTAAAAAAGGCATATTGTTGACCATGGTTAGATTGGTAAAAAAGGCATATTGTTGACCATGGTTAGATTGGTAAAACAGGCATATTGTTGACCATGGTTAGATTGGTAAAAAAGGCATATTGCTGACCATGGTTAGATTGGTAAAAAAGGCATATTGCTGACCATGGTTAGATTGGTATTTTCAGAATGTTAAGAAATTATTCTGCTATATGGAGTAATCATGTACTAAAATGTCTTCTGCAACTGGTTTTGCTAGTGGTTGAGGATCGCAAGTAATCACACAAATGATCACCAAAAAAGTTGCTAACAGATAAAAAGTATATTGTGAGGATAATTGTTTAAACAATGATGTGTTATAAAATGAGATGTTACTGTTTATTGTCACCTTTTTATTATTTTGTAGTTTGACAGATCTATGCCCCTTTTTAACTTATTAAAATTTTTCATAAGTTTATTCAGAATAGCCATTTTGACTGAAGTAAAAAAGCTTACATTTTTCATTCACTTTTATATACAAAGATTCATTTGGAATCAATGTGGCACTTACTGAAAGTACATAATTATTTCACCTGATAGTGACAGCTCTTGTTATTGCTGTTTTAGTGTTAGAATAAATTGTTGTATGTATGTAAAGTTAAAAAAAAAAAATATGTCGTTGGAAAGAAATTGTTGTAAGCATCTGTAAAATAATACAATCGGTATCTATCTATGTTTTCTGTATATGTTCCATTTATTCTTTACAACATACCTTCCTTTCATACTCAGTTGTAACAGACACTGGGCTCATTTCATCATGAAATCCTTGTTCTCTTGTGATACCTAGGAGCGAGTTCCCAGTTGCACTTTTGCCACTGCCAGTATGTCCAACAAGAAATATTCTTAGATCTGCATCAAATATAATAACTTATATATATCATCTGGTATTTGCTGACATACATAATTATACGCCCGTTTGAAAAACGGGTTGAATTACGTGAACGCCTGAGCGGGCGGGCAGGTTGGTTTGCGAATGGGAGGGCGGGCGGGTGGGCGAACTGGTGTTTTGGCGTTGTTTTAATGGGCAATCTTTGTCCGGAGCATAACTTTGTCCAGAATGGATGGATTTTCAAATAACTTGGCAGAATTGATAAGCATGATGAGACAGTGTCGCACGCAAGAACCTAGTCCTGAGGTCCAAGGTCAAGGTCACAATTCAAGGTCAAACGTTAAATATAAGTACTCAATCCCAAGCATTTTGTCCGGAACATATCTTTGTCCAGCATGTATGGATATTTTCTCTTTAGTATTTGAATCTTTACCCCTAAAAATGAGTCTTTGGTGGGCGTATCTTTGTGACAATGGCACTCTTGTTATTATGATATAATAAAATAACATTCTCTTTTATACATTGATGCATTAAGATATAAATATCAACAAAGAAGAGATACTTTGACTAAAAAAACAAACATTTATACATTACCATCTTTGCACATCATTTGTTTTGACGGTTTTGGCTGGTCTGAAATTAATTGAAGAGCAAAATGATACAAACGTATAGCTTAGATGATGTAATGTCACTTTTTTAGGCCCCCACTTTCTAGGGGGGGGGGGGGCATATAGATTTGGTTTGTCCGTCCGTCAATCTCATCTGTCTGTCCATTGGATTTTTGTGCCATGTGTAACTCAGAACGTGTAAATGGTAGAGTGTTAAAACTTTAGAAACGTATTCATTAGCATGTGAACTTGTGCACCTGGGTATTTTGGTGCATTTTTGTTCGACATTTGCATATTCATGGCCCTTTTTTTAAGAAAAAAAAAAAAGTTTTTTGGACTTGTGTTGCGTGTAACTCGACAAGTATAACTGCTAGAGTGATGAAACTTTATAAAAACATATTCATCAGCATATCAACTTGTGCACCTGGGTATTTCAGTTCAGTTTTTGCCATCAGCAGAGTTATTTCAAATTATACATAATTTTAGCAAAAATTGACATTTTTGGACTAGTGTCGAGTGTAACTTAAAAATCATAATTGCTTCTGTGTTGAAACTTTATAAACATACTTATCAGCATGTGAAATTATGCACATGGGTATTTCAGTGGCTTTTAGCTCGATTTTTCGAAGAAAAGGTAGAGTTATTGTTGTCGCTCTGTCGTTCATTTGAAACTTGTTCACTATCAAAAGGGTAATTCATTACAACAAGGCAGGTAAGCCTTTGATTTGTATTTCCAGTTATCTGCCCTTGTTTGGACATGGGCGTAAAAAAAATTGTTTGTTTCAGGTTACCCAGCCTACCCTAAAAAAATACCCCGACCTTAGAACATTTTGTTGGTTTTTTTCAGATATTTTTTGTTTTATTTTCTTTTTATTAGCTCACCTGAGCATGAAGTGCTGGTGAGCTTTTGGTATAGGGGACCTTTCAGGCGTCGTCCATCATCCGTCGTCCGTATGCCGTCAGCAATTTGGACCGTTATCGCGATAAACACTAATTTTTTATTCAATCTTGACCTAACTTACACAGTTGGTGTATGACTATAAAATCTTGGATGGGAATGTTATTGGGTCAGATCACACCTGCAACACTAGAGTTATTGCCCCTTTTTCATGCAAAAAAAGTGCAAAAATGCCCTTTTCCAACATATAGACTTTATTTTCCATC
Source organism: Congeria kusceri (assembly GCA_027627225.1). Classification (NCBI taxonomy): domain Eukaryota; kingdom Metazoa; phylum Mollusca; class Bivalvia; order Myida; family Dreissenidae; genus Congeria; species Congeria kusceri. The sequence continues at coordinate 15,262,397 of CM051035.1, forward strand.
CAATCTTATCCAACTTTCACAGTTTGTGTACGATCATCAAATCTCAGCAGAAACCAAAAATGGGCCAGATCGTGTTTCAAACACTAGAGTTATTGCCCTTTGTTTATTAAAAAAAAATACAAAAATGGACATTATTCAAGATAGAGACTTTTTTTATCCAATCTTCACCAATATTGCACAGTTTGTCTATTATAATGAGATTACAGTTAGAGTCAAATATAAGCAAGATCGGACCAGAAACACCAGAGTTATTATTTCTCATTTCAATTCATGTTCTATAAATTAACTAGGTACAATTATCAGTCAAACATTTAAAGTGTATTGTGTTTTAGGTATCCAGTTAACCACTCAAACACCAAAACCAGTTATTTGCTATTCATTGCCATCCCTAGTAGTAACCAATGCATGTGTATACACAAGTTTGCATTCTGAAAAATGTCTAAGCTTTCACTTAAACATCAATTTGTCTGACTTTTAAGAAAAAACGTCCAGAACATCACAATTGTTTTACCGACATAGAACAGAAGGAAAAATGTTAGAACTTTGCCCTATAAATACATTACATACCTGTCTCCTGAAAATCATAATTTACCATCAGTTCACAACCTTGGAATGCATGTGCATTGATTATCACCCTTAAAGCAATTAATTTTAAGAAACCCAAAAGGGGCTATGTAGCCGCATTAAATTAAACAATTAAGATATTAAATATGTAACAGATAAAAGATTATAAATACCAATTTCAAAATAACAAACAAAGAAGTTAAAGGTACTTGCAGACTGCTTAATTGCAGAATGCAAACAAACATGTAGTAGTGTAATGGGGTTCAAATATACCCAGTAGTGTTTATATTTCCCAACTGTTTTTGACATATTTTTAAATACATGATAATTCATTTACAAATAAGTAAAAGAGTGACTTGTGAATTTGAATCAAATAAAATATGCATTGACATTTAGTGTAAGGTATACCTTCATTAATACATGAACTCTAATGGTCAAAATTATATTGAACAGTATCGCTAAAATCAAATTAATCTATGCATATATACAACCATCCATCCAGGACATAATAATTTGACATTTTTATTAAAATACTTATTTATGAAGACTTTTACACAATCAGTTATTATTATTAGAGTTGTAAGATATATAGATCAACATAGTACAAGATGATTATTTTAGAATGGTTTAGTTTTTGCAATGGATAGAACTGTTACAAGAAAAATGACATCTCACCATGTGCGGAGCAGTCAAAATACTGTTGCCATGGCAACTCCATAGTTTGATCACTTATATCACCCTTAACCATGTTGCTTTCATAAACAGTTTATGCACATAAAAGCATGTGAATAATTGCAAAAGAAAAACAATAAAAAATATTTTGGAATATATATAAATTCTGGCAACACAAGAAATCACTCAAAATCACACATCATTTCTACAGATAAAAAAAATAAGAGTGCCATGATGGCCCAAAGCGCTCACATGAGTTCTGGCAATGACAGAGATTAGCTAAATGTCATCACCTACAAAATGACCCAAATCAGACAACCTGATATGGCAATTCGACAGGTGCAATACAGATGCCTATCGGGCCTTCTTCTGTAGCTAACCTGGCAATCTACAGGCAATATACAGTCTCATGCCTGCCCGGTCTACTTCTGTTATTTACCTGGCCAGAGCTCCAGATAACTTTCTAGGGCAATTCTTATTTTACTCCATAATTTAAAACTGAATTCTTAAAAACGATTGATCAAATCATTTTTTACAATTGAATATGACACATCAATACTTGGTTCTAAATCAAACACTTAATCACCATGTTTGTTGCCATGACATGTGAAGATTTCATACTGGTTTTCAGTGCGCAGATAACACTATTTTCCCTACCTATGCAGGTAAATGGACGCCATATTTTGACTGACCACAATAGCTAACCGTTGAGTACTCTTTGCTCAGGTCATCTAAAATGGTTATAAAAGATTGCTCATCATCTGCAGTGACACCAAAATTATATATTATTATGCCCCCCTTTGAAGAAATGGGGGTATATTTCATAGCACATAACCGTCGGTCGGTCCGTAGGTCGATAGGTCGGTCGGATGGTCGGTCTATTTATAGACCATTTCGTTTTCCTACGATATCTAGAGAACGCTTTGACCTCACTCATGAAAGTTGGTATGCTGGTTACTTGGGAGGAAAGGAAGACGCCAAAACATTTTGAGGTCAACAGGTCAAAGGTCAAGGTCACCATTGCTAAAAATATATAAAACGGTTTCCTCTCAATAACTTGAGAATGCATAGAGATATTTTAATAAAACATCATGCATAGATACCTTATATTGAGACCTCGCTTGGGATTGCATATGGGGTGGGTGGGGTCAAGGTCAAGGTCACCGTTACTAAAAATAGAAAAACGGTCTCCGCTCAATAACTTGAGAATGCATCAAGATATTTTAATGAAACTTCATACATAGATACCATATATTGAGACCTCGCTTGGGATTGCGTATGGGGTGGGTGGGGTCAAGGTCAAAGTCACCGTTACTTAAAATAGAAAAACAGTCTCCGCTCAATAACTTTAGAACGCATCAAGATATTTTAATCAAACTTCACACAAAGATACCTTATATTGAGACCTCGCTTGGGATTGCATATGGGGTGGGTGGGGGTCAAGGTCGAGGTCACTGTTACTAAAAATAGAAAAAACGGTTTCCGCTCAATAACTTGAGAACGCATCAAGATATTTTAATGAAACTTCATACCTATATACCTTATATCGAGACCTCGCTTGGGATTGCACATGGGGTGGGGTCAAGGTCACTGTTAATAAAAATAGAAAAACGGTCTCTGCTCAATAACTTTCGAATCCATAAAGATATTTTAATGAAACTTCATGCGTAGATACCATATGTCGAGACCTCCCTTGGGGTTGCATATGGGTTGGCAGGGGACAAGATCAAGGTCACCATAACTAAAAATAGAAAAACTGTTTCTGCTCAGTAACCTGAGAACGCATCGAGATATTTACATGAAACTTCATACATATATACGTTATATCGAAGCCTTGCTTGAGATTGCATATGGGGTGAGTGTGGTCATGGTCAAGGTGACAGTTACTAAAAATAGAAAATGGTTTCCGCTTAATAACTTGAGAACGCATGAAGATATTATGTAACTTAATACATAGATATCTTATATTGTGACCTCTCTTGGGATTGCATATGTGGTGGGTGGGGTCAAAGTCAAGGTCACGTTACTAAAAATAGAAAAACGCTTTTGGCTCAATAACTCGACAAGCATTGAGAAATTTTAATGAAACTTCATACATAGATACCTTATATCAAGACCTTGCTTGGGATTTCATATGGGGTTGGTGGGGTCAAGGTCAAGGTTACCATTACTAAAAATAGAAAAACCGTTTCCGCTCAATAACTTGAGAACGCATCGAGATATTTTAATGAAACTTTATACATACATACCATATATCGAGACCTGCTTGGGATTGCATATTTAAAAAATTTCTTAACAATTGCACATATTTACAACTTGGCTGCAAGTCGGGGGGCATACATGTTTTACAAACATCTGTTGTTTTAATCTGGGACTTCAGACATTTTGAAAACTGCTTTTTTGCTGTTTAAAAGTGTATCCATGTTTCAAATGTTCTGCTGACAGTACCACAATGCTTTATGGCAGCTTTTGATTCACCATATCTTTTATATTGGGTAGAACTCTGTTTTGATTACTTATTTCTCATGATAATGATTAAAATAAAAGAAAGCATTAGCATAGTTGTCTGGCCAATAACTGGCTTTTGAAGCCTTTCACTCTTCGATGAACTGGTGTTCTCCACCATTTTGAATTTTGTTTACCAATTGCACAAAACGGTCTACTTCATTTTGGCTCAGGACAAGATGGTCACACGGTTGTGGCCGAAGTATAATTTATGAACCTAATAAAACGTTTATTTTATTAAACTTTCTATCGTTCCCATTATATGATAAATGTATTAAAAGTATTATACTACTATGATATTAACATGCATAACAGTCAGTGAACATTGAACAAGTGATTAGTCTACACTATCACCCATTTTGAATTTGAGCTCTTCTTTTTCCCAAACAAATGGGCAAATAACTTTGTTCTTTATACCCTAATCAGCGCAAACCCTTGGTTTATTATGAGATGTTATGGTCATACACAAGTTACCTAATCAGCACAAAACCTTGGTTTATAATGGGATCTTATGGTCATACACAAGCTGTGCAAGTATTATCAAGATTAGATGAAAAATGAAGTTTCTATGTCACACAAAGTCATTTTTTGCAAAGTTTCTCACAAAGAAGGGGAAATAACTCCAGTGTTCCTGGTTCTATGTGGCCCATCATTGCACCTTGATGAAATCTTATGGTCATACACAAACTGTGCAAGTTTAGTCAACAAGGAATGACAATTTAATTCACTATGGAGAATGAAAGCCAAATTATAGACTTTTTTCACAAACAAGGGGTCATAACTCTGGTCTTTCTTGTCTGATCTGTTCCATATTGACTGAGACCCAGGCCTTTGTCCAGCTGCTTTAAGAACAGCGGTGCAGCTGTGCCTTAATTTCCAAATCCTTGTCACCGAAACACTTAAAATCCCAAAATCAGTCTACTGCAGCACTATAATTTAAATAAGAGTCTAACTGCAGCTCACTCAAAAATGTCACAACCCAGGGGTCGCAGGTTCGAGCCCCCGCTACACCCTAACCTACTAACTCGTCCCCCTGGCAACCTTGTTTTAAACAGATCACAATGATTTTTAGCCCATCATTACGCCTGCGTTGACAAAATAAAATCCCATGGGATAAACTTAGCTGTATTTCCACCTTGTTGAATACAGCAAACACAAGCATTATATTGACCTTATTTTGTTAATTATTGTGATGTCATTTGATGTTTATCGTGTTATTCAGTGATATTTTTTGTTTATTTTGAACATAAAGACAGAAAATGATGAGATAAATTGAATACAAGGTAAATGTTCAATACAGACAACTGTATTTGCGCAGCACAAAAACCTAAACCACTTGCCAAGGCTTGTGATTTAGGTTTTATAAGCCTTGCTAAATAAACTTATCTTAGTGTCATTTGAGGAACATTGCTTTGAAAATATTTCAAAATCCAGCAAGTGGTTTCTGATAAGAAGATTGTCAAAGTTGCCTATATGGCCATATACGGTCAAACATCCCCAACCCCTGGGACCATGTTTTTTAACAATTCAAACTTATTAGAAGGAATTTGGTAAAGGGTCACACAAGGAACCTTTCCGTGTAGTCCAGATAGTCATACACGCTCAAACTTCCACACCTACTAGTGGCCATATTCTTTAATGAATTAATATACGGTAATTAGAAGGAATTTGGTAGAGGGTCACCCAACCAGTGGTTTCAGACAAAAACATTAAAAAAGTTTTCAATATAGCCATAGAAGGAAAAGTGCCCCAACCCTGACGGCCATGTTTTTTAACGATACAACATGATTTCAAGGAATTTGGTAGTTGGTCACCCAAGGAACATTTCTGTGAAATTATTTTGAAATCAAGCCACTAGTTTCAGACAAGAAGATTCTGAACATTTCCAATATAGCCATAGAAGGAAATTTCACTGTTAATGTCAGTGACATATAAAATGTTCAATATTACATTTCTAGGCACATTACTAACTTGTGAAAAATTTGAAATATTTCTCTGCAGCAGAACCTTTCCAACACAGAACCCAGTATGTATGAATCATGTGCATGCAATAAGAAATAATGGTGCAGCTGCCATTGTTATTTTCCATGCAGTTTACTGAATTGTGTAGGAAACTGATAAATACTGAATTGTGTAGGAAACTGATAAACAATCAGTCTTATTTCATTGGGTGTGTGTGTAGTACATTTGTATCTGGTTGCTCAAGGGTTCTGTCCCATAGAGTTTAGAGTTTATTTCAACATACATTAGGCTTTAAAGCCTATGAGTACACATATATTACAACACAATATAGTCAAACGTGGTCAGTAACGTACAGGCATATAAATAACTGTTTTATGCAAAACCAATTTTAACATTTATATAGTATGAATAACAAAATGTAAATCGTATTAAGTTTTTAACATGCTTGTACAACAAATTCTTGTATATTTAGTTATAATGCTATGAAAAATAACATTGTAAACTGAGACATACAATAGTTATATCTAGAGAAACTATTGATAATATAATTCTGTTCTCAATTTAAAAGCATTAAAAATAAATGTGGCAAGGTTTCTAATTGTCTTTTGATTGTCAGTCTGTAAGAGTTCAATAAATTTTATAATATTTGTATGCTTCCAATAATATTTATTTATATACTGGTTTCTTGAAGTGTTAAATACTGGGCATGCGAGTGAAAAATGAAACCTGTCTTCCAGAACATTACAATGTTTACATTTTCTATTTTGATATAGTGTCTTTTCAGGCTTGTGCCATCTCTCTACTTCTACTTCAAGTCTGTGAGCAGATACTCTAAAACGAGTTAACTCCATTCTAAATTTTGATAAAGTTACTACATTTAGGTAGGGCTGAAATTTAAAGCTTCCATAAAGGCTATAACTTCTACCCATATAGCTATCACCCCCAGAAGACTTGCTATTGGGTAAAAATGGGGTCAGTTGGAGAAGGTTATGCAATACATGAAATAGGATAGGAGGTCAAATAAGATTCAAGTAAACAGTTGCTGTGGTGTTTCTCTCTGACCAGATTTTCTGTAGAAGAATATCATTATTACCTTAAGAATTGGGAATATTCAATTTGAGTAATCAAATATTATTTGAATATGGATTGTTGTTTATGTTCACGCCTTCATTATCATCATCATCATCATCATCAACAACACCACAATCACAATATCATAAGCAACATTAAAAACAGCTTTTGCAATTTTTAACACAGGTCCTATAGGCATTATTTATAAACAGCTGACTTTATTTTAACAAGTTTTCAGGTTGATGTCAAATAAGATTTCACTGATTTCAGACTGATACATTGGCAATGTGTTAAAAGTAACAGTTCATACTACTTTACAGCATCGACCTGAATTAAAAATATCATTTTAATGCATTTATTATTAATTATTCATTTATACAAAGATATTGGTTTAATGAAATTTCATGGAATAATCCTCACCAAATTTACCCATCTATACAGCATCATTTTCAGTAACTATAGAACGATTCCAATATCATGCAATGAAATACAAGAAGATTTTTAAAGTTTTGAATAAAGTCATATAAGGAAAACTGTCTGATTCATGGCGGCCATGATTTTTTTAACAAAACAAAGTGATTTGAAGGAATTTGGTTGAGGATCACCCAAAGAACATATGTGTGAAATTATTTCAAAGTCCAACCAGTGGTTTTTGACAAGAAGACATTGAAAATTTTCAATATAGCCATTTAATGAAAACTGCCCTGACCCCTGGTGGCCATGTTTGTTCACAAATCAAAATGATTTCAAGGACTTTAGCTTAGGGTCATGCAAGGAACAATTCTTTGAAATTATTCTGACATCCAGCCAGTGTTTTCAGACAAGAAGATTTTCAATGTTGTCAATATAGATATATAAGGAAAACTGCCCCGCCCCCTGGTGGTAATGTTTTTTAACAAATCAAAATGATATCAAGGAATTTGGTTGAGGGTTGCCCAAGGAACATTTCTGTGAACGTTTCTGTGAAATTATTTTGAAATCCAGCCAGTGGTTTCAAACGGGGAGATTTTTAAAGTTTTCAGTATAGCCATATAAGGAAAACTGCCCATACCCCCCGGCGGCCATGTTTTTTAACGAATCGGAATAATTTTAAGGAATTTGGTAGCGGGTCACCCTAGGAGCATTTCTAAGAAAACCATTTTCAAATCCAGCCAGTGGTTTCTGACAAGAAGATGTTTTAAGTTTTCCAGTTTTTAAGCTTTTCATTGCCATGGAAACCAGAGTTTTCAATATATTCTAATAAATTGAAGGAATTTGGTAAAGGACCATCCCAGGAACATTCCTGCCAAGTTTGGTTAAAATCCACCTAGTGGTTTCGGAGAAGTAAAATGTTGAGGACGGACGCCGGAAGCCGGACACAGACTGACCACAATAGCTCACCCTTGAGCATTTTGTGCTCAGGTGAGCTAAAAATACATAAAGAGCTTATGATTGGATACTACCATCTTTGTTTCAACTACCCGTATATGGTTGAATTAAAATAAAACATTATTTATTAACACCAGTACTCATTCCGATTTGATGTCAGTTCAACTTTGAGTATCAGTGTTTGACATATTGTTCTGTATTGTTGTTTTCAAAAATGTTTTAAATGTTTTTCCAACGAAGTCCATAAGCAATGATAAACCCTTACGGGTTCGAAACTGGTACATACAGTGACACTCTATAGTTACTTCACTCTACGAAAACTTCCTAAATATTATCATAATAGCACCATATAAATGTATCAAACCAAGTAGATTATTCTGGCTTTGCAGGCCCGTCTAGCTCAGTTGGTAGAACGCTATACTTTCAATAAAGGGTTTGTGAGTTCGAGCCCCAGCCCCGCCACATAACTTGTGTGGGAATTGGTCGTGAAATAATTTCTACGGCCATTCTTCCCCTACCTCTGATTCAAGTAGGGCAGTTGTCATTTACTGGCATAAGTATGTGTACTTGGTACTGGTAAACCACTTACATCGGCTTAGTTTGCCCAGAAAAGGTGTGAGTGGGTTAACTGACCGCCATTATGTCACTGAATTACTGGTAAATAAGGTGAAAAAGTCAAAACAAACTAACTTTTCAAATGTACTCTTAGGAGAAGGAAATTTCTAGGTTACATAAGAATACTTATTGTTAACATTAACAACCATACAACTGTCAACATTGTCAGATTAAATTATAAATAACTATAGAACCTTTTAGTTGTTTTGCATAAAAACTTACTAATAATCAGATTTAATTATAAATAACTATAGAACCTTTTAGTTGTTTTACGTTAGTACTTACTAATGATTTGGAGTCAATGACACTCACAGAGACAAACTTTCCAAATGTACTCTTAGGAAAAGGCAAATGTTTATGTTATATAGGAATATTCATTGTTAACATTAAGAATCATACACCTATCAACATTGGCAGATTAAATTATAAGTAAATATACAACCTTTAAGTAGATTTGTGTAAAAACTTACTAATAATCACACCAATTTTGAGTCAAAACAGTGTAGAAGTATTTTTCAATTAAGTAGAAATAATAAATCAGCTTCAAAAATCATGTAAGATAATTACTTGAGGTTCCAAAATCCCAATTCAAATGTATGTCAGTCCAAAAGTTACATGATTAAATGATACTGAATAAGTTACTAATTAAACAGTCCAAGAACTACAGAAAATAATTAACCCTTTCAGGCACTAGATCACATGGTATAAATCCTATAGTCTGATTGCTTGTTTACAACATGAATTTTAGCTATTTATTGCTGTTTCCATCTTTATCCTGACTGGATGCCAAGACAGACAGTGGACAATTTTACTGCTGCACACATAGCCAAAATATATGTCAGAAGCAGTATATACACGGATTACTATGTGTAATCAGGCTGATCTAAAATAGAAGTATCATGTTGACTCCGAGTGATGTATTGATTTTACTGATTAGCAGACTCCAATATCTGGGTTATATCTGTGACTAAAGGGAAATAACACATTTATGGCACTTATCTTCCTGATACTGCATTTACCTCCCTTTACCAGGTGAGCTATTCAGGAATAGATGTATTTGGGGCAAAAAAAGGGACAATAACTCTGGTGTTCCTGGTCCAATTGGGCCCATTATTAAACTCGTCCAAGATTTTATGGTCATACACAAACTGTGCAAGTTTGGTCAAGATTGAATAAAAAATGTAGTCTTTATCGCGATAACGGGCAAAATTGTTAACGGACGCCGGACCCCGCCGGAGAGGTCCCCTATACCAATAGCTCACCGAGCACTTGGTGCTCAGGTGAGCTTAAAATGGACTTTATTCAGGATAAAGACTTCATTTTTTATCCAATCTTCACCAATCGTGTACAGTTTGTCTATGAACGTAAGACTACAGGTGAAGTTGAATAAAAGCATGATCGGGCCAGAAACACCAGAGTTATTGCCCCTTGAGTTTGGAAAAACACATCAACAAGTTATCAATGATTGGCTTGCACACACGATTTTTGATTCAATGTTGACCAAACTTACTCAGTTTTCGCATGACCATAAAAATTAATTGATTTCCAACAGTTGCAAGACTTGCATGCAGTTGTTTGTACATGCAACATTGATGTCTTCAGAGCCTGCATTAACATCATTTATCATCATTGGACAGAAAAGTATCAAAGAAAAAGCAAAACTTTAACTTATAACACAGCCATCGCAAGTATCGCATTGCAACTAGTTCTCCAAAACTGTTTGTGAAAAAGACATCAAAATCTACTGTTTGTGCATTTTTCAGAATTGTCAATGACTAAATGAAAAAGGGTCCGGAAAGAATATCGAGAAAAAAGATTTGAGAACCATTAGCAAAAAAAAGTACATCCACTACCCAACTCATACTTGAATTAGCCCATTGCATTAAGAGATGTTTTAAATCAACATTGATCCCATCCCACTCTGCATATTGTTCAGATACCTTAATTTTCAAACCAGTCACAACAGTATGGTCTTCATCTGTACCAGTTCTTAGGTGAGCGCTTGGGCCATCATGGCCCTTTTGTTTTTAGTAATGGTGCCCTTGACGACAACCACCCCAGATGCAACCTCAAGCAAGGCATCTGTGTATGAAGTTTTATTACAACAGCAATTTTTGTTCCCAAGTTATTGTTCAGTAACCAAAAGTTGATGCTGCTGTCAAGTGCTTAACATATTTGTAAAGTAATTAAATGATAATCCAAAATTTGGAAGGCTTGATGCCATACCTACTGCAATTTGACTTTTTTTGTACGATTTGTTGTTAATCCACTGAAGTCCAACATATTAAGTTTTAGCATAATACCTGCTTATGTGCAATTTTCAACACTTTTTAGCTCACCTGAGCACAAGATGCTCATGGTGAGTTTTTGTGAACACGTCCTTCATCCGTCGTCCGTCGTGCGTCAACATTTTCATTCCAACATCTGCTAAATTGCTGGGCAGATTTTTACCAAACTTCACAGGAATGATCCAGAGGTGACCCTCTTTCAAAATTGTTCAAATCGTTTCGATCCGCTGCATATGTAGGTCACCAGAAAAGAAAAGAAATAATTAAGAAATAATGACTATAAATCTAAAGCTGGAGTGTTTTGTTTTACTAATTGTTGGTTAATAATTATACATTTCTTGATTTAAATAAATTAAAACTATGGGAAATGATAATCATTTTGTCTCCTGCCTAATTCATATTCAACAAAACATTTATTTAGAAAATTATTTCGAACAATACCCTGATCTGATGAAAAATAAAGTTCGTAGAGTGTGGATAATTATTTTATTTTATATCAATTAATAGTAGCCTAGTTTTTCACTGTACATGACTCTGTATAAAACTTCATATTTCATTAAAGAAGACCGCATAATTTTCAACACGATTTGATGATGCTCCTGTAATTGGCTCGAAAAGTAGTCCCAACGCATGTGGTTTTAGTCACATGATCATAACATTCAAAACGCATTGCACAATAATAGGAATCAAATTTATTATTTCTTCCCCATTTATGATAATTTAAAAACCATTTATTGTTTTTATGATAATTTTAAAACCATTTATTCTTTATTTCTATGCTTGTGGTCTTGAAATTCAACTTTGTGTACATTAAACACATTCTTTCCAATTTGACAAGATTCTTGTCGTTGAGCCTTTTGCAGAGGTGTATGTTGAGAGCTAAGAACGACAACTCTGCTAGGAGATTGTGCACAAGCTTCTTAGTAAAAAAAAAATTATGTTATTTGAGACATGGGCCAGAGTTGATCCTTATTTAAACTTCAAACTTCACTGGGTCCAATGAGCTTTAGTTTAGATGTTAGTTTATCTGTGTGATCTAACAATTTGGAATATAAAAAATAAAAGAAGAAAATTATGTGAAAAAGAATGTAAAGTATTTAAATCAGAAACTACTGGAAAGCAGTTGTACATGTATACACACATACTGTTTAATGTAATAACAACATAAAGTATCAAAACATATCTCCTTGCGTTAATATGAACAATTTCCAAATCAATACCTAAAGCTATTTGATAGGCCTGTTTTTAAAGCAGCAGTCCAGAAATATGTTCATAAAAATAACCCTTCGCAGAAGTCGTTTCTGATGGACATCTTACCGAAATGTACACAAAAAATGCATTAAATTGATAAAATAAAAATGTTTGGTAACTTTTTATCGTATAATTATCTGTATGCAATAACTGGTGATGCCATTGGAGTAAATCCGCATGTACATTAGTGTATATTCTGTTCATACCAAGCGTTTTCGAACATAGACATTATAAAACGCCTTTCGTAAATAAGAAACAGTTTTCAGTCAAATAAACACCTTTAACATTCATTAGAACTATTGCCAATTTAAGATGTATTGAATTATATTCATAATTCTATGGACTGCGGCTTTAAAGACATTTGACAAACTATACGTAACTTGACAGCAGCTATGTTATTACAATATTGCCAGTTCTTATACAACAAGGAAGCATTATGCAAATTGATTACTTTGTGCTTTCTCGGCCACATTAACTATAATATGATACAATTATTGTTGCCCATCAAGCTTGGTGAACATTGTACTTGATGAACCTTCTATATATTCTTTATTTGAACTTGAGCTGTTTATACATTGATCAAAAAATGTACAAAAGGAAATCAAACACAAAAAACAAAAACCCTAAACAAAGATCCCATGGGCCAGAATGCACAATTGAGTAAGGAAAAACGTATTTGAGCTGGATTTTTTCGCTAGAGCTTTTATAATTTCTGTACTCTATTTAGTTTAAAAAAATGTTGGATGGCCAACATTTTCATTTTGCTGCTGTTGTTTTTATTTGAAACTATTGTGAAATTTGATTACTATTTCCAATTATATGTTTTGAATAGATTAAGAGTCCCAAACAATGTTATTTGCAATAAGCTATGAGGGTCATTTTACAAGTAATAGACACAAATGGCCCATGGATCCTTAAAGGGGCATATCAATGGTAGGTTGCACAAAAGTTCCATATACAGAGAATTAATATTGTTAAAGGCACATGTTCCGCTTGAATTAATACTTCTTTGAAAATAATAAAATTATATTTGTGTGCAGATTTAAAGAATATATACAAAAACGTAGCCTTTATGCCTTACCATACTATAAAACATTTCATATATTGTTTACACTGTCAGCAAAAGTATATTTGTTTGTATTTTGATTGACTTTGACAAGGAATTCAAAGCTCGATTTAGTGGTAAGTATCCAAATATGATGATTTTGTAATGTCAGTGCGCATGACGTATTTAATTGCACATGTTTTTAAACACAACACAATATACACGTTTTCTGAATTGGACAGTTACGCATGGTTTTACACTAATCAGATATGTAAACATATGCTGTGTTGATAAAAAGTTTACATGGTTGACAATGTTTTTTTTTGGAATAAGAAAATGTTGTTAAAAGTTGCGTAGCACTGATCGAATTACATTGATATTGGTAAAAATACTTTCTTTCCTTAATTAATAGTTGTCCACGTCGAATAAACACTTTCTCATGTGCTGCTATTGATATAAACACAATGCACATGCTGAATCATGTGAAAAACTGATAAGAAAAGTTTAGTATAGTGTTAGATTTTATTGTTCTGAGTCTGAATCCTATAGAAACCATGTACTCAATAATTATTTTTTATCATACTTGTTTATATATTTTGTTTACATTCAGTACACATTAAGGCTGTTCTAATAATATTTTCATGTTCTTGTTTTAGTATATGTTTGTATTTTACATGTCAGCATTTCATTCAAATACCATCAATATGCCCCTTAAATATATCCAAAGTGTATGATAATATATATATATAACAAACAACACCTAGTCCCCATACACATAAAACACCAGATATATTTAACTAACAAAAACAAAGTCCCCATATACATTAAAACACAAAATACATAACATACTAGAAGTTCTATAGCTCGAAACATGCATTAACCTGGCACACGTTTAGCGTAAATCGCCTGCTTGAATTGTTTCTAATATTTTATGATTGGTTTAGTCTGTGCACGTGTTTCACATTTTTAACGATACCATAACAGTATTTTCTGTAACATTTCTTCAGTTTAACTCGAGTCAAGTACAGAATCTAATATATGCATCTTAACATTTTTTTAATTATATTCATGCAAAAAGGTCAGTGTCAGGTTAATGTTTGCGAGCTATACATGGCCCCAAGCTCATTAAAATCGTGTCCTTGTGCCATTAATAACAAATAGGTTACAATACACCAATGCCACTGTATGGGCTTACTCTTTCACCACTGCTTTATTAACTGACTGGATTTGATGACTACACATTAACAGGTCACGTTCAGATGACCTTTTTAAAGCCATTGGGGTCTTCAAAATGCTGTGGTACAACAACTATACCACTAAAACTTATGCATTTAATAAACATGCAGTCCTAGGTCTAAGCGCCTCAAGTAACACATTAGGCCAACAAAATAAATTGTGTATTTGGGGCTAACTGAGGTAGGGTCTGGATTGAGTTTTTTAAACTTTTTTTTAAAGACACATTTCGGTTTGTAAAACGTTGAAAATCATCTAAATTCTGATGAATATGGAATTCATAGAAAACATCTGACAATTGTCGCTAAAAACTTTGGGAGGAGTTTGCTTGGTAGGGTTGGGTTGCCTGAAACACAGAAATTTTATTTTTGGCCTAACTTATGATTTTGCTCTGGAAAAGTAACTGCAAATGATATGTTTCTGCATATCAGTGGAAATGCATGATTTGTGAAAAACTGTGTTGTGAAACAAGCTTTTTAATTGGAAACAGAACAGCTAAGCACTGTCAGAGCCTGATCATATGGAAGGTTACCTGTAATTCAATGTCTTTGAATCCCAACAGCAAATTTTTAGAGCAGTGTTAGAATTTGATTTTAATGAGATTGTAAATTGACCCTCAAGGTAAAATTATAAAAATTTCTTGGATAACTTACTTGGTTATATATGAAATACTAAATGAATGTTCGGAAATACAAAGCGCGAACCATATTTAGTGAAATTGCCTTTCCTTTAATAAGGGGCAAACTATTTACTTTATGTATTCATTAAAACTATCACACGCAAAGCAGCTTTAAAAATATGTTCATGTAGGGAATAAAAAAAAATTATTGCAGTTTAGTATTACGAACTCAAACATAATTTGTACAGAACCTATAGGTAAAACTATTATGTTTTGAACTTCGTTATGAAATCTTTTCCAGAGCATTTTTACATCAGAAAACCAGAAAATGTCTATCTTTTATTTAAAAAATGTGTAAGCAAAATAAAAATGTTTTTGCCATTCAATATTATAATGTTGCAGAAACTGAAACAATTCCCAATGTTCTCATCAGTGACATACACAAAAGTAAAAGTTACCAAATTTTAACATTAGTTGCATACAAAAGAATAGAGATATTCAATGTTAACTGTAGAATGGTCCAAAGGAACAAAAATATTCAATGTTCAATTCAGTAACATACAAACAAACACAGATATTATATGTTCAGTAACATACGAATATTTTTATCAATAACATCAGTAGCATACAAAGAAACATAGGTAATCTAAGTTCACATCAGAAGCACTCAAAGGAACATTCAATATAGAAAAAAAAGTATTCAATATTCACATCAGTAATACACAAAGGAGGAAAGCTTTCCAATTTTCACATCAGTAACATACAAAAGAACATAGTTATGCAGTGTTCACATTTGGAACATAAGTATTTAATATTCAAATCAGTACCATACACAGAAGGATTTCCTATGTTCACATCAGTAACATACAAAAGAACATAGTTATGCAGTGTTTGCATTTGGAACATAAGTATTCAATATTCAGCTTCCACCGCCCGATTGCAACGGCTTCCTGGCCGGCACCGTCTGATTGTGCCCGATTTTGGATAAAACAGACACTGTCCGGGGGCAGTTCCTTATTTGTGAACGGGGATCATTCAGATCTTCATTTGTTGATTTTTTAACTGTCTGTCCATAATTCATGTTAAAATTCATCATTATTGTGGACACACAGTTTGTTGATGTTCAGAAATAAATCCACACACAGAACTGTTTCCTTTGTTTTAGCCTTGTTTTGAAATGAAAATATACCACATGTCAAAAGATGCTCTTTTTTGTACCAGGGTTGTTGTTTTGAAAATTTCACATATTCCAGATAAAATACTTCCACAATATTAACTAGTTAGAAGATTAAAAATTATAAATCAATACTGCCCATTTGGATTGCAACTGAGTGTGATTGTGCCTAACCACCAAACAGAAACTGGTGCTGTTACATCAGTGATAAGCTTTCACACCATGCCGTCCACATCTGCAACAATAGGCCATGTTTGGAGGCTCTGTGGTAACTTCATCTGTCCTAGTTTTGTTTCAATTGATATTTCACATATTAGATTTAGCTCTGTCTAAAATTATGATGTCACCAATAAAATTCGCTAGCAGAACCCATGAATATATTGGCCAGTGTTGAAAAATATGAAGCTTGTATTAATTTTTGTCGATGGTGTGTTATTGTGTCGCCTGAAAAGGCGACATATAGTTGTTACTATTGGGCGTCAGTTGCGTCGGCGGTGTTGGCGGCAGCGTCCCCTTTTGCATGTCGATAGACTATTAAGGCTATCAACATGAAACTTCTAGCCAGATAGATCTCATTGAGGTGAAGTGCAGTGTACAAGAACCGTTACTCTGCACCTCATACTTTAGGAGTTATTGCCCTTTGTTTATTTTCATACTTAATGTTTCGTCTGGAGCATAACTCTTATACTATGAGAGCTATAAACTTGAAACTTCATAGGTAGATCGATCTCATGAGGAGAAGTGCAGTGCACAAGAGCCGTTACTCTGCATCACATACTTTTGGATTTATTGCCCTTTGTTTATTTTCATACTTAATTTTTGTCTGGAGCATAACTCTTAAGACTATGAAAGCTATCAACTTGAAACTTCATAGGTAGATAGATCTCATTGAGGAGAAGTGGATTACACACAAGAACCGTTACTCTGCACCTCATACTTTCCGAGTTATTGCCCTTTGAAAATTATCATACTTATTTTTGTGACACATTTTTGGTTTTCATTAGTCTTTTCTTTGCAATTAGCCAGAGCTTTTGAAGATTTTAATAAATCTGTTACAAAAAATTTGAGCATTAACCTAAAGTGCTTCTTCATTTGGATTCACGTAAGCTATCCGGCGTCAGGCGACACTTCAGACTTGCGGAGTTTTAGTTATTTATATTGAATATTTTTACATCAGTAACAAAAATGTACATTTAACAATGTCTGCATACACAACATAAAAACTATGATAAATAAGGAAAAAAACAACAACATAAAATGCATTGAAAGGAATACCTTTTCAGGATAAGGGTTGCTATGTGTTTCATTATAAATTTTCCTATAATTAATATAGAAAATCAAAGGTGCATAATAATGATAATATATTTGTTATGTTGATTAATCTTCATACCACTTTATTGAGCTCCAAGATTTACTGTTAACCTAAAATATTTTTCAGTAGAAGAAAAACAAGTACATTTTGTAAACATGTACAACAAAATCAGGTACTTATAATAAGCCAATCTATTAGCATCTGATATTGTAGCAACCAAATAAACTGTTAATAATGTCATCATAGTATGATTTGATACAACTTTTTACGAAATTGCACAACTACTTTTCTCCTTTTCCTTCGCCAGTGTCGCAATCAATTTTTCTAACTCTTTATATTTATCCTCCTGCTCTTTTTGTTTTTTCTTATACTCCTCCTTCTCTTTAACTGCTTCAGCGATCTCTTTTTGTTTTTTCTCATCCTCCTCCTGCTTCTCTTTAATTGCAATCTTTTTTTCTAACTCTTTATATTTATCCTTCTGCTCTTTTTTTTTTTCTTTCTTATACTCCTTCTCCTTCTCTTTTACTGCCTCAGCGATCTCTTTTTGTTTTTTCTCATACTCCTCCTTGTCTTTAACTGCCTTAGCGCACAAATCATCATACTGTTGTTTTACATTTGTAATTTCAGCTTCTTTAATTTTCCTAGCTTCAGACGCTTGATCTTCAAGTTGTTTCTTATAATTCTCCATCGCTTTAATATCTGTTTTGAGTGCCTCTGCTTTCAAAGCTACAGCAAATTCAGCTTCTTTTTTAAAACGTGAGCTGAAGTAAGGAATAGGCTTGCTAGCATTTGCCCTGTCAATGGAAGCGAACATGTCTTTTATCATATCTGTTTTATGTTCTGCTGAGGCTTTATTGTCTATGTACAACACCTTATTTTTACAAAACGTGAATACAGATGTAACTGCTGGCTTTGCATGCTCTGTATTGCTTGGCATGTGCTTTTCACCTTCATCTTCATCTTTAGTAAAAGTCTTGATTACAAAAGCGTAATCACTAGCTCCATCTTCAAAGAACTCGATGATTCTGTGAAATTGGTTGTTGATATCTGAGAACTTATTTGGATCTACTACAAAACAAACAGCATTAAATCCTGGTTGCAAATTGTTCTCGCTTCCGAACAGTTTATTATTTAAATCTGTGTCACTTAGGCTCAAGATGTTCTTCATCGGGAATTCCACAATCTTTATTTTGCGACCAAAGTTTTCCCCATCCTAAAAAATATAAATAATAAAAAGTTTATAATCAGCAAGATAGTAGATATTTCATCTGAATGGAAAAGGTAGATTTCTTAAACAAGAGGGCCAAGATGGCCCTGGGTCAATCACCTGAGTTTTAAAAATCATAGTAGCTTCAATCTCATTATAATCAAATCCTAACATTGTTAGGATCTGAAGACATTGTATAACATGTAACATTTAAATGACCTCCTGAGCAATGAAATATCAGCCCTGCAGCGCCCATTGAAATAGCCTTTTCCACAGCAATGCTTGGCCACGGTTTCTGAAAAGTGATGCATTTCCAGCTGATCCTGTGGAATAAATAATTTACTGTTAAATTTTTACTTGGATAACAATGGATATACTGTACCTTAAGTGAGTAAAAATCCTAAGTTCACGGTAATTTTGTGCATATTATGCTGGGTTGTGGTCCAAACTGACCGTTTCAAACGAGATATGGGCCGGCTCAAATGTTCAAAGAAATAAAAATAAATTATTGTGTACCTTGTTCTGAAAGCCTGTCTTTAAATGGTAATATCCAATAAGTTTTCCCTAGTTTCCATTTTAATTCCAAGACATGTGTATTTCGTCAACCCCATTTAAATCTCCAATTTATTAAATGCAACAAAACATTCTCATTTTTTTACACCTTTGATATTTTGCCTAGAATGCTAATTCATTAATGCTCTATTAAAAGTGCTTGCATTGTTCAGGTGTAGTAGTAATGATTGATGCCTTTTCACACCAAACCATGTGCTGAGCGTGTTACACACTTAATTGCTACAAACTGCTAGACTAGGGCAGAGACATCAAAGACTTTTGAAGTCAGTCCAACATTGTTGCTATGGGTGTTGCTAACAGTTTGCAGATTTGGAAGCCCATCAAATTTATGATGTCATGCTGTCACTCTGAATTTTATCATGTGTTAATATTCATGACTCATGTTTTCAAGGGATTGTTTTTGTTCTTCAAATTGAAAAAATTATTGCAAGGTAATTTGAACGCAGTGTTATATTGATAAAAAACTTTATGAATTAATAATTAACAACATATAATTAATCTATAATTTAAATTGTTTAGTTTCCAAAACAGTGTTAAGACTATTAATCTAAATGTAGTGATTGTAGTTCAATATGTATAAATCATTTAAATGTGTTACGAATTTAAGTAGTCAAGTCATACAAAATGACACAAATGTTGACAGTTTTATTATTATATTCTTCGTTTTTGTGTTATTTCTATAATTAATTATACAAAATCTGAACTATTAAAATTAATGAGATAAATAAAGGTAAATAAAGGATAAATTTCATAGGGCAAACTATCATGTGTCTAAAATCGCTAAAATTTTGAAACTAAATTTAAAAAAAATTCTGTAAGGGCATGCCCGGAGCCCCTAGATCAATCACACATTCCAGGTTTGAAGCTCTGGCCTCCTCAATTGGTAATTGGGCCTTCTTGAAAAAATCTTAATGACAACCCTGAGTATGTGTGCTTTATATATGAAGCTATACTACTACATTTTGAAGGCACCAGTTTGATTGGCTCCTGAAAAGGTAATCTGAACCTGACCCCTAATGCTAAGTCATCAGATCTAGTGAGCGGATAATATACTAGCATCAGACTGGAGATGATTTTAATGAGATTGATAGTAGCTTGTACAAAATTTAATGTAATAACATGTGCCCTTATCCAAGCTTTAGCGCTGGATTAAGGTCCTTATTGGAGTAAAGCCGGAGGCTGAGCATGTATAGATAGCATTCTGTTCTGGACGTATGATGGGATCCGCACATAAAACAGCGAAAAAATCTACTATGTTCTAACCTAACCATGCACATGCGCAGTCGCTACGGAAATGACACACCGAAAACATGCATTATATTTAAAATGGTTGTGTTGCCATCAATACCAAAAGGGTGGGGATTAATAAAATCATATAAAACATCAAAAAGGATACAATATTATCC
This sequence comes from Congeria kusceri, assembly GCA_027627225.1. NCBI lineage: Eukaryota > Metazoa > Mollusca > Bivalvia > Myida > Dreissenidae > Congeria > Congeria kusceri. The sequence continues at coordinate 15,283,262 of CM051035.1, forward strand.
ATAAAAGCATAATATAATTATGCACAATAAGCAAGAGGAGGGTCTATACATACTCAGCCGCCGGCTTTACTCCAATAATAACCTTCATCCAGCGCTAAAGCTATGAGGGCACATTATTTTCGTAAAGCCTTCAGCTTTCACATGTATAGATAGCATTTTGAAAGGCAACAAAACAAAAACTTCCGTTGAACTTAACTAAAATACATTTCTAATAATTTATTGAGCCTAGTAACATATCATCGTAGGCCCTAACCAGACAGACCAGCATTACTGAAAGACACATTGTGAGAACTATTCAAAGTACATCTATAATAAAACTTTCTAAATGTTTTTGTCCGACTTCCAATCTGCAGTATCTAAAATAGTCCTTAATGAACATCTGTTGTAAAAGCTACAGATGTAGAAGCACCTCAGGGTAATTAAATGTGCCTAAACATGGTCAGCGTCCATACCAGAAAATTCTAATATGGACTTCAACCATTTAGCAACAGTGCTAGGAGTCATTTGATTGAAATGTTTATATTATACAAGCACAAACCGTGACTTCCTTACAGATTCTATATCAGCAATATAGGCAAGAAGTGTATTCATAGCACGCAGCGCCTCATCATGAAAATGCTCCACTTTCAATGTAAAAGAATGTCCTAATATAGACTATTTGAACATATTTGAAAAAGTAAACACAACGCCCTGTTGTTTAATAAACATATTATCAATATTCATAGATACCAAGGTCTGAGCTCTTGGTGCCAAAGCCAGAAGAGCTACAGTTTTCAAAGTTAACATCTTCAAGAATAAAACCTGTATTGGCACTAATGTTTCCAAATAGTTCAACACAACAAACACATCCCATGTAATAATACACCAGGGTTTAGGAGGTAGGCACAGAAAAACACTTTTCATAAACCTAGACACTAAAACACAATCCTTACCCCAAAAAGGGAAGAGTTTGAAGCAGCATAGCTTTATGTGTGTCAATCACTGAATATGATTTTCTCAATCTAAAAAGATAATTCAAATAACTAAGTATCACTGCTTCAGTTGTGTAAAAAGGGATAACTACCCGGTATACCATTCCAAGTATACAAGTGCTACCATGCAAATTGGTACTGCTTCTTGGTTCTGACTGAGCAATGTACACAAATGAACTGTTCAACTGGCCACGAAATTCTCTGGACAATAAGGAATTTCCTGATACAACGGCTGCAATGGAAAGGGTGAAGTTGATAGTTATGCAGTGGAGCTAATAGGTTCTTGTCCCTGGATAACCTTATTGAAATGGATAAAATGATTTCAAAAATCAAAGGAAACCAATATTTCGAAGTATATTAGGGAAATAAATAACACCTTTTCACCTTGTATATCAATATATTGTTTACCACCTTTCCAATCATATTAAATGGAGGAAATATGTATGGAATTCATTCACTTCAAGGGAAATTAAAGGCATTAATTGCGTAAACGCCCGGTTCTGGAAACCAGGACACAACAATAGGAAATTATTTATCCAGCTTGGAGGGAAATAAATCAATATCAAGGTAAAAATATTGTCTACATAATCTCTGAAACATTACACATTTCAGTCAGTAGAGTCCAAGAAAATTCTAAATTAAAAATCAGCTTTGTTTTGAACTCCTGGAACATAAATTGCAGACGGAATAATATCTCTTTCAAAACACCAATCCCAAATTACTTCAGCAAGAGAATCCATACATGTAGCTAAAGCCAGTCATCCAAAATCATTTATATAAGAAACAGCTCTTACATTATCTGACTGTACTTGAATGTGCTTACTGCGATAACTACTATACAGTGACTGTAATCAGTAATACTTAGACTAAAGCACAAAACAATAAATATTAATTCTTGACTGCATTTGCGTACACCTACCATAAGCATGGAGATGCCTGACTAGGTCGACACAAGCAGCGCCTTCAAATGAGGCATAGGTTTGGCAATGAACATCAACTGGGTTTTGTCTAATGAATTTCACATTGTTCGGCGTAGCTGTCTAAGATCACTTTGACCTAGATTTCTTGCGATAATTATGCAGCGGGAATATTGAATGCCAATAGAATTGGGCATATTTTCTAATTTTAGCGAATGCAAACTTCAAATAATGGTTTAACGTATACCAATAACTGTTGCATACTTTTGGGGATTAAAAATTTACATAATTGTTTACATAAGCGGTTGAATTAAAGTTATAAACATATCTTCGACATACACTCTAAAAATGAACATAATTATGAACAATTGTACTCATTGTATTTCATGATCAGAATGTTATATTCATTCACATAATGAAATAACTATATTGTTTAGCCTACATAATCGGAGCGCTCTATAAATAGCAATTACAATGCTACAATTCACGGGGACGACAGTCGGTCACAAGGTACAATGTTGCCTGTTGAGCTCGCAAGCACACAATATAAAGTGGTAAATTTCTGGTATTTTTCTGATAAATAGACAAAACAAATATTAGCAAATTTGATTGAGCTTACATTTCCTATTATTTTATCATGGTGTAAATATATTATTGTACGCTGTAACCGACTGTCGTCCCTGTGAATTAATTCTAGCGAGTACAACTCCAGCAGGAGAATAATTCTAAAAATAGCGCACGGTAAAGCTCTGTTAATACACACGCATCAATTAGCGTCTGGAGAATCCTAAACCCGAGAATTGCAATAAATGGGGAATTCATAAACTTACTGCTCATTCATTCCCGCTATTATTTTCTGACAATGTTAATTTGTTAAATTTGCCTGACAAATTCATGTATCAATTATGTTGACGTAAATTACTAGTATTTATCTTATTCCTGTATCACTGGTGTAAACATGGGGCTATATGATCAGTTTATTCACGGTACAAATATTAATAATTATTGAGTTTATCTCAAATTAATGTCGGAGGCCGATAAATTTTCTTATAGTGTCCGAAAAATCCGAGAAGTGTCCTTAGTATGGACCGAAAAATCTGGGGTCTGAGAAGTCTCCTTAGTAGGAACGAAAAATATGGGGTCCGTGAAATCACAGCTTGGTCCTCTCGTATTATATTTAGGGTAAACAAGAAATGTCTTTAAACAAATTAATATTGAGATGCCATTTACAAATGACCTAAACAGACGGCCAAGATGATTGGTTACGGGACTTCTCAGATCCCAGATTTTTTGGTCCCCACCAATATTAGGAGACTTATTGGACCCCATATTTTTCAGACACTATAAGAAAACTTCTCGGACCCAAAAGTTAAATTGAGATAAATTTATTAATTTAAAAATTAAATAAAATTACCATAAATATCTATGACGTGAATAAACCAATCATACAGCTCCATGTTTCCACCAGTGATATATAATAGACCACAATAATTTATGTTAAAATAATTGTTATCTGAATTTGTCAAGCCAATTCAACAAATCAATAATTTAAGAAAATAATTTCGGGAATGAATTAAAATTATTTTGTATCAGACGAGTCTATATAGTTATTTATAGTACCGGTAATATAACATTCTTGTTAGTTATCTAATATAATAACGATTTGAAGTCAAATAAGCATTTATACTGTGTATCCCAATAACAAGCAATAGTCAGGGAACATTCAGCGATTTTTGAAATGTTAATACTTTATTTTTGATAACGCAAACATAACAATTCATTAGACTATGACGATTTTAAATTATATCAGTAGAAATATGATATATCAAGGGTTCCTGTGTATAATTAGTATTGCAAATTGTGTAATAATGCTAAGCGAATAACAATTTGACGTATTCAGAATCTTCTTTCATAACATTTCATCTAAAGAAAATGTAGCATTTTTTTTTAAAGATTAAATAACATCTACTGGAGAAGTTGATAAAAAGATGCAATTATAAATAATCGTTTATAAATTTATAGAGCGTACAGCTTATATAAATGTAGGCTAAACAAAATAGTTATTTCGTTACGTGAATGAATACAGCATTCTGTTTATGGCATACAATGAGAAAATACGTTCAGTATTAGCCTCAGTTCTAGAGTATATGTCGAGGATATATTTATAACTTCATTTTAACTGCTTATGTAAACAATTATGTAAATTTTTATTCCCCAAAAGTATGCGTCAGTTATTGGTATACGTAAAACCATTGTTTGAAGTTTGCATTCCTAAAAATTATAAGATTTGCCCAATTATATTGGCATTCAATTTTCCCGCTGCATAATTATCGCAAGAAATCTAGGTCAAAAGTGATCTTAGACAGCTACGCCGAAAAAATGACATCTCAATATTAACTTCTACGCCGATCATCTTTTTTAAAGACATTTCTTGTTGCTGTTAACATTATTTATCCACCAATATAACTTCCTGACCCTTGCCTCAGACAGCTGCAATTTAATACTAAAGTCTACAGAATTCTGGATACCTACTAATGTTTCTCTTATAAGTGTACAGTAATGCATCTTCGCTTCACAATTTGCAAAATATGTGTCAGTGACAATTCCACAGAAATAAGCTAATTGTCTGACCTCAATCCACCATGTGGCCATAGAAATGATATTTTCCATGCTTTTATCAGCCAAGTAAACCTTAAACTCAACAGAATCAAGAATAAAAGCAAAGAATGTAATTCTCTGACAAGGTTGTTAAACAGATTGGTGCCAGTTCATATCAAAACCTAATGTAACCAAGGTATCAACCAATGTATTGGTATTATAAAAACACTCCAGTTTGATATGGTTCATATTAATGGAGTCATCAATATAATAACATTGAATGTTTTGCATTTTAAACCATGCAAAAACAGGTTTGAGAAGTTTCATAAACAAATATGGTGCATTTCATAAAATAAAAACAAAATATTCACATTTGTGTAGTCTGCCATTCCACAAAAATTTCAGGAATTTAGTGTCCGTTTCATGTATAGGAACCAAAAATTAAGCATCAATGAGCTATATTTATGAAAAAAAAAACATTCCTAAGTACAAGATCTAAAACAACATAAAAGGTCTCTCTCTTGCTAAAAAAGGTTGTATTCAACCAACTGATTCAAATATTTTAAATTAATAACTGGTCTATATTCTCCATTCGACTTGGGAACAATAAATTAAGTTGATATGAATTCACCAGTTTCATGAAAAGTTTCAACGATAGCACCTTCATTTAAAATCCATGAATCATTCGTAATTAGTTTCATTTAAAAAAAAAAAAGATTTCTTAAATTACCAACAACACTTTATTCAATCCTGATCGTATGGGGCTGTAAAGATTGCAGTCGGTGCTCTCCTAGGAGGCCTGGACCTGCCATACTGTCTGTAACCCCCATAAGTACCTCATTGTGGGTGAGGTTGATTTCTGCCAACCTGACTGAACGATCCTGAAGGACGTCTAGGATACCTTCCTCTGCCTCAAGAACTGTAATTTTTATTTCCACGGTGGCCTCGAATGTATATGTAGGAATCTGTTCCCAGCGAAACTTGAGAATCACAATTTTTTAATTTTCTTTGAAATATCATTCTCGAACAACATAGTTGTAATGAGCATAGAAGTCTGATACAGACTGGCATACTTCTTAAAAACATTGCCAAATTATATACCTTCTTTGCTAAGATAAATGATACTGAATCTGTCCAAACAGAGTCAGAGAATCAGATAACAAGGTAAGTGCCTCCAAAGTTACATGGCTTTTCAATAACTCTGCCAACTGAATGATAGACACAATACGGCAGAAACTTAAGACTGAAAATTGACCATAAGCCTGTCATTAGCATGTTCTTTCTTGTCTAATAATCTCCATATCTCCTGGTTCGCAAGAGGCAGTGTAGCCTTGTCAAATTTTCTGGAATTTTATACTTATTCAAGAGCACATCTGTATAACATTGAACTGTGCAAGACACATGGATAAGCTTTGCAAGAGAGTCTGAAACAGATTTTCCTTTCACAGGTACTTTCGATTTGGGTAAAAACCCTTTCATCATCACTTATTTTGTCATTCTGATTGTCGCTAGAACCAAACAAAGCTTCAGAAAAGCTACGATTTAAATCACTATAATCCTCATTGTCAGAGACATCTCTAGCATCAAATTCAACTGTCAATGGCTCAAATGGTACCCCGACTTTATCATCGGCCTCTAGTACCACGTGGCTAACCACATGCTCTGAAAATACCCGAAGGTGAAATGCCAAGCAAATTCCTCAAAGACAAATTGTCCTTCTGTGACAACTTCGTAATGACAAAAATATTATTGTTACTGTCCGAAGACGTATTCCTCTTGTCCGAAGACGTATTCTTCTTGTCCGAAGACTTGCTTCCTTTCTAAACACTCTTTCAGGGTAGTCATACAAGATTTCAATTAAGGTTAGGACTTACTTTTCTTCGACGGCTGCTCTGTTACCGTGTCAGAACAACAGGAAAATTCACCTTCAGATAATGGTCTCCTAATTACAAGATATCTTTGCTGTCCAACATGGTGTATAAAAAAAAAAAAGTTTAAATTGACAAGCCCAATTTACGTGTGAACCCCTCAACGCCAAAACGTTTTATGCATGTTTTCGGTGTGTCATTTCCGTTGTGACTGCGCATGTGCGTGGGTAGGTCAGAGCGTAGTAGAATTTTTCGCTTTTTTAAGTGCGGATCCCCTCATACGTCCAGAACGGCATGCTATCTATACATGTGGAAGCTGAAGGCTTTATGAAAATAATGATTGTTATGATTGATGTAGCAAATGAAGGATGAAAAGTTGGAACTACTTTCCAGACCGGGAATTGAAGCCTGGTCCTTCTGTCACAAGCCCAGTACTTACACCACCAGACAACTGAGGCATCTCTAATATTTTGCCTAATATTCTCTATTTACAGCATCATGCATATTAAACTGTTAGATGCAGAGGCTGTCTACATCAGCTCAGATTATAAAATTACACCTCTGAGATAAATACTGAATATAATATTCAAAATAATCCCAAGAATTTACCTATAATTTACCATTTAAGCTTTTTTACCGCAAGGTGTTACTTACCCTTTTTTGAATGTCTGCATTCCCCTGTGTTGAAGCGTTTTCAGGAAACGTGTCTTCTCCCAGAATCGAGTTCCCAGTTGCACTTTTGCCATGGCCAGGAAGTCCAAGGAGGAGAATTCTTAGATCTAACAATTACAGAAACATAACTTATTTTACACTGTTTATCAATTATATTTGCCCATAATTAATTTAAGACAAGAGGGCCAGTAAGACCAGACGCTCTTCTGGTCCTAGGGCTTCTTTTTGAGTCGCCTGAAAAGGCTACATATGGGTGTTACTTTTGTCGGCGTCGGCGACGGTGTCTGCTGCGTCGGCGACGGTGTCTGCTGCGTCGGCGGCGGTGTCTGCCGCGTCGGCGGCGGTGTCTGCTGCGGCGGCGGTGGCCTCCCCTTTCACTTGTCGGGAGCATAACTCTTAGACTATTAAAGCTATCAACATGAAACTTCATAGGTAGATAGATCTCATTGAGGAGAAGTGCAGTGCACAAGAACCTTTACTCTGCACCTCATACTTTTGGAGTTATTTGCCCTTTGTTTATTTTCATACTTAAATTTGGCCCCAGCATAAATCTAAGACTATGAAAGCTATCAATGTGAAACTTCATAGGTAGATATATCTCATTGAGGAGAAGTGCAGTGCACAAGAACCGTTACTCTGTATCACATACTTTTGGAGTTATTGCCCTTTGTTTATTTTCATACTTAATTTTTGTCTGGAGCATAACTCTAAGACTATGAAAGCTATCAACATGAAAGTTCATAGGTAGATAGATCTCATTGAGGGGAAGTGCAGTGCACAAGAATCGTTACTCGCACGTCATACTTTTGGAGTTATTGCCCTTTGTTTATTTTTATACTTAATTTTTGTCCGTAGCAAAATTCTAAGACTATGAAAGCTGTCAACTTGAAACTTCATAGGTAGATAGATCTCATTGAGGATAAATACAATGCACAAGAACCATTACTCTGCACCTCATACTTTCGGAGTTATTTCCATTTGTAAATGTTCATACTAATTTTTGTGTTGCATTTTTGGTTTTAATTAGTCTTTTGTTTGCAATTAGCCAGAGTGCAGTGCTTTTGAAGATTTCAAATAATCTGTTTAAAAAAAATTTGAGCATTAACCTGAAGTGCTTCTTCATTTGGATTCACGTAAGCTATCTGGCGTCAGGCGACACAGCTGACTTCGGGAGTTCTAGTTAAACAGACTCATCACTTGTTATGCCCCCCTTCGAAGGAGTGGGGGTATATTGCTTTGCACCTGTCCGTCGGTCGGTCGGTCTGTTGGTCGGTCGATCAAATGGTCGGTCTGTCCATAGACCATTTCGTTTCCGCTGGATATCTAAAGAACACGATCAGTTAAGTTGGTATGCTGGTTACTTGGTAGAAAAGGTAGACGCCTTTAGATTTTGAGGTTAACAGGTAAAAGGTCAAGGTCACCATTGCTAAAAATAGAAAAACAGGTTCCGCTCAATAACTTAAGAAAGCATTGAGATATTTTAATGAAACTTCATACATAGATACCTTATATTGAGACCTCGCTTGGAATTGGATATGGGGTGGGTGGGGTCAAGGCCACCATAGAAAAATGGTTTCCGCTCCATAACTTGAGAAAGCATCGAGATATTTTAATGAAACTTCATACATAGATATCTTATATTAAGACCTCGCTTGGGATTGCATATTGGGTCGGTTGGGTCAACTTAAAGGTCACTGTTACTAAAAATAGAAAAACGGTTTCTGCTTAATAACTTTAAAACACATTGAGATGTTTTAATGAAACTTAATACATAAATACATTATATTGAGACCTCGATTGGAATTGCATATGGGGTGGGTGGGGTCAAGGTCAAGGTCACCATTATTAAATATAGACAAATGGTTTTCGCTAAGTATCTTGAGAACACATTAATCTATTTTAATGAAACTTAATCCATAAGAACCTTATATCGAGACATTGCTTGGGATTGCATATGGGGTGGGTGGGGTCAAGGTCACCATTACTGAAAATAGAAAAATGGTTTCCGCTCAATAACTTGAGAAAGCATTGCGATATTTTAATGAAACTTAATAGACATATTTTATATTAAGACCTCACTTGGGTTTGCTTATGGGGTGAGTGGGGTCAAGATCACTGAAATTAAAAGTGGAAAAACGGTTTATGCTCCATAACGCATTGAGATATTTTATTGAAACTTCATACGAAGATACCTTATATCGAGACCTTGCTTTGCGTATGTGGTGGGTGGGGTCAAGGTCACTGTTACTAAAAATAGAAAAACAGTTTTCACTCAATAACTTGAAAACCTATTGAGATATTTTAATGAAACTTCATATATATAATATATATCAGGTGAGCGACCTAGGGCCATTGTGACCCTCTTGTTTTGGTTATAAAATCTCTTGATAACTATGAAAGACATTAAATTGAAACTCAAGATACTTGTTTATGGTGCTGCCCCATTCTGCAGACATGAGGAGGTAACTCTTTCAAGGATTTTGTAGGAGTTATTACCCTTTTTTAAACTTACAATTTTGCCTGTAGGTCAAATTTCTCAATACCTGTCAATGAGGTTTTGACTTGAAACTCAACGTACTTAATCACAGTGATGAATTTATTGTGTAGACAAGAGGAGGTAACTCTATCAATGATTTCATTTAAGTAATTGCCCTTTTTTCAACTTTGAATTTTTGCTTCAGGTAAATTTTCACACTAACCATAAGAGATATTGACATGAAACTCAAAATACATGATCAGAGTTATGAACCCATTCTGTAGACTAGATCAGGTAACTATATCAAGGATTTTGGTGGAGTTATTGCCCTTTTTAGTCCCCTACCGGTGTTTCACCGGAGGGGACTATAGGTTTGCCCTCCGTCCATCTGTCCATCCGTCCGCAAGATATTGTTCCCGCGATAACTCAAAAAGTACTGAAGATACTTCGATTAAACTTGGTATACATATAAACAGCAATGTGAGTATTATCCATGACCTTTTATTTTTCACCATAGTCAAAGGTCGCGTGACTGTTACTAAAAATAGAAATAAACTTAAACAAATTTGATCCTGCAATAAATCAAAAAGTACTGAAGATATTTCAATGTAACTTGGTTTACATATAAACAGCAATGTGAGGATTATGCAGGACCTTTTATTTTTCACCAGAGGTCAAAGGTCATGTGACTGTTACTAAAAATAGAAATAAACTACTGTTATAATTCGAAACGTACATAAGATATGAGCATGAAACTTGGTACAAAGATTGAACTATAGGTTTCCATCCGTCTGTGTGTCTTTCTGTCTGTTCGTCCATATGTTTGTCCATCTGTCTGTCCGTCCCGAAAACCTGGTTCTTGCAAAAACTCAAAAAGTACTGAAATTATTTTGATGAAACTGGGTATACATATAAACAGCAATGTGGCAATGTGAGGATTATGCACGACCTTTTTTTTCACCAGAGGTTAAAGGTCACGTGACTGTTACTAAAAATAGAAATAAACCTACTACTGTAATAATTCGAAACAGACATAAGATATGACCATGCAAGTTGGTACAGAGATTGAACTATAGGTTTGCCATCTGTCTGTGTGTCGTTCTGTCTGTTCGTCCATATGTATGTCTGTCTGTCCGTCCCCAAAACCTGGATCCTGTGATAACTCGAAAGTACTGAAGACACTTTAATGAAACTTTGTAAACGTAGCAACAGCAATGTGAGAATTATGCACGACCTTTGATTTTTCACCAGAGGTCAAAGGTCACGTGTCACTAAAAATAAAAATAAACTTAATACTGTAATATATTGAAAAGATATGATAATGAAATTTAATGAAACTTGGTGCAAATATAGGACTATGGGTTTGCCCTCTGTCTGTGTGCGTCTGTCTGTCTGTTCGTCCATCGGTCTCACTGTGTCTGTCTGTCCCGTCCCCAAAACCTGGATCCTGCTATAACTCAAAAAGTACTGAAGATACTTTGATGAAATTTTGTATACATAGAAAGAGCAAGGTGAGTATTGTATACAACCCTTTATTTTTCACCAGAGATCAAAGGTCACGTGACTGTAACTTAAAATAGAAATAAACTTTATACTGTAATAATTCGAAAAGAACATAACATATTAAAATGAAACTTGGTACACAGAATGGACTATATGATTGCCCTCTGTCCTGTATTGCTTGCAATACTATCAAAGCCTTGTTTCAACTTTGAATTTTAGCTTAAGTTCAAATTTCTCATGATCTATAAGAGTTCATGACTTGAAATTCAACACACTTGATCACAGTGATGAACCTTTTCTATTTACAAAAGGCCAGAATAATATCAAATACAAGAAAGTCAAGCATGCTCTTGTTATACGCTTGTTTGAAAAAGGGGTCATATTATGGGAACGCCCAAGCGTGCAGGGAGGCTGGCGGTCGGCAGGCAGTGGGCATAACATATTATCATGAAACTTGGTACACAGAATGGACTATATGATTGCCCTCTGTCCTGTATTGCTTGCAATACTATCAAAGCCTTGTTTCAACTTTGAATTTTAGCTTAAGTTCAAATTTCTCATGATCTATAAGAGTTCATGACTTGAAATTCAACACACTTGATCACAGTGATGAACCTTTTCTATTTACAAAAGGCCAGAATAATATCAGATACAAGAAAGTCAAGCATGCTCTTGTTATACGCTTGTTTGAAAAAGGGGTCATATTATGGGAACGCCCAAGCGTGCAGGGAGGCTGGCGGTCGGCAGGCAGTGGGAGGTCTTTGTCCGGAGCATAACTTTGTCCAGCATGGATGTTGTTAACTCACCCGAGCACAACATGCTCATGGTGAGCTTTTGTGATCGCCTTTTGTCTGTCGTCCTTCGTGCGACGTCCGTCATGCGTCGTCAACATTTACCTTGTGAACACTCTAGAGGCCACATTTATTGGCCAATCTTCATTAAACTTGGTCAGAACATGTGTCCCAATGATATCTCGGCCTAATTCCAAACTGGGTCATGTGGGGTCAAAAACTAGGTCACTAGGTGGAATTGACAAAAAGCTTGTGAACACTCTAGAAGTCACATTTTTGCCCAATCAACATGAAACTTACTCAGAACATTTCTTCTAATGATATCTCAGCCGAGTTTGAAAATGGTTCCGGTCAGTTGAAGAACATGGCCGGCAGGGGGTGGGAAATTTTCCTTATATGACTATAGGAAAAGCTTGTGAACACTCTAGAAGACACATTTTTTGCCCAATCAACATAAATCTTGCTCAGAACCTTTGTTCTTATGATATCTTGGCCGAGTTGGAAAATGGTTCCGCTCCGTTGAAAAATATGGCCGTCAGAGGGCAGGGCAGTTTTCCGTATTTGGCTATAGGAAAAGCTTGTGAACACTAGAAGTCACATTTTTTGCCCAATGAACATGAAATTTTCTCAAAACCTTTGTTTTTATGATATCTCGGCCGAGTTCAAAAATGCTTCCGCTCCGTTGAAAAACATAGCCGCCAGGTGGGCAGTTTTCCTTATACGGCTATTGGAAAAGCTTGTGAACACTCTAGAAGTCACATTTTTTGCCCAATCAACATGCAACTTGCACAGATCTTTTGTTCGTATGATATCTCGGCAAGTTCGAAAATGGTTCCGGTCAGTTGACATTCATGGCCGCCAATCAAGATAAAACTTGCTCAGAACCTTTGTGAAGAAAAACAATGGATCCAATTTTTTACAAGCCGTGGTGGGGATTTTTTTAAATCTAGCCCATGCAATTTTAGGATTTATTCATTTAGGACTTTGTAACTGGCGGGAAATTTTCACAACATTTGATTGGATGTTGGGGAAGGTCAAAAAGTTTTTTAAAGAGCGATAAATACAGATATCAAACACGTAATATTTGATGTTGCTCCAGTGGACAAAGGGCAATAACTGGACAATGGTTAGGCCTAGGTTCTTCAAACTTAATATGGTAGGTTAGTGTAGTTCTCTTCAAACTATACTTTAGCATAAAAATGAGCAGAAACTGTTTTTCTATTTTTAGTAACAGTGATCTTGACTGTGACCCCACTCACCCCATATGCAATCCCAACCGAGGTCTCGATATAAGGTATTTATGTATTAATTTTCATTAAAATTTCTCAGTGCCTTCTCAAGTAATTAAGCGGAAACCGTTTTTCTATTTTTAGTAATGGTGACCTTGAGCTTGACCCACCCACCCCACATGCAATCCCAAGTGAGGTCTTGCTACAAGGTACCCATGTATGAAGTTTCATTACAATAGCTTACTCCGTTCTCGAGTTAGAGAATGGAAACGAAAAGTGTTACGCCTGGCCGCCCATCCACCCAGACGCCTGCCAAACAACATACGCCAATCTAATAACCACAATTTTTCTTTGAAAAATTTTGTTAACAGAAAACTGGGTCTTGCAGTTTCACCGAGAAGATTTAAAAGTAATTTTGCTATTTAAGTTTGTACAAACTATGTGACTCCCGGGGTTTGGCCAATTTTGACCCCAGGGGCATCTGTTGGACAATCTTTGTAGGGAACCACTATACACTGCAGATCCATGATATCGCGATCCGTTATTTTGTGATATCAAATATATCGCGAGTCCACCATGGATTTTTTCCCATGTACTTCAATATTTTACTATTACACGACATTCATAAATAAATCCAGTTTGGTCTGGATTTTGACGCCTACATCGCTACTCTTTCATTCACACTCTTGTAGTGCGACACACAATAACCCGACCCACTCAACATCAAAGTGTAACAGTTTGACGTCGTTAGCTTACATCGGGCGTGCCACCCATTACCACATCCTTACACTTCTGTGGTTTTAATTAGCAGCCGAATTATATGCCATCCATATGGAGGGTGTATACAGGAACCATATGTCATAGATCAATACTGACCTATCTGAACGTTATCAATACGGCGTTACTGTTTCTTTTGTGCTCATGGTGAGCTTTTGTGATCGCCCGTTGTCCGTCAGGCGTGCGTGCGTGCGTCATCAACTTTTCATTCAAACAACATCTTATGCATCGTACCGTAATGATTTGAACAACTTTGAAAGAGGGTCACCTAATGATAATTCCTGTGAAGTTTGGTGAAAATCTGCCAAGTGGTTTAGGAGGAGATGTTGTTTGAATGAAAAGTTGACGACACATGCACGCACGCACGCACTATAGAATGTTACATACCAAATATGAAACCAATGGGTCTTGTGGTTTCATTGAAGATTTTTAAAGTCATTTTGTTATTTAAGTCTATATAAACAATGTGACCACCGGGGCGTGGCCAGTTTTGACTCCAGGGGCATCATTTGAACAAACTTTGTATGGTACTTTACAAAGTTTGTTAAAATTATGCCCCTGGGGTCAAAACTGGTAAGGCCCCGGGTGTCACATGGTTTATTTCAAACTTAATAGCAAAATGTCTTTTAAAATCTTCTTCTCTGAAACTGCAAGGCCTAGAGGTTTTATATTTGGTATGTAACATCCTCAAGTGGTCCTCTAAAATGAATGTTAAAATTATGCCCCATGGGTCAAAATTGACCACACCCCAGGGGTCACATGGTTTATATAGACTTAAATAGCAAAATGATTTTAAAATTTTTATACTCTGAAACCAAAATGCCTAGAGGTTTCATATTTGGTATGTAACATCCATATAGTGGCTCTCTACTAATATTGTTCCAATTATGCCCCTGGGGTCAAATCTGGTCACGCCGTGGGAGTCACATGGTTTATATAGACTTAAATAACAAAATGACTCATATTATGCCCCTGGGATAAAAATAAGCCACACCTCTGGGATGCAAATTCCAATTGGATTATAAGGTCTCAGGTGAGTGTCCTAGGACCCTCAGGGCCCTCTTGTTTTAGAGAAAATGCTAACTGCACATCGTTCGCGATATAGATACCCACTTTTGTTGCTATTCGCTATCAAACTTTTATACAAAAGTAAAGATCTCAATGTTCTCTGCTCTACAAAGTTTTTATACGGCAATCAATACACCCACGCTTTTCATGCGGATGATGTGACGTACATGTCAGCATCATTTTCGCGCTTTTTTCTAGCAGAACAAAGGATTTACACGAAATACAGTTTAATTGTAAATATAATTTGTGTTTACGCCATGGGAACATTAATATTCAGATATGCGTTTCTGATTTGGAATTTATCATACACAATTGGAAAATAATTACACGGAATAATATACTTTTATATACAAATGGAATATTTTACATATGGATAAAACACATATTGTGGATGTTAACAACAATGAAAAAGGGGAGTTAATAAGGTTTATGTTTTGAGGTCATGAAAATAGGCTAGTGTATACATGTGTACTGGTATCTATATGTACCCATGAATGACCTGACAAGTTATATTGCGATACAGTTATATCACGATCGCGATCAATGGACCCCTCAAATCGCGATATAGCGGATCTGCAGTGTATATCTATATGTACATCAATGACCTGACAAATTATATCGCGATCCAGCTAAATCGCGATCGCGATCCATGGACCCGGCGAATTGCAATATAATGGATTTGCAGTGTACAATGTTACATGCCAGATATGAAACCTCTGGGCCTTGCAGTTTTGGAGAAGAAGATTGTTTAAGTCGTTTTGCTATTTAAGTCTATATAAACCATATGAGCCCCGGGGTGTGGCCAGTTTTGAACCCAGGGGCATCATTCGCACAATCTTTGTACAGGACCACTATACAATGTTACATACCAAATATGAAACCTTTGGGACTTGCGGTTTCAGAGGAGAGGATTTTTAGAGTCATTTGGCTATTTAAGTCTATATCAACTATGTGATCCCCGGGGTGTGGCCAGTTTTGACTCCATGGACATCATTTGAACAATCTGTGTAGAGGACCACTATACAATGTTACATACCAAATATGAAACCTCTAGGCCATGCGGTTACAGAGAAGACGATTCTTAAAGTCATTTTGCTATACAAGTCTATATAAACCATGTGACCTCCGGGGCGTGGCCAGTTTTGACCCCAGGGGCATCATTTGAAAAATCGTTGTTGAGGACCACTAAAGGATGTTACATCCCAAATATGAAACCTCTGGACCCTGCAGGTTCAGAGAAAAAGATTCTCATATGGTTTATATAGAATATATAGCAAAATGAGTGTAAAAATCTTCTCTGAAACCCAGAGGTTTCATATCTGGTATGTAACATCCTTTAGTTGTCCTTTACAAAGTTTGTTCAAATTATGCCCCTGGGGTCAAAACGGGCCACGCCCCAGGGGTCACATGGTTGATATAGAATATATCACAAAATGACTTTAAAAATCGTCTCCTAAAACCACAAGGCCCAGAGGTTTCATATTTGGTATTTAACATCCTATAATGGTCATCTACAAATAGAAGTTTCATATTTGGTATGTAACATCCTATAGTGGTCTTCTAGAAATATTGTTCAAATTATGCCCCTGGGGTCAAAACTGGCCGTGCCCCGGGGTCACATGGGTTATATAAACTTAAATAGCAATATGTCTTTACTAATCTCCTCAGAAACCGCAAGGCCCAGAGGCTTCTTATTTGGTATGTAACATCATTTAGTAGTCCTCTCCAAATATTGTTCAAATTATGCTCCTGGGATCAAAACTGGTCACGCCCGGGGGTCACATGGTTTATATCAATTGTAATAGCAGAATGTCTTTAAAAATCTTCTTCTCGAAACGGCAAGGCCCACGAGGTTTCGTATTTGCTGTGTAACTACCTCAAGTTGTCCTCTACAAAGATTGTTCAAATTATGCCCCATGGGCAAAACTAACCACACCCCAGGGGTCACATGGTTTATATAGACTTAAACAGCAAAATGATTTAAAAATTCTTCTCCTGAAACTGCAAGGCCTAGAGGTTTCATATTTGGTATGTTACGTCCGTGTTGTGGTCCTCTATAAATATTGTTCAAATTATGCCCCTGGGGTCAAATCTGGTCGCGTCCGGGGGTCACATATTTTATATAGACTTAAATAGCAAAATGACTTCAGAAATCTTCACCTCTGAAACGGCAAGGCCCACAGCTTTCCTATATTTGGTATGTAACATTGCATAGTGGTCCTCTCCAAAGATCATTCAAATTATGCCCCTGGGGTCAACTCTGGTGGCACCTTGAGGGGTCACATGCGATATATAGACTTAAATAGCAAAGTTACCTTAAGAATCTTAACCTGAAACCGCAAGGCCCAGAGGTTTGTTCAAGATTGTTCATGTTATGCCCCTGAGATAAAAATAAGCCACGCCTCCCAGATGCAAATTTGCATTGGGTTACAAGGTCTCAGGTGAGCGTCCTAGAGGGTCACCCAAGGATCATTCCTGTGAAGTTTGGTGAAAATTTTCCCAACGGTTTAGGAGATGTTCTTTGAATGAAAATGTTGACATATGATGCACGATGGAGAAAAGGAAATCCTAAAAGCTAACCATGAGCACGTTGTGCTCAGGCGAGCTTAAATGTGAATGGGTATTATCACTTAGTTTTACTATGATTACCTTCATGGGACCGCTCAGCTCCACGACCACAGACACGATTCAGATAAAATTCTTTAGCCTTTTGTATAATCTTTGTCGTCAGTTCGTTTTGGAAGTGTGGTGTTGATGCTTTGGCATTGGCTGTATCCACTGCCGTAAAAATATTCCAAGCCATTTCTTCTCTAAGAACTTGAGAGGCTCTGTTATCAATAAACAACAGTTTATCATTACAGCGTTGTCTAAGTTTTTCCAATGCTGTTTGTCCCACATCTTTAGTCTTTTTGTCCGGTATATTTATGTATTTTTTCATTTCTGCTTCTGTTTCAAAGTGAGTAAAGATGACAAACGCATATTCATCAATGTGTTTTCCAAAAAGTTTAAAGAAAATGTCCACAGTTTTTACCACTTCCTCAGAAAACCGTTCTGGTTTCAGTACTAAGCAGATAGCATTGAAGCCCGGCAATGTCATCCCTATACAATGCGCTATTTGTTCATACACAAATTCGTCATTGTGGGAAGTGTAAAAAAATCCAGGAGTGTCCACAATTTCTATTCTTCTTCCAAATCTTTGTTGTGTCTGCAATAAATTGGTAACTATTTAACTAGTGTTACATCACTGTAGCTTTTCAACTTCAAATAGGAAAGTCCTTGCCAAACACACACATTTTTATTGTCGTAAAAGTAGCTACTGCAGTTAGCATGTAAACAATTAGATATAATAGCTATACACATAAACACTTTGAACGTTATGCAATATGTAATTTAAGTTCTACTATTGTGCCAGATAAATAGTGTTAAATTACTGGGTGGCCTGCATGTAGCTTTAATAATGGCTCAAGAACTTGAAAATATTAGCACCTTTTGAATTTTCAAATAAAACCACAAAGTAGTTTATGTCCTAAGTTGTATCCAGTTATGTATGATAACCCAACAATTGGGTAACCAACAGTGTTTTAAGTCAAATACCCATTAAATACTATAGAAGAAATGCCCAATAAGTGCCCATTTGTAAGATCACATTCTTATACCCAAGAAGCAAGTAACCAACAATGTTTTAGTCTGATACCCAGCAAATGCCCAAACATAGGTGTATCCGTCCATCCGACCGATGTTAACATTTTTAATAAATTCCAATATCTTTAATACTATCAAAGGTATTTAATTGAAACTTACAATACTTCTTTACTATCAACATCTCCACCAGGAAAAGCAAGCCCCATAACTCTGTTTTGTATTTTGTATAAATGCCCCTTTTTTGACTTTGAAATTTTGTTTCAAGGTTTTTATAAAATCTAATAGCTTGAATGCTATCAAAGGTATTTACTTGAAACTTAAAATACTTCTTTACTGTCAACGTCTCCACCAGAGAAGTAACCCTGATAATTCTGTTTTGTAGTTTGACAGATCTATGCCCCTTTTTAACTTATTAAAATTTTTCATAAGTTTATTCAGAATAGCCATTTTGACTGAAGTAAAAAAGCTTACATTTTTCATTCACTCTTATATACAAAGATT
This sequence comes from Congeria kusceri, assembly GCA_027627225.1. Taxonomy (NCBI): domain Eukaryota; kingdom Metazoa; phylum Mollusca; class Bivalvia; order Myida; family Dreissenidae; genus Congeria; species Congeria kusceri. The sequence goes on from CM051035.1 coordinate 15,302,275, forward strand.
CATTCGGTGTCAATGTGGCACTTACTGAAAGTACATAATTATTTCACCTGATAGTGACAGCTCTTGTTATTGCTGTTTTAGTTTCAGAATAAATTGTTGTATGTATGTAAAGTTAAAAAAAAAAAATATGTCGTTGGAAAGAAATTGTTGTAAGCATCTGTAAAATAATACAATCGGTATCTATCTATGTTTTCTGTATATGTTCCATTTATTCTTTACAACATACCTCCCTTTTAGACTCAGTTGTAACAGATACAGGGCTCTTTTCATCATGAAATCCTTGTTCTCTTGTGATACCTAGGAGCGAGTTCCCAGTTGCACTTTTGCCACTGCCAGTATGTCCAACAAGAAGTATTCTTAGATCTGCATCAAATATAATAACTTATATATATATCATCTGGTATTTGCTGACAAACATAATTATACGCCTGAGCGGGCGGGCAGGTTGGTGGGCGAATGGGAGGGTTGGCAAACAGGACGGCGAACAGGAGAGCGAACAGGTTTCGAACGGGTGTTTTGGCGTTGTTTTATTGGGCTATCTTTGTCTGGAGCATAACTTTGTCCAGCATTGATGGATTTTCAAATAACTTGGCAGAATTGATAAGCATGATAAGAGAGAGTGTCGCACGCAAGAACCGAGGTCCAAGGTCAAGGTGACAATTCAAGGTCAAAGATCAATCCTCCCCACTTTGTCGGGAGCATATCTTTGTCAAGCATGGATATATTTTCAAATATCATGGCCGAAGTTATAATCATGGTGAGGTGGAGTCCAAGGTCAAGGTCATAATTCAAGGTCAAAAGTCGATATGCGTTAACAATCCTTACCACTTTGTCCGGAGCATATATTTGTCAAGCATGGATGGATTTTCAAATAACTTGGTACAAGTGAAAAGCATGGTGAGGTGGAGTGTCATGTGCAAAAACCAGGTCCCTAGGTCCAAGGTCAAGGTCAAAATTCAAGGTCAAAGGTCAAAAAGAAGTAATCAAACCGTAACACTTTGTCTAGAGCATATCATTGTCCAGAATGCATGGATTTTCTAATAACTTGGCAGAAGTGATAAGCATGTTGAGACAGAGTGTTGTGTGCAAGAACCAGGTCCCAAGGTCCAAGGTCAAGGTGACAATTCAAAAAGTTAAATATAAGTACTCAATCCCAAGCATTTTGTCCGCAACATATCTTTGTCCAGCATGTGCGGATTTTCTCTCTTCAGTCTTTGAATATTTACCCCTAAAAATGAGTCTTTGGGGGGCGTATCTTTGTGACAATGGCACTCTTGTTATTATATGTTCCATTTATTCTTTACAACATACCTCCCTTTTAGACTCAGTTGTAACAGATACAACATATCTTTGTCCAGCATGTGCGGATTTTCTCTCTTCAGTCTTTGAATATTTACCCCTAAAAATGAGTCTTTGGGGGGCGTATCTTTGTGACAATGGCACTCTTGTTATTATGATATAATACAATTACATTCTCTTTCATACATTGATACATTAAGATATTAATATCTACAAAGAAGAGATACTTTGACTAAGAAAAACAACATTTATACATTACCATCTTTGCACATCATTTGTTTTGACGGTACATCTGGTTTTGGCTGGCCTGAAATTAATTGAAGAGCAAAATGATACAAACCTATTGCTTAGATGATGTAAAGTGAAATTTTGTTATGCCCCCACATATATATTTGGTTTGTCCGTCCGTCCATCCCATCTGTCTGTCCATCTGATTTTTGTGTCGCTTGTAACTCAGAAAGTGTACATGGTAGAATGTTGAAACTTTAGAAACTTATTGATCAGCATGTGAACTTGTGCACCTGGGTATTTCGGTGCATTTTTTTTTTGACATCAGCTGATTTATGGCCCTTTTTTTAAGAACAAAAAGTAAGTTTTTTGGACTTGTGTCGCGTGTAATTGAAAAGTATAACTGCTAGAGTGATGAAACTTTATAAACGTATTCATCAGCAGATCAACTTGTGCACCTGGGTATTTTAGTTCAGTTTTTTCCAACATCAGCAGAGTTATGGCTCTTTTTTAGCAAAAAATGACATGTTTGGACTTGTGTCGAGTATTGCTTAAAAATTGTAACTGCTTGAGTGTTGAAACTATATAAACATACTTATCAGCATGTGAAATTATGCACATGGGTATTTCAGTGCCTTTTAGCTCGACTTTTTGAAGAAAAAAAGTTGAGTTATTGTCGTTGCTCTGTCGTCCATTTGAAATTCTTAATACTTGTTCACTATCAAAAGGGTAATTCATTACAACAAGGCAGGTAACCCTGTGATTTGTATTTCCAGTTATCTGTCTTTGTTTGGACTTAGGCGTAAAAAAGAATTGTTTGTTTCAAGTTACCCAACCTACCCTACAAAAAAGCCCTGAATCTAGAATATTTTGTTGGGTTTGTCAGATATATGCCGTAAATTCTCGCTTATAAGCCGCACTTTTTTTTCATCCGAAAATAGTATCATTTTTTTCGGTGCGTCTTATACACGGGTATAAGCAAAAACTCCTTGCGTTTCTATTATAAATATCATCCGTAGTATTTTGGCCGCCATTTTCAATAGATGCTCGATCGACGTCACTAAGACGCTTATACATGGATAAGCAAATATTCGTACCCGATACGTTTTGTGATGTTTTTTATTGTGATATATAGTTCTAATTGTGTGTGTTTTATATTTGATTTCTTAATTTTACGCAATTAAAATATATGTGCAATAATACAGAATGCATAAGAAATAAGAACCAGGGTCAAATGAACCGTAGTGTAAACCCCACTTGACAAACTACTTCACACCTTTTGTATTACTCTGCAAACAATAACCACGGTGTCATTGATGATACTTCCAGAACTCTCCGTGTTTGTCAAACAAACAATTAGCGCTTATGGTGTAATTAAAGGTGTTGACACTGAGACTTCTCAACACCTCTTAACACAGCGAAAATACATTTAGTGTAATGTATCCATGTTTGTAGATAGCGATTTTCACAACAAAAATATTTTCGGTGTTGCTAAACAATGGACGCAAAATTTAAGATTTTGATGTATTATGAAGCATTTAGAAGCTTTTTAATCGCAGAATTTTTTTTCCACAAACTACGACCTGAATTTTTAGGTGCGTCTTATGCGCGGGGGCATGCTATACGTGAGAATTTACGGTACTTTTTTCAATAATTAAATGTTGTTGTTTTTTGTGATAAATAAGTGTTTTGTTTTGATAGCATCCACTTTTAAACAATGTTTAAGGATATTACTGATATGTTATGAGTATTTATTCAGTTTTATAATGTTCCAGTTGACCATTTACGAAAAAAAAAATCACACCTACATACCCTATTTTGGCGGGGGGGCATGTTACCTGAAACAAACAACTTTTTTTATGCCTTACAACTTTGAATATTTTGACTTTTTTTGGTTAAATATAACATTTCTCAATAACTATAAAAGACATTAAATTGAAACTCAACATACTTGTTTATGGTGATGACCCCATTCTGCAGACATGAGACGGTAACTCTTTCAATGATTTTGTTGGAGTTATTGCCCTTTTTTCAACTTAGAATTTTCACTCTAGGTCAAATTTCACAGTAACTACAATGGGGATTGATTTGAAATTCAAACGACTTTATCACAGTTATGAGCCCATTCTGTAGACAAGATGAGGTAACTATATGAAGAATTTTGGTGGGGTTGTTGCCCTTTTTTCAACTTAGTATTTTAGCTTTAGGTCAAATTTCTCGATAGGAAGAGGTATTGACTTCAAATTCATTACACTTCATCACAGTGAAAGACCAATTCTGTTCACAAAAAGACCAGAATACTATTAAGTACGAGAAAGTCGAACGTCCAGAACCCATAGCCGGTGCTCTTGTTTTTCTACATCAGCAGAGTTTTGGCCCATATTTTAGCTAAGTATGACCTTTTTATATGCCTGTTTGAAAAACAGGACGTATTATGGCAATGCCACTGGAGGGCCGGCGAGCGGGTGGGCAGGCAGGCGGACGGCCGGACTGGCGGGTGGGGGGTGGAAATACTCCGGAGTATATCTTTGTCCAGCATGGTGAGACGGAGTGTCATGGGCAAGATCTAGGTCCAAGGTCAAGGTCACGATTCAAGGTCAAAGGTCAATCCTAAACATTTTGTCTGGAGCATAACTTTGTCGAGCTGCAGTATACAAGCATATCACTCCAGTGACCGATCGATTTCTTGCTATTTTAAAGGTCAAATTTTGACCTTTTTAACCACGTGATTGAAACTGTATAAAGAAGACGAAATGCATGAGGAGCTCATAGTCATTTCAGCGACCATCGTCATTACAAGTTGTAGAAAGGTAAAGTAGGTGAGTTAAAAACCACGTGTATTATATTTTGTTGATATTTGTTCTATTAATAAAAGGGTTCTTGTTTTATTGTATTTATTTCATTTCTATGCTGGTATTATTATTTTGTTACAGACCGTTTACGACGGGATTATATTAGCCATTGTGTTTCAACATTATTTTTTTAGCACGTGATCCGGCATATTGTTACTTGACGATGTCAGGTAGTCAAAAGAATACTGACAAGGATGATGTCCTGTTTTTATTTTAATTGTCTGAGGGCGAATTTTCTGGTTTTGAATGCGATGAACCTAACCCATCCAGGGCCTCTATGAAAATTAAATCAGTAGTAAATAAGGTTAACGCAAAAAACAAAACTGTTCCGAATAAAAATTCTTCTTCCAGTAGCAAAAAACAAGTTGGAAACAAAAGTGTTTTGTCAACAAAAGGGAATGTTGTTGACCTTGATCATATAATGAGAGCTCAGTTAACAAACTCAGAGTTATTTTAAGCCTAGATACTTTGAGCAAGCAAAATCTTTGTCTGTTAACCAAATTTAATCGAACAAAAATGCTGAGTCAGTGCATGGCAATTTCGGACGTTTCTGATTCTTACAATAATTTGGCTTACAATATTGGAGAAACGTTGTTTAATGACGAAACCTCGAATGCCAATGATGATGTTAACAATATTTGTTCGTGGGATTTGCCAAATTGAAGGGCCCCTGATAAGGGAGTCCCAATTTTCTTCTCTCATAAACACAGCATGTATCCAGCAATGTCAAATCAATAACATTGTAGAGAAATACAAAGTTCCATCAAATTGTGACTTCATGTCAGCTCCTTGTATCAATGAGGAAATATGGGGTGAACTGATGAAATTAAGAAAAGTTCAGACTACTGATAAAGCTTTAGAGATATTCAAGGGCTGATAACAGCCAGAATGATTCCCATTCTTTCTTTGGCAAACTTGTCGAGCCACACATTGCAAAGTCACCAGGGGTAAAAGAATATATTTCTGATGCTCTGACATTGCTGGAACAAGCTCAATTTCAGAGCTGGCTTTAACACATACTCGCAAGGCATGGCCGGACAACCCTACGGGCAGTTTGGATACTAGCATAACATACCACTCAAACCTGCCAAGAGGTCAACAGCCACAGCAACTGTCACGTCCTCTGCCCCAAACTATATGGCCAAGATTTTAATGATAATGGTGAGTAATTCTAAAGATAATGTATTGTTTTGATGAATGGAAGAAACTAACATCAGATCCATGGATTTTACAAATGGTTTATGAATATGTCCCAGTACAAGAAAATGTTCCAAGTCAGATACATTTTTCAGGAAGTGAAAAAATGTTAATCAACCAGGAAGTAAATACAATGCTTAAAGAAGGAGCTATAGTATAATACAACCATGAAGATGGCGAGTTTATATCAAACTTATTTTTAGTTTCCAAATCAAATGGCAAGTTTAGACTAGTGATTAATTTAAAGAAACTTTATGAATACGTTTGCTATTAAAAGTTCATACAAGACACATTTGCATTTGTCCTTGAGTTAATCCAGCCTAATGACTGGTTTATTTCTCTGGACTTGCGTTCAGCATATTGGTCCATTCCCATTCATCATGATCACATACAGTTCTTAAAATTCCAATGGTGAGATCAGTTAAATACTTTTAACTGATCTCTTCCTGTTGTCTGCCTGTTGGACTTCTTTCAGACAACTGGGAATAAGGTGTTCTTACTACATAGATGATTCTATAGGAATGAACACACATAGAACTACATAGATGATTCTATAGGAATGAACACAGACAGAAAATCGTGTGCTTCGAATGCTGTTTTAATGATGAAAACATTAGAGTCTTTGGGCTTTATTATAATTGACGAAAAAATTAGGGTTGGCACCTGTTAAAAGAATTACCTGTTTTGGTTTTGTTATTGATTCCAAGATGTTCAAGATATTTTTAACAGATGATAAATTACACAAAATAAAGAATCTTGTTTTGAATTTATCAAGTAAAAAATTGGTTTCAATAAGAGAGTTAGCATCATTTATTGGTTTAATCATCAGTTCATTTTTTGCTGTCGTTGAAGGACCTTTGCACTACAGGACATTGGAAAGTTTCAAAGTTAAGGCTTTGCAAAAGAATCCAGATTTTAATTCTACCATTCCAGTAACTCCTGACTGTTTGAAGGAGATAAATTGGTGGATTGATAATGTACAGAATAAACATGGGAAAAAAAAAAATAATTTGTCAAAAAAATTGGCTTTCCGTCTTCAAAGTGAATTAACTTTTCATTCCTTGTAGACTAAACCTGCACAGTTTGTGTATACCTATAAGATTTCATCAAGGTGCAATGATGGGCCAGATAGAACCAGGAACACTGGAGTTATTTCCCCTTCTTTGTGAGAAACTTTGAAAAATTGGACTTTGTGTGACATAGAAACTTCATTGTTCATCTAATCTTGATAACACTTGCACAGCTTGTGTATGACCATTAGATCTTATAATAAACCAAGGTTTTGCACTGATTAGGCAGCTTGTGTATGACCATAAGCTCTCATAATAAACCAAGGTTTTGCACTGATAAGGGTATAAAGAACAAAGTTATTTGCCCATTTGTTTGTGAAAAAGAAGCAAAAAATGGACTATGTTCAGGATAGAGACTTCATTGTTCATTTGGGATGGCAGCAGATAGAATTTCACAACCGGTTAATTAGTTTTGGTATTTGAGCTGTTAACCAGTGAGCCATATATCATTTACAAGACCTGAAACACAATTAAAATGGAAATACATCAAGTGGTCTGTTTGATTGAATAGTCCTAATCGATGATATACATAATGCTGACAGTTATATCGTATTGCTGTCTTTTGTGACTGTTTAAATTATTGTTTCTGTTTAAATAAGAACAAAGAACAGTACATGGAATTCAGCTGGATGTTTGAACCTTAAAAATGTGCCATTGCAAAGATTAGAGTCAACCTCTGTGTAATGAAAGTGTGATTGTGCATGGTAAACATATCATCGTTTGCTTGTGGTTCATCTCGGTCCCAACAGTTTCGACCGTAAATGCATCTGCATTGCGACATTTAATTGCCAGGTAAATAACAGAAGTAGGCCAGGCAGGCATGAGACTGTATATAGCCTGTAGATTGCAGGGTTAGCTACAGAAGGCCGGACAGGCATCTGTATTGCACCTGTCGAATTGCCTGATCAAGCCTAAAATAAAATATTGTTTGTTTCCCCTCCCGCGACCGACCCAGCAAAATCGCAGCGACCCAACAAAATTTATAGACCAAAGAAAACAATATTTTATTTGTGTGTAAAAATGCGGGGTGCGAATCCTTAAAAAGAATCCAAAAGCGTGTACAAATCATACTTTCAAAAGACGCTTATAAAATGACTTTAAGCGGACAGCTCTCGGTAACGCTTAATTCGACGTATTTTGACGCATGCTTTTATGAAAAGGACGCCATAACATTCAGTGTCAGATTCTAGGGCACAACCATTTCCACTCGCATATGCATGTTTTTTTAACGACAAAGAACGCCTACGGGCAATTAACAAACTTGATTTATGCACCAAGTGTCCATTATCGATATAATCTTGACGCAGGAGGAGTAAGCTTAACAAGAGCCAAACAGTCAGCCAATGAGAACGCATAAAATTTCCAACATGCAAATGAGCCTCGTCATTAGAAAGTTTATCATGCCCTCATTATAATTTTAAATGGTAAAGGTGCAAGTCAGTTATAACACATTGGCGTTGGGTATGTGTTTTGTTATAGATTTGCGTGTTTTTAACAGCCGCGTTTGTAATAAATTACTACAAATTAAAATAGTAAATAAATAAATAATTATAAATAAATATCATAATTTTGGTGAATTTTGGTGAAAGGAACCGTTTACTAAGAATATGAATTACGACGTCATTTAACTCGACAAACTGATTGTGTCAAACGTCTTATTTTGTTAAAAAAAAATACAATTACTAGATCTAGTAATAATTAACGAAAAACTTGGGCTGAGGCAACATTTAAATAAAAGTTAGAGGAACTCAAGAGGAACTGAAAGTAAATAAACTTCAGCCCCTTTTCTTTTTATTTTATCAAAAATGTTCTGTTGCTTTCTTTTTATTAATGAACAAAGTCCTATTTGTTTTTATTTCCATAGAATGCTTATTCATTTATGCTCTAGCATTTGCATTGTTCAGATACAGTATTACAGATTGATGCTTTTAAACACTATCCACATGCTAAGCGTGTAACACGCTTTTCGGCTATGAACTGCCTTGCCACAGTTTGACAGTCACCGTTGCTATGGCTGTTGCTAACAGCGTTCTGTTTTGGATTCCTGGCAAATTGCAACGTCACGCTATTACTCCTTAGTTTAACATGTTTTTATTATTAACGCTCTTGTTTTTAACGTATGTTATTGTTTGTTCAATTTTGATAAATTATTGTAAGGTAATTAGAACATAGTATAACATAAATAAGCAGAACGTTATTAATCTACAACAATGAAAATATTAAGAATTTATACTATAACATAACATTTCGAACATAAGGAAAACATGAATAAAAATGACTTATTGTGTATAAAAATAAAATATTTTTCCGACCTACCGACCCACCCTTTACTAGCATGGTTATATACCCTTCATTCATCTTAGAAGTTATCTAATACAGATTCCACACATGCCATAATTTTTTGGATCATTTTCGGGACTCTGCCCACGAATTTCCGGGATTTTTTCTGATTGAGTAACCATTGAGTAAACTGCTTTTACTTATGGTCAGGATTATAAGTACTCTATCGTTATCAATTGATGCATGTATACACTTATTAATGCGTGTATAAATGTGTACTACGCCGATTGGTCGATCGTTCACGGCATTGGTAAACTGATATAACTCTGCGTTTTAATTGGCTTATATTATTTTTTAAGTGGGATTGAAGCTCCGCCATCAAAGCAGAGCTATTCGGTGACCGATGTAGCTTAAGAATGCAGTCGATTAGAGTGAAAGTGTGACAACTGTTGTTAATTGCTCGATTATGACACTTTACCTTATCGGGTATGCATTGCCTTGGGGACAAATTAGGGTATTAGTGGTCTGTCAAAAGTTAATCTAATATAGGGATGCACAATTTTTATGATTACTGGGACATATGAACTAATTCCGGGACCAAGGGACAGCACTGCATTTCTGGGACAATCCCAGATGATCTGAGACATATGGCATGTATGTAGACACATTTTGAAGTGAAACAAGCATTTATACTGTGTATCCTAATAAAAAGCAACGTTCAGGGAACATTCAGCACATTTAAAGTAATGACTTTATTTTTGATAACACAATCTTAAAATTTAATTAGACTATGGTGATTTAAAATTATAATTGGTACGAATATGATGTGTCAAGGGTTTCTGAGTATAATTAATATTGAAAATAATGTTTTCATGCTACTCAAAAGAAGTAAAGGTAACATGAATGACATTTCGACCTATTCCAAGACTTCTTTCACCACATTTTATTTATAGAAAGATGTAGCATCTTTTATAGATTGAATAACATCTACTGGAGAAGTTGATAGATATGTGCATTTCTAAATAATTTTGCTTTGACTTTATTAAATTAGATATAAATTTACTTTTGGTGGTTTATATCAAGGTCTACAAGGTCTGTTATAAAATTAGTCATTTGCAATCATGGAGATTAAAGAAAAAGTGTTAAGGTATTTTAAATAAACATAACTTTTCAAATTAGCGACAACAGAAAAGTTTAATGACACAACATTGGTGAATGAAGCTTTAAAATGGATTTTTATTTAACCTGCTGTGTGCATGTGTATCATATATTTATTGTATAGATCTACTTGTATTTATACAATAAAACCATTAAGATGTGTAGATCTATATTCAAATGTTATTCTTTGTTAAGACGAGTGATACCCAGGCAAAGCAATACAGTAGAGCTTATATACACCCATGTGTGTGATATAAAAGACACACACGTCATCACTTGATAATGATGTCATTTGAAACATGTGATGTCGTTTGTTCCAAAAGTTTGTTTTCAGCTTACCTGAGCACAACTGATCAGTCGTGCGTCATCAACATTTACCTCATTAACACTCTGTAGGCCGCATTTATTGACCAATCTTCATGAAACTTGGTCAGAACATTTTCCCAACGATATCTTGGCCGAGTTCAAATCTGGGTCTCATGGGGTGAAAAACTAGGTCAAATTGAAGAAAAAGCTTGTGAACACTCTGGAAGTCACATTGTTTGCCCAATAAATATGAATCTTGGTCAGAACATTTTTTCTGATGATATCGCAGCCGAGCACGAAAATGATTACGCTCCGTTTAAAAACATTGCCGCCAGGGGGCGGGTCAGTTTTCCTTATGTGGCTATAGGAAAAGCTTGTGAACACTCTAGAAGTGACATTTTTTAGCCCACAATCCATTAAACTTGCTCAGAACCTTTGTTGTTATGATATCTCGACTGATTTTGAAAATGCCTTAATGGTTCCGCTCCCTTAAAAAACATGGCTGCCAGGGGGCTGGGCAGTTTTTCTTATCCGGCTATTGGAAAAGCTTGTGAAATGTCTAGTAGTAACATTTTATGCCAAATCAACATGAAACTTGCTCAGCACCTTTGTTCTTATAATGTCTTGGCTGAGTTTGATAATGGTTCTACTCTGCAGAAAAACGTGGCTGTCATGAGGCGGGGCAGTTGTCCTTATATGGGTATACTGAAAATTTTCAAAAGCTTGTGAACACTCTAAAGGCCATATTTATTGCCCAATCTCAATGAAACTTGCCCAGATTCTTTGTTCCAATGATATCTCGGCGGAGTTTGGAAAAGTTCATTTGAGATAAATTTATAAACTTAAAAATTAAATAAAATTATAATTAATACCTATGCCATGAATAAACCAATCATACAACTCCATGTTTCTAATAGTGATATATCAATAACAAAATAATTTAGGTTAACATAAGTGTTAACTGAATTTGTCAAGGCAATTTAACAAATTAACAATGTAAGAAAATAATTTCGGGAATAAATTAAAATTATTATGTATCAGACGAGTCTATATAGTTATTTATAGTACCGGTAATATACCATTCATGTTAGTTATCTAATATAATAACGATTTGAAGTCAAATAAGCATGTATAATGTGTATCCCAATAAAAAGCAATAGTCAGGGAACATTCAGCGATTTTTGAAATGTTAAGACGTTTTTTTTATAACGCAAACATACAAATTCATTAGACTATGACAATTTTAAATTATATCAGTAGAAATATAATATATCAAGGGTTCCTTTGTATAATTAGTATTGCAAATTGTGTATTCATGCTAGGGGAATAACAATTCGACATATTCTCAATCTTCTTTCATAACATTTTTTCTATAGAAAATGTAGCATCTTTTTACAGACTAAATAACATCTACTGGAGAAGTTGATAGAAAGATGCAATTATAAATAATCGTTAATAAATCGTAACTACAATTTTAAATAAAATTAACAGTAAGTTTATAATATAAATTCCACATTTATTGAAATTTTTAGGTTTATGATTCTCTCAACGCTATTATTTATGCATGTACGAGTATATGAACACAGCTATACAGCCGTTGCTAGCTATGCGCGCTACTTTTAGAATGCCACTACTTTTTGTGGAATGCGATGAACTCGCTAGAATCAATGGGCTACTTGGAACGGCAACTCTGTGAGTGAGATTTATGCATGGGAACAATGCACAATTGCTATTTATAGAGCGTAACGGTTATATAAATGTAGGCTAAACAAAATAGTTATTTCGTTACGTGAATGAATATATCATTCTGTTTATGGCATACAATGAGAAAACACGTTCATAATTAGCCTCAGTTCTAGAGTATACGCGAGGATATGTTTATAACTTCATTTTAACTGCTTATGTAAACAATTATTTTATTTTTTACTTCCCCAAAAGTATGCAACAGTTATTGGTATACGTTAAACCATTGTTTCAAGTTTGCATTCCCTAGAATAAGAAAATTTGCCCAATTCTATTGGCATTCAATTTTCCCGCTGCATAATTATCGCAAGAAAATCTGGGTCACAAGTGATCTTAGACAGCTATGCCGAAAAAAACAAAACAAGATGGCCATAATGGCCCAAAGTACCTGAGTACTGGCAATGACAACGACCTTACTGTTGTGACAGGTTTAAAGAAATGTTATCTAAAGCATGTGTGCCATAATGGTCTTAAAAATATTCAACTAGCTGTTTAACTGTAATATTTATTCAACTCCCCATCTTACCCTTGCATATCAAAAACAAATAATAAAACTCATGGACATAAACAATTAAGTCATACGTGCCATAATTTTTTCAGGCCAAAACGGGACATTGACAAAAAATCACCGGGACATTTGACATTGGAGCGGAACACCTATGTATATACTAGCCTGTTTTCATGACATAAAACGAAGTTACCGATATTTACTCACAACAACATTTGTCGTCATTGTCCATAATGTGTAACATAACATATCTTCAACTATTTAGTAATTATAACATCACGTATGAAAATGCATATAATAAAATCGAAATTTGAAATGCCTATCCGAATTGTACTGTTCACGCAACATAACACAAGTTCTATTTACAGTTAAGATGCACATGCATTGCATGTAAACACTGTTTTGCTAGAAAGCACGGGGAAATTATGCCGATATATAAAACGTCATGTCATCCGCATGGGTGTTTTGATGAGATATACAAATTGTGTAGCACAAAGACCTGTAAAATCTTTACTTTTGTATAAATCTTGATCAATGCAAAACAACAAAATTGGGTATCAGTAGATCTATCTCGAATGATGGGCAGAACATATTGTTTCTCAGTCTTTTGTCACCATAAAGATTTCCTTTACAATGACGAGCGGTTACGCCCTATCGATAATTTTATTGTAATTCAGATAGGTTAGTATTGATTTATGACATACAGTTACTGTAACCGCCCTCCACGTGTAGCACTTTTTTATGACCCATAGCTGTAATTTGGCTCATAGTCGGAGGGACAGCCAAGTAAAGACGTTGCCATGGGTGGCACGCGCGATATAAGCTGATGACGTCAAACTGTTACACTCTGATGTTGAGCGGGTCGGGTAATTGTTTTTCGCACAATACAGGTGTCAATGACTAGCATTGTAGGCGCGAAAATCCGGACCAAATCGGACAATCATTACTGCTCCTTTTTGACACGCTGCTGACGAGTATTGTTGTCATAGGGACCAATCATATTTGATATGTAACATTGTACAGTGGTCCTCTACAAAGATTGTTCAAATGATGCCCCTGGGGTCAAAACTGGCCACACCCCGGGGGTCACATGGTTTATATAGAATTGAATAGCAAAATGACTTTAAAAATCTTATCCTCTGAAACCGCAGGGCCCAAAGGTTTCATATTTGGTATGTAACATTGTGTAGTGGTCCTCTACAAAGATTGTTCAAATGATGCCCCTGGGTTCAAAACTGGCCACACCCTGGGGCTCACATGGTTTATATATACTTAAATAGCAAAATGACTTTAAAAATCCTTTTCTGTGAAACTGCACGGCCTAGAGGTTTCATATTTCGAATGTAACATTGTATAGTGGTCCTCTACAAAGATTGTTCAAATGATGCCTCTGGGGTCAAAACTGGCCACACCCCGGGGGTCACATGGTTTATATAGACTTAAATAGCAAAATGACTTTTAAAATATTCTTCTCTGAAACCGAAAGGCCTAGAGGTTTCATATTTGGTATGTAACATTGTATAGTGGTCCTCTACAAAGATTGTTCAAATGATGCCCCTGGGTTCAAAACTGGCCACACCACGGGGGTCACATGGTTTATATAGACTTAAATAGCAAAATGAGTTTAAAGATCTTCTCCTCTGAAACCCCAAGGCTCAGAGGTTTCATATTTGGTATGTAATATTGTATAGGGGTCCTCTACAAAGATTGTTCAAATGATGCCCATAGGGTGAAAACTGGCCACACCCCAGGGGTCACATGGTTTATATAGAATTGAATAGCAAAATGACTTTAAAAATCTTATCCTCTGAAACCGCAGGGCCCAGAGGTTTCATATTTGGTATGTAACATTGTATAGTGGTCCTCTACAAAGATTGTTCAAATGATGCCCCTGGAGTGAAAACTGGCCACACCGCATGGCTCACATGGTTTATATAGGCTTAAATAGCAAAATGATTTAAAAAAATTTCTTCTCTGAAATTGCAAGGCCTAGAGGTTTCATATTTGGTATGTAACATTGTGTAGTGGTCCTCTATAAAGATTGTTAAAATGATGCCCCTGGGGTCAAAGCTGGGCACACCCTGGAGCTCATATGGTTTATATAGACGTAAATGGCAAAATGATTACAAATTTCTTCTCTGAAACCACAAGGCCCAGAGGTTTCATATTTGGTTAAAACATGATATTGAGACCTCAATTGGGATTGCATATGGGATGGGTGGGGTCAAGGTCACTGTTACTGAAAATAGAAAAACGGTTTCCGCTCAATGACTTGAGAAAGCATTGTGATATTTTAATGAAACCGAATACATAGACACCTTATATTGACACCTCGCATGGGATTGTATATGGGGTGGGAGGGATCAAGGTCAAGGTCACTGTTACTAAAAATAGAAAAACGGTTTCCGCTCAATATCTTGAGAAGGCATTGAAATATTTTAATGAAACTTAATACATAAATACATTATGTTGAGATCTTGATTGGGGTGGGTGGGGTCAAGGTCACCGTTAATAAATATAGAAAAATGGTTTCCGCTATTATCTTGAGAACGCATTGAGCTATTTTAATGAATCTTAATACATAAGTACCTTATATCGAGACATTGCTTGGGATTGCATATGGGGTGGGTGGGGTCAAGGTCACTGTTACTGAAAATAGAAAAACGGTTTCCGCTCAATGACTTGAGAAAGCATTGTGATAATTTATTGAAACTTAATACACATATCTTATAGCGAGACCTCACTTGGGTTTGCTTATGGGGTGGTGGGGTCAAGGTCACTGTTATTAAAAGTAGAAAAACGGTCTACGCTCAATAACTTAATAACCCATTGAGATATTTTAATGAAACTTCATACGTAGATACCTTATATCAAGACCTTGCTTTACGTATGTGGTGGGTGGGGTCAAGGTCACTGTTACTAAAAATAGAAAAACAGTTTTCGCTCAATAACTTGAAAACCTATTGAGATATTTTAATGAAACTTCATAGATAGATATCAGGTGAGCGACCTAGGGCCATCAAGGCCCTCTTGTTATAAGGTTGAGTTTCAAAATAAATAAAACAAACCTATATTATATATCAAATCGTTTTGTTGTTGCCTAAAAAACATACTTTTAATAAGTCTTTGGATGGATGATAAATAAAATATTCATTCTTCCAAATGGCTTCAGAATAATTCACAGTACATGATTTGTCTCTAAATTGTGTTCATAGGATAAAAACTATCAATTATCTAATAACGATTATATCCTTATTATGATTGTAATATCACTGAAATAAATTTTCTTATTAAATTTTGAACAATAGGCATCATGACACAATCAGCAGATAATTGGCTGACCTTTTGACCAACAAAAGGAAAGAAACCTGTGAAACAACCTTTCCCAATTAACACGTGACATTGTAACAATGTTAGATTTATGTTGTGAAGTCCACGACCATTAACCAATGTTGATACGACATTGAAATATTGTGTAAGTATGATGCTTACATCAGACCAACGTTGTGTTTGGGTGATTGCTTTCACACAAAAAATCTACTTTGGACAAAAGATCCAGTTATAACCAAAAAAGGTAAATATGTTAAATGTAATATTTCGTGGTTGTCACATCAGAAAACATAACAAATATAGGAAATAGGGGAATATAAACAACCTTCACTACTTTCAAATGCTTAATTGCACAGTCAGAAACTGAATGTCATGTATATATGTTTATTAAGATGAACGTTGAAACCAAAGAACTATTTAGATTGGCATGTAATCATTGTACAAAAGTACAGTTGTCGATCCTAACACGTGTAGATTCTAGATTTATACAGAATTTCCCAGATAGGGGATTTCCTATCCTTTTTTATGGGTGTGTATAAGGAATATCCTCACATGTGAATTACTTATATGTACAGGTCTACTTGAAATTTGATACATAAATACAGCAAAATATTATAATGTATATACACATTAATAAATGTTCCAAATAAATAAAATAGTTATGGGAATTAGCGATGATCGCTTTTGCAATTCAAACATTGGTTTAAATGACGGCATTTTATTGACGAGTCAAATTTGGAAAATAAAACCTTCGGACAACGTCATGAAGTCCACAAAATGCAACAATAATAGAGGTATGTTTAATAAGAGGACCAGATAAGGCGCGTAAACGCATAAATAACGCACACAAAATTGGAAGATACGCAGTGAAATATGAAATTTGGCGTACACAGAGAAAATAAAATGTGGGTGTAGATTTACGCACAATACCGGTACATCAAACTTTAGTGACTAAAAGTTATATAGAAGATAAAAGTTTTACAGACCTGCACAGCTGTATGGGCAGTTTATATGTTGTGTAGTTAGCAATAAAATTTTTAACTGTAAAATTAATTCTTATTTTGTAACATCATTCTTTTCAAATGGTGTTGCTACATTATTGTAGGGTTCGACACCGAGGTACGTCCGAACGACAATGACTAGTAAAAGCTTGGTCCGGGCTATTAAAGCTAATTTCTGTCTAGCCCGAACGGTCTAGTGAAAAAATCTCGAGTTTTTCAGTTAAAACATACCTAAATAAGACAGAGTTATTGAAAATAATAAAATCGCCGCAATGGTTTCACTGAAAAATCCAAAATCTATTTTTATGTGATTGTTCTGCAAGAATGGTTTACGGAAATTTGGCCAGGTGTGCGTATTGTTGTAAAATAAAGCAATAGTAAATGGTCAATTTTAAATTGATTTTAGCACACATTTAATATATGAAACAATTCAAACTATAAACAATTGCTTTTAAAATATTAACTCATAACACTGACTTATTTATTTATTGATAACTATTTTTTCCCACGTGTCTGTCTGGGTTTTTAAATTTTACGACAATCTCAACTTGTAGTTAGCCATTTTTGGTTGTTTTAAGGTTAGATACCAGTAATTCCAATTCCCATAGGGTCCCAATATAAAATGGCAAACTTTCCAAGCATTTTTCTAGCATTTCCTTTATTTCATATTGTGCAAGCCTGGTATCAATTGAAAGATCAATCTGCCCTCTTCCAAAATTTGCAATAAAAATATATGTCATGTTACTTCTAAGAAAATGCATTGCACATGAATGCAGGCACCGGTAGAAAACAGGGTTTCCTTTCACTTTCAAGTTAACATCCAATGAAATGCACCAAAATGTTGCAGACACGCATAGGATATTAGAAATAACCACAAAAGGCATGTCTGAGATACCTAAATGGCTTTTATGCCAGAAGAGAAGAGGAACTCTTTAGTAAAAGGCACTACTTTTGAATTGACCACGGAGGGATACACAATGATTTACTGGTATCTAACCTTAAAGAAAACTCAAAATTTTGCTATCATGAATAAAGCTCTTCTACATCATTATTAACCTACTTGTACCACAAATGCAAAATTTTAGGTCGATCTGCTGAGTAGAAATGCCCCAAAAACGCATTTGAGAATGACACATGATAAGCCATCTGGCTTGCGCTTCAGTACTTGGATTGTATGGGGAGCGTGAACTAAAATGCGCACCTAAATCACATAAACCAGTCAAAATACCAGTTCATTTAGACTTATTTTAATGCAATGGAAAGTAATAAGGTATAAAACGTGTAATATTTGCGAAATACATGATTGCATGTTCTGTGAGGTGCAAAATACTGTACTGTTTAGTTTTATGAAATTTTAACACCAATTATCCTACATAGAGTGTACATTTACACCCATTTATTCTGGCTAGAGTGTACATTTACTCCCGAATTTGTATTCAAAGCATAAGCGTACATTTACTCCTAGTACAAAAGCTTACCTGGAGGAGCACTGGTTTTATTGCCTTTCATTGATTGAATGACAGTTTGTGGTTATGCTGATAATTTTAAACAATTTATAACGTTAATTTATTTTCTCTTTGTTTGCTTGAAAATGCTGTCAAATACAATTGCTATTTGTGTTTTGTTTTTCTATTGATATGAATGTAATTGATGATGGTGATGATGGTGATGATGATGATGGTGATGATTTTATGGTGATTGTGATGATGATGTGTGATTATCATAAGTATTGTGTGATGATCATGCTGATGATGGTGATGTCTTTGCAAGTCATTTCTTTTTCTCAGTATTTTAAGAATAGATAATAATAAATTTGCTCACGAAATGGGTGAGTAAATGAAATTATTCTTGTTTCGAAAAATACGGAATTGTATGGTATTTAGTTATACCCCCACAAACGAAGTTTAGGGGAGGTATTTGGGAGTGAGCTTGTCGGTCTGTTGGTTTTTCGTTTCCGGATGATAACTCAAAAAAGGCTTGACATATTCAAATAATTATTTGTACACATGTGTAACATCATAGAATACAGGTCAAGTTCGATGTTGGTTACAAACCACAAAATTTTGACAGAGTTATGGCCCCTTTTCGACTTAAAATTCCCTAAAAACATGGTTTCCGGTTGACAACTCAAGAAAGGCTTGAAATATTCAAATAATTTTTGGTACACATGGGTTACATCATAGAATACAGGTCAAGGTCAATGTTGATTACAAACCACTAAATTTGTACAGAGTTATGTTCCTTTATTTGACTTAAATTCAATAAAAACATAGTTTCTTATTGGTACTCATGTGTAGCATTATAAAAAACAGGTCAAGTTGGACTTTGGTTACAAACCACTAAATTTCGACACAGTTATGGCCCCCTTTTTGCCTTAAATTCCCCAAAAACGTGGACAATAACTCATGAAAGGCTTCACATACTTAAATTATTTTTGGTACATAGGTGTAACATCATAAAATACAGATCAATCTCAACTTTGGTTACAAACCACTAAATGTTAACAGAGTTATGGCTGCTATTGAAATTAAATTTTTCCAAATACACTGTTGACCATTCACAAATTAAAGCATTCTCTCTCTGTCCATTTCTTTCGAATAGATGCCATAGTTTTGTGACAAGGCCATATTGTGGGGGTATATCCGTCACTCATGTGACAATTCTAGTTATGCCTCCCTTCGAAGAAGTGGGGGAATATTGCTTTGCACCTGTCGGTCAGTCGGTCGGTAGGTCGGGCGGATGGTCTGTCTGTCCGTAGACCATTTCGTTTCGACACAATATCTAGAGAAGGCTTTGACCTACGATCATTTTAGTTGGTATGCTAGTTACTTGGGAGGAAAAGAAGACGCGTATTCATTTTGAGGTCAACAGGTCAAAGGTCAAGGTCACCATTGCTAAAAATAGAAAAACAGTTTCCCCTCAATAACTTGAGAACACATTGAGATATTTTAATGAAACTTTATACATAGATACCTTATATTGAGACCTCGCTTTTGATTGCATATGGGATGGGTGGGTCAAGGTCAAGGTCACCGTTACTAAAAAAAGAAAACCGGTTTCTGCTAAATAACTTGAGAATGCATCGAGATATTTTAATGAAACTTCGTACATAGATACCATATATTGATACCTCACTTAAGATTGCATTTGGGGTGGATGGGGTCAAGGTCAAGGTCACCGTTACTAAAAATAGAAAAATGGTCTCCGCTCATTAAGTTGAGAACGTATCGAGATATTTTAATGAAACTTCATACATAGATACCTTAAATTGAGACCTAGCTTGGGATTGCATATGGGGTGGGTAGGGTCAAGGTCAAGGTCACCGTTACTAAAAATATGTCAAACGGTTTCAGCTCAGTAACTTGAGAACGCATCAAAAAATTGTAATTAAACTTCATACATATATACCTTATATCGAGACCTCGCTTGGAATTGCATATGGGGCGGGTGGGGCCAAGTTACCGTTACCACAAATAGAAAAATGGTTTCTGCTCAATAACTTCAGAACGCATCGAGATATTTTAATGAAACTTCATACATATATACCTTATAACGAAGCCTTGCTTGAGATTGAATATGGGGTGGGTGTGGTCAAAGTCAAATTGACAGTTATTACAAATAGAAAATGGTTTCCGCTTAATAACTTGAGAATGCATCAAGATATTTTAATGACACTTCATTCATAGATATCTTATATTGAGACCTGTCTTGGGATTGCATATGTGTTGGGTGGGGTCAAGGTCAAGGTCACCGTTGCTTAAAATAGAACAACGGTTTTCGCTCAATAACTTGACAAGCATATGAGGTATTGATTTAAAACTCAAATTACTTGATCACAGTGATGAACTTATTCTGTAAACAAGAGGAGATAACTCTATAAGGAGTTTTCTTGAGTTATTGCCCTTTTTTCAACTTAGAATTTTTGCTTAAGGTCGAATTTCACAATATCTTTAACAGGTATTGACCTGAAACACAAAATACTTGATCACAGTCATAAAACTATTTTGTAGAAAAGATAACTATATCAAGTATTTTGGTGGAGTTACGCCCTTTTTCAACTTAGAATGTTTGCTTTATGTCAAATTTCTCAATATCTATAAGAGGTATTGACTTGAAATTGAACATATTTCATAACAGTGATGAACCTATGCTATAAACAAAAGCCCAGATTACAATCAGTCGAGCACCCATAGGCGGTGCTCTTGTTTGGTAATACCATTGATTCCAGAAGCATGACTGTCACTCTTCTGAGAAAAAAAATGAGAAAATTGTCCAGGCATGCAGAGATTTGCAAAAGCAGAATTTTTCTAAGATTCAAGACATTGCTAAGGTTGTGAGCTTGATGGTCTCCACCTTTTGCTCCCCTTCACTATCATACTGTTGAAAGTGAAAAATCTTGTCCTTGCAAGATAACAGGGGAGATTATGAATCTATTATGCTAATATCTGAGCCAAAACAATTAGATTTACAATGGATGGATTGATAATTTCGCTTTTCAGAAAAGGAGAATTAATCACCGAACTCCAGATTTGATTCAAACATGTGATGCATCAAATTTAGATTGGGGTGCTGTTTGTGAGAATGCTATAATTGGAGGCAGATGGAATGCCCATGAAGCCCACAACCATATCCAGATTTGCTCAGAGAATACTTGTACTGTTTCCTATATTTGCAATATAGGAGGAAAGATTCAGAGTTTAAATTTTCTTGTTAATGAAATTTAGCTGTAGTCATGTGAAATTGATATATGGCTGTCAGCAACCTACATTCCAGGTTGTCAAAATGTTGCTGATTCTAGTTCATGACAATTTTCAGATAGTGCATAATAGAAATTTGATGTTAAGCTGTTTTCCCAGATTTGTGAAGATGTTTGGCAACCCTGTAATTGATATGTTTGCTTAATTTTCAGGTGGAAAGCTATGTTTAATGGAAACTTCATGGAAACATGACCCAAGTGCTGTTTTTATGCCCTGGCATCGTGATGCAGGAGGCATATAGTGATTGTCCTGTCCGTCCTTCTGTCCGTGACAAGGTTAAGTAGATTCTACCGTTTCGTCTAGCACCAACACCGCTTACTACAACACTTGGATACTTACATAGTTGTTGCTTATGACCATTCCCTATCCACCCATATCACCAAACCTCACTTTGACCTTGACCTTGACCTAATTTGGACTTCAGTAATAATTCAAAAGTGCCATTTCTTGGTTAACTAGATTTTACCGTTTCGTCCAGCACCAACGTCGCTTGCTACAACACTTAGATACTTACACAGTTGTTGCTTATGACTATTCCCAATTCACCCATATCACCCAAGCTGACTTTGACCTTGACCTAATTTGGACTAAGAAATGGGCTATCCAGCACCAACTGGGGCATGTGTGTTTATTAAACACATAATCTTGTGTTTTTTTTATAATATTCGTGACAAAACAACTGTTATCAGTATGTTCTCACTGTTTCGGTACCTATATTTATAAAAATTTATTAAGAAATCGGTTTTCTTCATTATTCAACTTACTTATTAATTTTGTGAGATTATAATATTTATAAACATAAAAGATATGTTAACACGTTTCATATCAATTAACTTGTGTTTTTACGTTTAAGTTCTATGTAGCAATCAACTGGTTTCGGTAGGCCCTATTTGTTTCTGTTGCGGTAACAGCTTTTTTCGGTATTACCTTCGGTATTACCCCTTCCATTGCCTAGTGAAATATATCTGAACATAACGATGTTTGCACATAATGAAATAATGTATGCACAAGACAAAATGGCGTCAGTATGGAACAACTCAGTAAATGCACCCAATGACCTATCAGATGCACATCACGACTTACGAAATGCACACAACGACTGATCAAATGTGCATAAAACGTACGAAAGACACATAATGACTTATCAGATGTGCATCACGACTAACGAAATGCACACAATAACTTACTAAATGAGCATCACGTATTACGAAATGCACATAACGACTTACAAAATGCACTTATCAACTTACCAGACACACACAATCATCTACCAAAATGCACACAATGTACATAACGACCTTCCAAATGCACACAACAACTTACCAAAATGCACACAATGTCATATCAATGTACATAACATCGAATGTACATAACGACTTTTCAAATGAGCTATCAAATGTACAACACAACTTGTACATCACAAAATGCTAAAGGCACATAACATAATGCCAAACTCACAGAAATAAATGATAAATGCACAACACAAAATGTTGTTAGTACATGACAACTTACAATTTCACACAAAATAATGACAAGTACACAGAATGAAATGATGTGTGCACAAAACAAAATATCGTTGGTACAGAATGACTTAGTAAATGCACGGAACATAATGACAAATGCACAGAAGGAAATGATGTCTGCACAAAACAAAGTGTCTTTAGTACAGAACGAGTAAGTAAATTCACAGACATAATGACAGATGCACAGAATGTATGCAGAAAAAAAACAAAATGACACTAGTACAGTACCATCGGGAAAATACCCATAATAAAAAATAAAAAATGTACAGAACATAGCGATGTTTCTGCAGAACAACATGTAGTTAACACCGAACAACTTGGTAAATGCACAGCACATACAGACCAGTGCTATCAGAAGGAAGCATTGACTTTCAATATCTGCAGTGTAACTTACAAAGGCAGTTGGTCTTTGGTTTTACATGTATGTATGTTATTTTTTCGGCTTAGCTGTCCCAGATCACAATCGTTTGATGTCTACCAATAACTGTTGCATATTTTGGGGGATTAAAATTTACATAATTGTTTAAATAAGCGGTTAAAATAAAGTTATAAACATATTTTTTGACACACACTATAGAACTAAACATAATTATAAACAAGTTTACTCATTGCATGTCATTAACAGAATGTAATATTTATTCACATAATAAAATAATTATTTTGTTGGACTACATCAGCGGCAAGCTCTATAAATAGCAATTACAAAGACCTCATAGGTTGACATATCTGAGAATTATTGTGCTCTCAAATGTTTCGGAGCCATTTGTAGATATTTGCGAAGATTGGTATGAAATGGTCTAGTTTGTTTGTTTGTTTGGATGTTTCGCCATATTTAACAGTATTTCAGTCATATAACGGAGGTCAGTTAACCTACTCACACTTTTCCTGGGTAAGCTGGTTTACCAGTACTAAGTGCACATACTTATGCCCGTAACTGACAACTGCCCTACTTGAATCAGAGGTAGGGGATGAATGGCTGTAGAAATAATTTCATGACCAATACCCACACAAATTATGTGGCCGGGCTGGGAATTGAACCCGCGATCCTGGTTTTGTGGTCCAGCGCTCTACCAACTGAGCTAGGCAGCTTGGCATGAAATGGTCTAGCGTATTCATCACATTCCAGAAAAAGGGTGCATCGTTCTAAAAATAGCGTGCAGTATAGATCTGCTAACAAACATTCATCAATTACCATCCGGAGAATCATAAACCCGAAAATTTCAATAAATGGGAAAGTTATATTTATAAACTTACTGTGCATGTTAATTTATATTTGAATCGCGGTTGCGTTTTATTAAGAATTATAAATAATTGCACCTTTCTATCAACATCTCCAGTAGATGTAATTCAATTTATAAAAATATTGAACATCTTTCTGTAAATAAAATGTGGTGAAAGAAGTCTCGTTATACGTCGACATGTTGTTCAACTTACTTTTACTTCATTTGCGTAGCATGAATACACTATTTGCAAAACTAATGATACGTATAGTATATTATTTAACATAACATAATAATACATAATAATTTTCATTCATTCATTCAATTATTTTCTGACAATGGTAATAATAATTTGTAAAATTTGCGTGACACATTCATGTAACAATTATAGTAACGTAAATTACTAGCATTTAGGTTATTCATTTATCACTGGTGAAAACGTGGAAGGTATGATCAATTTATTCTCGGTACATATATTAATAATGTTTGAGTTTATCTCAAATTTTGGGTCTGATAAGTTTTCTTTTGGTGTCCGAAAAATGTACCGTCCGAGAAGTCTGCTTAGTGGGGACCAAAAAAAGCTGGGGTTGGAGAAGTCACGTATCCGATCATCTTGTCGCTCTTGTATTATTTTTCGGGATCAAAATGACTAAAAATATATTTACCTTTTGAAGAAATCATGCTTGATTTTTTCAGGAATTCCCTCTAAAAGAAATCATTGGCATATTTAATTGGGTTCTTGAAAACATCATTTTGGAAGTATGGTGCACGTGCATAGTCATTTGCTGATTCAACTGTCAATAGAATGTTTTGAACCATTATGTCAAGATTAACTTCTGATTTATTATCAATGTGTAGTATTTTGTCCTTGCAGCTCCTTTTGAGCTCCTCAAATGTTTGAAATCCTTTGTCATTGCTAACTAATGCTTCTGTTAACTGCGTCAGTTGTTCATCATTCCCTATATGAGTGAAGATGATGAATGCATAGTCACCAACGCTGGCACCAAAGAATTTAAAGTAAATGTTCATGGTCTTGGATATTTCAGGTGAAAATTTGTCAGGACGAATCACAAAGAAGATAGCATTGAAGCCTGGCACTGTGGAGGCTATACAACTTGAAATTTCTTGAAACAAACATTTGTCGTCATCGGAAGAATCGGAAAAGCCAGGTGTGTCTAAAACATCTATTGTTCGACCAAACCGTCCTTTAACAACCTACAACATAAATATAAATTATTAGTTATTAAGATTAAATCATACTAAAAGTATGTTTGAAATGTAATATTGTTATTGCAGTTTAACTTAATGACAATTTTCAATGACAGCCTCCAATGTTCTTATGCATTACATATTTTGCTGCCTTCATAATAGCCTGACTTTTTGTAATAGTGGGAGATATATAGGAATCGCTCCATAACTTTGTTATGTTTACAGGGTTGTCATTAAGATTTTATCAATGGGGGCTCAATTGAGGAGGCCAAAGCTTCAAACGCCGCCGTAGTGAACTAGGGGGTCTGGGTGCATGCTCCCCCAGAATTTGTTTTTTTGAAATTAAGATGCAAAATCCTAGCCAGGGCTTGCTCTACCATTCGTCAAATTAGCCAATGGCTAAAAATTTCCATTTGGTTACAACTGTTTCTTTATAAAACCCTATAAAATACCCAACATGAGTAGGATTTCAATGTTGTATGGTAAATTTGGCTAAAAAAATGATCAATGATAGTTTGACCTATGAAATTTACCCTTTTATACATAATTTTGGTAGTTCAGATTTTTTATAATCAATTATAGAAAAAAAAATAAAAAATTAAAGCTGTTTACTGTTGTGTGATTTTGTTATGACTCAACTTCTTAAATTCATTACACATTTTTAAACTGATTTTTATTGATTGAACAACATGTAGATTTAATAGATAAATAGTGTAACACTTTTATTTTTTATATAAACATTCAAAATGCATCGTAACACATTATAAAATGCATTTTCGGCAATGTTAATTTTTGGGGGGGAATATAAAATTTAAATTATATATTGATTATATTTTGTTCATTATTAATTCATAATTTTTTTTATCAATAAAATGGTGCATTCAAATAACCTTGCAATCAATTTTTCTGATTAGAACTGAACAAACAGCAATATCTGTTAAACACATTAGTCATTAATGATAACACCTGTTAAAACTAAGAAGCTACCAGCATGTTGTCATCAGTTAGATGGGCTTCCAAATCTGCAAGATATAGCAACTGTGTCGGTTTGAATTCAAAAGCCTTTGATGTTACAGCCGAACTCTGGCTATCTTCTAGCAGTTTATACACTAACACGCTTAGCACATGGTCAGTGTGAAAAGCAGCAATCAGTACTACTGTACCTGAACAACACGAGCACTGTCGATAAAGCATTAGTGAATTAGCGTTCTTGGGGAAAGTCAGGGTGTAACAAAAAAAGAATGTAGTTTTGTTGCATTGGATTAATTGGAGATTTAAATAGTGGTGAGGAAATATACATGTCTTTGAATTAAAATGGAAACTGTGTTACGAGGAACACTTATTGGATATTAACATGATTATTAAATTCAATATAGATTAGAGTATGTTGAGGTCAAATACTGGCTTTTACTTTCAGAACAAGGTACACAATAATTTATTTTTATTTCTTTGAAAATTTGAGCCGACCCATAACTCGTTTCAAACGGTCAATTTGGCCGGCGGCCAGCTCTTAATGACAACCCTGTGTTTAGAAGAATTTTAATATAACTTCAGATAATTATTCCCAAGGACCAGACAATGTTTTACGTACATGACCCATGCATGTCTGTCAATGGTCATAGTCACAATTCAAGATCAAAGGTAAAATACCTATATTTTGTTTCAACTCCATAACTTTGTAATACCTGGAAGGATTTTAGTATAACTTCAGATTATTATTCCACATGAACAAACAATGTGTTGCTTACATGACCCATTTTGTCAGTGAAAGGTCACAGGTGTATGGCTAATGGTCAAATACCTGTATTTTGTTTCTGCTTCATAACTACCTCATGCCAGGAGGGATTTTAATAAAACTTCAGATTAGTATTCTCTATGACCAGACAATTTGTTGCATACTTGACCCATGCTTGTCTGTCAAAGGTCAAGGTCACAATTTTAGGTCAAATGTCAAATAATTGTTTTTCAAATCTGCTCCCATAACATCTAAATGCCTGAAAGAATTTTACCAAACAATGTTTCATGTATGTGACCCATGTTTGTCTTGTCTGTCAAATGGCAAGGTCACAGTTCAAGGTTATAGGTCAAAGATTTGTATTTTGTTTCTGCTCAATAACTTTCTAAATGCCTAAAGGATTTTAATAGTACTTTTATCTATTTTTATTATTCCCCAAGTCCAGACAATGTGTCATGTGCATGTTACATGCTTGTCTCTCATAGGTCAAGATCACAATTAAAGGTCAAAGGCTAATATTTAGCTACACTATTTGAAAAATTGGTGAATTTTCCAACTCCCCCCACCATCAGCGTCGGCGTTGGCGTCCATGTCTGAATTGGTTAAAGTTTTTATTCAAAAGTCTTGTAACTTCAAAACTACTTAAGTTATTCACTTGAAACTTGGTATATACCTTTGTCATCAACTCCAGTATCAGGGGCAACATTCCCCATAATTATGTTATGTATATTGACAGAGTTATGCCCCCACAAAGTGGGACGCATTAAGCGTAAGACTTGTCGGTCCGTTCGTCTATCAGTAAGTAAGGACATGCATCACAAAATTATCCGTCCGATCTTGTCTGGACTTTGACTTCATCATTTGTCAGGCACTTTTAAAATAACTTGCCACAACTGATCACCGTGTGTGTTGCCCACTTGTGTCCTAGCTCAAAGGTCAAGGTCACACATAGAGGTCAAAGGTAATATATGGGCATAATAAAGCTTGTCCAGACTGTAACTTCATCATTTGTCAGGCAATTTTAAAATAACTTGCCACAAATGATCACAGTGCGAAGACGGCATGTCACGCACAACACCTGTATCCCTAGCTTGAAGGTCAAGGTCAGACTTAGTGGTCAAAGGTCAAATATGGGCATAATAGAGCTTGCTGAACTGTCACTTCATGATATTTATTAGGCATTTTAAAAATAACTTGACACAAATGATGACCGTGTGGAGACAGCATGTTTCACGTCCAAACTGAAACTTAATCATTCATCAAGGAATTTTTGTCCAGCAAAGCCCGCTTGTGGTCACCGTATAAATATACTTTATGAAATTTTGTGGACCCTACTTCTTTTAATGGCTGGGCAGATTTTGCTCAAACTTCCACAGCTGAACAACCTTAAAGTGTAGGTGATCATAGAGGAAGGAATTTTGGCTGGGACCAATTTTAGTTGAATTATGGCCCTTTATCATTTTTCCGCTCTAGAATGTATATGAAAATCAATTTGTTGAGGCAAAAATTAGTGCAGGCAACATGCCCTTTGTCTGTGTCCAGATGTGTTGTGGGGCATCTGTATCTGTGATACATCAAGTGGAGAAGGACTTTAGTTCCGCTAACTTTCCTTCAAATGTTGCTTCAGCCAAAGTTTTGCATGTAATTCATGTGCAGAGATGAGTTTGAATAACTCTTTTGTTAATTATTACTAGAACTAGTATTTTTTTATAAAATAAGATGTTTGAAGCAATCATTTTGTAGAGTTACATAACATCATTATTTATATTCTTAGTAAATTTAGTTTGTTTCGCCAAAAATATTATAATGACTTATTTTAATTTGAAGTAATTTATTAGAAACGAGGGTGTTTAAACATGCAGATAACAAAACACATACCTAGCAAAAAAGTGTTACAAATTTCTTGCACCTTTACCAATAAAAATTAGAATAAGGGCGTGATAATTTTTTTATCAACGACGCTCATTTGCATATTGAAACATTAATTTTAATTCTTTGTCTTCAAACATACGTATGCGAGTGGAAATAGTTGCGCTCTTTAATATGACACTAAATGTTTTAGTGTCCTATCATAAAAGTATGGGTCCAAATACGCGGAATTACGCGTTACCAAGACCTCTTCATTTTACATTATTTTATTAGCGTATTAAGCGGATTCATACTCGTTATTAGATGTATTTTTAAGGATGTGCACCCCACATTTTTACATTAACACAGACAGATAAATAAAAAAAATCTTTGGTCAATAAAATTTTTGGGGGTCGCAGCGATTTTGCTGCTTTGGTTCAGGGAGGGGAAAAAAAATCAATATTTCATTTTAGGCCTGAATGAAATTGACAAGAAAGAGTTTTCATAGCAAAACAAAAAAAATTGTCTCCTTTCTGGTCTTGTAGATTAAGTTTTTTTTATAGTTTATTACTAGGACCTCGCCGGTGTGTCATAGATAAGTTATGTATGCAATTGCAACATCTGGTAAGACATTAAATTGGTTTATTCAGTGTGTCTATCGAAGCCTCATAAAATCTCTGAATGTGAAAACTTTTGACCACTTTCAAAAATACTTTGCAGAAATGTTTCTTAAGAAACAATCAACTAAATTCATTCAAATAATTTTAATTTGTTAAAAACTTGGCCACCAGAAACTGGGTACTTTGTTACTTTTCCATTTCTATGTCTGGATATGTCAGGTTATCGATCATGAAGTGCAGAATATATAAATCCTTTTATATAAGTGCTATTTTGTAGCTTCAAAAAACATGTAAAGCCTACCTCTGACCGTGCATGTTGTCCAGAGTACAGGTCAAACACTTCTTTTCCTAGTAGCGAGTTCCCAGTTGAACTCTTGCCATGTCCAGTATGTCCAATGAGAAGAATTCGAAGACATCTATCTTTGAAAAGTCAAAATAAAGTATGAATTTCGCAGTATACAATACAGTACAATTATGATAAATACAAATTGCAAAATTAACAAAATGACAATGTCCTATCAAAGAGTCTGGCTTTCCTGTTTTCCTTCTTTACAAATCATGATTTAACAAAAAAGGCAATTTTACAAACAATTACCATGGTCCTCTTACCTTAAATTATGTATAAACAAGAAATATCTTTTAAAAAGATATTCGGCGTATGTTGTAAATGTTTGTAAAGAATGTAAAATGAATATCCAATACGAATATTTAAAACTGATGCATATGTTGATTTGGTTTATAAATAAACAGTCTCATTTCTTCATTCTACACGCATTTGATATTATTTTTCGATATTATTAAAATGAAATAAGTACATTTTCATCATCAAATAGCGTACTGATATTTTCATGTGGCTATCTCCTAAAAAGTAGTATGAAATGTTCCTATATTTGAAATAAGTAAAAAGAATATAATTATTTCATGTCAAAGCAATAAACTGATGAACTGCCCCATGTTTTAAATCGGTTCTAGTTGAATAACCCTAATAAGTCAGACTCATCTGCTCATCAGCGTCAGTATATTAATCTATACAAAGTAAAACTAAGCATTTTAAACTTACAATGCAATATATATATATTTGAAGCATTTTTCATGATTAAATTATTTTAGTATATAATGCATTTATTCATAGTCAATAAAAAAAATGTCTGTTTGTAGATTGAATAGCCTCTACACGAGAATTTGGTAGAAACATCAGTATTTCACAAGAAAAAAAACAATGATGCAGAGCATCATAAGGCGCCAGTAAACTATGAAAAGTCAATATGTTTAAAATATCTTAATTATGTAATGTCCGTACAATTAACTGATCTTACCGACTCATATTTTTTATATGTGATTTTTTTAATCTAAATAATGTATACAGTATTTGTCAGACAAATGAAAATTTAATAGAAGTTACATTGTTTCCAAGAAAATAATGACAAGAGTGAATATGAGCGTTTATCATACTTATTATGGATTGAGCATGTATACTATGTGTGCCAAATAAAAACACACGTCAGGGAACATTCATCGCAATTAAATATGATGATTTGACTTCATTTTGTGATAACAAAAACGTAAAGTTATATTTAATAGTGGAGAATTATATCTATATTCCTTTGGGAAAATACGTTTCGACCGTTTTTGTGTATAACTATTATAGTTTTAATGCATTCATAAAACGCACATAAAGTAAAAATACAGAGCTTAAATGAAATTAAATTACTTATGTCCGAAGCACTGCCAGTGACTATTTATAGGAAGATGCAAAATCTATTTATACATTGAAAAGTCTCTGCAGAAAAAGATAAGAGAAAATGCGATTCTAAATGATTCTTAATAAATAGATCTACCAACCGTTATTCAAATAAACATGCATGGTGAGTTTATAAATACAAGTAATTCTCCATTCATTATTAATCTTATTGTCTATAGTTCTCTGAGAAGGGAGCTCAGAACTGGAAATTAGTCATAAACGTAAAGTAAAGAGGAATGTCTGGATTTATCCTCATTTTTTACAGGCAGTGGTGGAGATTTCTTTTAAACTAGTTGAAGCAATGTTAGGATTTATTCATTCCGGACCACTGGCGTGAAATGTTCACAACATTTAATTGGATGTTGAGAAAGGTCAAAAGTTGGGTTAAACAGCTATGCCAAAATAGATTTGATTTTACCAATCAGATGACTGGCGTTTGTTTTCACACCTCTTCAAACAACTGTTGTTGGCTCACACCTTCCATATTTCGTTTCATATAATGATGGTTTTAACACCTTCATCATGTGATATGCTGCCAATGGCAGCAGTTGTAAGCAATTTAGGCTAACATACATTCCAGTTGTATGATAGTACATGTATTATCTTTTTCCAAATATTAGGTGAATAAATACTTAAATTTAACATGTGTTTTCATCTCTCATTTCTTATTTTTATTACAGAAAAGAAAAGAGTTACTGTTCTGTTATTGTGGGTCAAAGCATACACAACTATTGCAACTACAAAATGACATTTTGCACAACATAGGAAATATGTGATTTTAGGGAAAATGCAATTATATGGTTGCGATCAGGTGACTATTTGTATAAACACGATTTAATTGTAACACAAATCACACTCAATTATTTAATGCTTTTTTATTGGTACTCTGCAGATCCGTTATATCGCGATCCGTTATATTGCAATATCCAATATATTGTGAATTGGCCGTGGATACAGATTTTTTTCATGTTTGACAATATTTGACTATTACTTGACGTTCTTAAATAAATCCAGTTTGATCCGTATTTTTGCGCCCACATCGCTCCTCTTTCATTCACAATCTTGTAGGGCGACAAACAATTACCCGAGTGTAACAGTTTGATGTCATCAGCCTACATCGCGCAGCCACCCATGACAACGGTCTTTCACTGCTGTCGCTTTAATTAGCAGCCGAATTACACGCCGTCCAACTTGAAGGGTGTATACAGATTTCAGTAATCATATGTCATAGATCAATACTGACCTATCTGAACAACAATAATTTTATCGATACGGCATAACTGTTTGTTTGTTTTTTTGTTTAACCGTTTGTCACACTTGGTAAATCATTTGCAAACAATAGTTCCCCTAC
This sequence comes from Congeria kusceri, assembly GCA_027627225.1. NCBI lineage: Eukaryota > Metazoa > Mollusca > Bivalvia > Myida > Dreissenidae > Congeria > Congeria kusceri. The sequence goes on from CM051035.1 coordinate 15,335,251, forward strand.
GTTTGCTTTTTGTTATATTTCAAACATTGTAACACATTTTCAAGCAGTTTTCAGTCAAACTTTGACAAATTTGACAAATTTACCCAATTCTCCGGACTGCGTTTAATGGATTCGCTTATGTGTGAGGAAGCCTTTAATGCGAACTCGCGGTCTTGATTGAGACCCGATGTTTTCACAACTTTACTGAATGGCCCGTGTGTGGCCATTGATAGTGGCCGTTATTCACTAGTAGGCCCAATTACCGATCATTAAGGAGCTTGCAAACAATAATTACCGCAGCGTGTCCAAGCAAAATCAGAACTGCCATAACTAACAAATACAAGTTTCTGTTTAATTCTTTTTTCATTTTTTATTCAATCATAATAAATATCATATTATGTTTTGACTGTGGTCATTTCACAGGGGCTTCTGAGTAGTGGGAATATTTTCAAATTAGCCGATGAAATATAAAAGTTTATTCATTCGGGACTACATTCGGGAAATTTTTGCAACATTTGATTGGTTATTGAGAAAGATAAAAAGTTTGGTTAGACAGCTATGCCACAAAAAAGTTTTCACAGTTTGTGTATGACCATGAAATCTCTAATGATTTCAATAATAGACCAGATTTTAGCAGAAACACCAGATATTGCATGCATTTCTAAATGTGAAAAGAACAACAAGACATACACTGCAACTCCATTATATTGTGATTTGCAGAGTCCATGGATTGCAAGCATGATATAGCTGGATTGTGTCATAAATTGCGGTCATTAGTATGTCTATGCATGTATACACTAGTTTATACCTTAAAAAGTAAACATAATAAACTTGTCTTTTTTATTGTTGTTAATATAATAGTGTGTTATATCCATATATTCAATAAATGCAATTGTTGCTTGTAAGTAATTTCATATTACATGATGAAAATGCATACCATAAAATTGAAATCCAAATGACTATCCGAATTTTACTGTTCACAAGACATACACACACTTCTTTTTTAGCTCACCTGAGCACAAGGGTGAGCTAATGTGGTCAGTCTTTGTCCATCGTCCATAGTCCATTGTCAACAATTTTACTTCCGACAACTTCTCTGAAACTGTTGATGGATTTTAATCAAACTTGGCAGGAATGTTCCTGGGATGGTCCTTGAACAAATTCCTTAAATTCATTTTAATATAGTGAAAACTGGCAACCAATAGCTTAAACAAGCGTTTGCTACTGTTAGTGACGAATGCCCCCGAAGTGTGTTTTGACAGAAGAAAGGACTTCCTCTCAAAGGTCTCTATCATAATATGAAGTATCATTGAATCCCTTCAATACTTTTCGAGTTATACTCAGCACAAGAAAATTAAACAAAGGGCAATGAATCTATAAATATTGAAGAAAAAGCCATGGACCTTGTACTTTGCATTTCCTCTCATTATCCTCCTCTCATTATCTTCTATAGTTATATGAAGTTTCATTTGAATCCCTTTAATACAAATGAAGTTATGCTCCGCACCAGAAAATTAAACAAAGGGCAATAACTCTGTAAATATTGAAGGAAGAGTTATGATCTGGTAGTCTTCGCTTTCTCTCATTATCCTCTATCATTATATGAAGTTTCATTTCAATCACTTCAATACATTTTTTAGTTATACTCCGCACAAGCAGAATGACAGACAGACGGACAATGCAATGACTTTATGCATAAAAACTGGAAAACATAAACAAGAAATGTCTTTAAAAAAGACAATCGGCGTTGAAATTAATATTGAGATGTCATTTAAAAATTACCTAAACAGACGGCCAAGATGATCGGTTACCTGACTTCTCAGACCCCAGATTGTTTGGTCCCCACCAATATTAGGAGACTTATTGGACCCCTGATTTTTCGGACACTATAAGAAAACTTGTCGGTCGCAAAAGTAAATTTGAGATAAATGCATTAATTTAAAAATTAAATAAAATTATCATTAATATCTATGATGTGAATAAACCAATCATACAGCTCCATGTTTCCACCAGTGATATATGAATAGACATAGAGTAATTTAGGTTAACATAATTGTTATCAGAATTTGTCATGCCAATTTAACAAATTAACAATGTAAGAACATAATTTTGGGAATGAATTAAAATTATAATGTATCACATGAGACTATATAGTTATTTATAGTACCGGTAATATACCATTCATGTTAGTTATCTAATATAATAACGATCTGAAGTCAAATAAGCATTTATACTGTGTATCCCAATAAAAAGCAATAGTCAGGGAACATTCAGCGATTTTTGAAATGTTAAGACTTTATTTTTGATAACGCAACCATAAAAATTCATTAGACTATGACGATTTTAAATTATATCAGTAGAAATATAATATATCAGGGGTTCCTGTGTATAATTAATATTGCAAATTGTGTATTTATGCTACGCGAATAAGAGTTTGACGTATTCCGAATCTTCTTTCATAACATTTTATCTATAGAAAATGTAGCATCTTTTTATAGATTAAATAACATCTACTGGAGAAGTTGATAGAAAGATGCAATTATAAATAATCGTTAATAAATCGTAACCACAATTTAATTCAAATAAACAGTAAGTTTATAAATATAAATTCCCCATTTATTGAAATGTTTAGGTTTATGATTCTCTGAACGCTATTATTTATGCATGTACGAGTATAATAACACAGCTATACAATGGTTGCTAGCTACGTGCGCTATTTTTAGAATGACACTACTGTTTCTGGAATGTGATGAACTCGCTAGAATCAATGGGCTACATGGAACGGCAACACAGTAAATGAGATTTATGAATGGGAACACTCCACAATTGCTATTTATAGAGCATCCGCTTATATAAATGTAGGCTAAACAATGAATCTAGCATTCTGTTTATGGCATACAATGAGAAAATACGTTCATAATTATCCTCAGTTCTGGAGTATATGTTGAAGATATGTTTATAACGTCATTTTAACCGCTTATGTAAACAATTATGTAAATTTTTAATCCCCAAAAGTATGCAACAGTTATTGGTATACGTTAAACCATTGTTTGAAGTTTGCATTCCCTAGAATTAGAAAATTTACCCAATTCTATTGGCATTCAATTTCCCCGCTGCATAATTATCGCAAGAAAATCTGGGTCAAAAGTGATCTTAGACATCTACGCCGAAAAATGTTCTTGTCAGAAAACACTGGCTGGATTTGAAAATGGTTTTCACAGAAATGTACCAAATTCCTTCAGCTCATTTTGAAACATTGAAAAATGTAGCCACCATGCAGCAGGCTAGTTTTCCTTATTCGGCTATATTAAAAACATTTAATATCTTCTTGTCTGAAACCACTGCCAGGATTTCATAATAATTTTGCAGAAATGTTCCTTGAAAGACCCTCTACCGAATTCCGCTTTGACAATCTTCTCATTGGAAAGCATTTGCTGTATTTCACAGAAATGTTCCTTGGGTGACTCTACTAAATTCCTTCAAATAATTTTGATAATCACCTGTCATGGGGTGAGTAAGTTTACCATGTATGGCTGTAGAGGCAACTTTGATAATCTTCTCGTCAGAAACCACTCACTGGATTTCCAAATAATTTCAAAGAAATGTTCATTGAGTGACCTACCAATGTAACCTATATGAAACAGTGTGACGCTCGCAAGAACCAGATGACTACCTTTAAGGTCAAGGTCATACTTTGAGGTCAGATATCAAAATAGTGCTCTTTATTGTCAAAATATGGCTCTAACTTCCCTACTCATTGAAGGGCTTTGAAAAAAAAATGCAAAATGTTAACCTATATGAATGGTGTGACCAAAACCAGATAGCTTCATTTAAGGTCGAGGTCATATTTGAGATCAAAGGTCAAAATAGAGCACTTTATTGTTAAAAAAAGGGCTTGTCGGAGCTCTAAATTCCCCATGCATTGAGGGATTTCAAAATAAGTTGGCACAAATATTAACCTAGATAAGACGGTGTGTCGCGCACAACAAATGGATGGCTACCATAGAGGTTATGGCCATACTTTAAGGTCAAAGGTCAATATAAAGTTCCTTATTGTTGTATTTTGTTTCTGCTGTATAACTTCAGAATGCCTCCAAGGAATTTAATATTACATCAGAGTATTACTCCCCATGCCCGACAATGTGTTGCGTACATTACCCATGCTTGTAAGTCAAAGGTCAAGGTCACAATTCAAGGTCAAAGATTAAATATTTGTATTCATTTCCTATCCATAACTTCTAAATGGCTGGTAGGATTTTAATATTACTTCATTCCACATGACTAGACGATGTGTCACACACAATTCCCATGCTAATCAATCATAGGTCAAGGTCACAATTCAAGGTCAAAGGTCAAACGTGTATGAATAGTTTCCACTTGAACTCTTCTTGCATTTCAAGCCCATCTTTCCTCTTATGCAGGTCATTTTATCAATCAATACATTGTTCTGTGGCCAAACAACTCAACTGCAAAGCTGTTCATCTGTATCAAAGCAGTATGTTGGGGTATAAATCACCTTTAGTGATAGCTCTACTTGTTTGGCACACAGCAGTTGTCAGTTATCAATGACAAATTAGCCATGAAGGTAGAAATCAGGGCAAAACTGGATTCATTATGCTTTTTTTTGAAAAAAAAATTCGGGGGAGCATATAGTCGTCGTTTTGTTCGTCCGTCAATCTTTCCGTCCGTCCGTCAATCTTTCCGTCCGTCTGTCCCATTTTCTTGTCTGGAGTATTTCTCAGAAACTATTGACCAAAATTCAATGGAACTTCATGGGAAGCTTCATTACCAAGCGGAGGTGTGCACTGAACACGTGCATTCTGCTTCATTGATTTTTCTCAGAGTTATGGGACTTTGAAAATTTCTTAAATAATCATTTAGTGCAAAATTGAATTGTTTTCTGGTCTATTTAAACGCAACTACTGTCCATAATGAAATGAAACTTTATAAAAAGCTTCATTACCCAGAAGAGGTGTGCATTGAACCAGGACTTCTGCTTAAATGACTTTGCTTAGAGTCATGAGACTTTGAAGATTCTGAAATAAGTGGTTAGTGAACAATTTTTGTCCAATCTATTTCTCCACAAATACTAGCAATATCCGTTATTCTATGAATTGTGGGACTTTGAAGATTTCTGAAATAAGAATATAGTGCACAATTCTTGTCAGGGCTATTTCTCTGCAACTACTGGCCAGAATACAATGAAACTGTTTGTGATGTTTCATTATCAAAATGAGGTAGGCACAGTGCAGGATATTCCCTTTTAGTGATTTTCCGTGGAGTTATAGGACTTTGAAGGTTGCTGAAATTAGTGTATTGTGCACAATAATATTATTGTCTGGAATGTTTCTCAGCAACTTTTAGCCAATATTGAATGAAACCTAATTACCAAGAAGAGGTGTTCACCGTACTAAGATGCTCGCTTCAATGATTTTTCATACAGTCATGGGACTTTGATGATTGCTGATATTAATATGTAGAGCACAATTGTCTGGATTCTGCCCTTCTGATTGCATTCCCATTACTTAGCAGAGCGCATTTGGAAGCATCCATCAATTCACTGATATTCACTGATATTCTTGTTTGTAAGTCGGGTTTTGGAAAATTATTAAAATACTTAAAAATAATCGGGATCTATGGCCAATTCATGATATATTGGATAACAAGAAATTACGCATCACGATGTAGTGGAGCTACAGTGTATTTCAGAGTAGAAGTACTGCGTGAAAATGCACAGTTCGCATAAAATAAGTCACAGATACACTCAATACTATTAGAGAATATTCACATCAAGCATAAATTGTATTGATAAAAAATTGAACTGTATTGCACCGCTGCATAGCTTAGACACATTAACTGGACACTTGTGTACTTTATTGGGCATTGTTCACATCTCAGGCTTATATACTTGTTAATAAATGTAATTACCATATTTAAGCCATATCAAATTATTTTAAATGATGTGTGATGACTAATGGAAAATGTGCCCTCATCCAAGCTTTATTATTGGAGTAAAGCTGGAGGCTGAGCATGTATAGTAAGCATTCCGTTCTGGACGTATGAGGGGATCCGCACTTTAAACAGCGAAAAAATCTACATATGCACATGCGCAGTCGCAACTGAAATGACACACCGAAAACATTCATATATTTAACATGGTTTTGTTGCCATAAATACCAAAAGGGTGGGAAATAATAAAATCATAAAAAATATCAAAAAAGGATAAAACATTATCCATACAAGCATAAAATAATTATGCACAATAAACAAGACGAGGGTCTATACATGCTCAGCCTCCGGCTTTACTCCAATAATGACCTTCATCCAGCACTAAAGCTTGGATGAGGGCACATTATTTTCATAAAGCCTTCAGCTTTCACTGTGTATAGATAGCATTTTTAAAGGCAACAAAACCAAAACTTCCGTTGAACTTAACCAAAATACATTTCTAATAATTTATTGAGCCTAGTAACATATCATTGTAGGACCTAACCAGACAGAACAGCATTACTGAAAGACACACTGCTAGAACTATTCAAAGTACATCTATAATAAAACTTTCTAAATGTTTTCATCAATATTCATAGATACCAAGGTCAGAGCTCTTGGTGCCGTAGCCAAAGCCAGAAGAGCTACAGTTTTCAAAGTCAACATCTTCAAGGATAAAACCTGTATAGGCACTAATGTTTTCAAATAGTTCAACACAACAGACACATCCCATGTAATAATATACTGGGGTTTAGGAGGTAGACACAGAAAACACTTCATAAACCTGGACACTAAACCACAATTCTTACCCAACGATTATCAAAATAAAAGGGAATCAGTTTGAAGCAGCATAGCTTTATGTGTGTCAATCACCGAATATGATTTCCTCAATCTAAAAAGATAATACAAATAACTAAGTATCACTGCTTCAATTTTATGCAAATGAACTGTTCAACTGGCCACAAAATTCCCTGGACGATAAGGGATTTCCTGATACAACCAGCGCGATCAAGTGCAGATGCCTCCCCAAAGGGTGAAGTTGATAGTTGTGCGATGGATTCAATAGGTTTTTGTGCTTGGATAACCTTATTGAAATGGATAAAATGATTTCAAAAATGAAAGGAAACCAAGATTGCGAAGTATATTAAGGAAACATAAATAACGCCTTTCCACCTTGTCTATAAATACCTTGTTTACCACCTTTCCAATCATATTAAATGGAGGCAATATATAGGGAATTAATTCATTCCAAGAGAAATTAAAGGCATTAATTGCATAAATGCCCCATTCTGTATTAAGGAAACATAAATAACGCCTTTCCACCTTGTCTATCAATACCTTGTTTACCACCTTTCCAATCATATTAAATGGAGGCAATATATATGGAATTCATTCACTTCAAGAGAAATTAAAGGCATTAATTGTGTAAACGCCCGGTTCTGGAAACCAGGAAACAACAATAGGCAATTGTTTATCCAGATTGGAGGCAAATAAATCAATTTCAAGGTAAAAACATTGTGTACACAATCTCTGAAAAATTACACATTTCAGTTCCCATTCTGTAGAGTCCAAGAAATTTCTAGATTAAAAATCAGCTTTGTTTTGAACACCTGGAACATAAATTGCAGACAAAATAATATCTCTTTCAAAACACCAATCCCAAATTACTTTAGCAAGAGAATACATACATGTAGCTAAAGTCATTCCTCCAAAATCATGTATAAAAGAAACACCTGTTACATTATCTGACTGTACTTGAATGTGCTTACTGCTATAACTACTATACAGTGACTGTAATCATGAGTAATACACAGACAAAAGCCCCCTGAAATAAGTATTATTTCTGGACCCCATTTGCTTACACCTAACATAAGCATGGAGATGCCTGACTAGGTTGACACAAGCAACCCCTTCCAATGAGGCATAGGTTTGGCAATGGACATCAACTGGGTTTTGTCTAATGAATTTCACATTTTTGCTGTAAACATTATTTATCCTACCACTAAATGATTTTATAGAAGGAAACTCTACCTGTCAGATAAACTTTTGCTTTATCTGACAGGCAAGGTTTATCTGACACCCTCATGTATATACTTTTGACGGACTACTTTTTCCAGGAATGTCAGTGACGTCATAAACAAGTAATTTTAAAGGTTACGAAATGGGGCGATATTTAACAGTTCATCTATTGGTGGAAATAAGACACTAAACATTCAATAATTACATTTTATTATATACCTTACAATAAATACAACATTACAATAAATTAAATAGTAACAAATTTGTAGAGGAAAAAGAATCAATAACAGTTAGCTATCGACACAATACAGGTAGTTTCGGTTTAAAATAACTCGCCAAAATTCGCGTGCGCGCGTAATGACGAAATCAAATGTTTTACGTCATTCAGTTGAGTTTTAAGTTTACAGTGTTGGAATTTAAAAAGAGCAATCAGATTACAATCTTTAGTGTTTCTGTGTTTTTTGGATGGATTATGATAATATGATTTATATCAAACAGTGTATCCATGGAATAAATGGTTCGAATGGAACCGGTGAGATTAATTCCATTTCAATTTTCTATAAGTCGAGTGTATTCCGAGCTGGATTGTTGTGGGTGGGGAACAGTTGCCATCACAAGGTGTTAGATCTAGTAATTTGGATGCAGTCTTCGATTAGTTTACTTTTGAAAGGACATTTACATAAAGGGTTATTTCTTTGATGAATAAACCGTTTCTTTGTTGGTTGATCAAAGAAAGTCTATCCACAAAGAATTACCCGCTTACACCAACTGTTTTAAAAGGAATAGAAGGATTATGTTTGCACCTTTATCGATTATGCCATGTGCGGATTAACAACTCACTATGGAAGCTAGAACCTCTGTAAAAACTGGACTACACGACGTTTTTATCAATGAATATATCGGGTGAGTAGGGTGTATTTCATTGTTAATTTTATGCTGTGTCATTCTGGAATAATTGAGTCACACGAGTTGTGTGTATATTTTGAAAGATAATAGAAATGATATAATAAACATCTCGACGAAGATAAATCCTGCATATACACTTTTGGAAAGTTAAAATTGCCAGCCATTTTGGTCTTTTGTTGTTGCACAGTTTGGTCGAAACACGGACTTGCATTTGAATAAAACCTTCTTTTATCTACTGTAGTGTGTAGCATTTGGCATGGTGAACATATTTGAACCGAAGCATATGGCGATATTTTATCTCGTTACACTGCGTTTTGCATTGAATTGTTTCGGACTATTTCGAGTGGCGGAAACATCATGAATATATTCCATATTACTACGCAAGGTTAGATTCAGTAAATTTAATGTGTTTTTGAGTATTGTTACAAATAATTAAACGTTAATAGTGTGTTTGGTAAATATAAAATAAATAAATACAAATATGGTAGGATAAATAGAATATTAGGTTAGTGTCGTTTGTGTACTTGAATTTATCCGACGAGTTAAAGAAAGGTTTACACGGCGAGGCTTGACACTAACCTAATATTCTCTATTTATCCACCAATATAGCTTCCTGATGCTTGCCTCAGACACCTGCAATTTAATACTTAAGTCTACAGATTTCTGGATACCTACTAATTTATCTCTTTCAAGTGTACAGTTATGCATCTTGCCTTCAAAATTTGCAAAAAATGTGTTAATGACAATTCCACTAAAATAAGCTAATTGTCTGACCTCAATCCACTCTGAAGAAACCAACATGTTGGCCATAGGAATGATATTTCCCATTCTGTTATCAGCCAAGTAAAACTTAAACTTTAATTAGCTGTATTGAGAGGTGATGAGAAGTCTCAGTGTCAACACCTTTAATTACACCATAAGCGCTAATTGTTTGTTTGACAAACACAGTCAGTTTTGCAAATATCATCAATGACACCTTCGTTATTATTTGCAGAGCATAACAAAAGGTGTGAAGTAGTTTGTCAGATGTTGTTTACAATACGGTTTGTTTGACCCTGGTTCTTATTTCCTATGTATTTTGTTTTATTGCACATATATTTTATTTCATAAAAATAAGAAATAAGAATGTAAAACACACAAAATTAGAAATATATTCTATATTTATAAAAGATCCCAACATAAAACAGTGCAAAACATATAGGGTACGCCTATTTGCTTATATAAGCATCTTAGCGACGTTGATTTAGCGTCTATTCAAAATGGCGGCCAAAATACCACAGAATTATATTTATGATAGAACAACTAGGAGTTTTAGCTTATATTCGCGTACAAGATGCACCGAAAAATTATACGAATATTGGATGAAAAAAAGTGTGGCTTATATGCAAGAAATTATGGTATTATAAAAGGGTATGCAATTTTGAAAGGAAAAATGGTTTAATGTATTGACATAAATAGTCTAATGCATAATTCAGTTAGTTTAATATCATTTGTTTATGTATTGTTATTATGTAAATGAGTTGATTCGATAACAATTGAAAGTTGCCAGATTTTAACAGTCCATTGTGGGTATATGGTTCATTAAATTTTTTATTAAAGTCACCGGTGATATTGCATACAAATGTAAGCTAAGATCTCTCAGCAACATCTTCTGAAATACAAGAATGAAGCAAAGTGTTGACTGCAGTTTGCCATATTAAGTTTAAGGACACCACAAGATATTAGCACAATTTCAAGGAAACTAGTTCTTCATAAATAATGTTTCAAACTAATTTGTAATTTATGAGTGATTAGTTGTTAGCATTTTATGTTGTATTTAAAATTTTATGTAAAATAAGACAATGCATAAAACAAAAAAATAATGTGTATTATCTTCAATTAATCTTCAATGCCGTTTATAAAACAAAGTGTTGATACAATGACACGAATATGTGCATATGCTTACAGGGCTTAGCTAAATGTGCCACTATCTGTACTGGTACTTGGCTAAAATTTCATTTCTGAAAGTCCTATATGCATATTTCAAAAGTGCAACAGTCAATGTATTCCAGCCCACATTAATACAATGGAGTCCACTTTTTGGATAAAACTACTTTTCTCAATGCACATAATTCACGACGCCTGCGCGTGACCTTAGATACGTGAACTGGAACTGGAACTTACGTAATCTAACGTATTAATGCACTTTACCAGTAAACAACACTCACAGAAACATACCGAATTAGCAGAATAGGCTATGTACTTGTAGATTATTAATACAACACTATGATGATTGTTTGTTATTGTTTTACTCAGATCTATTTCTTGTCATATCTTAATTTGTTTATTAATAACATTTAATAGACCAGTCCACTGATAGCAAGGAATTGTTTCGCAGATCTGAAAGGCCGTGTGATCAGTGATCTCTGCTGCTCCAGGATATTTAAAGCAGAGAAGCAGGGGAGGTCACTGTGCAATTGCCATCTCAAAAGCGAAACATGCTTTTGATTTGCGGTAATAAAGACTCTGGCTATCGCCGCAGTCTAAGAAACCCTACTTTAATACTGCAGATATACATACGCTGGATTGCTTCACTATTTGGGTTGATAATTCACTATCACTTGTTCACAGCACATAGAATAAATACATCTAATTTTAACAATGAAGTGTAGATAATTATTTTGTATTTTCAGATTCAACTTGATGAAACTATCCTAAATTAAGGCTTGTTACTATCCATTAGTTTGTTGGAATTGGCATTATTGAGTTTTTAGATGTCATAGCAAGTTACTTTGTTACTATTGATCATCTTTTTAGAAATAGCTATTGTTGAGTTTAAGATGTCATAGCAAGTTATTTAATCAAACCTTCTGGTAAAACCTCAGTAGTCTGGACTGGACTTCCTGCTGATGTTTCTGGTGTCTGATTTGGCTTGTCAGGTTCTGTCTGATTTGGCTTCTCAGGTTCTGTCTGATTTGGCTTGTCAGGTTCTGTCTGATTTGGCTTGTCAGGTTCTGCCTGATTTGGCTTGTCAGGTTCTGTCACAACAAAATAAACAAACACTGGTTACTATGGCTAGCTATTGGAAGTTGTTATTTGCTTAAATTGATGATTATTAGGGTCACTAATTGTGAAAGAAAACAAAACAGAACTTATAATCGACTTTCAATTTTTACAGTTGGCCCAATTCATAATTCAGTAAGTTGGATATTATTTGTAAATGTATTTTTATTAAGTAAATGCATTTATTTGGTTACAATTCAGTTGCCAGATTTTAACAGTGCATTGTGGGTATTTTTGTCCATTGTATTTCTTATTTAAGTCATCGCATTTTATTCAAATTGAAGGCTAAAGTCAGTTAGTTTAATTTATACATACAGCTAATGGTTTGGCTGTCTTGTCATCAAAAGCATCTCGAACAAATATAAAAGAAACCCAATGTCAACTTTCATACACATATGTGATTCCTTCACCGAGGATGTTGATTCGCTCGTACTGTCTTTGTCAAGAAATGCATATTAGTGTTTATTAGCTTTCTGTAAGAAATGGCCACGCTGTGTTCAATTTAAGGTGATATGGGGCAAGTATTTTAATATAATGTCAGATATTTCAAAGCCTAATAAACAGTAATAAAGAAGTAGTATTAAGTTCTAGAGATTATTGAACATTTTTAATATACATGTAAAATTGATGCAAACATGTTATATTATCTACAAACAATGCTGTGTTTTCTAATTTGTCAGCACATGGAGTCCTATTCTAGATTGTAACACTTCACACTGTTGGTATTTTTATGCCCCCACAAAGGAGGCATTAAGCATTGCATTTGTCGGTCCGTGCGTATGTATGTACATCTCGACTCAATTTTTTGGACTCAAGTCCTATTTAACGCCTGGGCGGATTTTGGCTCAAACTTTCACAGCTGAACAACCTTAATGCGTAGATGATCGTAAGGGAAGGAATTTTGGCAAAATTATGGCCCTTTGACATTTTGTCCACTATATGTACGGTAGATCTTTGTGCAGAGCATAACTTTGTCCAGCCTGGATGGATTTTCAAATAACTTGGCAGAAGTGACAGCATGATGAGTCGGAGTGTCGCACCCAAGAACAAGGTCCCTAGGTCCAAGGTCAAGGTCACAATTCAAGGTCAAAGGTCAAATATAGGAAATCAATCCTAAACACTTAATCCAGAGCCTTCTTCGTCCAGCATGGATGGATTTTCAAATAACTTGCAGGCAGGGTGAGGTGTAGTGTTGCCCACAAGAACCAGGTCCCGAGGTCCTAGGTCAAGTTCACAATTAAAGGTCAAAGGCGTAGTGGCGCATCAATTTTTAATTACCGCTCTCTTACTCGAGAACAAATTGAGCTATTGTAATGAAACTTCATAAATTGATACCTTATTGCAAGACCTCGCATTGGGGTGGGCGGGGTCAAGGTCACTGTTGGGCTGTTTAAAAAATATATACTTTTTGATCTTCTTTATTTGTGTAAACAGTTACATTATTTATATCTGATTCATGATATGTGATTACAGTTTTAGCTCACCTGAGCACAACGTGCTCATGGTTAGCTTTTAGGATCGCCTTTTGTCCATCGTGCGTCGTCCGTCGTGTGTCAACATTTTCATTCAAACAACATCACCTCCTAAGCCGCTGGGCAGATTTTCACCAAACTTGACAGGAATGATCCCTTGGTGATTCTCTTTCAAAATTGTTCAAATAGTTTGGGTGCGCTGCATATGTAGGTTACCAGAACAGAAAAAGTGAAAAAAAAGTGAAAGCTTTAAAAAATCTTCTCTAAAACTGCATGGCTGAGAGCTTTCATAATTGGTATTTGGCATCCTCTAGTTGTCCTCTACAAATATTGTTCAAATGATGCCCCTGGGGTCAAAACTTGCCATGCCCCGGGGGTCACATGGTTTAAATAGACTTACAAAACAAAATGACTTTAAAAATCTTCTCTTCTGAAACCGCAGGACCCAGAGGTTTCATATTTGGTATGTAACATTGCATAGTGGTCCTCTACAAAGATCGTTGAAATGATGCCCCTGGGGTCAAAACAGGCCACACCCCGGGGGTCACATGGTTTATATAGAATATATAGCAAAATGACTTTTAAAATCTCCTCCTCTGAAACCACAAGGCCCAGAGGTTTCATATTTGGTATGTAACATCCTACAGTGGTCCTCTACAAAGATTGTTCAAATGATGCCCCTGTGGTCAAAACTGGCCACGCCCTGGGGGTCTTATTGTTTTATATAGACCAAAATAGCAAAATTTCTTCAAAAATCTTCTCCTCGGAAACCGCAAGGCCCAGTGGTTTCATATTTGGTATGTAGCATCCTCTAATGGTCCTCTACAAAGATTGTTCAAATGATGCCCCAGGAGACAGAACTGTCCACGCCCCGGGGTCACATGGTTTATATAGACTTAAATAGAAAAATGAAAAATCTTTTGCTCTGAAACCGCAAGGCCCAGAGGTTTCATATTTGGTAGGTAACATTGCATAGTGGTCCTCTACAAAGATTGTTCACATGATGCCCCTGGGGTCAAAACTGCCCCCCCCCCCTCGGTCACATGGTTTATATAGATTTAAATGACTTTCAAAATGTTCTTCTCTGAAATGGCAAGGCCCATAGGTTTGTTATTTCGTTGGTAACATTGTATAGGGGTCCTCTACAAAGATTGTTCAAATGATGCCCTGGGGTCAAAACTGGCCACACCCCGGGGGTCACATTGTTTGTATAGACTTAAATAGGAAAATTACTTCAAATATCTCCTCTGAAACAGCAAGGCCCAGTGGTTTCATATTTGGTATGTAACATTGCATACTGGTCTTCAACTAAGATTGTTCAAATGATGCTCCTGTGGTCAAAACTGGGATGCCTTAAACTTAGGTAAGCGATCTAGGGCCATCGTGGCCCTCGTGTTTTAATACTTTTTCAACTTTCAAGTGAATCGGGCATGGTTTGGAAAAAGTTATGTGAAAAAAACATGTCTAAAATGTAAGGAGTGTAACATAAATTTGGGAATTTTTTATCTTACAGTGATTTTATACGCAATACCATAATCATCATTGTCTTCTATGGATGAAAATCTTGGTTTTGTTAAATAAAATAAAGTATTTCATGGGAAGCTTCATTACGAAGAGGAGGTGTGCACTGAACCAGGATGTTTCACTTTAATGTCAATTATATTTCTCAGAGATATGGCACTTCGAAGATTTCTGAAATTTGTATGTAGAACTTTCACATTTCTTGTCCGGTCTATTTCTAAGCAACTTTTGGCAAGAATTCAATGGGAATCTTGATAACCAAGAGGAGATGTGCACTAAACCAGGACATTTATTTTTTTATGATTTTTCTAAGAGTTAAAAGACTTTAAAGATTTCTGAAATTAGTACTTAATATTACTTAATACTGATAACATTAAAATAGAAATGAATCAAAAACTGAACATTTTTTCTCAAGTTAACATGCATTGAACAATATCTTTAGCAATTCACAGAATATGAACATCTTTGATGAATTAAGACTTGAAAGGAGCAAATAACACAGCATAATTGCTTGTTTTGTATTCATTTTACAGGTTACTTAAAAAAAATAAAACAATTCAATAAGATAATGGCTCTTTCTTTGAACTGTAGTAAGTAATTGTGCATGGAAATGTAAGGAGTGTAACATTTTTATCCTAATTTGTTTGGTTTGTTAAATGGCCATCGATGCTTAAAAGTTACAGTTAGTACCAACAAGAAATGTCTTTAAAAAAATACAATCGGCGTTGACATTAATATTGAGATATTATTTTTACCCTAAACATAATACAAGAGGGCCAAGATGATCGGTTACATGGCTTCTCGGACCCCAGATCTTTCGGTCCCAACCTATATAAGAAGACTTCTCGGACTCCAGCTATTTCGGACACCATTCGAAAACTCGCATCCCCAAATTAATTTGTGATTAATCCAATAATTATTAATATTTGTACTGTTAATAAACCGATCATACCACCCCATGTTTTCACCAGTGATACATGAATAACCTAAATAATTTACGTTAACATCATTATTATATAAATTTGTCAGCCGAATATAACACATTAACAATGTACGAAAATAATTGTGGGAATGATTGAAAAGTATTAAGTGTCAGACGCGTATAGTTATTCTTAAGTAATATGCCCTACCTTCATCTTGGAAGTTATCTATGCATAATACATACACATTTCGAAGTCAATGAATCATTATACTGTTTATCCTCAGGAAAAGCAATCTTCAGAAAACATTCAGCCTATTTAAAATAATGATAACTTCCATTTTTATAACACAAATATTACAGTAGACTATGTCGATTTAAAATAATATTTGGTAGCAATATTATGTATCAAGGGTTTCTGTGTATAAATGGAATTGCAAATAATGTATCAATGCTACACAAGGGAAGTAAAATAAGCATGAATATCATTTCGACCTTTTCCGGGCGAGACTTATTTCACAACATGTTATTTATTAAAATGTATCTTTTTATAGATTGATTAACATCTCTGGAGAAGTTGACAGAAATGTATAATTATCATTGTTTCTTTATAGAACACAGCGCAATTCAATTTCAAATTAGCATGCACAGTATGTTTATAAACATAAATTCCCCATTTATTGAAATATTCGCTCTTATGTTTCTCTGTACGCTAATTGATGCATGTATATTATAACAGCTATACACCGGCAGCTCAACGCACGCTATTTTTAGAATGATCGTGTGTTGAACTCGCTTTCTAGAATCGATTGTTATTAACAGAGTGGGCCGCTAGGCTAAACGAAATGGATTAATTCTGGGAATTAATATAATATTCTATTCATGACATGCAATAAGAAAATACGTTCATATTTATGCTCAATTCTAGGGTATATGTTGAAGATATGTTTATTACTTCATTTTAACCTCTTATGTAAACAATTATGTGAATTTTTTATCCCCAAAAGTATGCAACAGTTATTGGTATACGTTAAAGCATTGTTTGAAGTTTGCATTCCCTAGAATAAGAAAATTTGCCCAAATCTTTTGGCATTCAATTTTCCCGCTGCATAATTATCGCAAGAAAATCTGTGTCAAAAGTGATCTTAGACAGCTACGCCAAAAAAATATCTTAGTCTAAGCTGGGGTATAGTTCATTACAGATGTTTTGATATCATTACTGAAGACAGACATTACAAATTGTTACAAAATTAAATATAAAATATGCTGTTCCTTATAAAAAGGGTAATTTTGAAGAATTTTTGTTGTTGAGACTTTCTCAATGTAATATGTAACAAAGAAATGTCTAATAATGTTAAAGAATCCATTATGAACACTCTGAAACTAAAAAACAAATTCATTGGTCATCAGCATTTAATTTCTTACACATTCAAATATTGATGTTAATTTAAAATTGTGTAACCAGTTAATGACAAAGTTATACAATTTTTTTCTTTATTGGCTTTTCAGTTTCCTGTTGTCATTTTCTTTAACTATGATGTCTATGCATTATTTCTCTCAAGAGTATTTCATGATCTGCTTTTCTTGAATTTTTGATGTTGTAAACAATTTTTTTTTTAAACAGCCCTGTTACTAAAAATAAAAAAAACAGTTCTGCTCAATAACTTGAGAATGCATTGAGATATTTTGATGAAACTTAATCCATAGATACCTTATATTGAGACCTCGCTTGTGATTGCATATGGGGTGGGTGGGTCAAGGTCAAGGGCACTTTTACTAAGAATAGAAAAATGGTTTCCCCTCAAAAACTTGAGACCGAATTGAGATATTTCAATGAAACTTATTACATAGGTACCTTATATCAAGACCTTGCTTGGGATTGTGTATAGGGTCAATTGGGTCAAGGTCCATGTTACTTAAAATATAAAAAAACAGTTTCCGCTGAATAGCTTGATAACACATTGAGATATTTTAATGAAACTTCATACATAGATATCTTATATTTAGACCTCGCTTGGGATTGCAAATGGGGGGATGGGGTCAAGGTCACCATTACTAAAAATAGACAAACAAGTTACTTCATAATAGCTTGAGAAGACATTGCGATAATTTAATGAAACTTTAAATGTAGATACCTTATATATAGACCTGACTTGGGATTGCATATGGGGCGGGTGGGGTCAATGTGAAGGTCACAATTTTGAAATTTTTTATTTTTGTGCTGACTTTAATGCATTTTATTTACAAAATTTGTTTTTTGGGGAATTTCTACGTTTCTTGTTTATTCTGGCATCTTGATTATACAATCCATCCAGAAATGACTCAGTTATTGAACAGACACAAAAAACAGACCCTATTTTTGACGAGAAGATTGTCAAATTTGCCTAAACAGCCATATAAGGTCAAACTTCCCCACCCCTGGGCAGGCATGTTTTTTAATGAAAACCGAAAACTTAAAATGTAGCAAATTTTGAAAATCATCTCGTCAGAAACCCCTTGCTGGATTTTTAAATAATTTTACAGAAATTTTCCTTTAAATAATTTTGATTCCTTAAAAAACATGGGTGCCAGGGGGTGGGGAAGTTTGACCTTATATGGCTGTTTAGGCAAATTTAACAATCTTCTCATTAGAAACCACTTGCTGAATTGAAAAATAATTTCAAAAAAATGTTCCTTGTGTGACCCTCTACCAAATTCCTTCAAATGATTTTGATTCATTAAAAAACATGGCTGCCATGTTCACAATCATGAGACGACGTGTCGCGCACAAGATCCAGGTCCATACCTCCAAGGTCAAGGTCACACTTAGAGGTCAAAGGTAAAAAATAGGGTCTGTTTTTTGTGTCTGTTCAATAGCTCAGTCATTTCTGGATGGATTGTGAAATAACTTTGCAGAAATGTTCACCATTATGAAATGATGGGTTGCGCCCAAGATGCAGATACCTACATCCAAGGTCAAGGTCACACTTGGAGGTCACAGGTAAAAAATGGTGTCTGTTTTTCGTGTCCGGTCAATAACTCTGCCATTTCTGCATTGATTGTGAAATTATTTGGTAGATAATTTTGTTCAGCATCATGCGAAGATGTGTCATGCTTAAGACCCAGGTCTGTACCTCAAAGGTCAAGGTTACACTTACAGGTCAAAGGTCAAAAATGGGAACTTTTCCGTGTCCAGTCAATAACTTTGTCATTTCTGGATGTATTTTGAAATTACATGGATGAAATGTTCACAATCATGAGACGATGTGTTGCGCAGAAGACCCAGATCTGTAGCTCCAAGGTCAAGGTCACACTATGAATAGTTTTTACCCATTGTTCTGCATGCAAATTTATGTCAGCTTCACTACATAAACTCATATGTGATGAACATTAAATTGTTAACTGCTAATACATTTATGTGACCAGTCCCAATCAGCAGGGGCATTCATGTCATAGGGACACATTTCTAGTTTGAATTTTGCTTCATCTGCATGTTCCTAGGTTTTTGTGTGGTATGCTCACATACAGTTGTGGTGTCAAATTGTGTCCTGCAGTTCTAGTAATTTTTAGTGATAGTAATATCTGTGCCCTTCTCATTGCATTTATATTGATTGACAAAGTGCATTGGGGAGCATCCATTAGTTTTACTGATATCCATGTTTCATATTATTTTGATTCGTTTATAAACATGGCTTCATGAGGGCAGGGCAGTTTTCCTTCTTTGACTATAAAGTCAATTTTGAAAATCTTCCTTCAAAATTCAAAATAATTTCACACACATGTTTGTTGGGTCACCCTAATTTCTTCCAAATTCTTTTGATTCGTTAAAAGTCAGAGCCACCAGAAATGTTCTTTGGTTGACCCTCTACCAGTTTTGTTGATATTCTTTACATTTGTCAACAAACATGGCCACCAGTGGGTGGGGTAGTTTTCCATATATGGTTATATTAAAACTTAAGAGTTATTCTTGTCTGAAACCACTAGCTGGATTTCAAAATAATTTTCAGCAATGTTGTTTGTGTGAAACTACCCAATTCCTTCAACTCATTTTGATTCTGAAAAAACGTTGCTGGAACAGGGCAGGACAGTTTTTATATGACCGTTTGAAAAATGAGACGTATTATGGTAACGCCCTTGGCGGGCGGCCGGGCGGGTGTTTGGCTGAAAAACTTTGTCCGGAGCAAATCTTTGTCCAGCATAAATGGATTTTTGAATAATTTTGCAGAAGTGACCAGCATAGTGAGACAGGGTGTCGCGCACAAGAACCAGGTCCCTACGTCCAAGGTCAAGGTCAAAGGTCAAATTTAAGAAATCAATGCTAAACACTTTGTCAGGAGCATATCTTTGTCCAGCATGAATGGATTTTCAAATAATTTTGCATAAGTGACCAGCATATTGAGACGGAGTGTCGCGCACAAGAACCAGGTCCCTTAGTCCAAGGTCAAGGTGAAAGGTCAAATTTAAGAAATCAATCCCAAACACTTTGTCCGGAGCATATCTTTGTCCAGCATGGATGGATTTTGAAATAACCTAGCTGAAGTGACAAGCATGGTGGGACAGAGTGTTGTGCGCAAGAATCAAGTCCCTAGGTCCAAGGTCAAAGTCACAATTCAAGGTCAAAGGTCAAATTTAAGAAATCAATCCTAACACTTTGCCCGGAGCATATCTTTGTCCAGCATGGATGGATTTCCAAATAATCTGGCAAAAGTGATAAGCATGGTGAGACGGAGTGTCGCGCGCAATAACCAAGTCCCTAGGTCCAAGGTCAAGTTCACAATTCAAGGTCACGTGTCAAATCTAAGAAATGAATCCTTAACACTTTGTCCGGAGCATATCTTTGTCCAGCATGGATGGATTTTGAAATAACCTAGCAGAAGTGACAAGCATGGTCGGACAGAGTGTTGTGCGCAAGAATCAAGTCCCTAGGTCCAAGGTCAAAGTCACAATTCAAGGTCAAAGGTCAAATTTAAGAAATCAATCCTAACACTTTGCCCGGAGCATATCTTTGTCCAGCATGGATGGATTTCCAAATAACCTGGCAAAAGTGACAAGCATGGTGAGACGGAGTGTCGTGCGCAACAACTAAGTCCCTAGGTCCAAGGTCAAGGTCACAATTCAAGGTCACGGGTCAAATCTAAGAAATGAATCCTAAACACTTTGTCCGGAGCATATCTTGGTCCAGCATGGATGGATTTTTAAATAACCTGGCAGAAGTGACATGCATGGTAAGACGGAGTGTCACGAACAATGACCAGGTCCCTTGGTCCAAGGTAAAGGTCACAATTCACAGTCAAATTTAAGAAATCAATCCTAAACACTTTGTTCGCAGCGTATGTTTGTCCAGCATGAATGGATAATCAGATAACTTGGCAGAAGTGACAAGCATAGTGAGGCAAAGTGTGGTGCACAAGAACCAGTGTGGTGTACAAGAACCAGGTCCCTATGTTCCAGGTCAAGGTCACAAATCAAGATCAAATATAAGAAATGAATCGTTAACACTTAGTCTGGAGCATATCTTCGTCCAGCATGGATGGATTTTCAAATTACTTGGCAGAAGTGACAAGCATGGTGAATTGTAGTGTTGCACGCAAGAACCAGGTCCCTAGGTCCTAGGTCAAGGTCTGAATTGAAGGTTAAAGGCGTATGGCAGTGTCAACTTTTTGTTTCAGCTCTCTAACTCGAGAACGAATTGAGCTATGGTAATGGAACATAGATATGTTTTTTGCAAGACCTCACTCGGAATTGCAATTGCGGTGTGTGGGTTTAAGGTCAAGATCACTGTACCTACAAAATATAAAAACAGTTTCTGCTGAATAAATTGAGAACGCATTGAGATATTTTAATGAAACTTAATACATTAATACCTTATATTGAGACCTCAATTGGGATTGCATATCAGGTGGATGGGGTCAAGGTCAAAGTCACTGTTACTTAAGATAGGAAAACTGTTTATGCTCAATAACTTGAGAAACTATTGAGATATTTTAATTAAACTTAATCCTGAGATACCTTATATCGAGACCTCGCTTGGGATTGCATATGGGGTGAGTGGGGTCAAGGTCACTGTTACTAAAAATAGAAAAATGGTTTCTCCTAGAAAACTTGAGAATGAATTGAGATATTTCAATGAATACCTTATATTAAGTCCTCGCTTGGGAATGCGTATGGGGTTAGTAGGGTCAAGGTCACAATTACTAAAAATAGAAAAACGGTTCCGCTTAATAACTTGCGAACAAATTGAGATATTTTAAATAGACTTCATACATAGATACCTTATATTGAGACCTTGCTTGGGATTGCGTATAGGGTGGGTGGGGTCAAGGTCAAGCTAAAAAAGAAAACAGTTTCTGCTCAATAACTTGAAAACACATTGAGATATTGTAATTAAACTTCATACATGATATCTTATATCAAGACCTCGGTTGGGACTGCATATGGGGTAGGTGTGGTCAAGGTCACCGTTATAAAAATAGACAAACAGTTTCTGCTCAATAGCTTGGAGAAGACGTTGAGATATTTTAATGAAACTTATATGTAGATACCTTATATTTAGACCTCGTTTGGGATTGCATATGGAGTGGGTGGGGTCAAGGTCACCACCCTTCTTGAAAAAGTGTATTTAACACTGCGGTATTGGCACCATATTTTTTCTGCGTTAAATACGCATTAAATACACTTTTAGTACATTAAGTGTGTTGTTTCTGTACTTTTTCTGCATTTTTTACACAAAGTTCAGTAATGTACTAGAAAACACACTTAAAATACACTTAAAATGCACTTAAGTGTATTTTTTGAAGAAAAAGTGCATTTTTCAAGGAGAAAAATACACTTTAAATGCACTTAAGCATGTTAATGCAGGAAAAAATGCAGAAAAAAAAAACTTTTTCTGTAATAAGTGTTTTTGTTCTGCATGTTCAAGTGTATTAAACGTGTATTAAACGCAGAAAAAATACGGTGCCAATACCGCAGCGTTTAATACACATTAAACGCGTATTAAATACACTTTTTCAAGAAGGGATGCATGTCTAAATATTTATTTTTGTGCTGACTTTTATGCACTTTGAAAAATTTGAAGTTTGGGGAATTTCCACGATTCTTGTTTAATTTGTCATCTTGATTATATATTTAAGAATATATATGGAGTAGTTTTGATATATCAACTCACCACACAAAGAGAGGCTTTGGAGATGAATTAGATACACTACATTACTTTACCGAATTAGTTTTTGAATTGTCTTTAGTCGTTGAATCTTTACCCGAAAACAGTTTCTTTGACGGGCGTATCATTGTGACAATGGCACTCTTGTTCTGACTATATAGTAAACTTTGAAAATCGTCCTGTCTGAGAACACTTGCTCGAATTCAAAATAATTTCACAGAAGTGTTCCATGGATGACCATCTACCCGATTTCTTTAAATAATTTTGATTTAAAAAAAACACATGGCTGCTGGGGTATTTATGAAACCACTTGCTTGATTTTGACACAAGTTCAAAAAATGTTCCTTGGCTGACCATCTTCCAAATTTTTTCAAATTATTTTAATTTGCTAAAAAAACATGGCTGTCAGTGGTCCATTGTTGATAACTGTGTCAACTTTACTTAAAACATCTTTCTTTTAACACGCCTTTAAATTTTTACAAGCCAATATGATTTATTAAACTAAGGTGAGCAACTGAGGGCTATAGTAACTTTATACTTTAATTACACCCCTACTTTTGCTATTTACTTGTATTTTTCAGAGATATTCATGTCAGTGTCCTGTAATAAGACCAATCAATTTATGTGCTACAGAGCTTTTTTTGTCTCTTTGTTTAAGTGTTATTTCTTGTTAGTGATTCAAATTCTGATCACTATACGCCCGTTTGAAAAAATGGGTAGTATTATGGGAACGCTAAAGTTTCTGGTGGGCATGGTGGGCGGGCTTTCAGGCATGCAAGCTGGCAGCTGGAGATCTTTGTCCAGAGCATATCTTTTTCCAGCATGGATGGATTTTCATATAAATTGGCAAAAGAGATAAGCATGATGAGACAGAGTGTCGCGCTCAAGAACCAAGTCCCTAGGTACAAGGTCAAGGTCACAATTCAAGGTCAAAAGTCAAATATACGAAATCAATCCTTAACACTTGGTCCGGAGCATAACTTTTGTCCAGCATGGATGGATTTTCAAATAACTTGGTAGAATTTATAAGCATGATGAGACTTGCGCAAGAACCAGGTCCCTAGGTCCAAGATCAAGGTCACAATTCAAGGTCAAATGTCAAATTTAAGAAATCAATCCTTAATACATTGTCCAGAGCATAACTTTGTCTAGGATGGATGGATTTTCAAATAACGTAGCAGAAGTAATAAGCATGATGCGACGGAGTGTCCAGTGCAAGAACCAGGTCCCTAGGTCCAAGGTCAAGGTCACAATTCAATTTGTTTCCGCTCTCTAACTTGAGAATGCATTGAGATATTTTAATGAAACTTCATATGTAGATACCTTATGTTAAGACCTCGCTTGGGATTGCATATGGGGTGGGTGGGTTCACTGTCAAGGTCACTGTTAATAAAAATAGAAAAACAATTTCCGCTCAATAACTTGAGAATGCATCGAGATATTTTAATGAAACTTTATACATAGATACTTTATTTTGAGACCTTGCTCGGGGTTGCATATGGGGTGGGTGGGGTCAAGGTCACTGTTACTAAAAATAGAAAATCAGTTTCCACTCTATAACTTGACAACGAATTGAAATATTTCAATGAAACTTTATACATAAATACCTTATATTGGGATTGCATATAGGGTGGGTGGGGTCAAGGTCTCTGTTACTAAAAAATAGAACAACAGTTTCTGCTCAATAATTTGAGAACGCATTGAGATATTTTAATGAAACTAAATACATAAATACCTTATATCGAGACCTTGCTTGGGATTGCATATGGGGTGGGTGGGTCAAGGTCACTGTTACTATAAATAGAAAAATGTTCCTTGGGTGACTGTCTACCAAATTCCTTAAAATAATTTCGATTCATTAAAAAACATGGCTGCTAGGAGGTGGGGAAGTTTTGGCTCTGTAGGCAACTTTGACAATCATCTTGTCTGAAACTTCTGATCTGCTTTTAAATTAATTTTACTGTAATGCTCCTGGCATGACTGTCAACAAAATTCCTTAAAATAATTTTGATTTGTTAAAATAAATGGCTGCTAGGGGTTGGGGAAGTATACTGTATATGGCTGTGTAGTCAATTTGACAATCTTTTTGCCTGAAACTACTAATCTGATTTTTAGACTGTTGGTGCTATAGCAGCCAACAGGATTTAGTAGGTGTATTCAGAAATCTGTCTTGAGGGAACTACTTCTTTACTTTGCGGGCTACGAGTCAGTAAATCGATAAATTACTGCGCTTCGTTCGCTGGGCTGCCTGTTATTGATGCTACTTTCTATGAATAGATGACAAGAAATAGATACAACTTAAAACAATAATAAACAATAAATCAGTATCTTTAATCAACAAAATGGCTTGTATAAATTGTATAATAATAATGCCCTCCATCGACGATGTCGGTTTATATTGGTTTGGTCGGTTGGTCGGTCGGTAGACCACTTTCATTTCCGCTCTCTTAGTTCAGCAGTTTTCATCTGATCTTCACCAAACTCCATGAACATGTTTGTAGGCATAATATCAAGGTCAAGTTCAATAGTCAGCCAAATCGCCCCAGAAATTGTGGAGTTATGGCCCTTGAATTATCTAAAATTGGCCTTTTGAGCCAGTTACGCTCTCAAAGTCCAACGGTTTTCATCCAATCTTCATGAAACTTCATGAAAATGTTTGTAATAAAATATCTAGGCCATGTTCAATAATCAGCCAAATCACCCCAGGAATTGTGGAGTAATCGCCCTTGAATTATATAAAATTAGCCTTTTTAGCCATTTCCGCTCTTTAAGTCCAACAGTGTTCATCCAATCTTCACCCAACTTCATAAAAATGTTTGTAATAATAATATCTAGGTCAAATTTGATAACCAGCTAAATGGCCAAAGGAATTATGGAGTTATTGCACTTGAATTATCTCAAAATGACTTTTAGTGGTTTGGACTCTTTGTGGGTGTATTATCTCAATTAAGTTCGATAATAAACCAAATTGTCCCAGTAACTTTGGAGTTATGGCATTTGATTATCTAAAATTTGCCTTTTTAGCTATTGTTTACCTAGAGAGGGGATAACTGTTTTATAAACATATAAACTGGTTTATAAAATATCTCAATGCATTCTTAAGTTACTGAGCAGAAACCGTTTTTCTATTTTTAGTAACGGTGACCTTGACCCCACCCACCCCATATGCAATCCCAAGCAAAGTCTCGATATAAGGTATCTATGTATAATGTTTCATTAAAATATCTCAATGCGTTCGCAAGTTATTGAGCGGAAACTGTTTTTGTATTTTTAGCAAAGGTGACCTTGACCTTCGACCTGTTGCCCTCAAAATTTATAGGCGTCTTCCTTTCCTCCCAAGTAACCGGCATACCAGCGTACAGGTGCAAAGCAAGATACCCCCACTTCTTCGAAGGGGGGCATAATAATATAATTTATGTTTAATGTAAAGTAACAATAATACATCAAACATATTGCAGTGGATCTGAGCATAATACAGGGTCAAATGATTTCAAAATATGCTACTGCAAATAATATTAATGTTAATAGTGAAACTGAACAAAATGATGTATATTGTGTATGTTTGAGCCTAAAGCAGTCCTTTAAATTAAAAATACCAGCATTGGAATTGTTTGTCCGAAACATGGGTATATGTCAAAACTAAATTAAATATGTTGAACCTTATGTTGCTTGATAACAACAATTTCTTGAAATAATTCACATCAGAATGTATTTAAAGAAAAATGTGAATAGAAAATGTGATATATTTTAAGAAGCAGCAAATTATCTATTTTATTTACATACCATGCAGTCAAGATCCATTTTCCCCTTTATGTAAACATTTGAAATTGACCAATCAGAAACAATTACCAAGTTTTATTATCTTAGTATTTTGTTGCCAGTGTATTGTCATAATTTTTTTGTTTTGGAGAACAAGTTGCAATGCGATAATTGCGATGGCTGTGCTATAAGGTAAAGTTTTGCTTTTTCTTTGATAATTTTCTGTCCAATGATGATAAATGATGTCTATGCAGGCTCTGAATTCATCAATGTTGCATGTACAAATAACTGCATGCAAGTCTTGCAACTGTTGGAAATCAAATGTTATCAATCAATGTTTATGGTCATGCGAAAACTGTGCAAGTTTGGTCAACATTGAATAAAAAATCGTGTGTGCAAGCCAATTAGTGATAACTTGTTGATGATTTTTCCGAACACAAGGGGCAATAACTCTGGTTTTTCTGACCCGATCATGCTTATATTAGACTTAACCGTTAATCTTATGGTGATAGACAAACTATGCAAGATTGGTGATGATTGGATGAAAAATGAAGTCTCTATCCTGAATAATGTCCATTTTTGGATATTTGTTTCACAAAGGGAAATAACTTGGGTGTTTCTGGTCTGACCGTGCTTATATTCGACTTCAATTGTAATCTCATGACAATAGACAAACTTTGCAAGATTGGTGAAGATTGGATGAAAAATGAATTGCCTATCTTGAATAATGTCCATTTTTGTATATTTTTTTACAAACAAAGGGCAATAATTCTAGTGTTTGAAACACAATCTGGCCCATTTTTTGGTGTCGGCTGAGATCGCATGGTCATACACAAACTGTGAAAGTTTGGTTAAGACTGGATGGAAAATAAAGTCTATATATTGGAATAGGGCATTATTTGCACTTTTGCTGCATGAAAAAATGGCAATAACTCTGGTGGTACTGGTGTGATCTGACCCAATA
Organism: Congeria kusceri; assembly: GCA_027627225.1. Lineage (NCBI taxonomy): Eukaryota > Metazoa > Mollusca > Bivalvia > Myida > Dreissenidae > Congeria > Congeria kusceri. Next base: position 15,362,958 of record CM051035.1, read on the forward strand.
ACAATCCCATCCGAGATTTTATGGTCATACACAAACTGTGCAAGTCGTCCGTCGTCCATATGCCGACAACAATTTGGACCGTTATTGCGATAAAGACTACAGGTGAGCTAAAAATAGAAAAACGGTTTCCGCTCAATATTTTTCTTGTTTGTAGTGATAGAGGCCCATAACTCTGACAAAGCAGTTGAATAGTCAACTGCGCTGTCCTGAGACAGCTCTTGTTGTACTTAGAAAATCAGGTTAAAGTTTGCGTGCAAGAACTCCATATCTCTATAACTACTACTGATATTCCAGGGTCATTATATAAGGTCATTGACCAAGGCCCATAACTCTGACTTGCAATTTAGCAGAATTATGCCCTTATTGTACTCAGAAATTCAGGTTAAAGTTTGCAATTCACAACTTCATATCTCTATAACAACTATAGATATTCAATTGAAACTTGCCCCTTTTTGTAGTGATAGGGTCACTACCCAAGGCCCATAACTCTGACCTGTAATTTAGCATAATTATGCCCCTTTTTGTAGTTAAAAATTTACAGTTAAAGTTTACGTGCAACAACTTAATATCCCTATATCTGCTACAGATATTCAATTAAAACTTCACATGTGTCTTCAGCGTCATTATATAAGGTCACTGGGGAAGACATATAAATGTGCCCAGCACTTTAACAGAATTTCGCCCCTTTTTTGTGGTGATAAAGGTCAATAACTCAGACAAAGAGGTTGAATAGTCGAGTGCGCTGTCCAGAGACAGCTCTTGTTCTAAGAGTTGTGGGACTTTGAAGAGTTCTGAAATGAGAATATAGTGCACAATTCTTGTTTGGGCTATTTCTCTGCAACTACTGGCAATAGAATGAAAGTGTATGTAATGCTTCGTTTTCAAAAGGAGGTGTGCACAGTACAGGACATTCCCTGTCAGTGATTTTCCTTGGAGTTAAGGTTTCTGAAATTATTAGCCAAAATTCTATGAATCTTTATAGGAAGTTTCATTACCAGTAGGAGGTGTTCACTGTATATTGTTACTCCTATACAGTTATGGGACTTTGATGATTGCTGTAATTAATATAGAGAGCATAATTCTTGTCTGGTCTCGGCTCTTCTGATTGCATTCCCATTCTTGGGGAGCATCCATCAGTTCACAGTAATAGTCTCCGTTTCAATAATCTGGTTAACCTGTATCAATTTGTTCATGTTTATAATGATTTGCATTTAAAGTTACTACTTCAATCTTCTTTTATAGAAATCAATAATATATGATCACTTACTTTGCACCACTTCACCACAAAATCGACAAAACTTAGCTGTTTCTGCAATGTTTTTTCCACATGCTTCACAGAACATTCTGAAAGTAAAAATACAATAAAACTTGAAAGTTTCATACAAAGGTTGTAATAGTGGGGTGTTCGTATTATTAAAGACGTTTGCAACAAAAAGAAAATTATTGGGTTCATTTCTCCTTTTGCTTCATTATTTCTTTATTGTATACAGGTTACAGTGTACTAATTTCAATTAATAAATATAAATATTTGTAAGTCATTAAGTTCCAGTAAATGGTTAAAAGTTTATAAAGCATTATAATAAAAAAAAACTCACGTATACAATGTATTGCCAAACAAATTAGTTAAAAAAAGATCCATTAAATATCTCCATTCTATTTTGGCAATTGATTTTACGTTTTTTACGTAAACACGAGACATGAAAAAGGCTACACAGGTACCCTATTTAAAGTCCAATATTTCCCAAACAAGTTTGGTGACCCATTCTTTTTATTAATGTTTTTGTTTAAGTATACATATGTGCATGTATGTGCGAACATTTAAGAAATTCTGTCGTTAGGAAAAAAATATATTGATGCATAATAAATGATGTTTCAGAAGGTATTATTAGTACCTACATGACCTACTTCATTGTCCAGTCAAATTCATTATTTTAACAGTAATTGTAGGTAAAGCATTTTTAATTACCAAAATATACTTGTTTATTGCCAAACAAGACATCTAAAAATATATCAGTTGAAAGAGCCATAACCTTGTTTGAAAAAAGCTCTCCTATATACATTAAACATTGAAAACAAAAATCCAAACTGAAAAAAGGGGCTTCGACTGGTACCGTATTCAAAACCCAATATTTCCGAAAAAAGGCGGGTGACCCCTATTTTTTAACACTGTTTTAATTTCAGTATACAATGACACATGTATGGAATTTTTTAACAACTTCTGTCATTTGGAAAAAAAGATATTAATATATTTGATTATTTATTGATTTTTTGTTTAAAGGCATCTTAAATGCATAATTAACCTCATTAAGTGTCCATTAATAGTCATTTTTTAAATGGTAACTATAGATAAAGAGCGTTTTATTATTTAACTGCACTTGTATATTGCCAAACGAAACATTAAAAAAGATGCATTTAAAAATCTCCGTCCTTGTTTGAATATAAACGCTTTATTTAATTGAACACTGCTAGACACACAAACTGAAAAAAGGGCTTCGACAGGTATTGTATTTAAACCCCAATATTTCCGGAACAATGCCAGTGACCCCTTTTTTTAAAGACGGTTTTAGTTTTAGGATACATTGAAACATGTTTGTGCAAATTTTTAAGAAAATCTGTTGTTGGAAAAAACATTCGAAAAATTGTTGTGAACTTCTTTAAGGTATGGCAGATAGATTGTCAGTGCATGGATACATGTATGCTTGTGTTTTTTCAAGTTTAAAAAAAAGAAAAGAATAAATAACAGAAAAAGATTTCAATTTGTTTTCCATTTAATGTGTCTTGATTACAGATTGTACACATTATTGTAATGGATATGAAGTTTACATGAAGTCTTAAATTAAATTAAACATTGATATACTCCATATATCCATATATACATTGTAGTTCAACAGTGAATGTCATACGCAATTGGTATCTCAGACATATTCCCTCCATCCCAGGAGGGCACGTAAACATTCGAGAATGCATCATGGAATGTGTCCTATATCCTTGATCTATTTGCCACCCCTAACCTATATGATAGTGTTAATTAACATACACAGACATGGTGCTAATTTCCGATCAAAACTTATCAAACATTGTTTTTAACTCGACTATTCGAAGAATAGGTAAGCTTTCCTACTTCCCCCGGCGTCAGCGTCTGCGTCTGGATTTGGTTAAAGTTTTTATTCAAAAGTCTTGTTACTTCAAAACTACATAAGTTATTCACTTGAAACTTGGAATATACCTTTGTCATCAACTCCAGTGTCAGGGGCAACATTCCCCATAACTCTGTTTTGTATTTTGACAGAGTTATGTCCCTTTTTCTCTTCGATTTTCTGTTAAAGTTTATATTCAAATGTTTTGTAACTTCAAAACTACATTCGCTTGAAACTTGGAACTAACCTTTGTCATCAACTCCAGTACCAAGGGCAACATTCCTATGACTCTGTTTTGTATTTTGACAGGGTTATACCCCTTTTTTCACATAAATTTTCTGGTTCAAGTTTATATTCAAAAGTTTTGTAACTTCAATACTACAAAAGCTATTCACTTGAAACTTGGAATATACCTTTGTCATCAACTCCAGTATCAGGGGCAACATTACCCATAACTCTATCTTGTATTTTGACAGAGTTATGCCCCTTTTTCAAATAGATTTTCTGTTTAAAGTTTATATTCAAAAGTTTGGTAACTTCGAAAGTACATAAGTTATTCACTTGAAACTTGTAACTAACCTTTGTCATCAACTCTTGTATCAGGGGCAACACTACACATAACTATGTTTTGTATTTTGACACATTTATGCCCCTGTCCAAAAAGATTTTCTGGTTAAAGTTCATATTCAAAAGTTTTGTAACTTCAAGACTACAAAAGCTATTCACTTGAAACACGGAATATACCTTTGTCATTAACACCGGTATCAGGGTGAACACTCCCCATAACTATGTTTGGTATTTTGACAGAGTTATGCCCTTTTTTCACACAGATTTTCTGGTTAAAGTTAATATTCAAAAGTTTTGTAACTTCAAAACTACATAAGTTATTCAATTGAAACTTGGAACTAACCTTTGTCATCAACTCTAGTATCAGGGCAACATTACCCATAACTCTGTTTTGTATTTTGACAGTTAACCCACTTTTTACATAGACTTTGTGGTTAAAGGTTTTATTTAAAAAATTTATGAACTATACAAGGCTTCACTTAAAATTTTTGTTTTTTAACAAATGTATACCCCTTCCACTATCCAAAATATGTACCAACTGAAATACTTTGAATAGTCGAGCGCTCTGTCCTCTGACAGCTCTTGTTCACATGCTTCTTGTATATTGTGCATTTTGTTTGACCTGGTACCTCATTAATCTTTGATGACATTCAGGCAATAGTTTTTGTAAGCTTAAACAAAGACACTTACAACAATACAATGTAATTTTATGTTACAAATCCACAACCGTAATGTGTGCCTTTGTCACTTAGTAGTTAACACTGCTTATGACTGTTGGTCACACACGATCTGTGCAAGTTCAAGTGTATTTTGTTTAAAATTATTGTTAGCTAACCTGAGCACTAAGTCCTGGGTGAGATTTTGGTGTAGGAGGACTATCCTGTGTCATACCGTAATTCGTCAACAATTGGCCTCACAGAATTGCGAAATGGCTGTGGATCCTGATTTTTTCATGTACTTGAATTATATTCCTATTACCAGACTTGAATAATAGTGTCACAAGGACAAATTTTGACCTGTTTGGTTTTATTTAGTTCTTGTGATAAACTTCATATTACTAATATAATGATAAGATTAGATACTTAGAAACACAGATCATAACTAATTGTTTGTCAGTTGTATTGTTTTATCAACTTGCAATGATCTGTTTGTTCACATTTAGTAGTATTAATGTTTCTGGATCATCTTCTGCTATAAACAAGACTTTGAAGTTTCACTTATGCTTTTCTAAGATTATTGAAACAAGGGTCAACATATTATAGTCGGTTTCAATTTTGTTGAGAATGAGGGGATCAACCATTTATTGTAAATAGGTGGAATCATTGTTTTCCATTTACAAGCACACTGTAATCATTTGCAATTTGGTTTTTGATTAAGAGAAAATGTGAACTGTGCATCGACAGTAAAAGTCTTACAGTTCTCTGCACTACAAAGTTTTTTATATGACCATCTATACACCCATGCTTTCCATGCGGATGATGTGACATTCTACATGTCAGCATAATTTTTCTAGCAGAACAAGGTTTTTCATGAAGTGTTTGTGTATTATGGATGTTTACAACAATGCAAAAGGTGAATAAATTATGTTTACTTTTTGAAATCGCAAAAAAAGGCTAGTGTATACATGTATATCTACATGAATGTCCTGACAAGTTATATCGTGATTCGGCTATATCGCGATCGCGATCCATAGACTCTGCGAATCGTGATATAATCAAGTTGCAGTGTATGTGCACTAGGGATGGCAACAACTGGTATTTCAGTTATCATTTATAAAGACCTTATCAAAACGCTGACAGTGTAGTAAGACTGTCGACGACAAAAGAAACTAAAAGCATGTAAATTATGAGTGCGTTTTTGCAAAAAGGAAACATTTGTTTCTATGAAGTTTAATTTCCCATCTTTAAACTTGATAATATGGCTTCTTATTCAATAGTGTACCACATCATAATGAAAATTAATTTGTAAGTAACGAACAAATATTTGTCAATCTTATTATCAAATGCAAATGGAATTATATATATATATATATATATATGCCACTTATTAAGTCAATCTGCAACGAGCCATTCAGAATAACCGATGAACGGTGGTTGTAAAGAGCATTGATTGTTAGTGATTCATAGCCTACTGAGTCAAAAGTAGGTCATATATACGATGCGTGCTCTCGATTTTCCACACTTCAGTATAAAATTAAAATATTGCAGTAATTTGCTATCAAATATTCAGAATAAAAATAGGAAACAAGAAATAACACTTTTGCAACGAGTCAAAAATAGCCGATGTAGCGAATTAATTTAGTGGTCTTATTCCAGGAGACCCAGTGTATATTTTGGTTACATAAATAGCATACACAGAGGTGTCATTAGTTTGCCGTAACATTTTTAATAAATTGACTTTTTATACTTCGCGAAAAAAAATTCAGGGGAGCATATAGTCGATGCCATGTCCTTCCGTCTGTCCATCCTTCCGTCCACATTCTTGTCTGGGCTGTTTCTCAGCAACTACTAGTTGGAATTCAATGCAACTTTATGGGAAGCTTCATTACCTAGATGAGGTGTGCATATTAGCAGGATGTTCCGCTTCAATGATGTTTCTGAAGAGTTATGGGAATATTTCTGAAATTAGTATACAGTGCACAATTCCTGACGTTCTTGTCCGGGCTATTTATCAACAACTACAGGCCGGAATTCAACAAATTTTTATGGAAGTTTAATTACCAAGAGGAGGTGTCCATATTACCAGGATGTTTCACTTAGATGATTTTTTTTTTAGTTATGGGACTTTAAAAATTTCTGAAATTAGTATCTAGTGCTTTGTCTGGGTTATTTCTCAGCACCAACTGGGCAGATTTCAATGAAACTTTATGCATATTACCAGGATGTTCTGCTTCTATCATTTTTCTCAAAGTTATGGGAATATTTCTGAAATTAGTATATAGTGCACAATTCTTGACTTTCTTGTCCGGGCTATTTCTCAGCAACTACTGACCGGAATTCAATGAAACTTTATGGGATGCTTCATTACCAAGAGGACTTGTGCATATTACCAGGAAGTTCAACTTCAATGATTTTCTTTGAGTTATGGTATTTTCAGTTATGTCAATTATGTCATGTCTATATTCTGGAACAGCTATATGAAATTCAATGATACTTGATGGAAAGTTAAATAACCTGGATGAAATAACCATATTATTGTATTGTTTCATCACTTTGATTTAGTTTATTTTGTTTTATGCTCCCCAAAAATTTTTTGGGAGAGAATATAGTCGCTTTGTCAGTCCGTCTGTCTGTCCGTCCGTGTGTTCGTCCGTCTGTCCATCCGTGACAAGATTAAGTAGATTTTACTGTTTTGTCATCAACATCACTTGCTACAACATTTGAATACTTGCACAGTTGTTGCTTATTTCCATTACCAATCAACCCATATCACCCAACCTCACCGTGACCTTGACCTAATTTATACCTAGAATAATTCAAATAGGCTGTTTCTTGGTTATCTAGATTTTACCGTTTCATCTAGCACCAACACCGCTTGCTACAACACTTTGATACTTACACAGTTGTTGCTAATGACCATCCCCAATCCACCCATACCACCCAGCCTCACTTAGACCTTGACCTAATTTGGACTAATAATAACTCAAAAGTGCCATTTCTGGGTTAACTAGATTTAACTGATTTCGTCTTTTGTTAATTATGACCAGGATTTTGAAAGTTTTCAGTATAGCCATATAAGGGAAAAATGCCCCGCCCCCTAATGTCCATGTTTTTCAACAAAGCGCCACCCTAATCCACCCATATCACCCAACCTCACTTTGACCTTGACCTAATTTGCACTCAGAATAATTTCAAATGGGCTATTTCTTGGTTAACTAGATTTTATCATTTCGTCTAGCACCAACACCGCTTACTACAACACTTGGATACTTACACAGCTGTTACTTATGACCAACTCCAATCCACATGTGACCCCGCTGGATTTCATGAAGTTTTTAACAGTTGTGTGTAACCTTCTCTTTTGGTTTGTTTTACTTTCCTTGTGTTATGTGTGCTGGTCAGCTAATCAGTTGCTGAAAAGTTTGAATTGAGGAAAGACGTTGGTTCTTTGTCATCGTCTTCCAAGACATTGTATTAGCTTTTACTTTGTTGACATTCTAGTCGAAATTTATAGTCTAAATCGAGACTGGAACCACTAGTCCTCTTGATCAACTAGTCAGTCGAGGTCGGAGACGAGTTGTTGCCTGAAATCACCTGTCAGACATTTGGTGCAGGTCCAGTCGGTCATCAGGTGGTGCGAGTCATGTCCTTCAACAAGTGGTGAGTGTCTTGTTAGTGGTCCAGTGGGATCGGATCCAGAGCTTGTCATTTTGGTAATTCGGTGGAGGTAAGAGTGTCAACCCTTGTGCAACAGCTGTTAAGTAACATTTTTGTGGCCTTATTGCTAGCAAACTTTCTTCAACACATTAGACCAGCAGTCTTCAACCAGTACAGACAGGATTCCATTTTAAAAACGTGTTTACTTATTCGGACATATCAGTAATATTAGTATTTAATAGTGACCTCATATCAGTTTTTAAATAGTTCTAGTGGCTGCATTGTGTATTGTTCCTGTCTACAGAGTGTGAGTACCATTTTTATTGAAAATTTAACAGATATTACGGTTGTAGATAACATTTCTAATTGTACATATTATTTTGTTCATAAAAAAGGGCGGTTGGGATAAAGCACTGTAATATCTGGTAATTTTCTTGTATGCTATTGTAAGTGCATAAGAAAATAATTCACTGAATTTCACTGTTGCATGAATATTAATTGACTGGTGAAGGTTCTATTCACTAATTTCTCCAGTTTGAAGTCCACTTTTTGCATATTTCATATCTATACCTACTTTTAATATATTACACATTGTGCTGATATTTCAAAGTCCTTAAAATTTATTAATGGTTTATTTATATATGAAGCAGTTCATTGCAAATCTCAATTTCCTATTCATTGGATACGGTTTCTTGGCTGAGAAATTTTAAAACTCATTGCTGTTTTTTGTTTCATGTTGGTTTCAGGGATTTGACCAAAATCGTCCAAGTTTGACATAGTCTTCAGTTGTGTTGACATACTGACCTTGACCTTTACAGTTACCAATGTACCAATACTCTTATTGTAGTTACTTGTCAGTGTTGTACATTGATTATATTTAGATAGTTGCAGTACAAGTATTGTAGACTATAATATATAGCAGAAGTATAAACATTAATAATTACCATTGATGTATATAATAACATTCAAAACATTCAGAATTATTAAACATAAATCTTTAATATTTTACTGAAACTTATTGTTGTAAAATTGTTGAGGGAGAAATGAAATGTTCATAGAATATTTCTCTTCTTGCTGACATCTTGAGTAAAGAATGTAATTTTAAGAATCAAATGCTTAAAATTAAAAGTGAATACTATTCTCTGAAATGTTATTTGGTGTATAAATTCATCACTCTGTGATATTATACTTGAAATTATCTTCGGTAAGACATATTGGAAAGAATTCCATGGTTTACCATATAACTTACAGAAAATTATAAGCACCCCTGATTGGAATTACCGTATTAACTTCAATAAACTATATATTTGTAAATATAATGCTGATGCTTCAGTAACATGGTTTACTGTATATAGCTACTTGAAAATACTTGTTTACAGGAAAAAACGTCTGCGTCTTCACTACCGTACATACTATAATGTGCGCACTTGGAAAATATTTAGAAGCAGTATTGATATTTGAAAGATCATAGTGAATTAACAACAAATTCAACAGTGAATTAAAGTGAAAGTGAACTATATTGACACACTTTATTTAATTTTATAGTGAAACTGAAGTGAAGTGTGAACATAGACAATTTTTATGACATAGAAAGTATTTTTGTTAATTAAACAAAATACTTAGTGAATCATACATTAACTTTCAGACAGTGAATATAGACATTATAAAGACTTTGTGAAAATGTTATTATTTATTCGAAGCGTATTACAAATGTTTGTGTATTAAATGTAACTGTGTATTTTATTTTGTGACATTGATTGAAAAGTGAATTGTCGAAAGTCAAGGGTTGATCTTAAGCGAATGTGTATTGAGTATGAAGTGAATATTTTCACTTTGATATTTGTGAAAAAATATTGTGTGAGTTGATTGGAAGAGAGTGATTGTTTATTGGTATGGTAGTAGATGAAAGTTTACAAACTGTTTAACATATGTGATTTAATGTGATTTATTGATAAGTTGTTTGACTTATGATGGATGGTTCATTGTACTTGTCTTGATTGCATCTTTTATTACTGCACAGTAATTTAGTTTGTGGCAGTTAGTTAGTTAGTAGTTAGATTTTAAACTGTCATGCATCCTGAAGAAGATAAATTAGATATGGCTGCAGGAGGAATATCAGAAGATGAGGTTAAATTGTTGAAAATAAAGCCTAAAATTTACACGCAAGAAGATATGTTGAAATTAGTGCAGGCATTTGGAAGTGTTAAGTCTGAAACTGCACATCCTACAGTTGCTGTTGATGCACATGTATTTCCTGATTGACCAGGAAATTACCAATTTCCAAAGATTTCTACTTTGAAGGTAAAGGTGAAGTTAATTGCGACACCTTTAAATATGAAGTTGAAGCTTTAAGAAAAAGCAAGGTTTTTAAAACTGAACAAATTTTATTAGGTGTACGTGGATCTTTTAAAGGCAGTGCCGGTGATGTGGTACGAAGACTTGGTCCAGATATAACCCTTGATGAAATTTTATTTAAACTTGAAAGTACATTTGGCACTATTGAATCGCGTGAGAGTATCATGCGCAAATTTTATTCATGTCAGCAGCAAATGAATGAATCTGTGGCTAAGTATGCTGCACGATTGGAAGATTTTGATCAAGCTGTGCATTTGAAGGCTGCTCAGAGAACTGACACTGAAATATTGAAAAAAGTTTTACATGCTGGATTGAATAAAGAACTCAAGCACATGTATGTTTATCAGTGCGATAAACTAGACAGTTATGATGAATTTAAGAGAGAACTCAGAAAAATTGAAATTGAAATTAAAGATTCTAAAACTGAACAAAAGCCATGTAAACCAGCTGTGAATGTTAACACCAGTAAACAAAAAAATACAGATTTGAATGAAATGAAAGATTTATTAAAACAATTGAATGAACGAATTGCCAAATTTGGAAGAGATAAATACAATCATCAACCCACTACATATCAGACTACTGGTAGATACCCATTTGGTGGCCGTGCAGCTTACAGAGGTGTCAGGGGTAGGATAGGAACAATCAGTAGGGGGCGTGGGTCATATAGACCGACCTACTAGACCCACAGCAGGTACCACTTTTCAAGGGGCCTGTTACATTTGTAATCAAAGAGGTCACACACAGAGAAATTGTCCTCTCAACCAAGACAGCAATGTTGTTCGTTACAACTGCAATGTAAAGGGGCACAAGCAGTTCAACTGCCCAAAAGTGTAAGTGCTCCCGTTGTGTGTCAGACTTGAGCACGAAAAAAGTAGACCCTAAATTAGTTGGTGATACCAACAAGACAAATATTTTCGTAAATAATGTCAGTACGAAAGCTCTGTTGGATACAGGAAGTTGTGTGGGTATTATCTCACAGTCATTTTATAATGACAATTTGTCTGAAATTACAATTCAGCCATTGAAAAATATTTCAAACATCGAATGTGCTGACGGAAATAATTTGCCATATACAGGATACATTGAAGTTGCAATTAAAACTGATGGGTTACCAAAAGCTGATTCACATACATGTTTACTATTGGTAACACCAGACACCAAATATTCTGAAAGAACTCCTGTGATTTTAGGAACTAATATTTTGAATGAACTATTGAATGTAATGTAAGTCCAACTTTGGAGATCAGTTTTTACAGAAGGCAAAAATGTTAACGCCATGGTATTTGTCTTTTAGATCTATTGTTTTAAGAGAAATGGAACTTCACAGAAATAAAAATAGAATTGGTTTTATACAAAGTGCTGTTTCACAGAAAGTTTTTAAAACCCAATGAGTCAATAAATGTCAATAGAATTATTGATAAACAAATGGAGTATCCTGATAGTACTGTTATATATCAGGAATCAACTTTTAGCAGTTTGCCATCATATGTTGATGTCACACCTACTGCTATACAGTATCGAAACAAAGATAGACAGGAAGTTGTAGTTAGTTTGTCCAATTTGTTACAACACTGTTGTAATTAATCCTAAGTCTATCCTTTGTGAAATTCAGCCTGTATCTGTGACAGATGAAGTTTTTAAAAGAATTTAATCAGAAAATAAACATGAAACATTAATTGCAAATTTGAACATTGATGATAACAACATACTAGACACTGAACAGAAGGGAACATTGAAATCATTATTAAGGAAATACAAGGATATTTTTTCTACTTCAAGTTCTGACATTGGACAATGTAACTTAATTAAACATAGAATAGATCTTATTGATGAAACCCCATTCAAACAACGTAACCATGGAATACTACCATGCATGCTTGAGGAAGTTCAGCAGCACATTGAACAATTGCTAGCTGGAGGTATTATTTGCCTTCAAAGTCACCATGGACTAGCAATGTTGTTTTAGTTCGAAAGAAAACAAATGAACTTAGATTATGTGTTGATTATAGAATGTTGAACCAAAGAACAGTTAAAGACTCTTATGCCCTACCACGTATTGAAGAAATTTTTGATTGTCTCAGCGGAGCAAAATATTTTACTACAATTGATATGAAGTCAGGATATCACCAAGTTGAAGTTGAAGAACACCATAAAGAAAGAACTGGTTTTACTGTAGGCTCAATATAATGTTTTGAATTTAATAAAATGCCTTTTGGTTTAACGAATTCACCAGCTACTTATCAACAACGTCTCATGGAGGAATGCCTCAAAGGATTGAATATGAATATTTGCATTATCTATCTCGACGATCTTATTATTTGTAGTGATACGTTTGAAAGTCACCTTGAGTGCTTAGATATTGTTTTGTCTAGATTGAAGTAATGCAATTTAAAATGTTTCTTCTTTAAACAAAAAGTAAATTTCTTAGGCCATGTTGTCAGTGAAAAAGACATAGAAACAGATCCCGCAAAAATAGAGAAAGTTAAAAATTGGCCTACTCCAACAAATGATGATGAGCTTCGTTCCTTTTTAGCTTTTGCCGGCTATTATAAACGTTTTATTAAAGATTTTAGTAAAATTGTTAGACCTTTGTCTGATTTGCTTCCACCAACCTCAACCAAGAAAGGCTCCAAGAAACACTTACCTGAATGGAGATGGACTGAGGAAGAAAAAATAGTTTTAAGTTGAAATCAGTGTTATGTTTTCCACCTATTCTAGCCTTCCTAGATTTTAAACAACCTTTTGAGTTACACACTGATGCTTCTACTAAAGCTTTAGGTGCAGTGTTGTACCAGACTCGAGGAGATCAGAAAAGAGTTTTTGCCTTTCCAAGTCGTTCATTAGCTAAAGCTGAACGTAATTACAGCGCGTTGACTGGGCTGTGACAGAAAAATTTGCTGATTATTTAACTTTAAATCATTTTTCAGTTGTTACAGAAAACAACCCTTTAACTCATGTACTTACTAGTGCCAAACTAGATGCCACTGGACAAAGATGGGTTGCGGCATTAGGTCAATTTGATTTTGATATTTCTTATAGGCCTGGCATAAATAATGCAGATGGCATGAGCCGATACCCATACCCATACGAACAGAAAGAACTTGAGGGTGATGGTGAGACCAGGGTGAAATTAAACAACGATACAATCAAGGCCATATGTAACTGTATTCAAATTACAGACTACTGTCATGTCTTACCCATGGCCAGTCTCAAAATTCTAGAAGCATTGGATGAACCTGGACAGCCTCTGGCTCAAAAAGAAATGAGGGAGATTAGAAAAATGCAGAGAAGTGACAATTTCATTGACAAATGGAGGAGAGCTGTAATAGACAACAAAATACCAACAACATTTATGACAAAAGAAGACTTGACCATGAAAAAGCAATTTAAGAATTTGAAAATAAATAGAGGAATTTTATTTAGAATTGTACATGAAATAGAAGGAGAAAAAGAACAATTAGTCTTGCCAGAATGCTACAGAAAATAGGTTTTAATGGGATTACATAACAACATTGGACATCCAGGAAAAGAAAGAACTTTTAAATTACTTAGAGATAGGTTTACTGGCCAGGATCACTTACAGATGTAGAGCAATGGATCAACAAATGCTTAAGAAGAAAGTCATCAAATAACATAAGAGCTTCACTTGTAAATGTTTCCACAACTTACCCTCTTTAACTTGTTTGCTTTGATTATTTAACTTTAGAACCACCAAAGGGAGGCATTGGCAATATACTGGTTGTAACTGATCACTACACAAAGTATGCCCTTGCCATTTCCAACAAAGAATCAAAGTGCTAAAACAACTGCAGAAGCTTTTTATAACCACTTCATCGTTCATTACAGGATTCCAAATCGATTACATTCAGACCAAGGAGCAAATTTTGAATGTGAATTAATAAAAGAACTTTGTGAACTTATGCAAATTAAGAAATGCCATACCACACCCTACCATCCACAAGGAAATGCTGGACCTGAAAGGTTTAACGGAACTATTTTAGACAAAAAGAAAACTGGAAAAAGTATGTCAGTTCACTTGTGTATGCCTACAACTGTATTCCGCATGAAAGCGCAGGATTGTCACCTTATGAATTGATGTTTGGCAGAAAACCTAAGCTCCCAATAGATGTATCATTTGAAAAGTCAAGAAAAGAATATTCAAATAGAAACACTTACCAATAAATGGAAGACTTAAGATCAAGAATCCAAATGACTCAGAAAATTGTAGAAACACATGTTGATAAAGCTAAACAGCAAAAAAAAGCATTACTATGATAGGAAAGCCAAAGTAGTCAGGATATCAGTAGGTGATCATGTGTTACTGAGAAAAATGGCTTTTGAAGGAAAACATAAGATAGCAGATAAGTTTGAAGATGCAAAATATGTAGTCATTGATCAACCTAGAACTGAGATTTCAGTATTTAAGGTAAAAGAAATTGGTTCTGATAGAGAGAAGACTGTGCATAGAAACTTGATAGTTCTGATTGATAGTCAGGATGAGATTGATACAAGTAGTAGAGTAGATGTAGGTGAGAAAGAAGTTATTACCAGAGAAAAATTAGCGGATTTTGGTAAGAAACAAGATGTTGTTGACAAAGGTGACATCACTGGTGAAGAAGACCCAGAAGATGGATATGATTTTTTAGTTTCTACAAGACACATTGGGGACGCCCAGGATCCTACAGTTGAAGTGAGTCTACCTGAACAGGAAGAAACCGAAGCTGTCGATTTGATAGAGGTAGCAGGGAGGATAGATGATCCGATAGAAGAATTTGTAACTCAGCAAGAAGTAATGGTAGAAGTGATTAGTCAAGAAGCTGAACCACTACTCGAGAACAGTACTGATGCTGTGACCGATACAACAGTAGAACCTAGACCATTGAATAGTGATAGTGCTGCAGGAACAGAACAGATAGAAGAGAGCCCTACAGACATAGGTAGTACAGATGCTATAGTGAGAGAAGTTGATGAGCACAGAGTAGCTCCAGTACCCAAGGTCAGCACGAACAAGACATCCACCAGTGAGATTTGAAGATTACCATATGAATCAGATGGTTGCCAGACCATATGATAGTAAGCTTCAAGCATTGACTGTTTTATTGAATGCTGGTATTTTAGATAACATGGATGGTGAAATTGCTCACCAAGTCATAGGGGCAATTATGAAATAAATAGATTTTTATTATTTTAATAAATAAAGGTACACAACATTGCTACTGTTTTTATTATTTTAATAATTTGAATACATACACACATACATTAGACCTGTGAGGTCACAGTTCAGTTGGCGGGGAGGATTGATCAAAATATTGAATCAACAATTTAAGTACTTCTGCATATTGTATAAATGAGTACTAGTATTCTACTATAATTGTGTTGCTAGTATTAGTAATAGTGTAGTGGCAGTGGAGTAGTAATATGTATTGCTTTGAGGTATAGTTACTTTTGTATGAGTAATAGTATGTATTACTTTGTAGTTAGTTATTTATGTATGTGGTTGCAACTATAGTTTGTATATAATAATTATAGTAAGTGACTTGACTTACGTTGACATCGAGTGTTGACATACATAATGACAGGACGTCATTCAAGAAGGAGGGGGAGTGTAGCCCTGCTGGATTTCATGATGTTTTTAACGGTTGTGTGTAACCTTCTCTTTTGGTTTGTTTTACTTTCCTTTTGTCACGTGTGTTGGTCAGCTGATCAGTTGCTGAAAAGTTTGAATTGGGGAAAGACGTTGGTTCTTTCTCGTCGTCTTCCAAGACATTGTATTATCTTTTACTTAGTTGACATTGGTCCGGATGCAGCTGCATAGAGGAGAGAGAGACAGAGAGAGGCCTGATTATAGAGGTGTTTGATTCCATAAATCGATGCCGTATTGCATATTATACAGAGATTTGCCTCTAATATATTGAATAAAGAACGCTATGAACCCTATGGAAACCTTACACTCAGAGTTGTCATTATCCCTAGAGTTCCTCACCCAAATCACACAACCTCAATTTGACCTTGACCTTGAACTAATTTGGACCTATAATAATTCAAAAGTGCCATTTCTTGGTTAACTAGATTTTACCGTTTCGTCTAGCACCTACACCGCTTACTACAACACTTGGATATTTACACAGTTGTTCCCAATCCACCAATATCAACCAACCTCACTTTGACCTTGACCGTTACCAAAGCATGTGTGTTTATCAAACACAGAATCTTGCTAGCTCACCTGAGCACGAAGTGCTCGGTGAGCTATTGGTATAGGGGACCTCTGCGGCGGCTTCCGTATGCCGTCAACAATTTGGCCCGTTATCGCAATAAAGACTATATGTTTTATTAAATCTTGACCAAACTTGCACAGTTTGTGTATAACCACAAAGACGTGGTGCAAGCTAACCCGGTACACCGTAAAAATGAGTCTACCCCATATACAAATTGTTGATTTGTGAAATTAATGTGACTAATAAAGGTAAAGTACTATACATCGATTTCTTTGTAATAAAATGCGGGTTAATGTTGTATATATAGTGTGTTCTTGTTGTTAATAAAATATCAAATACAACGTGAAAAGAAAGACAAGTCATAGAGAAAATGTTGTGTAAGTTGTAACCGAAAGATGCATATATTTCTTTTTGTACTCGGGCCATGATCGTTTGATCGTTGCATGTAATATTTTTACATGAAAGCACTTCACGACAATGCGGAAATGACGTCAATTTATATACTGACCGGAAATATCCGAATGTTCAACCATATTTCGGTATTGGCGGTTTAAAGATGGTTGATAAACATGTAAGTTTGAAAAAAAAATACACGAATTATCAACGAAAAATAAAATGGTAAGCGCTTTTTATATACTATTCCTTATCCTATCGACATACAAATAGAAATATACAATAGTGTTTTGCTCTTTTAAATGTGAAGTTAATTTTATAGAATTTTTTCGTAGTAGTTTGTATAAAAATCATTAAAATGCGCGTGGAAGAAAATTGTAACGTTTTACTAAAAAACGTTTGTTAAAAATAATTGCATAAAATCGGTATACTGTAAAATATGTAAAAAGTTAAGCGAACTTCACATAATTCTCAAGATGATTTTAATAATAGTATTTTTCGTTTGATTTTATTCATAACAGATTAAGCAGGTTCAACAAAAATAAATACTTTTATTTTACAACAATCTGTGTGGAGGAAAATTGTAACGCTTGGAATTTTGACGCTGTTTACGGACATATTTAGTGAGATGAGTATCTGTTATTGAATGTGTATTGTTCCCTGGGATCGGAAACTTAACCGAGATGACAGAGATGATCTTTATTTCTCGCCCGTAAAAGAAAACTGAAAAATTCACTAAGTTCTTAGTGCCCGTGACAGATTAGTAAGAACATGTGACTTATCATGTTATTCGTGCGATTCCTGTGCCAATAACATGTATTACAAGTGTGTTAGTGATGAAACGCTAGAACCCATAAAAAGAATTAACAATTCAACCATTGGAACATCATCTACTGACATTTTGCTGGACAAATCATTGTCAGAAGAACCAGAAATAAGCACTGTTGTTTGTCCAGGAAATGCACTTATGATAAGAAATGTGGATGACAAGTCATACCCGTTTTATGGTTTGCAGGCCACAACAAGTGTTGTTTCGTTATGAAATCTGCAACATGATAAATAGGTGCTACATTTCAAGCTGGTGATGAAGTGATCCATGGGTATTATTATCGTGCAACGGATGGGACATTTTTCGGCGTAGCTGTCTAAGATCACTTTTGACCTAGATTTCTTGTGATAATTATATGCAGCGGGAAAATTGAAAGCCAATAGAATTGGGCAAATTTTCTAATTTTAGGGAATGCAAACTTCAAACAATGGTTTAACGTATACCAATAACTGTTGCATACTTTTGGGGATTAAAAATGTTCATAATTGTTTACATAAGCGGTTAAATTCAAGTTATAAACATATCTCTAGAAATGAACATAATTATGAACAATTTTGCTCATTGAATGTCATGTTCAGAATGTTATATTAATTCACATAATAAAATAACTATATTGTTTAGCCTACAAAATCGGCGCGCTCTATAAATAGCAATTACAGTGCTGCAATTCATGGGGACGACAGACGGTCACAAGTACAATGTTGCCTGTTGAGCTCGCAAGCACAAAATATAAAGTGGTAAATTTCTGGTATTTTTTCGGCGTAGCTGTCAAAGATCACTTTTGACCTAGATTTCATGCGATAATTATGCAGCGGGAAAATTGAATGCCAATAGAATTAGGCAAATTTTCTAATTTTAGGGAATGCAAACTCACAATAATGGTTTAGTGTATACCAACAACTGTTGCATACTTTTGGGGATTAAAATGTACATGTTATGTTTATGCACCGGGCTAGGTTGCGCGATGTCAAATCTCAGATGAGTTCAATAATGGGCCCGATCGGACCAGGATTACCAGAGTTATTGTCGCTTTTTTGGTCCCATATACATCTATTCCTGAATAACTCACCTGGAAAAGGGAGGTAAATGAAGTATCAGGAAGATAATTGCCAGAAATGTGTTATTTCCCTTTGTAGCTCATTCACAGATAGTGGAGTCTGCTTTTCAGAAAAATTAATACATCACTCTGAGTCAACATGATACTTCTATTTTAGATCAGCATCATTACACATAGTAACCATTGACCTATATTTTGGCTATGTGTGCAGCAATAAAATGTTCCACTGTCTGTCTTGGCATCCAGTCATGAATAAGATTTAAACAATAATCAATAGCTAGAATTCATGTTGTAAACAAACAATCAGAATATAGGATTTAGATCATGTGATCTAGTGCCTGAAAGGATTTATTATTTTCTGCAGTTTTTGGACTGTTTAGTTAGTAACTTATTCAGTATCATTTAATCATGTAACTTTTGGACTGACTTTTACATCTGAATTTGGATTTTTGAAACTCAAGTAATTATCTTACAAGATTTTTGAAGCTGATTTATTATTTCTCCTAAATTGAAAAATACTTCTACACTGTTTTACTTTTTCTCCTAAATTGAAAAATATTTTTACACTATTTAGACTGCACCATGCTACTTGCTGCTTGTATGGTATATATAAGTAAGGGCTTGTAGTTTGGGGACTCTTTTAGTTCAACAGAATAAAAGTGACTTTCCGTGCATCTCTTTCATTACATTTCTTCTCACCTGAGCACTTAATGCACGATGAGGTAATGGTATAGGGGTAGTGTTCTGCGTCGTCCGTAGTGAATCGGAACAATTGGGCATGTAGACGTGATACAAACTTTACCAAACTTGCACAGTTTGTGTATGGCCATAAAATCTCTGATAGATAATGGGCCAAATCAGACAATGAACACAAGAGTTATTGTTCATGAGAAAATCTGCAAACTGGACTTTGTGCAGCATACAAACTTCATTTTTCCTCTGAATTTGACCAAACTTGCACAGCATGTACATGAACTGAATATTTCAAAATAATCAATACAATGGCCTAGATTTGGCTACAAACACCAGAGTTATTGCCCCCTGTTTGTGTGAAAAAAATGGACAATGTGGAGTATAGAGACTTCATTTATTGCCTAATCTTGACCAACTTGCACTGTTTGTGTTTGGCCATAAGGTCTCAGTCAATTCCCAATATGGAACAGATCAGACAAGAACGACCAGAGTTATGACCCCTTGTTTGTGAAAAAAATCCATAATTTGTCAAAAATTGGCTTTCAGTCTCCATAGTGAATTAACTGTTCATTCCTTGTTGATTAAACTTGCAGTTTGTGTATGACCAAAAGAGTTCATCAAGGTGCAATGATGGGCCAGATAGTACCAGGAACACTGGAGTTATTTCCCTTTCTTTGTGAGAAACTTTGCAAAAAATGGACTTTGTGTGACATAGAAACATTATTTTTCATATAATCTTGATAATACTTGCACAGCTTGTGTATGACCATAAGATCTCATAATAAACCAAGGTTTTGCGCTGATTAGGGTATAAAGAACAAAGTTATTTGCCCATGATTGTTTGACAAATAAGCAAAAAATGGACTATGTTCTGGATAGAGACTTCATTTTTCATTTGGGATGGCAGCAGATAGTATTTCAGCAACTGGTTAATTCATTTTGGCATTTGAGCTGTTAACCAGTGAGCTAAATAGCATTTACAAGACCTAAAACACAATTAAATTGGAAATACATCCAGTACAATGGTCTGTTTGATTGAATAGTCCTAATCTATGATATACATAATGCTGACAGTTGTCTTGTATTGATGTTTTTGTGACTGTTTTAATTATTGTTCTGTTGAAATAAGAACAAAGCACAGTAGATGGAATTCAGCTGGATGTTTGAACCTAAAGAATGTGCCATTGCAAAGATTGGATGTCAACCTCTGTGTAATGGAAGTGTGATTGTGCATGGTAAACATATTATCGTTCAGTGTTTTATCTAGACCTAATCAGGGCGGCGCCGCGCCACGTCCTTTTATTGATCAGTGTGCTGCACTCAGCAGTTAACTATGCCCTTTTTACTTGGCTTTCAGTGTCACGGTCATCTTCGGGGGGTTAAGACACAAGGCAACACACGCGTCTTAATAGTATTCTTCGCTTCATTAATGGAATGTCGTCAACAGGTGTTAAAGACAAAGTTATTGGTTGTTAAATGATGTTGAATTCAAGACGATTATCAAGACGTTTTCATTAGACGACTATAAAGACGGTTATCTGAAAGTAACAATGTTACCTAAACATAGCATATCATTCAATCAATCAAACGCGTGCATTATATTAAGAAATACATGATTTAACAAAGGTCATAAATGTCAATATACAAACAATATCTTATGAATACATATACATTCATACCGATCACGTATATCAAAGCAATCAAGTTACATATAAAATTGTGTGGTTTTCCTGCCCTTTACCAAAAAATGTAAACTTAACTGAGTATCAAAAAAAAAATGTACTAAGAAAATATTAGGGAATACTATCAATAAAGAACAATTATTTCTCTCATAAAAAACTGACAATTATGGGATACCAAAAGAAAATATAATACTTACTGCATATTCCTATCTGTAGTCCCCAAACGAATGACAAACAGTTGTGCCAGACCCACTAGTTTCAGAGTCTAAACTAGCACATGAGTGACCAACCTACTGATTTTAAGGTTTCGGGTACACTGAAGAGTTGGGCGACTTACAAGAGAAAAATTCAAATAATTAATATGCATAATTATAGGCCTAACCAATTGAATTTCAAGAATGGCCCCTAAACATCTGATCTAATTATATGTTGCCATATTTGGAGCATCCATGCTCACCTTGGAATGGCCTGTCTGTTGTTTATTTTAACAACAACAGAGACACTGGCAGAGGGTATAGCTCGGTCGAACTGTCATTTTTATCATTTTAATTATAAATTATAGTCTTAGCAGACAAAGAAAACCAACACAAGAAGCCCACTCATATCTCCTCACATGGCATGTGGTTTCTGCCAATCTTAGTCTCTCACACCGCCACCCAATGAACTTACCATATAAGTTCATTTTACTTTAATAATCTAGAGACTAAGCTGTGACCAAATATGTCCATAAACAACTTCCATACATATACACAACGAAATGAATACATAACTAAATACTCTAAGAAATGCAAATGAACTAAGTTTCTACTATCCATTAACACTACAAGAAGACGTCACAGTCTAAATAACTAGTGTGACAAATATTAGGCAGCTTGCTCTAACAAGCACAACTGTGTCACTGGCCTTACCTTTGTAGTTCCGTTCACTCTAACCTCGCATGTCCGCACAAGACCATCTCTACCTTTTCTTACCTCTTGCACAAGTCCCAAAGGCCAATGTCCGCGTGAAGAAGTCTCGTCACACACGAGTACAAGGTCATTCACAGCTAAATTTCGTCTGCTGTGTTGCCACTTCGATCTTACCTGCAATGCTGGGAGGTATTCTTTTTGCCAACGCCTCCAGAAGATATTGGCCAAGTACTGGACTTGCCTCCACCACCGTCGGCAGTAATTGTCGGTCTTATCAAACACACCTGGAGGGAAACACCTATTGGGGCGTAACAACAACAGTGTGTTCGGAGAAAGTGCTTGTGGGTCACGGTGGTCATCGCTTACCTGTGTAATTGGTCGGTCATTCAAGACTTTCTCGACCTCGGTGGCCAAAGTTGCCAGGGCTTCGTCGCAAAGAAGCTGTTCACGCACAACTGACTTCAATGAATTTTTGAAGGATCGAACCAACCTCTCCCAAACTCCTCCCATATGACTTGCATATGGAGGGTTGAAATGCCATGCGATACCTTTCTGGTTCAGATGCTTAGAGATGTGGCTATGATTCCACTGCTGTATCGACTCACGCAGTTCCCTTTCACCTGCTGTCAGATTTGTGCCATTGTCACTAAAAATCTTTTCCGGTCTGCCTCTTCGACTCTCAAAACGCTGTAACGCAGCAATGAAAGAGTCGGTATTCAGACTGTGCGTAATCTCCACGTGTACCGCTCTGGTACACAAACAAGTAAACAGACAGCCATACCTTTTCAGCTGCCTCCTGCCAGATTTCACGAACATTGGACCAAAGAAATCAACTCCAACGTAGGTAAATGGCGGCTTATCTGGCTCAAGCCGCTCAACAGGAAGTGGACCCATCTGTTGAGTTTCTGGCTGCTGCTGTCGTCTCTTACAATCAATACATTTGCTGACCACAGACTTAACTGATTTGAGACCCGGTGTAATCCAATACCGTCGTCTCAGCAAGGACAATATGTGATGTGGTCCCATGTGAGCATTCGTTTCATGGTATGACCTGATAAGAATTCTTGTCACATGGTGATTACCTGGTAGAATGACCTGATGTTTGGCATCGTTACTCAAGTGGGCATTTTCGAGGCGACCACCTACCTTGAGTAGACCATCCGTGAAAACTGGGCTAAGTTTGGCCAGAGCACTTTTCCCTGAAACATGTCGTGAATTCAGAACACTACAGATTTCATTGCTATACTCACACTTTTGCACAAACGATATAATGGCATGTGTGGCTTTCCGTAGATCACCTACTGTCAATGTGCCATTTTTACAGTGTGCTAGCTTTCTTCTTAAATGTCTCTGCATCAGGTATGATTTAAACCTGAGTAACCATGCCACTGACCTCTGCAGTTGATGCCAGTTAGAGTACCTAATCATCAGGCTATCAAGGACGGTATCAGGTTTCATTTGAGTGGCATGTGTATTACATACCTGCTTGGTTTCAGTATCGTCATCTAAAATGGCTACATACTGTGGATTCTGTGACCAGTCCACCTTACCTGTCTGTAGAAAGTCTGGGCCCCTTAGCCAGCTTCCCAGTTTATCTGTTTCATTTGGAAACAGTCCCCTTGATGCTATATCAGCCGGGTTTATTTGTGAAGGAACATATCTCCACTCTGCAGGCGATGTGACGTCATGTATTGCTGCAAGCCTATTTGCTACAAATGTCTTGAAGCGTCGAGTTTCATTTTTGATGTAGCCTAAAACTATCATCGAATCGGTCCAAAAATATCTTTCATCAATGTTGAAGTCCAGCTCCTGTGATACTAGCTGGTACAGCTTTACAGCTACAACTGCTGCGGCCAACTCTAGGCGTGGTATAGACATCGCCTTGATTGGCGCCAATCTTGACTTACCCATAACAAGGCTGATTTTGCAGTTGCGGTTGGCATCGTATATCTTGATGTACACCGCAGCCCCATATGCATATTCTGATGCATCGCTGAACATGTGCAGTTCAACTTTCGATGGGCCTGGCTCCCCGAATTATAAATTATAGTCTTAGCAGACAAAGAAAACCAACACAAGAAGCCCACTCATATCTCCTCACATGGCATGTGGTTTCTGCCAATCTTAGTCTCTCACACCGCCACCCAATGAACTTACCATATAAGTTCATTTTACTTTAATAATCTAGAGACTAAGCTGTGACCAAATATGTCCATAAACAACTTTCATACATATACACAACGAAATGAATACATAACTAAATACTCTAAGAAATGCAAATGAACTAAGTTTCTACTATCCATTAACACTACAAGAAGACGTCACAGTCTAAATAACTAGTGTGACAAATATTAGGCAGCTTGCTCTAACAAGCACAACTGTGTCACTGGCCTTACCTTTGTAGTTCCGTTCACTCTAACCTCGCATGTCCGCACAAGACCATCTCTACCTTTTCTTACCTCTTGCACAAGTCCCAAAGGCCAATGTCCGCGTGAAGAAGTCTCGTCACACACGAGTACAAGGTCATTCACAGCTAAATTTCGTCTGCTGTGTTGCCACTTCGATCTTACCTGCAATGCTGGGAGGTATTCTTTTTGCCAACGCCTCCAGAAGATATTGGCCAAGTACTGGACTTGCCTCCACCACCGTCGGCAGTAATTGTCGGTCTTATCAAACACACCTGGAGGGAAACACCTATTGGGGCGTAACAACAACAGTGTGTTCGGAGAAAGTGCTTGTGGGTCACGGTGGTCATCGCTTACCTGTGTAATTGGTCGGTCATTCAAGACTTTCTCGACCTCGGTGGCCAAAGTTGCCAGGGCTTCGTCGCAAAGAAGCTGTTCACGCACAACTGACTTCAATGAATTTTTGAAGGATCGAACCAACCTCTCCCAAACTCCTCCCATATGACTTGCATATGGAGGGTTGAAATGCCATGCGATACCTTTCTGGTTCAGATGCTTAGAGATGTGGCTATGATTCCACTGCTGTATCGACTCACGCAGTTCCCTTTCACCTGCTGTCAGATTTGTGCCATTGTCACTAAAAATCTTTTCCGGTCTGCCTCTTCGACTCTCAAAACGCTGTAACGCAGCAATGAAAGAGTCGGTATTCAGACTGTGCGTAATCTCCACGTGTACCGCTCTGGTACACAAACAAGTAAACAGACAGCCATACCTTTTCAGCTGCCTCCTGCCAGATTTCACGAACATTGGACCAAAGAAATCAACTCCAACGTAGGTAAATGGCGGCTTATCTGGCTCAAGCCGCTCAACAGGAAGTGGACCCATCTGTTGAGTTTCTGGCTGCTGCTGTCGTCTCTTACAATCAATACATTTGCTGACCACAGACTTAACTGATTTGAGACCCGGTGTAATCCAATACCGTCGTCTCAGCAAGGACAATATGTGATGTGGTCCCATGTGAGCATTCGTTTCATGGTATGACCTGATAAGAATTCTTGTCACATGGTGATTACCTGGTAGAATGACCTGATGTTTGGCATCGTTACTCAAGTGGGCATTTTCGAGGCGACCACCTACCTTGAGTAGACCATCCGTGAAAACTGGGCTAAGTTTGGCCAGAGCACTTTTCCCTGAAACATGTCGTGAATTCAGAACACTACAGATTTCATTGCTATACTCACACTTTTGCACAAACGATATAATGGCATGTGTGGCTTTCCGTAGATCACCTACTGTCAATGTGCCATTTTTACAGTGTGCTAGCTTTCTTCTTAAATGTCTCTGCATCAGGTATGATTTAAACCTGAGTAACCATGCCACTGACCTCTGCAGTTGATGCCAGTTAGAGTACCTAATCATCAGGCTATCAAGGACGGTATCAGGTTTCATTTGAGTGGCATGTGTATTACATACCTGCTTGGTTTCAGCATCATCATCTAAAATGGCTACATACTGTGGATTCTGTGACCAGTCCACCTTACCTGTCTGTAGAAAGTCTGGGCCCCTTAGCCAGCTTCCCAGTTTATCTGTTTCATTTGGAAACAGTCCCCTTGATGCTATATCAGCCGGGTTTATTTGTGAAGGAACATATCTCCACTCTGCAGGCGATGTGACGTCATGTATTGCTGCAAGCCTATTTGCTACAAATGTCTTGAAGCGTCGAGTTTCATTTTTGATGTAGCCTAAAACTATCATCGAATCGGTCCAAAAATACCTTTCATCAATGTTGAAGTCCAGCTCCTGTGATACTAGCTGGTACAGCTTTACAGCTACAACTGCTGCGGCCAACTCTAGGCGTGGTATAGACATCGCCTTGATTGGCGCCAATCTTGACTTACCCATAACAAGGCTGATTTTGCAGTTGCGGTTGGCATCGTATATCTTGATGTACACCGCAGCCCCATATGCATATTCTGATGCATCGCTGAACATGTGCAGTTCAACTTTCGATGGGCCATCCACAGCGACCGGCTTGAAACATCTATCAATATTTACATGTGATAATGCAGGTAATTTCTCCAACCACTGTGACCACTTTTCGACGTCCTTGTCACAAATGTTGTCATCCCACTGCAGCTTTTTGCGGCATGCATTCTGTAGGATAAGTTTTGGGATGAGAGTGATGGGTGCCACCAATCCAAGTGGGTCATATAGCGAGCTTGCTACTGACAATATACCACGTCGCGTGTGGCATTTATCTGGCAGGTCTACATCAAATACAAAGGTGTCCTTCTCTACATACCAGTGCAGACCAAGAGCACGTTCAAACTGTTTGTCGCTATCAAGGTCAACTTTTGTGCACTTAAGTGCCCTGTCAGATTCGGGGATCGTGTCGAGAACCCTATTACTGTTCGAAATCCACTTTGTCAACTTGAATCCCCCGTTTGACAATAGTTCTCTCAGTTCAGCAGACAAATCTATACCTACCTGAACATCTGGTACAGACTTCAACAGGTCATCAACATAGAAGTTTCTTTCTACCGTCTCTACGGCTGCTGGACTGAAGCTGTCAGCATTCTCTCTTGCTGTACACCTCAAGCTGTACGCTGCACAGCTTGGCGATGATGTCGCACCAAACAGGTGGACAGTCATACAGTACTCACCAGGTGGCTGTTTCATATCTCCACTAGGCCACCAAAGAAATCTTAGTGCATCTCTATCTTTGTCACTGACCTTGACCTGGTGGAACATGGCTTCAATGTCGGCAACCAAGGCTACTGGTTGCTCTCGAAATCTTATCAACACGCCTATTAAGCTGTTAACTAGATCTGGTCCTTGCAAGAGGTTGTCATTTAAAGATGTACCTCTGTACTTTGCCGCACAGTCAAAGACTATCCTCACCTTACCTGGTTTGTTTGGGTTGCACACTGGGTGATGTGGGAGGTACCATACTCTTGTTGGTTCCATCTCACCAGTGTTTTTCACAGGTTTCGCATAGCCCTTCTCAATATAGCAATTCATCGTTTCAGTATACAGAGTATGCAAGTTCGGGTCTCTTGATAGCTTTCGGCTTAACTGCCCAAGACGTGTAACAGCTAAAGCCTTGTTGTTTGGCAAACTTACTTGTTCTTGGCGCCACGGTAGACCAATTTTGTGGTGCTTACCTTCCTTCTCCACGGAACTTACCATGGACGATAGAGCTCGGTGGTCTTCTCTGGACATTCCAACCTTATTGTCCAAGCCACAGTCAGAAAAATCAGTTGCCCACAACTTGTCAATCTGTTCCTGCGTGTTTGCACTGCGCTGAAAATTTACATTTCCATTGGAGGACGTGCCCTTACCTGTTGGACCTAATATTGTCCAGCCAAGGGGAGACCGTATCGCATAAGGATCGCCCCTCTTTCCCCGTCGCTCTTCTTCAACCCAGAAAGCTTCTGGGCAGTCACTTCCAATAAGTAACTCCACCTTAAAAGAACTTACCTGAGGTAATTTGATACCTGCAAGGTGTTTCCACTTACTTATATCATTTTCTTTGGGGAGAGACTCCACCGATATAGGTAGCTCCGGTACTGACCAGGCTCTCCTAATGTTAAGGCATTCCCTGTCATCTAAAGAACTTACCTTAAGCTGCACTTCTACACCAGTTCGCTGCTCTGCATGCAGACTGGTTCACCGTGGTAATGGTGAATTGGCGAGAAACGCCTTTCGCCTCTAATTTCTTAACCAGACTATCGCTGCACAATGTTACATCGCTACCCTCATCTAGTAAGGCATATGTCTCAGCTTTCCTTAAGCCGTATTGCACAATGACAGGTACAATGCGTAGGCTTACCTTACTAGGTATGGAGACATCCATCTCAGTGCAGCAATTACTGTGGCCTACCAGGTTCTGGTTTTCTACAGTCAAAGGTCTGTGTAATAATGTGTGGTGCTTTTCTCCACAATTACTTACTTCACACTGACTACCCTTACTACACAAACAACTATTGTGTTTAAAATTCAAACAATTTTCACACATTCTCTTCTCTCTCACAACAGCTAATCTACCATTGACATTGATTGTTTTGAACCTCTCACAGTCCATCAATTTATGGCTCCCTTGACAATACACACATGATAAACGCCTAGCATGCATAGGTTTAAACCCATTACTCACTTGTGCCTGGCTCTCTCTACCTGTTGTAGATAACGTAACAGCTTTCCCACGGTCCCTAGAATTGACCTGATGTGACCTAGAACTGACCACTGATCGAGAAATCGGCTGCTTAAACTCACATGCAAGATCTCTGCCATACATTGTGTTAGCTACCAGAGCCCTCTGTTGAATGAAGCTGAGCAAGTCTTTAAATGCCGGCTCAGTTCCCTGTTCTATCGAATTACTTGCCCGCTCAACCCATTTTGACTTGATATGTGTGGGGAGTCTCCTTACAATCTTAAGCAAGTTTTCTGTGTTATTAATATCAGATGAATAACCCAACGTGGACAGTGTTATATCGCATTTTTCCATGTCAAGTGACAGATCCATTAAGCTTTGGACATCATTAGATCGGATGTTAGGGCCATTAATTAAACGTTCAACATGTGACCTAGCAACTAAGTGGGGTTTACCATACTTGTTGAGAAGAATTTCCTTAGCCCTTAAATATCCATCTAAGGGAGGAAGAACCACACAATCCTCAATTGCACGTTTTGCTTCACCCTTACAAAATTGAATTAAATAACCTAACTTAAGTCGATCGTCTGTTATTCTGCACTCAATGTTTGTTTCAAAATTACAAAGAAATTTGCAATAATCCAATGGGTTTCCTGAGAATGTTAATAATTCCGGTTTTGGAAGGTTCATGTTGTCCTGTAAGTTGTTAGTGAATTTTTGAAGTCCTGACAAGTATTCCTCCACTTTAATGTCACTGTTCATAGCTGTATGTGGCAACGTCGTCCCTGTGGCACCGACTTCGTTGGATATTGATGGTCCGGATCCGGATGAGGCTGAAGACCGCGCATCGACCTCCGCGTTGGCCATGGCTTCTTCCAGGTCCTGGATCTCGATCTGTTGTCGTAGCTCGACTTCTTGGCGTTCGAGCTCTAGGCGCCGGCGTTCGAGCTCTTGGCGCCTTCTGGCTTGTTCGAGCTTTAGCTCGGCACGGCGTCTTCTGCAGCTGCTCGTCTTGCTGCGCAACGACCCCTTGTCTGAGGTGGCTCCCTCTGCACTTGCTTCTTGGCGGTTGCCGGCAAACTCCACCTCCCCGTCTGCACTTATATCCATGTTTGCAATATGTCTTTTTCACAGATTATGCAATAACTGTGGCTGCACTCAGCAGTTAACTATGCCCTTTTTACTTGGCTTTCAGTGTCACAGTCATCTTCGGGGGGTTAAGACACAAGGCAACACACGCGTCTTAATAGTATTCTTCGCTTCATTAATGGAATGTCGTCAACAGGTGTTAAAGACGAAGTTATTGGTTGTTAAATGATGTTGAATTCAAGACGATTATCAAGACGTTTTCATTAGACGACTATAAAGACGGTTATCTGAAAGTAACAATGTTACCTAAACATAGCATATCATTCAATCAATCAAACGCGTGCATTATGTTAAGAAATACATGATTTAACAAAGGTCATAAATGTCAATATACAAACAATATCTTATGAATACATATACATTCATACCGATCACATATATCAAAGCAATCAAGTTACATATAAAATTATGTGTGGTTTTCCTGCCCTTTACCAAAAAATGTAAACTTAACTGAGTATCAAAAAATGTACTAAGAAAATATTAGGGAATACTATCAATAAAGAACAATTATTTCTCTCATAAAAAACTGACAATTATGGGATACCAAAAGAAAATATAATACTTACTGCATATTCCTATCTGTAGTCCCCAAACGAATGACAAACAGTTGTGCCAGACCCACTAGTTTCAGAGTCTAAACTAGCACATGAGTGACCAACCTACTGATTTTAAGGTTTCGGGTACACTGAAGAGTTGGGCGACTTACAAGAGAAAAAATTCAAATAATTAATATGCATAATTATAGGCCTAACCAATCGAATTTCAAGAATGGCCCCTAAACATCTGATCTAATTATAACTGTTGCCATATTTGGAGCATCCATGCTCACCTTGGAATGGCCTGTCTGTTGTTTATTTTAACAACAACAGAGACACTAGCAGAGGGTATAGCTGGGTCGAACTGTCATTTTTATCATTTTAATTATAAATTATAGTCTTAGCAGACAAAGAAAACCAACACAAGAAGCCCACTCATATCTCCTCACATGGCATGTGGTTTCTGCCAATCTTAGTCTCTCACAATCAGCCACCCTGCCCTTTTCAAAGGCAATTAGCGCCTCGTGACCTCTTATCTATTGACTGTATTGCCCTTAATGAGGGCCCTTGGTGATGGCATTTTATGGTATATTAATCAGTGACCAACTGATAAGATCAGCAGTAGGGGCAGTCAGCTTATGAGTTAGTGTAGATAGGTCTACAATAAAAACATGCTGATTTTGTTATAAAATGTGCGTAAATCGTCTGCTTTTAACAGCCTTGTTTTCATATGCAATTTCTAACATGTTTTTGTTTCGTCAATATTTATGATCAACGTGATAACAAAGGGCAGAAAGCATATAAATGTAGACTCAGTGTGGTCTTTAATCATTAATTATGACAAAAATACATGTGTATACAATATGTCTTCCAATCATAAACAAAAATCCTTGAAAAAAACAAATTGCCGAACTAGCTATTATTTCGGACAAACATATTCGGATACTGTATTCAATTTGAATTGCAGTGTTCGTTTTCTAAATTTCCTATCCTGACTTAAGCTTTTCATCATTAATCTAAATATTAGCAGCAATGTCATCATCAACAACATATAAACCAATAAAGTAAAAATACAAATATTTCCTACAATAAAACAAAAAGATGAAAAATAATACCAGAGTATAAGACTTTTACCATTAATAAGCGTGATGTTGACTTTCCCATAAATAGTTTTAGTTTGACAGTTGTCAATAAGTTTTCATGTATGATTGCCCAATTTGCACATATTCTTATGAATAATAAATAAATTGTCTGATCATTGCAGTAATATAACTTGATAATAATACGAAGCAATAATAATGGAAAATGATTTTTTTTAAATTATTTGACCTGAATAAACAACATCAAACTGGTAAAATAAATCAGTCAGAAATTTAAAATGTATTTGTGGTTTGAAATATTACTTCAGGAAAAAAACCTAGTATAACCTAATGTGCAGTTTCTAGCAATGTCACCACACACAAAATGCCCTTTTTCCAAGTCAGTCGCCCTCTGCCCTTCTAGATTAAACACTAATCGTTTGCTTGTGGTTCATCTTGGTCCCAAAAGTTTCGACCATAAATGCATCTGTATTGAGCCATATAATTGCCAGGTAAACAACAGAAGTAGGTCGGGCAGGCATGAGACTGTATATCGCCAGTAGATTGCCAGGTTAGCTAACAGAAGAAGGCTGGACAGGAATCTGTATTGCACCTGTCAAATTGCCAAATGTTGGACTTGGTCACATCACTGAACATGTATTTGTGGACTTTAAAATCATTTGCCTTATTTATAAAATATCACGGCGCTCTTTGATACTTTGCATCCATGTTGTTCTTGTAAATGCATGTATTTAATAATTTAATTTACGTGTAATTTACTGTTACAATAATACATCAAACATATTGCTAACATCTTATTGCAACAGTGGATTTGAGCAAACACATGGTCAAATGATTCCTGCAAATTATTTATGTCGTTCCCACGAGAAAGGATCTCGTTCCCACAACTTAATATGTTGTTACCACGAGTTAATTATCTCGTTCCAACACTTTAATATGTCGTTCACACAAGTTTTTTATGTCGTTCCCACGAGAAAAGATCTCGTTCCCATGATGTAATATGTCATTACCACAAGTTAATTATCTTGTTCCCACAACTTAATATGTTTTTACTTAATATGTTTAATATGTTTTTACCACGACATACTTATGTCGTTCCCACAAGATAAGATCTTAATTGTTCCCACAACTTAATATGTTGTGGGAACGACATAAATAAAAACATACACATGTCACATCTATGCCACTGTATGTGGCCCCCCAAGCATGAACGGTGTGTATTATTGGGTAAATTGACCCCATGCGTGAAATATTTATTCTCGGCATAAGGTCATTGTAAGGTCAGTCGTCTGTGCTATAAACTGAACTAATGAATAGGCAAAAAACTTCACAAAATTATTGTTGTCGACAAAATATTTTCAAATTAACAATATATTTAGCCAAAAAAGCTCTTAAACATTTAAATGCATGTGCATGCTTCGTAAAGAAAAGCACTAGTATGGCTTGCTGTATATATGAACCAATTACCGTACTCGATGCATTTATTGCCTTCTAAGCATTATTTTCTGTGCTGCTGTCTTTACCCTGAATATTTTTCTTAGATAATTGTTATTAAAGAATTCTTAAGAAAATGAAGAGCACACATTTTTATTTTAAATGTTTACTAAAACAACATAAAATAATGTAATTATATGTTGTTAAAGGGTATAGTATGATTTAGTAGTGTGTATTGTGTTCTGTACTGATCCAGTCCTACATGCCATAGATAAGTAAATTATAAGTGAAAATCCACAAGTTACACATATATCATTTTTGGAAATTTATGTAGCTAGTTCAGTTGACATTCCTTATTTTCAAACTTACTCTAGACGCAGAATGTCTTTTTTTGGGCGTAGCTGTGTAAAATCACTTTTGACCTAGATTTATTGCTATACTTATGCAGTGGGAAAATTGAATGCCAATAGAATTGGGCAAATTTTCTAATGTTAGGAATGCAAACTTACAACAATGGTTTAATGTGTACATACAAACATCTGTTGCATACTTTTAGGGATTAAAATGTACATAATTGTTTACATAAGTGGTTAAAATAAAGTTATAAACATATCTTCAACATACACTCTAGAAATGAATATAATTATAAACATTTTACTGAATGTATGTCATGATCAGAATGTTATATTCATTCACATAATGAAACAACTATTTTGTTTAGCGGCACGCTCTATAAATAGCAATTACAATGTATGAATTCAGGGGGACCCAAGTATGTCACAACGTACAATGTTGCCTGTTGAGCTCGCGTCACGTCTGCCTGTCAATATTGTTAAGGTTTCTTGTGACAAGCACAAAAGATAAAGTGGTAGATTTCTGGGATATTTCTGATCAATAAGCAAAAAAATAGGAAATTTGATGGGTCTTATATATATTTCCTATAATTTTATCACTGTGTAAAAATACTATTGTATGTTGTAACCGACTTGGGTCCCTGTGAATTAATTCTAGCGAGGAAAACACACTCAGAAAGGGTATGAATCATTCTAAAATTAGCGTGCAGTAAAGCTGCGATAATAAACATGCATCAATTAGCATCCGGGGAATCATAAACCCGAGAATTTCAATAAATGAGGAATTTGTATTGATAAACTTACTATGCATGTTAGTTTATATTTGAATTGTGTTTTATTAAGAATTATTTTTAATTGCACGTTTCGAACAGCATCTCCAGTAGATGTTATTCAATCTATAAAAAATGTTGAACATCTCTCTATAAGTAAAATGTGGTGAAAGAAGTCTCGTAATACGTCAAAATGTTATTCATTTTACACTATGTGCAATACTAATGATACATATAATATATTTTTTAACATAACTATGTACACTTGTCTGATATATAATAATTTTCATTCATTCCCACTTTTATTTTCTGACAATGTTAATGTGTTAAATTTGCCTGACAAATTCATATATCAATTATGTTTACGTAAATTACTAGTATTTAGGTTATTCATGTATCACTTGTAAAAACGTGGGGCAGTATATGATTGGTTTATTCACAGTACAGATATTAATAATGATTGAGTTTATCTCAAATTAATTTTGGGGCCGATACATGTTCTTATGGTGTCCAAAAAATCTAAGTCTCCAAGAAGTCTCCTTAGTAGGGACCGAAAAATCTGGGGTCCGAGTAGTCACATAACCGATCATCTCGGTCCTCTTGTATTTTATCAAGAGCAAAATTGAGATCTCAATATTAATTTCAATGTCGATTGTCTTTTTTAAAGGCATTTCTTGTTTAAAGATATCTTTTGTTATTGTTATGAACTTAGCAAATACTTTTGAACAAACATTATTCCAGGCCATTTTATTCACAGTTTTCTGTGATAAAATATAAATATCAGAGTTGCACATTTTGTCTTGATTTTTATCAAAATATTCAGACATTCATATTCAGTGTGCTATTATAAATTGTATATTATTTTCTGTGTGTGTTTTTTTTTTTAAATTTAAGTAACAATATATTTTAAACAAGTTTAGAGTGAAATGGTCCTGCACATAAATAATGTTAAGTAATAAATAAAACAGTTATTATTACACTAGATGATTTTGGGTTATACATATCCATTTCTTACAAATTAAAAAAAGGAAAATTTTACCTGTAGTATAATTTCTTCCAAAGTTTTAACCAATCAAGGAAGTTAAACACTGAGAAATAGTAGGCAAACTGGATAAAATTCTGTTCTGGTTGTTTGTAATACAAGGCAATGCTTTTAAATGATCTTCGTTTTGCTATGCGTCCCAGCATACCTAACAAGGAGGAGCTGTATTGAAAGCGATTGGTTATTGGCTGTCTATGCATGATGACCAATAAGAATGCTTAACTTAAACTTCTCTAGGTTTGATATTGTAAGAGCACACACAATGCTCCAAATAATATGCCAATCAGGTTGACTGTCTTCATGAGCAAATACCAGGCCTTATGCACCTATCGATATTTTTCCCAAGGGCATCGGGCTGATTCATGGGAATTGGACTAATTTTATTTTTGGAGGTCTAATTCCCCACCTTAGAGCCAAGCATTTTTTGTCTTAATCCCCACAGTGGGAAATGCTTGGTGACAAGCTGGGGTAGACAGTGTTAGTCTAAGAATGATACAATACACCTCATCTAAAATCCAACCAAAGACAATTTCCCGGGATCCGCAATTATTTGGCATGTCAAATTCCCGCCTGCCGGGAATTGCCTTCAGTCTAAAGTCCCCTAGATGCCTGCCACTCCCCACCCCCTGGGGTAAAAATATTAATAGGTGCATAATTTTCCACCATCCGTGACAACTGTGATTTTGTCCTTACGAGGTTAACTAGATTTTACTGTTTTGTCTAGCACCAACATCGCTTACTACAACACTTGAATACTTACACAGTTGTTGCTTAACATTCCAAACCCACCCATATCACCCAACCTCACTTTGACCTTAAACTTGACATAATATGGACTCGTTACAAGAATTATTTAAATGGACTATTTCTTGGTGCACCAACGATGCTTACTACAACACTTGGATACTTTTACAGTTGTTGCTTATGACCATTCCCAATCCACCCATATCACTTAACCTCACTTTGACCTTGACATATTTTGGACTTAATTCAACTGGGCTGTCCAGCACTAACTGGTGGCATGACTGTGTTTATCAAACACAGCATCTTGTCATTTAACATATTGGATTATTGAACAGTTTTAACAACAAACATTACAAGATTGGTAATCTAAATTATAGAGTGTGTGCATAATTAATTCAAATATTGTAGGACATAAGTATCATATATGAATGGGCAAAGCTAAAGACAAGTTGAATGTATGGCAGGTAATATGGTTAACATTAACATGCAACCTCCACCCCATTCTGTATTGAAAAATGCAAGGCTGCAAACAGGTTCAAATGTCAAACTTGCAAGAAACAAGAAATGTCTTTAAAAAAAGACAATCGGAATTGAAAATAATATTGAGATGTCATTTTTTGCCCTAAATATATATAATACAAGAGGACCAAAATGATTGGTTACGTGACTTCACGGACACCAGATTTTTCGGTCCCTACTAAGGAGACTTTTCGGACACTAGATTTTTCAGACACCATAAGAAAACTTATCAGCCCCAAAATTAATCTGAGATAAACTAATTCATTATTAATATCTGTACCGTGAATAAACCGATCATATACCGTCCCATGTTTTCACCAGTGATACATGAATAACCTAAATACTAGTAATTTACGTAAACATAATTGATACATGAATTTGTCAAGCAAATGTAACAAATTAACATTGTCAGAATATATAAGCGGGAAGGAATGAAAATTATTATAACGTGTGCATAGTTATGTTAAATAATATACTATATATATCATTAGTATTGCACATAGTGTATTCATGCTACACAAATGAACTTAAAGTAACGTGAATAACATTTTGACGTATTTACGAGACTTCTTTCACCTCATTTTACTTATATAAAGATGTTGAACATTTTTATAACTTGAATAAACATCTACTGGAGAAGTTGATAGAAAGGTGCAATTATAAATGATTCTTAATAAAATGCAACCACAATTCATACATTAACATGCAAAGTAAGTTTATAAATATAAATTCCCTATTTAATGAAATTTTCGGATTTAGGATTCTCCAGATGCCAATTGATGCCAGTTTACCACGAGCTATTTTCAGAATGATTTACTCTCCTGCTGGAGTGTGTTGTACTCGCTAGAATTAATTCATGGGCACGACAGTAGGTCACAGCGTACAATAATATTTTTACACAATGATAAAATGATCGGAAATATAAGCTCCATCAAGTGTGCTAATATTTTTTGCTTATTTGTCAGAAAAATACTGGAAATTTACCACTTTATATTTTGTGCTTGTCACAAGAAACCTTAACACTATTGACCGGCCGACGAGACGCAAGCTCAACAGGCAACATTGTACGTTGTGACTGACAGTCGTGCCCGTGAATTGTAGCATTGTAATTGCTATTTATAGATCTGTAGATTATATATAGGGCCATACCAATTTGATTCTATATTTAGCGTCCTCGGGCTGGTAGGTTTTTGGATGCCTGAATGAAAAAAACTAATTATTTTGCCCATGGAAAAAATTGAGTTGGAAAGCATATAAAAAATTGGGAAATTTAGGTGTTTTTACCAATATTTGTAGAAATAGTGTGCAGCTAGTCAATGTACACAGTTAAAATACTGTGTTAAAGTTAAAGTAGGTTCCCAATATGAAGATGATATATAACAGTTTTGCAGGTAAACATTTGCTTTAGCTTGTACCACTGCCATGAATAAATTATTTTTTTTTATCGATTTTTTTTTTTTTGCTGCCTGGTTGGTAGGTTTTGAAAAATCATGGGGACGCGAAACAAAGCATCAAATTTGTATGGCCTAATATATAAATATATAATATATATAAATATGTAGGCTAAACAAAATAGTTATTTCATTATGTGAATGAATATAACATTCTGATCATGACATACAATGAGTAAAATTGTTCATAATTATGTTCAGTTCTAGAGTGTTTGTCGAAGATATGTTTAGAACTTAATTTTAACTGCTTTTGTGAACAGTTATATAAATTTTAATCCTCAACATTTATTGGTAGACATCAAACCATTGTTGTAAGTTTGCATTCCCTAAAATTAGATAATTTGCCCAATTCAATTTTCCCGCTGCATAATTATCGCAAGAATTCTAAATCAAAAGTGATCTGAGACAGCTCTGCTGAAAAAACAATATTGTACTCTTTGGTAATAACACCGAGACCGGCATGTGTGAAGCAGTCATTTATTAAATACTTCTTACTTTTTTTTCTTTTGTTTATTATACTGTGTTAGACGTTGATA
The DNA here is from genome assembly GCA_027627225.1 of Congeria kusceri. Taxonomy (NCBI): domain Eukaryota; kingdom Metazoa; phylum Mollusca; class Bivalvia; order Myida; family Dreissenidae; genus Congeria; species Congeria kusceri. Next base: position 15,401,305 of record CM051035.1, read on the forward strand.
CGCCCCTTTATCAAAACCTGTCAAAAACCTGCTTAAAGCAAATCAATAGCAACATATCATTTGGAAATGAATCCTTGTCAGTGAAGTCAAAATAGTTGGTTATTTTATAATCCTAGTTGGCAGTTGTACGGTGCCCCTAAAGTGACCGGACATGCTTGTTGTTTTTTTTTTCGTATTTACGAAATGTATTTCGTAAAATGCAATAATATTTCGTAAAAACGCAATAATATTTTGTACAAACATAATACTATTTCGTAATTACGAAATGTTATTACGTATTAACCTAATAATATTTTGTTTAAACGTATTAATATTTCGTTTAAACGTAATAATATTTCGTAATTACGAAATGATATTATGTTTTTATGAAATAAAGTTAGCTCTGTACGTTTATTTCGTTAAAACGAAATACAATACAAAAGGACATTTACTGTCTTCGTCTTTCAGGGATTATTGTTTATGATTGGAAGAAAAATTGTACTCGCCTGTTTTTTTCCCATAATTTGTGATTAATGACCTCATTGAGTCTACTTTAAAAGGTATTCTGTATTGTGTTTTTCATGTTAATCATAATTGTTGTTTTATCATAAAAATTGACGAAACAAATCATGCTAGAAATTGCATATGCAAATGAAGCTGTTAAAAGGACACAATATTTACGCTCATTTTTGACACAAAATCACAACCTGGCTGCACCAACAGCTGATCTTATCAGTTGGTCACAGATTAGTATACCATAAAATGCTATTACCCTTGTTTAGTCAAGGGCAGTTGATAGATTGAGGGCATGAGATGCTAATTGCCTTTGAAAAGGGCAGGGTGTCGGATGAATAAAGTGGCGTGTCGAAGGGATTCAAATGATACTTCATGTGGTGTAGCGTGCTCTGGCCATGCCTACAAGCATGACATGCCCATTGCTTGAATGCCTCTGCGATAGCAGTTAATTAGAATTGTATGCTCGTATAGTACAGATGTCAATAAAAGGGAATTATCGTCTTCACACCTGTTATCGAACAGCACCTATTACCGGACAGTTCGTTTTGGTTCGAAATGCGCATGCGCGCAAATGCGCATGACGGCACACTTACATGTCAACAGATGTACACAAAGTCGCTGACCAATTTTGATTTCTACTTTGAAACAAATGCGCAGAAAACAGGTAAAATGATTGCATTCTTGTTGTGTACTGGTTTTTAGGTGCAATTTACTTCTACTTTTTGAATGCAAACATAAAAATTACCTGCATTTTCTCAGAAAAATTGTTTTTCTTGTTGCAAAATTTTAGTAGCAGACACAGATTTTGTCCTCCGCGTCTAAGTCACGTGATAGTCATGTGACAAGTAACGTGACTTTGTTTTGACATTAGGATTTCAAATGTAGCTACAGTACAGTTCAGAAAAAGTCTTCCAATGTTTTCTGTCATAACTTATTTGTTTTTCTTTCCTTTTTTTAGGCACAACCTTTGAAAACAATAAAACATAGAGGCCTATACTCCCCAACTGCACTCCATAATGCTTACCTGAAAGTGAAAGACACTGGTTTACCCATCAGAACTGTAGCCAGACGGTATTGGGTTCCTCATACTACATTGTGGGATTGTGTAAAAGGTGAAATTGATCCTGAATGCCTGAAGCCTGGGCCAGCTCCACTGTTCAACCAAGAGGAAGAGGTCAAACTAGTTGACCATGTCAAGACCATGGCAGCCCTGGGGTATGGATATACCATCAGTAAGGTAGTATCAAAGGCTACCAACTATGCTGTTTACCTTGGGAAGAGGCCAAGTGATAAACCCTTTCTATGAAATGGTTCAAGGGGTTCCAGCAAAGATGGCCTGAGTTTCATGTTGTTCGCCAAAGAGCCCTGTCTAATTACAGAGCTGAAGCCAAATCAGAGGTCACGGTTCATGAATATTTCAGCAACCTGAAGCAAGTCATTGAAAAACTTGACCTTCAAAACAAGCCTGAATGTGTCTTCAACATTGATGAAAAGTGGGTCCCACCATTTATTGTCAGTGGCACTGTGAAGGCACCAGCAGTTACTTCATCGAGGTCTTGTATTACAACTATAATTGGCTGTGGCAATGCCTTAGGAACACAAGCACTGCCCTTCTTTGTTTTCAAAGGGAAACGCCTAAATGCTGATCTCTTGCAAGGATCCACCACAGGATCGTCAGGTTATGTGTCGGACAGTGGATGGTCAAATTCTACTGTGTTCTATCACTATATGGACACACAGTCATCAGATATGTGCAGAGAGTGGACAAGAGCCAGCCTATTCTTGTGATACTTGATGGCCATAAAAGCCATATTAATGTTCCAGTATTAGATTGGGCGAAGAAGAATAACATTATTCTATATGTCTTGCCAGCACACACAAGCCATACCCTCCAACCACTTGATGTAGGTTGTTTTTGTCCCCTGCAAAAAGTCTACAATTCCATGTGCCACAGATTTTTCATGAGGGAAAACCCCTCCTCTAGAAGAACATGGTTCAATCTTGCTTCCCTGGCATCCTCATCATATGTCTCTGCCCTATCTGTGGATAATCTTCGCTCTGCTTTCAGGAAATCAGGAATTTTCCCTCTCGACGAGTCAGCTGTGAACAACGACCACTTCACTCCTTCACTGCCATACACGGTTGCTCCCTCTGTTCCTGAAGAAAATGCTTAAAAAGAGGTCAGAAATCCTGATGTTTTCTTTCACGAGTCAGAAGATGTTGTAAACAAGAAAAAGGAATTCAACAAACAAAAGAAAAAGAACACTCTTCATGCATTAACATCTGGGAAAGAAATCGCAAACCCGTTGATCGAGCAAGAAATAAGGGAAAGGGCTGAAGCAAATGAACAAAAAAACAAGAAACAAAATGAACAATAAAAAAAAAAAAAAAACGAAATAATCAGATAAAACAAATGTAACACCAACAAAAAAAAACAAGCAAACAAGAACAAATCAACAAAAGAACATGACTTTGATACTCACCCTGAACCACTATGCTATCCCTGAGTCTGACATTGAATCTTCCAAGGACGATGATACTGAAAATTGTTGTGTGTGCAACTGCTTTCAGCCAAAAGAACACTGCGTCTCCTTGATATTTGTGAAGTGGACCAAGTGTGACTTTAAAAACTGTAGCCACTGGGTTCATTGACATTTGTGGATGTGTTCTGCTCTGCCACAACTGCTGTCAGGAGAAATGACATGTTCTATTGTCCTTGCCACAATATCACAGAGGAATAGACTCTTTCCTGGTATGGCTGTATCTTGTTGCTATATTGTCACTGTTGATGTTCCAGTGTTAAGTACTCAGTTATAGTACATGTATGTTTTAATTTAATGGAATAGTATTTATGAACTGTCCAGTAATAGGCCATATTGTTTTGTCTGCTAGGGGTGATAATGATCGGTGAATGCTTTTACAAATATTTGATGGAATTTTGCTGTAAAATTGTACAGATGAGTTATTAAATGGTTAAACTATTTTAATTGTGTTTTGGTGATTTTCATTTTAAGAAATTAGCATAGAAACCCATAGGTGTTCGATAAATGGTTTGTCCACCATACCTTAAATTGTGTTGAGCGTTTCACTTGTACCTTAAATGGTATTCCTTAAATGGTATTTACTAACAGTGTGTTCTTAAAGAAGAAACACTACATTTGGCGATGTGGATTGAAATAAAATCGGATACTTAACATTTCAATCATGGAATGAGAAATGAATATTTGCCGAGAATTGATGTGCGTGGCGAGTCACCCGGATTAGCAACTAAGTGGAAACGGTGGTTTGGAGCGTTCAAGTTGTGGTAGGTAAAGGAATAAAAGACAGTAAGCGCAAACGAGCATTGCTACTGCACATGGCTTGAATGGATGTTCAGGACATCTTCTACACTTTGCAGGAAGGAGAAGGAGGCAATGTTTATGCTAGAGCCGTTGATGCTCAAGGCAAACATTTTGCACGGCAATCAAATGTGCCACATGAGAGACACATGTTCCGGAAACTTGAACAATCGCCGACAGAATCTGTAGATCAGTACATCACAAGACTCCGTTAGCTCAGATTTCCGCAAATAATGCGAATTCCGCATTTCTTCCACACGTTGTCCGCAATTGATGCGGACAAAATGCGGAGTATTCGGACGTGGAAATCCACATGCGGAATTTCCCAGATTTCGGAAAAGTTGCGGAATGCAGAGTATTAAGGAACTTTTTTTCTCCACAAAAAATTCGGAGAACTCTATTTCCGCATATGCAGAACTTCTGCGGAAAATAAATGCGTTTTTTTCTCCGCGTTCAGTACGGACATTTCTATTTCCATATATGCCGAACTTCTGCGGAAAATGATGCATTTGTTTTTCAGCAGGTGGAAATAATCCACAGAAAATTGACACTCGAGGAATAATTGGATGATCCTCCCTTGGCTATAGTTTAAAGATTTTTCTATATTTAGCTCTGGTGGCCATCTTGTTCAGTGGTGTAGAATGGTATTGATCAATTTGGTGAAGGGTCAATTTAAGTAAAATTGGCCTTTTAAGCTGTTTCCGCTTTCTACCGTCATGAAAAAGTACTGTCTGAATTGAGTCAGACTTATTCTGAATAGACTGATCTGGGTTTTACCACAAATAGTTAAAACTCCTCCCCAGCTATTGTTAAAGAATGAATTTCCATTCATCGAAAATCACAAACATTGCCACGTGCTCATTTGAATATCACAAATATTATGCACGTGCTCTTTTGTATCAAATATCTTAATCGCCAAACACTTTATATCCAAGTGCGATGATTGGATAATATTGCAGATTTATTTGAATATAATTGACATTTGTGGATGCGTCTATTATGTCGGACATTGCTAAAAAAAGACTTAAAATGGAACAATTCAGGCAAAATTCATATGAGTTCAGACAATATTCAGAGGGCTATTCAGACAAGTTATTCAGACTGCATTCAGACTATAACCACAGATACAGTAATTATTATGACCTTAACACTAAGTGCTCAGGTGGCACTTGATATTTATTAAGGTTCAATGGTTTACTCCAATAAAATTGTTTGTCAGACATTAAAAATATGTGAATATTATGTCAATATTATAAAACATCCAACTGGAAATTATTATAATGCAACTTTTTTCATGATATAGTACTATTGTGCTAATATATGCCATGTCACCCTAATTTCGTAGGTCTTATTTACGATTTTGGTGCATGCGTGTGAATACATTCTTTTATCTCAACACTGAGTTGGATAAAACACAATTTGCAATGCGCTCTTTGCAAACAAAGTAATTAACATACCGATTTGAGTTGCTATTTCACGTATATGTTATGTTATTGTACCTGACCCTTCTGATCTGTATTGTCTGGACGTTTCTCATAATTTCATGGGTTCGGATTGGCTGGCCTTCTTTGGTTGGGAAAGAGTGTTTACAACAGCAATTTACTTTCACTTTGTTTTGAGCTGGAGCCTATGCTGACAAAAGAACGAAATACATATTTCTATTGTGTTAATTATTGTTCATAAAAATTAAATAAATGATAAAATTTCACCTGCGATTCGTGGGTCGGAATGCTAACTTAAAGTTAACAATTTGAAAATGTCAGTCAAATTTAGGAAAGGGGCATTGTTTATATTTTTGTTACGGAAAATAGCAAAATTCAGGTGAGAAATAAACAAAAGGGAGATAATCATACATGTGCAATTATCCTTCGAAAACTGTTCTAAGTATACGATTTTTAAGAAGGAAATTTCATGACTTTAATTCCAAAATAGGTATAGGGTACTGAATAATTTGTTTATGTCATTTATTGACCAAGTCACTAACTGGTTGACATTTAATAGGATTTTCTTTTCAGATACTGCAAAACTATATAATTCCCTTAACAGTTATAGTAATTCGGACAATGTTTTCGGATGCACGAGCAAAAATTATATTTGTTTTAAACGGCCACGAAATTATGGTAACCCACAAATTATGGTTATTAGGCATAAATGAACAAAACAATATAATGTTGTGCAGACAAATATAACAGATACATTATTTTTCATTGTCCAGTTTACTATGTATAAAAACCTCCTTAAAGTACAATGTGGTTAGGAACAGTAAACAATATACCTGGTAATGATTATGCAACTTTTCACAATTTTATGGTACCATTGTGCTTCCATAGTTAACATTAAAATACAGACAATTGATGAAGTACTGATTTTCCATTTTGCAAACTAATTATATAATAGAATATTGATGGAAGGATTATATTGTAAAGAAAACAATAATGGGTAGTTTAGCGGTCCCCGGATGCCTTAGTAGTGCGCATGTGCGAACGTTACTAAGCAGGTGGTTGTTTACAAATATAGCCGCCATCTTGGATTTTAAGTGAGACGGCAAAATTACATTTATTTAGATGAAAACATTGAGATTTAAACAAATCGCAAAGCGGGGGTGTGGGGGCGGAAGCCCCCATAAAACAATAAAGTTTGAAACAAAACAAAAACATGACATTTAATCTAATTACCAATTACATTTTTTAAATGACAAAATAATCCAAGCTGTTGTTTAGAGTTCCAGTTGTAATATCAGATAATGGCAAGGCTGCTGGTCTCTTTCTTGAGCTTTTTCTGTTGTTGTATTCTTCGATTTCCGATTCTGTTGGTTCGAATTTTGGCAAATATATTTCTTTTGTTAAAGAACAAAACTTAATGAAAGGATCTTCAATTGAGTCAACCAAAAATTGTTTCCTAACACAGTACTGGGCGAAATAACTGTCATAAAGAGCTTTGGTTGTACCACTCCTTGGTAGAGAGGCTTTTAGAGCCCTCCAAGTGCTCTCTATTGTGTTTGTGTGAACACCAGTCTCGCTGTCAACAAAGGTAATGCTGTGGTTGACAGTTAAATGATTAAATCCCTCTGTGTTCAGCTTTGAATAACCAACCCTTCCAGCAGTCTGAGAAAATAGTTGTTCCTGGTTGAATGAAATCTTTAATTATTGATACTAAGGTTTCTGCTGATCTGTCTTTTTACTGTCATGCTCAATGCCACCAAACACCCAAACACCTTCGACCTGCCTTCCTTTATGAAACTTTCTCTTTCCAAATTTGCTCTCGTCAATTTCAAGAATTTTTCCAGGTCCGCCAATTTTTTCAGAATAGTTTTCAAGAATGCAAACACATACCTCTCTTGCAAAGTTGTTCCAGTCAACAATTGTTCATTCACTGATGTCTAGTTTGTGGCAAATAAAGGTTTGTTGCACATTGTAAATCCAGAAATATGTTATCAAAACAATTTTTTCCAATGTTAGATTACTATTTGAAAACCATGAAGCATGTCTTAGTGATACTTTCTTGTTACATTTTTTATTAGTACATCTCCAGCAACAACCACCAGTGCTGAATGAAGTGTCAGATCTAAGCTTGATATGTCCAATTTTGCAAAAATCACACAACCTACCACTTAAATTTAGTAATAGTCCCAATGAAAATAACCAAGAAATCAATTTTTCAACACTTTCACACACTGAAAGCAAGAACTTTAGATTTATCTTCATTATTCCTAATTTGACAGTTATTTGTTTACATTTTTAGCTCACCTGAGCTCAAAGTGCTCATCGTGAGCTTTTGTGATCGCCCGTTGTCCGTCGTGCATGTGTGGGTGCGTGCGTGTGTTAGTGCGTCGTCAACTTTTCATTCAAACAACATCTTCTCCTAAACCGCTTGGCAGATTTTCACCAAACTTCACAGGAATGATCGTTGGGTGGACCTCTTTTAAAGTTGTTCAAATCTTTCCGGTCTGCTGCATATGTAGGTCACCAGAGCTAAAAATGGATTTAAAAAGTGAAAACTTTAAAAATCTTCTCCTATGAAACTGCAAGGCTCAGGGCTTTCATATTTGATGTGTGACATCCTCAAGTGGTCCTCTACTAAGATTGTTCAAATGATGCCCCTGGGGTCAAAACTGGCCATGCCCCAGGTGTGAAATGGTTTATATAGACTTACATAGCAAAATGACTTTAAAAATCTTCTCCTCTGAAACCGCAAGGCTTAGAGGTATCATATTTGGTATGTAACATTGTATAGTGGTCCTCTACAAAGATTGTTCAAATGATGCCCCTGGGGTCAAAACTGGCCACACCCCAGGGGTCACATGGTTTATATAGACTTAAAAAGCACAATGACTTTAAAAATCTTCTCCTCTGAAAGCGCAAGGTCCAGAGGTTTCATATTTGGTATGTAGCATTGCATAGTGGTCCTCTACAAAGAGTGTTGAAATGATGCCCCTGGGGTCAAAACTGGCCACAATCCGGGGGTCACATGGTTTATACAGACTTAAATAGCCAAATGACTTTAAAAATATTCTCCTCTGAAACTGCAAGGCCTAGAGGTTTCATATTCGGTTGGTAACATTGTATAATGGTTCTCTACAAAGATTGTTCAAATGATGCCCCTGGGTTCAAAATTGGCCACACCCCAGGGGTGACATGGTTTATATAGACTTAAATAGCAAAATGACTTTTAAAATCTTCTCCTCTGAATATCCGCAAGGCCCAGAGGTTTTATATTTGGTGGTATGTAACATTTTATAGTGGTCCTCTACAAAGATTGTTTAAATTATGCTCCAGGGGTCAAAACTGACTACACCCCGGGGGTCACATTGTTTATAATGCTGCACTATAATTTCAATAAGCCTCCAACACTCAAAAAGCAATTCAGCAGAGGACATTCCAGCCAGGTGTATACAGTGTGCTATTTTTAGATCTTATCAAACCAGCTAGCCAGTTACACAGTGTTGTGAGGGTGCTTTAGAGAATTGTTGGAGATGACCATTGAAATGCATAGAAAATGTTACCCACCAGCATGGTCAATCCTGTTGTTGTGTAAGTAAATTAGATGTAATGTTTAGGCAATGTGTAAGAAATGTAGTCAATCAGTCTGAGTATCTAAGACCGTCTTATATCATATATTTTCACTTTAGATCTACTACATTGAATTTGTTTACTGGCGAAGTGTGTATTTCTAATTTAATAATGAAATGCCAAATATGAAATGAAAGCATTAGATCTTCTTCTTCTTCTTCTTCTTCTTGTCGATCACTCAGATGGACACGCCGGCTCTCTGCGCAAAGGTCGCCGTGCGCCGCAGGTCCTCCAGACTGCCATAGAGCTTCCCTTGCATCGTGGTCTCCTCCGCCCAGATATGGCGCCTGAGGCCATTGTGTAGTGGGCAGGACTGCAGCAAGTGTTCTGTTGTCATGCTGCCTGTCTGACAGGGGCACTGGTCTGACTGGCCAATTCTGAACTTGGTGAAAAGGTGGTGGTTCATACGGTTGTGGCCTGTCCGCAGCCTGAATATGAGGACCTGCTCAGATCTTGAGAGCAGGTGGTATGGGTCATTTCGGTTGTATCGTGGGTGCTGTTGTAGCCACTTGGTGTGTTGCTTTGCCTTGATGATGGTCTTGGCTTCTTTGAAGGTGGTTGAACTGTCATTCTGTTCTTTTGTGGTGCCCTCCTTTGCCAGAGTGTCTGCGGCTTCATTGCCTAGTATGTTGCAGTGAGAAGGGACCCATTGCAGCACGACCGTGTGGGCTCTGCACAGGGAGGTCAAGGCAGATGACAGGTCGTTCAGTTCTTTGTCTCTGGCAGTGTCTAGGGCCTGCAGGACTGACTTTGCGTCGCTGAAGAACACAACATTGTTGGAGGAGAGTGGACTGTGCTCAATGTGGACTGCACCTGTCTTGAGCGCTACTGCTTCAGCCTTGAAGTTGGTGGAGTACAGGCCGGTAGCGAGGGAGATGTGTTCTTCTCTACCTCCTGGGTACCTGATGTAGATTCCGGCACCACCACTTCTGACAGCCTGGTCAGCAGACCCATCAGTGTAGACATGAGTCCAGTTGTGTTGTGGGTAGGAGTTGTTGATGTGTTCCATGGAGATGGACTTCTTTTCAGCATCGCTCTGGGAGTCTTTCTTGCCAATGCCAGGAATACTGCTGTGTATCTGGGGTCTTTCAGCATCGCTCCAGCCTGGGTTTTCAAGGTACGGGGGGATATCTTTGGGTTCTTGATCCAGGATATCTTGGCATTTCCTTTCCAAAACCCTCGTCTGGTGGATGAAGCTCCCTCTCTTCAGTCTTCCTTTTGTTGGTTGGCACAGTCTGTCTTTCATGGGATGATTTGGCAGTCTTTTGAACTTTGCTGCCTGGGTGAGGAGTTTGGTGTCCCTTCTGTCTTCTATGGGCTCAAGACCCGTGATGGTTTCCAGCTCTTGAATAGGGGTTGACCGCATGGCGCCAGTGATGATTCTGGCCGCCTGGTTCTGCACCTTGCTGACTCTGTCAAAGTTTGACTTGCTTGCTGTGCCCCATGCCGTCACCCCATACTCAAGGACTGGTCTAACGCTGCCCATGTACATTTTCTTGAGGATTGCTGCATCTGCCCCCCATGTTGTGCCGGTTAGCTTTTTCATGAGTGCTAACCGCAGCTTGGCTCTAGCTTCGACTTTCTCTGTCTGCTGTTTCCAAGTGAGTCGCCTGTCGAAGGTCACGCCAAGATACGTGGGGGTGTTGTCAGCTTGCAGCTTCTGTCCGCAGAACTTGAGGTTGGCCTTCACTTCTTTTGGGGAGAGGCTAAAGATCGTGTAAGTGGTCTTCCTGGAGTTGATGGTGATGAGCCACTTCTTTGTCCAGTCCTCAAGAACTTTCAGCGCCTCTTGCATCCGGTAGTTTGCGGTTGTGATGTGTTCTTCTGAGCACCAGAGTGCAAGATCGTCCGCATAGATGGCCCCATGGACATTTCGAGGGAGGTCCTCGACGATGTCGTTGATGAAGACTAGGAACAAGGTGGGGCTGAGGACTCCACCTTGCGGGACGCCGTCTTTCAGTGTCTTCTTCCGGCTGTACTGTCTACTTACATGGACCCTTGCTTTCCTGCTGTTCAAGTACTGGCAGATCCATTGGAACATACAACCGGCCACACCACTTTTCTGGAGCTTCAGCTTCAGCCCTTCCTTCCAGACCTTATCAAAGGCCTTCTCCATGTCAATCCAGATCGTCAGGGTGTTTTTCTTGTCCTGGAAGCCATCTTCAATCTTCTGGGCGATATACGTCACCTGGTCCTCAGTCGAACGATTTTGCCTGAATCCTGCCTGCTCTGGGGAAATAGTGTTGTTCTTCTCCAAATGCCAAGTGAGCCTGGTGTTGATTAGCCGTTCCATGAGTTTGCCCACACAGCTGGTGAGACTGATGGGTCTGTAGCTGTCCACCTTTGCTCGGTCTTTGCCCTTCTTGTGGATGGGGACCATATCAGCCTCTCGCCAGATTTGTGGAACATGGCCAGTCTTCCAGCTGTTGTTGAAGATTTTCAGTAACTGTGTTTTTGCCCTTGTGCCTAAATGTAGAAGCATCTCGTTGGTTATTTTGTCTGGCCCTGGGGATTTTCTTTCTTGCAAGGCTTTCATGGCGTCTGCTAGTTCATGATGGTTGAACGGCTTGTTCATGTGTTCCTCTGGCTGATACTCCTTGGAGGTTCTTCTCTCCTCCTGTACCTGGGCCTTTCTTTCTTCAGGTACAGTGATGTTGCTGACTTCCTCATAACTATCTATAAAAAGGTTGGCAGCTTCTCTTCCTGTCAGCATCTCTTGGCCTTGTGAGATGGTAATTGGCGCTGCCCTTGTGTCTTCACCATTCATCGCTTTGGTCAGCTTCCACAGTTTGTTTCCGTCCCTATCTAAGTTTAGCTTCTCGGTTTTTTCTCTCCAGCTAGATCTTGCTGCTTGAAGGTAGGCTCTTCTGTACTTGGCAGTGGCTGCTTTCAGGGCGATGTTGTTGTCAACAGAGGGATTCTCCTCTACTTCCTGTCTGCTGCTGCTGACTTGGTCCTCAAGTTCTTGAAGCTCTTCCGTCCAGTAGGGCCTGTAGTTCTTACGTGCGCCCCGTGGGATTGTCTCGGAAGCCGCTTTCAGAATGGCCTGATTGAAGTTCCTGGTGACTCGGTTGATGTTAAGGTCGTCTGTTTTTAGGCCCCTGGTGTAGAGGTCTGTGAGGCTTGCAAACATGTTCCAGTCTGCCTTCTTGTAGTTCCACCTTGGGAACGTTGTTGAGTTCTGTGGTCTGTACGGCAGGTTGATGGCCAGCTTTACTGGTCTGTGGTCGCTGCCTCCTAACTGGCTCAGTACCCCTCTGGTGGTCTTCTTGGAGAGATCATCAGTTGCAAAGGCGAGATCTGGGGTAGAAGTTGACAGCCACCTGCGTGAGAAGAAGGTGGGTGGGTCTTCTGGATCATTCAGCAGAACCATTTGGGTATCAATCTGCCAGTCCTCCACTTCCTCTCCTCTTCTGTCCGTCTCTTCATAGCCCCAACAGGTTGAGTGGCTGTTGAAGTCTCCAACAACCAAGCAGTTCTCAGTGGGTAGGTTTTCCAGGTACTGCAGGGAAAGTTCTTTGTCTTGGGGGCAGTACAGATTGTATATTGTAATTACAGACCTGTCCATTGTGATGTTGACTCCTTGGATTTCAGCTTGTTGGTTAGTGACTACTTTAATTTCTTGTGCTGGGATATTGTTCTTGATGAGCATCAGAACTCCTCCTTTGTGTCTTCCTTCTCTGTCTAGCCTGAAGGTTTGGTATCCTCTGATGGTGAACCGGTGGTTTGAATTCAGGTGGGTTTCTTGGATACAGGCTACATCAATATTGTCGGCATGCAGTCTTTCAGTGAAAGGAAGCTTTTTGTTGTATATTCCCTCCGCATTCCATTGAAGGATGTTCAGCGGTCGAGGGGTCTCTTGAGTGCTTGGTGTTCTTTCTTGGCCAGTCGCATTTACCCTCCGCCTCCGTAGCCTGGCTCCTCGCAGCGGGACGGGGTGACCTCCGGTAGTTTGGGTTGGACCCCTTCGAGGCATGGGGTCCGGCACTCTACCAGCCCGGGGGGACTCCACAGGCAGAGCACCATCACGCAAAGATCCATTGTTGTCCATCATTGGAGTGGAAAGCGTTGCACTGTCGTTATGCGCACTCTGGCCCAGTGCATCCGTCTTCAGCAGTGGTTTATTCTCCGACTTTTCCTTGTCGTAGGAGACTTGCCTGCCATGGCTGTAGAGCATCTCCTGCCCTTGGTTTTTCTGTCTGAGTGATCCTTCTCATACCCCTTAGCCTCGAGGAGAGGTGAAAGCATTAGATCTATAAGTAGTCTAACTTAGGTGGAACTGCAAAAAATTTTGTATGACAAAATGATGCAGCAATCGAGTCTGTGGCTCCGACACTGCAGTCTGTTTCACCAGCATGTACAGAAAAACGTAGCATAGAGCCTAAAGTCTAGTCATCTACTTTAAACCTTTCATTTGCACAGTTTAATTAAATGTGTGTAGCACACAAAAAACTACACACAGATCATGTCTCTCCAACAAAGTTCTTAATGCTTTGTTGCCAGCCTCCACCCAAGGACCTCTTCTCAGAAGAACAACTTTTTAGTACCAGATATTGGACAGGGCTTTCATATTTGATATGTGACATCCTCTAGTGGTCCTCTACCAAGATTGTTCAAATGATACCCCTGGGGTCAAAACTGGCCACGCCCCAGGGGTCACATGGTTTATGTAGACTTATATAGCAGAATGACTTTAAAAATCTTCTCCTCTGAAACCGCAAGGCCCAGAGGTTTTATATTTGGATTATAACATTGTATAGTGGTCCTCTATAAAGATTGTTCAATTGATGCCCCTGGGGTCAAAACTGTCCACACCCTAGGGCTCGCATGGTTAATATAAATGTAAATAGCAAAATGACTTTAAAAAACTTCTCCTCTGAAACCACAAGGCCCAGAGGTTTCATATTTGGTTGGAAACATTTTATAAAGATTGTTCAAATGATGCCCCTGGGGTCAATACTGGGCACACCCTAGGGGTCACCAAGTTTATATAGACTTAAATAGCAAAATGGCTTTTAAAATCTTCTCCTCTGAAACTGCAAGGGTTTCATATTTGGTATGTAACATTGTATAGTGGTCCTCTACAAAGACTGCTCAAATGATGCCCCTGGGGTCAAAACTGGCCACACCCCAGGGCTCACATGGTTGATATGGACTTAAATAGCAAGATGACTTTAAAAATCTTCTCCTCTGGAACTGCAAGGCCTAGATGTTTCATATGTGGTATGTGACATTTTATAGTGGTCCTCTGCAAAGATTGTTCAAATGATGTCTGATTGGTCAAAACTGGCCCTGCCCTGGGGGTCACATTGTTTATATAGACTTAAATAGCCAAATGACTTTAAAATCTCCTGAAACCGCAGTTTTTTCATATTTGATATGTAACATTGTATAGTGGTCCTCTACAAAGATGGTTCAAATTATGCCCCTGGGGTAAAAAGTGGCCATGACCCGTGGCGTCACATGATTTATATAGACTTATGTGGCAAGTGGGCCTTAAAAATCTTCCTTGTTGAAACCGTAAGGCCCAGAGGTTTTATATTTTGCGTGAAACATTGTGGAGTGGTCCTCTACAAAGATTGTTCAAATGATGTCCCTGGGATAAAAATTGGCCACCCCCTGGGGGGTCACATGGTTTATATACATTTAAGTAGCAAACTGACTTGAAAAATCTCCTCTGAAACCGCAAGGCCCAGTGGAATCATATTGGGTATGTAACATTAAAAAGTGGTCCACTACAAATATTGTTCAAATTATGCCCCTGGGGTACAAGGTGGCCATGCCCTGTGGGTCACATGGTTTATATAGACTAAAAAAATATCTGAAATTGCAAGGCCCAGATCTTTATACTCAGGTAAGGCATTTAGTGCCATTTTTCCCTCTTGTTATTAGCCAGTATGCCTTAAACTCAGGTGAGCTACCTAAGGCCATCATGGCCCTCTTGTTGTTGTTTACGAATGGGAACACGTGGATCCGGTGACGTGTGTAAACAGGAAGTTAAATTTGATTTGCCATTTCTGATCGATTTATTCTGCACTTTCGTATTCAGCTAATATTAATGAATGTTTATATTCATATTAACCTAATTTTTGACAAGGAATTCATTTTTTGGTTTATTTTTGCGTTTTTTCGCCGTTTTTTACGATTTCGGTCGCGTTGCGCATGACCTCATAAATATACAATGCTTACGAGCACCTGCTCATAGCAACGCACGCGCTTGCGCGCTTTTTCTAAAGGATTTCGGGGGACTGCTAAAGTAAAGGTCTTCCACAATAATAATAAGTCAAACGATTGTTGTTTAAAGGAACAGAACTGTTAGTAGTAAGAAGACATGCAGCTTAAGCCTCTAGGCATATGGTCGCGAAAATATATTACAAATGCTTAAAATTGTCAAACCAATGCAAATGTGCAAAATCAGTTATAGTTTATTGACTTGTTTGTAACTTAAATAAAATAATGCTTACAAACACAGGTTCCAAGTGTTCAGTATTCATAGATATTTTTGTTTAAACATCACAATCATGTTTACGTCATTTCAGATTTGAGCAATGAAAGTCAACCGATGACATCATAAATGACATCATATCCTGCATAGCATTGCATGGTATGGTGTACTGTAAACGTCATAAAATTGTATTAGCTATGCCCTTTGTAAGTTCAAAATTACATAAGTTATTCTCTTGAAACTTGGAATATACCTTTTTCATCAACTCATATATCTAGAGCCACATTCCCCATAACTCAGTTTTGTATTTTGACATAGTTGTGCCCCTTTTTCACATAGATGTTCAGGTTAAAGTTTATATTTAAAACTTCTGTAACTTCAAAACTACAAAAGTTATTCACTTGAACTTTAGAGTATTCCTTACATGTCATCAACTCCATCAAGTGCCACATTCCCAATAACTCAGTTTTACAGTTTTATATTTTTTTGACAAAGTTATGTCCCTTTTTCACATAGATTTTCAGGTTAAAGTTTATAATTAAAACTTTTGTAACTTCAAAATTACATAAGTTATTCACTTGAAAATTAGAATATACCTTTGTCCTCAGCTCCAACTTCAAGTTCTACATACCCCATAACTCTGTTTTGTATTTTGACAGATATATGCCCCTTTTTCACATAGATGTTCAGGTTATGTCCCAGGTTATGTCCTCAGAAGGTATTCAGTATTTATTCAGATGTACAGAGATCAGACAGAATTCAGACTTGTGGTTTCATGGGTGTATGTTCAACAATTCTCACCAAATTGGTATTGAAGATTGTTTTTGACCTAGAGGGGGCATATATGTTTTACAAACAGCTCTTGTTTTAATAAATAGATTAACAAGCTTTTTTCAAAGTATAACTTCCGCATCATGTCAGAATTTCCGCAACTGTAAAATTCTAAGGGTCAGTTTTCCGCATACTCTTTGCATGTTCTCCACATATAATAAATTTCTCCGCAAAGCCAAAATCATCAAAATATGTGGAGAATCTGTGGAAACTGAAGATTTCCGAAACATTTACGCATCTGTTCCGCATTTTCTCCGCTTCTTGAAATGCAATGCGGAAAGCTAAGGGCAGTTCAACAAAAAGCAGAGACATGTGAATTTGAGAACACCAACGAGCAGATTAGATATCAGGTGATTGAGAAATGTAATTCGAGTGAGTTGAGGCGGAAGCTACTCCAACGTTGGCGTGATCTGATGTTGATACAGCTGCGTGAGATTGCTAGAACGTTAACAGACCCTCATCAGCAAGGGAGCTGTATGGAACAAATTCACCATTCTGTTACCAAAATGTCTTCACAGAAATCAAAAGACCGCAAACAAAGGGACATTGAATGTGTTATGTGTGGTAAGAAAGGACACAGTCATAGCTAAAGACTTGACGTGCCCAGCGCGTGACAAACACTGTCACGCATGCAACAAAATCAGACATTTTGCGGTAAAATGTAGGTCAAGCAAAAAATAAAAAAGGAAGCTGCATACCTTATGCCAAGTTGAAAACCTGGAAACTCTTGAAACGCAACTGAATAAAATGCAGGAACTAGCCCAGGAAAACGGAACTATACCCAAATAGCTCCAAGGAACCGTTGAAGACTGCTGGTGTGTTTTGGGCGACAGTTTATTACAAGGATATAGCGTGAATAATATAACCCAGCTGAAAAAATCCCAAGCCACACTGGGATCGAACCCGGGACCTCCCGGTTCCTAGGCAAACGCTCTACCGCGTCGCTATAAAAGCTAGCTCATATAGCAAGTCAGTATAAGTGTCCCTTATACATCACCCTACTACATACTCTCCCTCCATGTATTAAATTCTTCCACGAATTTCCTTCTGCCTTGACATCTGTGGGATGTCGTACATACCACAGTGGGTTATTTACGTTGGGCGCCAATATAACCCAGCTGAAAAAATCCCAAGCCACACTGGGATCGAACCCGGGACCTCCCGGTTCCTAGGCAAACGCTCTTACCGCGTCGCTATAAAAGCTAGCTCATATAGCAAGTCAGTATAAGTGTCCCTTATACATCACCCTACTACAATAATACGGAATTTGTAGTCATTGAAGGGCTAGGACTATCGTTATGTTGTGAAGTACCAAGTGCTGTCTATCAAGACAGTGGACTCTTTTAGGACTAGCGAGGTGCAAAGAAGGGACAATCAACCAGGACTTGGAGCCCGTAGTGCCAGTAAGTAGACTTGCTCCATGTGAGCTAGAGGAGAAACCGGATGCAAAACGCTATGGCTGTAAGGTGGTAACTCAGTCACCACAAACGGAACCAGATCTTCCAAATGCCCAGTGGGAAGACGTGAGGGTTGACGTGTTTGGACCGTTACCATCTGGTGATTACAAAATTTGTATTTATGGATTATTATAGTTCTTGTGTTGAACTTGAGTTGACAAAAACTATAGCAGTCGAGAAACTTACATTGATATTGAGTAAATGGTTTTTAATTTACAGTTTACAGTTGTTTCTGCAAACAGACAATGCAAGTAGTTTTGTGTGTGAAGACTTTCAGAATTTCTTAAAATTACAAGGTATTGAGCACAGGCAAATTACTTGTTTGTGTCCTCAAAAACGTGGAGAGGAGGCGGATGCACAACAAAATGCGAAAACAAATCTTGGTAGTTGCGCAACGAAATGATCAACAAAGTGAAATCGGTTCAGGAGACAAAAGCGGAAGTAGTGTTGTTGTTCCAGTCGACACTGCGAAATATAACGCACATGGGAACGAAGTATGTCACCCGCTGAGATACAGTTCTGTCGTAAAATTGAAACACGTGCCTCTGAAA
Source organism: Congeria kusceri (assembly GCA_027627225.1). NCBI lineage: Eukaryota > Metazoa > Mollusca > Bivalvia > Myida > Dreissenidae > Congeria > Congeria kusceri. The sequence continues at coordinate 15,419,491 of CM051035.1, forward strand.
TTGAGACGTTAGTGCAAGGTTATAGGACAATAAAGGTTCACAAAATGCCAGATTAATACAACAACTATACAATGTTTTAAAGGTGTTTGTTAATTAACGTGATTATTTAATGTCATAAATCAGATACTTTGTAGTGCTTGTAAACACATGTCCAGCTAATGCCAGTAAATTTAATTAAAACTGACATTTGCATCAACATTAGGGTATCAAATGGGCTATAAAATGAAATTGATTGTTTGCTTGTTAATTTCAGACCAGGTTTAAAGCGAATTGTATAAGAACATTAGACTGGCCAGCAGTTTGGTACTTTATCAACATGTGTAAAACTGTCATGTTTTATTTTGATAACTTTCAGCATAGTCGGTCGATAAAATACAGAGTGTTATTTGTTGTTGTAGAATTGTTTAATCAAATGTCAATGCATTGTATAAGTTTGTTTGATTGTGTGTTTGTACTATTAATGGTTTAAAAAAGGAGGGATGTGGTTACGCTTTCAAGCATGACATGCCCATTGCCTCTGCGATATGAGTTATAATTGTATGCTCGTAGAGTACAGATGTTAATAAAAGAGTATTACCTTCAATGGTGTTGAGCGTTCCACTAGTACCTTAAATGGTGTTATATGAACAGTGTGTTCTTTAAAGAAGAAACACTACACTTCATATAATGCTAGAGGCCTTTGAGAGGAAGTGCAGAGAACATGTGTCAAAGCACATCTTCAGGGACATTCGTCACTTACAGTGACAACGCTTGTTCATCTTATCTTCCAAAACTTGCACAGCTTGGTATGATCATGAGATCTCAGAATAACTCAAGGCATTTCCCAGCTTTGTCCCTGGTTTGTGAGAAAAAATGCAAAAAATTGACTATGTGCCAAATAGAAACTTCATTTTACTAGCAATCTCGATCAAACATGCACAATTTGTATATAACCATATGTTCATGAGAACTTAAGAACTTAGGCCTAAGGGTTGCAAAGTTATTGCCCAGACAAGGTTTTACAATTATAACAATATTTTGGTCAGTTCGACCTTGACCTTTGATCCAGGACCCCAAAATCAATAGGGATCCTCTTCTATTCATAACCAACCTACCTACCAAGTTTGAAGAATCTAGGCATAAGGGTTCTAAACTTATTGGCAGTACAAGTTTTGGTCTAGGGACAGATTAATTGACGGACAGACAGACCAATATTAGCAAAACAATATTACCCTGCTTCATTGAAGAGAGGTATTATAAAGTACATTATACAAGGACCATTTTCAAAATAATTTTGCAAAATAATATCTATGCAGATCGACATAATATGTTGAAAATTAATATTGAAAGATTTTTAACTAAAAGCTGTATAGTGACGGAAATAAATTACAAAGCAAACCAAAAACCTTATACTGGCCCAGTGCCTAAATCTGCCACCCCATCCGAATAAGCGTTTTTTTACCGGCGATTAATTTTTTGTTGATCTCAATCAATCAGATACTGTCCCTTAACAACGCTTACGAGGTTTTATCTTGATTTGTGCATAAATGAATATTTTATCCAATTATTGTGTACATAACCCCTAAATGCAAACAAGCTGCATGCTGGGAATCTATTTCATACTGCGCATGCGCAGTTTTGAGGCCCTGCATGGTGTCCATGATAAAATTAAATTATCGTGTTTTAATATTATGCCTATGGGAGCATGGGCAGCATAAAAATAACCATTATTTATTAGCATTACATACAATAAAATGCGGAAAGAATTGCATATTAAGAGCGCAGATGTCTCGCTACTCAAAACCCTAATTATTTGTCCCACATGCACGCAGGGCCTCAGTTTCAGACCTATTTTTAGAAATACAAGTGAGTATTTGAAGAAATTGAAACTTTGTATTAACAACAGACAACGAGCTGCTTACTATGGAAAATTAAATAAGAACAATAGTCAAATGTGAAATAAGCAGGTCACGGTTCCTGATCTACGATTTTCACCAAGCAACTTCGGATCACCGTGTTTATTTTAAACACTAGAAAATGAGCCTTAAAGAAACAAAAGTGGGAGTTTTGTCAATAGAAGTCAATAGAAGTTGCTTTGAAAACAGAATTCATAAAAGAATATTATTTTCAAGCAATTTGAATATTTTAAAGAGGGTTGGGGGATTTAGGCACTCCGACGCTCATTTTTTTACACTGTTTAGGCCTTCAATTTCAATAAATATTTTTCATTTGCCAAGTATTTGAAATGTAACCAAAACACGCCAGTAAATGCACATTAAACCTAACTTTATTTATGTGAATTTTTATGTCAATCGGTAAACAACTTTTGAAAATAACCTAAAAATATCCCCCAAATGTGGTGGATTTAGGCACTGCGCCAGTAAAGGAGGCCATAATTTAGAGGCGTCAGCAATAACTAATTGGCGTGAACTAAGTTTGGAGAAAAAAAGAACATTCGTGTCACATGTGAAAGAGTTTCAGATAAGGAAATAAATGGGTTACAATGCTCATTGTTGGTTTGTTTTTCTATGCGTTGTGGTAATCTTTTGAAATTTCAGATAACATACCAGTCTTTTTATTCATGTCAGTGCTATCATTTGTTTAAATCATACACACCTGTTCTCATTGTCCATCTGTATGTTATCAGATGCTAAGAATTCTCTTTAATAACAATGTATATGGCGTTCTTTGAAGCAAAACAAAACATCACTATCAATAACATCAACATCGCTTTTGTCTGGGATCATTTTAAGACAATGAATTTGTATTTGTTGAAACTGACAGGAAGTAAATGTCTGTGGTGGATATACACCCATAGACACTTCATACATTTATGATAAAATTTTACGCTTCAGTGATCATTGATATTTCCTCATCCTCTCAGGTGTCAAAACCAATCATTGCACAAGAAAATCTTGGTTCAAGTAGAAATATGATGCACCTTATAATCAAAGTGTTTAACAAGGACACCCCAACCCAAAAAACATTTAACATAATTTGTTTATCAATAACATCATGCAAATAATGAAAAATACAGGACGCGTGCGCGTCATTGGTATGTTAAAGGCCGGCGTTCCACATACTGAGGTATGGAGTAATTATTATATGACTAATTTGCTCTTTATTAAGATTTAAATTATGAAACAATTACTTTTTATGAGTTATAATTAAAATGGTATGACAATATTGCAAGCAATACAAGAGTCTGCTACCGATTAAAACTTTTAACAATATCAATTAAAGATTGTGCATTCCTTAATATCGCCATTTATCTGTACCTATGTATGTATATGTAGTTGCATATGTATTTTTAGCTCACCTGAGCACGAAGGTGCCGTCAACAATTTGGACCGTTATCGCGACAAATTCTACATTTTTAGCTCGACTATTCAAAGAATAGGTGAGCTTTCCTACTACCCCCGGCGTCGGCATCCGCGTCTGAATTTGGTTAAAGTTTTTATTCAAAAGTCTTGTTACTTCAAAACTACATAAGTTATTCACTTGAAACTTGGAATATACCTTTGTCATCAACTCCAGTGTCAGGGGCAACATTCACCATAACTCTGTTTTGTATTTTGTCAGAGTTATACCACTTTTTCACTTATATTTTCTGGTTACAGTTTATATTCAAAAGTTTTGTAACTTCAAAACTACATAAGTTATTCACTTGAAACTTGGAAGTAACCTTTGTCATCAACAATAGTGTCAGGGGCAACATTCCCCATAACTCTGTTTTGTATTTTGACAGATTTATGCCCCTTTTTCACTTAGATTTTCTGGTTAATGTTTATGTTCAAAAGTTTTGTAACTTGAAAACTACATAAGTTATTCACTTGAAACTTGGAACTTACCTTTGTCATCTACTCCAGTATCAAGGGCAACATTCCCCATAACTCTGTTTTGTATTGGACAGAGTTATGCCCAGTTTTCACATAGATTTTCTGGTTAAAGTTTATATTCAAAAGTTTTGTAACTTCAATACTACAAAAGCTATTCACTTGAAACTTTGAATATACCTCCAGTATCAGGGTGAACATTCCCCATAACTCTATTTTGTATTTTGATAGAGTTATGTCCCTTTTTCACATATATTTACTGTTTAAATTTTATATTCAAAAGTTTTGTTACTTCAAAACTGCATAAGTTATTCACTTGAAACTTGGAACTAACCTTTATCATCAACTCTAGTACCAGGGGCAACATTACCCATAACTATGTTTTGTATTTTGACAGAGTTATGCCCCTTTTTCACATAGATTTTCTGGTAAAGTTTATATTCAAAAGTTTAGTTACTTCAAAACTACATAAAGTTATTCACTTCAAACTTGGAACTAACCTTTTTCATCAACTCTAGTATCAGGGACAACATTACCCATAACTCTGTTTTGTATTTTGACAGAGTTAGCCCACTTTTTACATAGACTTTGTGGTTAAAGTTTTTGTTCAAAAATTTATAAACTATACAAAAAAAAAAAAAAGGCTTCTCTTAAAAATATTGTATTCTAACAAATTTATGCCCTTTCACTATCCAAAATTAGTACCAAATGAAAAACTTTGAATAGTCGAGCGCGCTGTCCTCTGACAGCTCTTGTTTATTCAATCTTTACAAAAATTGCACGGTTTGTGTATGACCATAAAATCTTGGACGAATTCTATAATGGGCCAATTCGGACCAGGAACACCAGAGTTATTGCCCCTTTTTTGTGCAAAAAAAGTGTAAAAATGCTGTTTTCAAACGTAAAGACTTTATTTTCCATCCAATCTTAACCAAACGTTCACAGTTTGTGTATGACCATCAGATCCCTGCATACACCAAACGGGCCAGATCATGTTTCAAACACCAGAGTTATTGCCCTTTGTTTATTAAAAAAATATACAAACATGGACATTATTCAGGATAGAGACTTCATTTTTCATCCAATCTTCACCAATCTTGCATAGTTTGGCTATTGCCATGAGATTACAGTTGAAGTCGAAAATAAGCAAGATCGGAAATGAAACACCAGAGTTATTGCCCTTTCTTTGTGAAAAAAGTATGCAAAAATTGACATTATTCAGGATAGATACTTCATTTTTCATCCAATCTTCACCAATCTTGCACAGTTTGTCTATGACCATAAGATTAAAGGTGAAGTTGAATATAAGCAAGATCAGACTAGAAACACCAGAGTTGTTGCCCTTTGTTTGTGAAAAAAATATGCAAAAATGGACATTATTCAGGATAAAGATTTTATTTTTCATCCAATCTTCACCAATCATGTACAGTTTGTCTATGAACGTAAGACTACAGCTGAAGTTGAATAAAAGCATGATCGGGCCAGAAACACCAGAGTTATTGCCTCTTGTATTTGGAAAAAAACATCAGTTATCAATGATTGGCTTGCACACACGATTTTTTACTCAATGTTGAACAAACTTACAGAGGTTGTGTATGACCATAATAATTGATTGAGAAAATTTGATTTCCAACAGTTGCAAGAATTGCATGCAGTTATTTGTACATGCAACATTTATGTCTTCAGAGCCTGCATTAACATCATTTATCATCATTGGACTGAAATTTAAATAAAAAGCAAAACTTGACCTTATAGCACAGCCATCTTAATTATTGCATTGCAGCTAGTTATCCAAAACTGCCTGCGAAAAAGACATAAAAATCTACTGTTTTCTGCATTTTCCAGAATTGTCACTGATTTAATGAAAAAGGGTCAGATAAGAATATTGAGAAAAGTGATTTGAGAACCAAATACACCGCACATCCACTACCCAACTCGTACTTCACCCATTGCACTAACCCATGTTTTAAATCAAATTGATCCTATCCCCGTTTGTGTATTGTTCAGATATCTTAATTTTCAAACCTGTCACAACAGTATGGTCTTCATCTGTAACAGTTCTCAGGTGAGCACTTTGGGCCATCATGGCCCTCTTGTTTTGAATTGCAGTATAAGTGCTTTTGTATTTAAAGTAACATTGACCCCACCTTTGACCTCTGGTGAAAGAACATCATGCATAATCCTGTAATCACCCTTACAAAATAGCCACATTAAAATATTTTAAGCCACTCAAAAGACTAACCCTAACTGTAATCAACAGTTTTTATTTAAACTGTCCGTAAAAGTAGCCACTTAACTATTCTCCCGTTAGCGCAGACAGACAAGCGAATGGACAAAAAAAAGACAAGGCAAATCTAAAGACCCTTTCGGTGGAGCACCTGTAGGGCACTTATAAAATGTAAGTAACAAAAATGTTTCCAACAGCGAAACGGCATTTTGTTTTCACATTTTTGCGAATTTTGGTTTTGGTAGTATGTTTATTTGTGTTACGTTTAGTATGAAAACTGAGTTTCAGATAAAGAAAATTAAATACATCAAAGCCTAATACCTTATTTTTTGTCCTTGAAAAGTCTTGAGAAATGCGGGCAAAAAATAGTCACATATTCATTAATATTTATTACATGTCCAACAGAAATACATCAAAACAAAGAGGAATTGCTTGTTGTTTGTGAACAAAATCCATTATTCTTCAACAATTGGCTTTCAGTCTCCATAAAGAATTAATTTTTCATGTTGACGAAATTTGCACAGTTTCTGTACGAGGAAGATCCAGAATTACCCGGAATTTAGTCACATTTTCATTAATATTTATTACATGTCCAAAAGAAATACATCAAAACAAAGAGGAATCTATCCACTATACATTATAAGAAAACATATTGCTATCAAATATTATAATGTTCGTACAGTGCACAGTCCGCACATAATCACGGCGTCATTGACTTCGACGTCATAACACACACATAGTTTCTCAAAGTATTCACCGCCGCACAATGTATGATGAAAATAGTTTCTCAAAGTATTCACCGCCGCACAATGTATGATACAAATCTATTACTTCCTATAGTATTATTTCAACATATTAAATTTGATTTAACTTAAGCATTAATCTCATCTAATTTAAATGTATAACTATAATAAACCTTAGACGTATGAAACTCTTCCTTGAGAATTCTGTGGATTGTCCCATAGCTAGCCAGGTATAAAATATTTTGGCTAGGCCGCGCACAGTAGCCCGTCTGTCTTTTTATAGTACCTCAGTGACAGGAAACGTCAGTGTTGTACGCATTTTCCTACTCCACCCATGACACGCATCATCTTCAAGGCTGGTCTGACTGTCTTAAAAGTGTCTGTGCCATTCAAAAACTGTCGTCTGACGCATGGTGTTCTTGTGTGGAGTTATCCTTAACAAATTAAGTGTCTCCAAACAAGAATTTCCGAGCTGCTGATAAAGTTGATGATAGCGTGGATTTCCAAACATTCTAATGATGACATTTTGCGAGTTTTCAAGGTTGCGACTATGGAGCATTGAAACTTGTTTACATGAGCATCCAATGATCAAATGACGTCATTTTGATGATACATTATGTACTGGAGTTATTTCCCCTTTTTTATGAGAAAACTTTAAAAATGTGACTTTGTGCTACATAGAAACTTCATTTTTAGCTCGACTATATAGTCAGAGCTATACTACTCATCCGTTTGTCGGCATCAGTGTCGGTATAATGTTGTGGTTAAGGTTTGCGTGCAACAAGTACATTACTCTGTAATCAGGGATCATATTTGTCTATAAAGTCAATCGGTCCTCAGGTCCGCCGATCATGCTCATGTTGTATCCGAATTGTGTGTATCCGAAAATGGTGCATGGTCGAACATGTGTATTTTAAAGTAGAACTATATCTTCAAAGTTTACATGCCTCAAACTTCAATAAATTTTCATTTCTATGTCATTTGTGAGTTTTAACTTCACAAAAATTCAAAGATAATGCAATTCAATAAGTACAATAAAACTCCCTTTCTGTATCCGAATTATGTGAATCCAAAAAATAAGGTATGTCCGAAATTTTGTACTTTAATTATTCACATAAAATACAAAGTTTCCATACCTTAATCTTCAATAAATTTTAAAACCCAATCAGTCTCAGACGGGCAAAACCGAAAATAATATGATCCCTGTCTGTAATTACTACATATATTCAATTGAAACTTTTCACCATGCCTTCGGGGTCATTATGTGTGGTCACTCACCAAGGCCCATAATTCTGACCAGCAATAAACAGAATTATGCCCCTTTTTGTACCTAGAAAATTCAAGTTAAAGTTTGCGTGCAACAACTTCATATCTCTAAATCTACTACAGATATTCAATTAAAACTTCAAATTTGTCTGAAGGGTCATTACAAGGTCACTGGCCAAGGCCCATAATTGTATCCAGCATTTTAGCAGAATTATGCTGCTTTTTTGTTCTTACAAAATTCAGGTTAAGGTTTGCGTGCAACTACATATCTCAGTAGCTACGACAGATATTCAATTTAAACTTAAGGCCTATAACTCTGACCTGCAGGTTAGCAAAATTATGCCCCTTTTTGTGCTTAGAAAATTCAGGTTAAAGTTTGCATTCAAAAACTTCATATCTCTGTATCTACTACAGATATTCAATTAAAACTTCACACATCTTCCGAGTCAATATGTAAGGTCACTGATCAAGGCCCATAACTCTGACAAAGCTGTATGAATAGTCGAGCGTGCTGTCCTGAGACAGATCTTATATTGATCAACTTTGCACAGTATGTGTATGACCATAAGATCTCACAATTAACCAAAGAATTGCCCAGATTGGGGTACAAACACCAGAGTTATTGGCCCTAGATTGTGAACAAAAAAAAATGGACACAACATGCTCATGGTGTGCTTTTGTGATCGCCCTTCATCCGTCGTCAACATTTACCTTGTGAACATGCTATGGACCACATTTATTGTCCAATCTTCATGAAACTTGCCCAGAACTTTTGTTCCAATGATCCATCCAACGAGTTCGAAGCTGGGTTATGTGGGGTCAAAAACTAGGTCACTAGGTCATATTGAAAGAAAAGCTTGTGAACACACTAGAAGCCACATTTTTCTATCAATCTTCATGAAACTTGCCCAGAACATTTGTTCCAATGATATCTCAGACCAGTTCTAAACTGGGTCATGTGGGGTCAAAAACTAGGTCACTAGGTTAAATTTAAGAAAATGCTTGTGAACACTCTAGAGGCCACCTTTATAGCCCAATCATCACGAAACTTGCTCAGAACATTTGTCCCAATGATATCTTGGACGAGTTTGAAACTGAGTCATGTGGGGTCAAAAACTAGGTCACCAGGCCAAATGATCAGATGAGCAACCTAGGGCCTTATGGCTTTCTTGTAAATATTGTGTTGTAAAAGTAAGAACTCTGTACCTCTATTTCATGTAATTGTGATTGAACATGGTAGTCATATCGCCAATCTTGTTGTTTGTCTTGGTCCCAACATTTTCAACCATAAATGCATCTGTATTGCACTTGTCGATTGACAGGTGAAAAAGTAGTCTGGGGAGGCCCCTGTCTACTGCCTGTCAATTGCCAGGTTAACTACAGAAGTAGGCAGGACAGGTATCTGTATTGCACTTGATGTAGGTCATTTTTTTGGCAATTACATTCAGACGTCACAGCTGGGCTCTGTCATTGCAAGTACCTAAGAGAGCGCTTTGGGCCATCATGGACCTCTTGTTAAAATTATTCTTAATATAATATAATCGCATCGTCCGTCCATCTGTCTGTCCATCCGTAACTCTAGTAGTATTGAAGGGATTCAAATGAAACTTCATATAATGATAGAGGACAATGAGGGGAAGTGCAGAGCACAAGGACCATAACTCTTTATTCAATATTTATGGAGTAATTGCCCTTCAGTTAATTTACTTGTGCAGTGCATAACTGAATTAGTATTGGAGTGATTTAAAATAAAACAACATATATTGATAGAGGATGTTTGGAGGAAGTGCAGAGTACAAGGACCATAACTCTTTGTAGGAAGCATCATTTTTGCCAACATGTAACAGATATTGTGTTGCCTTCCTCTGACAAGCATATGCTTCGAGGGCATAAGTCACATCCTGTGACAAGCCTTGTTATTAAATTTTTTATATAATTATTATAATAATTATTATTATATATTATAATAATTAATATAATTATTATTATTTGGTGACCTTTTGGCAAACTAATCAGTCTTGCTACCATATGGTATTGAGTTATAATAAAAGCATGTGTATTTCACATTGTGACGAGAAAAGATATCACATTTCCGTGATGCAGAAATGATGAGTTTGCATTGGAAAAGTTGCCAGGTGTATGCTTCAAGTCAATTTTTACATTTGTGTTCCTTCCTTGAAAATTTTTCACACATTTTGCAGACTTTCAATGCCTTATACAGTGAAACCATAAACAATGGGGATCACTAAATTAGATTTTGTGGAAAATGGATATAAAATTTAATTAATGAGCTACCTGTACATGTAAGTGCAGTTTTAGAATTGTTTTTTATTTCAGCAACAAATTAGTACTGCCCATTGATTGCAGATGGGCTGAGTTGTTAGTGTTAAAGGTTTCAGACTCTGGAGGTCATAGGTTCAAGCCACTGGAGGCAAATCTTATTACTTATTTTTGATTCTGTATACAATATTTGGTTTTGGTTAATCAAGTTGGTGTTGTATTTCAAAAAATAAAAAATATCTGTGTATAAGTCCCTTTAAACTGATGAAAAGTCTTTTAGCAGCCCTATTTTAAACCATAAATGTACACATTATTTTCAAAACAGCAACAGAAAAATACCAAAATTAGCTGAAATAGTTACATTTCTGTTTGGGAGGCTAACCTTAAATTTTCTGTCTTGACATGTTCCTATCAGGCACTGCATTTGTTATTTAAAATGAACAACCATTTGAGCATTATTATGCGCCAGAAAAATTTTGGTGGAGCCTATGGTCACCACCTTGTTCATCTGTAAGTCCTTCTTTCCATCCACTTTTCTTGTCTGGGCTATTTCTCAGCAACTGCTGGCCAAAAATTGATGAAACTTTGACGTTTAATTGAAGTTTACACTAACTTGTTTTTGTGGAGTTAGCTCGTTACAGTAGAAAGTTAAAAATCCCATCAAGCCTGTAAATTTATTACAAAAATGACTTTAATTAAACTATAAAAAATGAAGAAAAAATGTATACAATTTAAAGAAAATATTTTGCTCTTGAGAATAAAGCAGAATGTATGAATCCATTTGTCATTGATTGATCCTGGAAATATTTCCACCTGACCTGATGAGTCAGTCCATTGTGTTCCCACAAGCTAAGTGCTGGAGTGAAGAAGCTGGAGACACTTGTCAAAGTGACAAGTACTGGCAAATGTCCAGAAATTTAATCCTTAAGGGCAACCATTGTCTCTCTATTTACTTGATGTGGTTTTAGACCAACACTAGCGATAATAAGCATATTTACTTGGAAAGGTTTTGTGTTATTAGCACTAAATCGTTTAAAAACCTCTACAATAACGATGTGTATAGGGACGTATTGTATACGTGAACAAGAGGGCCACAATGGCCCTAGGTCGCTCACCTGAGTTTAAGGCATCATAATGGCTTATAACAAGAGCTTAGAGGGCCAAAAAGCATCACATATCTCATATTAAATCTTAGAATTTATACTTGTAACTTGTTAGTTAAGATAATGATCATGCAAACAGTTTGTAAACTACTCTCTTGCACATAGCGTGGTGAGCTTTTGTGATCGCCCGTTGTCCGTCGTGAGTGCGTGCGCCGTCAACTTTTCATTTAAACAACATCTCCTCCTAAACCGCTTGGCAGATTTTCACCAAACTTCACAAGAATGATCTTTGGGTGGACTTCTTTTAAAGTTGTTCAAATCTTTCCGGTCCGCTGCATATGTAGGTCACCAGAGCTAAAAATAGATTTAAAAAGTGAAAACATTTTAGACATCTTCTATGAAACCGTAAGGCTCAGAGCTTTCATATTTGATATGTGACATCCTCTAGTGGTCCTCTACAAAGCTTGTTCAAATGATGCAGCTGGGGTCAAAACAGGCCATGCGCCGGGGGTCACATGGTTTATATAGACTTATATAGCAAAATGACTTTAAGAATCTTCTCCTCTGAAACAGCAAGGTCTAGAGGTTTCATATTTGGTATGTAACATTGTATAGTGGTCCTCTACAAAGATTGTTCAAATAATGCCCCTGGGGTCAAAACTGGCCACGCCCCAGGGGTCACATTGTTTATATAGGCTTATATATTAAAATGACTTAAAAATTCTTCTCCTCTGAAACCGCAAGGCCCAGAGGTTTTATACTTGGTGTGTAACATTGTATAGTGGTCCTCTACAGAGATTGTTCAAATGATGCCCCTGGGGTCAAAATTGGGCACACCCCGGGGGTCACATGGTTTATATAGATTTAAATAGCAAAATGACTTTAAAAATCTTCTCCTTTGAAACCGCAAGGCCCAGAGGTTTCATATTTGGTACGAAACATTGTATAGTGGTCCTCTACAAAGATTGCTCAAATAATGCCCTTGGGGTCAAAACTGGCCACACCCCCGGGGGTCACATTGTTTGTATAAACTTATATAGCAAAATGACTTTAAAAATCTTATCCTCCGAAACTGCAAGGCCTAGAGGTTTCATATTTAGTATGTAACATTGTATAGTGGTCCTCTACAAAGATTGTTCAAATGATGCCCCTGGGGTCAAACGTTTCCACACCGCAGGGGTCATATGGTTTATATAGACTTAAATACAAAATGACTTTAAAAATCTTCTCTGAAACCGCAAGGCCCAGAGGTTTCATATTTGGTATGTAACATCGTATAGTGGTCCTCTACAATGAATGTTCAAATGATGCCCCTGGGGTCAAAATTGGCGGCACCTCGGGATCACTTGGTTTATATAGACTTAAATAGCAAAATGACTTTTACAACCTTCTCCTCTGAAACTGCAAGGCCTAGAGGTTTCATTTGGTATGTAACGTTGTTTAGTGGTCCTCTACAAAGATTGTTCAAATGCAGCACGTTTTTCATGACCCATATCTGTAATTCGGCTGGTAATCAGAGCGACAGCCAAGAAAAGACGTTGCCATGGGTGGCACGCGGGATATTAGCTGATGATGTCAAACGGTTACACTCTGATGTTGAGCGGGTCGGTTGATTGTTTTTCGCACAATACAGGTGTCAATAAAAATCCGGACCAAACCGTACAATCATAACTGCTCCTTTTTGACACGTGGATGACGGGTTTTGTTGTCATAGGGACCAATGAAGAGATTAACAATGTGAAGTTAATTGTTGGCCCAATAAAGCACACTGACATTGTGATTTTTGTGGTTGACTGGGACAAAATGCATCTGAGCAGGATGCTGGGACAAACCTCGCGAAAGGCCCAGAGGTTTCATATTTGGTATGTAACATTGTTAAGTGGTCCTCTACAATGAATGTTCAAATGATGCCCCTGGAGTCAAAATTGGTGGCACCCTGGGGATCACATGGTTTATGTAGACTTAAATAGCAAAATGACTTTTACAATCTTCTCCTCTTAAACTTCAAGGCCTAGAGGTTTCATATTTGGTTGGTAACATTCTATAGTGGTCCTCTACAAAGATTGTTAAAATGATGCCCCTGGGTTCAAAATTGGCCACAACCCGGGGGTCATATGGTTTGTATAGACTTAAATCGCAAAATGACTTTTAAAATCTTCTCCTCTGAAACCGCAAGACCCAGAGGTTTCATATTTGGTATGTAATATAATATAGTGGTCTTCTACAAAGATTGTTCAAATGATACCCTGGATTAAAAACTGGTCAACCCCTGGTGTCACATATTTTATATAGACTTAAATAGTAAAATAACTTTAAAAATCTTCTCCTCTGAAATTGCAAGGCCTAGGGGTTTCATATTTGGTTGGTAACATTGTATAGTGGTCCTTTACAAAGATTGTTAAAATGATGCCCCTGGGTTCAAAATTGGCCACACATCGGGGGTGACATGGTTTATATAGACTTAAAAAGCAAAATGACTTTAAACATCTTCTCCTCTGAAACCGCAAGGCTCAGAATTTTTATATTTGGGATGTAACATTGTATAGTGGTTCCCTACAAAGATTGTTCAAATGATGCCCCTGGGGTAAAAACTGGCCACACCCCGGGGTCACATGGTTTATATTGACTTAAATAGCAAAAATCTCCTCTGAAATCTCAAGGCCTAGAGGTTTCATATTTGGTATGTAAAATTGTATACCGTAAATACGCAGTCAAGAAGTTAAAACTCATCCCAGAAATGTATTTCTAATAATAACCATTGCATAAATCGAGTTAGAATGATCATAAAACACCATCTGAGAATTGGCCAGAGTATGGTCTTGTAGACAAAAACCGGTTCCTGCCAGTTTAATTAGCAATATGCTATACACGAAAATCATGAGTTTCGTCATTAGGTTTATTGATTTTTATTGGTGGCTGACGGTCTAGCTGGGGCCTAAAGTGGGGAAGTCAATTAAAATAAGAGTACATTGTTTCATTCACAGTTTGCATCTTATTTAATAATGAAACAGTTATGCATTTTGTCTTAATTGTCTGTAATAAATAGAAAGGGCAAACTGTGATAATTATGAATGGCTTATAGCTTGTGGATTAGCAAATATGCAGGTAAGAAATAATATGCATTAGACAAATATTTCAATATAATATGCTTAGATTTGTTGTGAACTGCCTCATAAGTCGCACGTAAACTCTCGACTTATGACTGAGTATTTACGGTAGTGGTCCTCTACAAAGATTGTTAAAATGATGCCCCTGGGGTCAAAACTGTGCACACCCCGGGGGTCACATGGTTGATACAGACTTAAATAGCAAAAATGACTTTAAAAATCTTTTCCGCTGAAACTGCAAGGCCCAGAGGTTTCATAGTTGGTACGTAACGTATGGAGCGGACCAAAACGATTTGAACAACTTTGAAAGAGGGCCACCCAAGGATCATTCCAGTGAAGTTTCGTGAAAATCTGCCAAGCTGTTTAGGAAGAGATGTCGATTAAATGAAATGTACGCACGACGGACAATGGGCGATCGCAAAAGCTCACCAAGAGCACGTTGTGCTCAGGTGAGCTAAAAATACATCAATGAATGGGATACTATTTCAGTTACAGGGGACGGCTCGCTTTGTTTTCAGAAGTTTTATCAATAATTAAGTAACAACCATTAGCATACAAATGGGCATAGAAATAGGCAAAAAGTGATAACAGTTAAACAATTGTGATGCTGAATTAAGCCATGTTTGATGGAAGATGACGCCAATTATTTTTGCAGTAAATTAGAGCCCATAGAATGATGTGACAACTTGATGGCCATGTGTAGTGACTGTACTGGGATTAAGTTTCAGTGATTAGGCCTAGCACTATAATAGGACTGCCATCATAAATTACTGTAAAATCATTTTATTCTGCTGTGTCTAAATTTTATTTTCGCAAATGGTTTATTCGTCCTTAAATGAGATCTGTGCTACGCATGTGCAATCAGTGTGCTGATGCAATATGGCGGACGCAGTCCATTATGCTTTTTGTCAGTAAATGTTTTGGCGTAGCTGTCTAAGATCACTTTTGACCTAGATTTCTTCTGATAATTATGCAGCGGGAAAATTGAATGCCAATATAATTGAATAATAATAATAGAATTAATATTAATCATTATTAATAATTGTTTGGGTTTTTGAATAAATTAGAATTAATATAATTGGGCAAATTTTCTAATTTTAGGGAATGCAAACTTCAAACAATGGTTTAACGAATACCAATAACTGTTGCATACTTTTGGGGATTAAAAATTTACATAATTGTTTACATGAGCGGTTAAATTAAAGTTGTAAACATATCCTCGACATACACTCTAGAAATGAACATAATTATGAACAATTTTACTCATTGTATGTCATGATAAGAATGTTATATTCATTCACATAAGGAAATAACTATATTGTTTAACCTACATAATAGGCACGCTCTATAAATAGCAAAATGCTACAATTCACGGGGACGACAGTCGGTCACAACGTATAATGTTGCCTGTTGAGCTTGCAAGCACGAAATATAAAGTGATAAATTTCTGGTATTTTTCTGATAAATAATTAAAACAAATATTAGCAAATTTGATTGAGCTTTTATTTCCTATTATTGTATCATTGTTTAAAAATATTATTGTACGCTGTAACCGACTGTCGTCCCCGTGAATTAATTCTAGCGAGTACAACTACAGCAAGAGAATCATTCTAAAAATAGCGCGCCATTAAGCTGTGTTAATGCACATGCATCAAATAGCATCTGGAGAATCCTAAACTCGAGAATTGCAATAAATGGGGAATTCATAAACTTACTGCTCATTCATTCCCGCTATTATTTTCTGACAATGTTAATTTGTTAAATTTGCCTGACAAATTCAGGTATCAATTATGTTTACGTAAATTACTAGTATTTAGCTTATTCATGTATCACTAGTGAAAACATAGGGCGGTATATGATCGGTTTATCCACGGTATGGATATTAATAATTATTGTGTTTATCTCATATCAATTTTTGGGGCCACTACGTTTTGTTATGGTGTCCGAAAAATATAGTGTCCGAGAAGTCTCCTTAGTAGGGACTGAAAAATCTGGAGTCCGTGAAGTCACAGCTTGGTCCTCTTGTATTATATTTAGAGGAAAAAATGACATCTCAATATTAATGTCTACACCGATTGTCTTTTTTAAAGACATTTCTTGTTTGGGTTTTTGCTGTGTCTACATTTTGTGCATTTTTGATAAATGGCTCTTTTGCACAGTCTTTAATTTGCGCATATTTAATTTGTTTTGTAACTTCTGCCAAATAAAAAAAAATAAAATTGTCTGTTTCTTCTGTTCTGTGACAAGTGATCCACAACTGACTACTAAACAGGCTTGTCTGCTGATATAAATAAATGTTACATTAACACAGGGTATTAAATTTGTGCTATGTTTCGACCATGAAATGTGTGAAAATTTGACCACTGCGAAATCAAATGATCTTACAGTAGTTTGCTCCAAAATCAATCCACATTCAGTTCAGTACTGTTGTGCTTCATGTGCTTCTTGGTTGGGTGTTTGCTTAGCTGCATGATTGAAACCAATTTAGGAAATGCAATACTTGTTTGAACTGAAAAGCCCATTGTCGTAACAGCTGCTTGTTTGCCTGATTAGTAGGCAAATTATCATTACTGTGCAGTTTTTGGGTGCATCAGGCATTATGCTGGTGGATGTCAAATAACTAAATGGTAAGATTTACACTAGTTATGAGCATGTCAAAATATGTTGGCATAGGTTGTTGTATGTCGATGCTGGCCCAATATATTATGCGTAATAGTTGATGCGTTATAAGTAAAGCACAAGCCAAGTTGATGTCTCAGATACAGTCTTTTTTAAGGTCCCCGAAAATTAGTTGGTGCTTTGTCCATCCTTCATTACGTAATTTTGACATTTTTATGCCCCCATTTTAGAGGGGCGGCATATAGATTTGCCTTTGGCCGTCCGTTCATTCATCGGATTTCTGTGTTGCGCGTAACTCAAAAAGTATAACTGCTAGAGTGATGAAACTTTATAAGCATATTCATCTGCATCGGGGCTTGTGCACCTGGGTATTTTGATGCAGTTTTTTCCGACAAAGCGAAGTTATGGCCCTTTTTTTAGCAAAAAGTGACATTTTGGACTTGTGTCGCGCGTAACTCAAAAAGTATTACTGCTAGAGTGATGAAACTTTATAAACATATTAATCAGCATGTGAAATTGTGCACCTGGGTATTTCAGTGCATTTTCTCCGACATCAGCAGAGTTTTGTGACAACCAGCGGAATGTGGGGGCATCCGTGGACACATGTCTAGTTATGGTTCTGTAGTTCTGTCATTATTTCACTCTTTGTGTGTCCTAGCTTTAACTTGACCATACATGTAAGGATTTAAAAATAACTTTGCACAAATGTTTGCCAGGATGAAACAGCATGTCGCACACATCAACACGGTCCGTACATCAAAGGTCAAGGACACAGTGAGAGGTCGAAGGTAAAAGTTGGCTTTTGCTTATCGGTGAGCTATTGGTATAGACGACCTCTCCTGCCTCATCCGTCAACAATTTGTTCGTTTTCATGATAGAGACTTCACTTTTTAGCTCACCTGAGCACAATGTGCTCATGGTGAGCTTTTAGTATCGCCTTTTGTCCGTCGTGCGCCATGTGTAGTGCGTCGTGTGTCAACATTTTCATTCAAAGAACATCTCCTAAACCGCTGGGCAGATTTTCACCAAACTTCACATAATAGTTCGCTGTATATGTAGGTCACACGAGCTAAAAAAAGATTTAAAAAATGAAAACTTTAAAAATCTTCTCAGAAACCACAAGGCTTGGAGCTTTCATATTTGATATGTGACATCCTCTAGTGGTCCTCTACAAAGATTGTTCAAACTATGCCCCTGGGGTCAAAACTGGCCACGCCCAGGGGGTCACATGGTTTATACAGACTTGTATAGCAAAATGGCTTTAAAAATCTTCTTCTCTGGAACCGCAAGGCCTAGAGGTTTCATATTTGGTATGTAACATTGTATAGTGGTCCTCTACAAAGGTTGTTTAAATGATGCCCCTGGGGTCATAACTGGCCACACCCTGGGGGTCACATGGTTTATATAGACTTGAATAGCAAAATGACTTTAAAAAATCTCCTCTGAAACAGCAAGGCCTAGAGGTTTCATATTTGGTATGTAACATTGTATAGTGGTCCTCTATAAAGATGCCCCTGGGGTCAAAGCTGGGCACACCCCGGGGCTCACATGGTTTATATAGACGTTAATAGCAAAATGATTTAAAACTTCTCTGAAACCACAAGGCCCAGAGGTTTTATATTTGGTTAAAACATTATATCGAGACCTCAATTGGGATTGCATATGGGATGGGGGGGTTCAAGGTCAAGGTTACTGTTACTGAAAATAGAAAAACAGTTTCGACTCAAAAACTTTAGAACGCATTGTCATATTTTAATGAAACTTAATACATAAATACATTAAATTGAGACCTCGATTGGGATTGCATATGGGGTGGGTGGGGTCAAGGTCAAGGTCACCGTAATTAAATATAGAAAAATGGTTTCTGCTAAATATCTTGAGAACGCATTGAGCTATTTTAATGAAACCTAATACATAAGTACCTTATATCGAGACATTGCTTGGGATTGCATATGGGGTGGGTGGGTTCAAGGTCACCGTTACCGAAAATAGAAGAATGGTTTCCATTCAATAACTTGAAAAAGCATTGCGATATTTTAATGAAACTTAATACACATAATTTATATCGAGACCTCACTTAGGTTTGCTTATGGGGTGGGTGGGGTCAAGGTCACTGTTATTAGAAAAACGGTTTACGCTCAATAACTTATTATTGAGATATTTTAAGGAAACTTCATATGTAGATACCTTATATCGAGACCTTGCTTAACGTATGTGGTGGTTGCGGTCAAGGTCAAGGCCACTGTTACTAAATATAGAAAAACTGTTTTTCGCTCAATAACTTGAAAACCTATTAAGATATTTTAATGAAACTTCATACATAGATACCAGGTGAGTGACCTAGGGCCATCGTGGCCCTCTTGTTATCAAATATTGACCAAACTTGCACAGTTTGTGTATGAGCATAAATCTCAGACAAGATTGATATTGGGCCAGATTGCAACTTGCAAAAATGAGCTTTGTGCGACATAGAAACTTGATTTTTTTTTTAAATCTTGAACAAACTTACACAGTTTGTGTATAACCAGAAGATCTCATAATAAACTTAATAATTGCCCATAATGGGATACAAACAACAGAGATATTGGGCCTTGAATTTGAAAAAAAGTAAAAATGGTCTGTTTCAGATTTTCACTTCACACATCATTTTTCACTTGGGATGGCAACAAACAGTATTTCAATAACCAGTTAATTTATCACCCTGTCTGTCCGTCTGTCCGTCCGTGCGTCCGTCCGTCACGCTTCTTGTAAAGAGCATAACTCCATTAGTATTGAAGGGATTAAATTGACACTTCATAAAATGAAAGAGGACAATGCGAGGAAGTGCAGAGTTCGAGGACCACAACTCTTTCTTCAATATTTACAGAGTAATTGTCCTTTGTTTTATTTCCGTATATGAAGTATTAATTTTCTTGTGCGGAGCATATCTTCATTAGTATTAAAGTCATTCAAATGAAACTTCATATAGTGATAGAGAACAATGAGTGGAAGTGCAGAGTATAAGGACCATAACTCTTTCTTCAATATTTACAGAGTTATTGCCCTTTGTTTAATTTTCTTGTGTGGAGCATACCTCCATTAGTATTGAAGGGATTCAAATGAAATTTCATATAATGATAGAGGACAATGAAAGGAAGTGCAGAGCACAAGGATCACAACTCTTTCTTCAATATTTACATAGTTATTGCCCTTTCTTTTATTTCCTTATATGACGTATTAATGTTCTTGTGCGCAGTATATCTTCATTAGTATTGAAGGCATTAAAATGAAACTTCATATAATAAAACAGGACAATGAGAGGAAGTGCCGAATACAAGGACCACAACTCTTTCTTCATTATTTACACAGTTATTGCCCTTTGTTTAATTATCTTGTGTGGAGCATATCTTCATAAGAATTCAAATGAAACTTCATATAATGATAGAAGACAATGAGAGGAACTGTAGAGCACAAGGACCACAACTCTTTCTTCAATATTTAGGGAGTTATTGCCCTTTCTTTTATTTCCTTATGTGAAGCATTAATTTTGTTGAGCAGAGCATAACTCCATTAGTATTGAAGGCATTCAAATGAAACTTCACATAATGATAGAGGACAATGAGAGAAAGTGCTGAGTACAAGGACCATTACTCTTTCTTAAATATTTATTGAGTTATTGCCCTTTGTTTAAATGTCTTGTGCGGAGCAGAACTCCATTAGTATTGTAGGGATTCAAATGAAACTTCATAAAATGATATTGGACAATGAGAGGAAGTGAGGAGCACAAGGACCACAACTCTTTCGTCAATAGTTACGGAGTTATTGCCCTTTGTGTTATTTCCTTATATGAAGTATTAACTTTCTTGTACGGAGCATAACTCCCATTAATATTAAAGGCATTCGAATGAAACTTCATATAATGATAGAGGACAATGAGTGCAAGTGCAGAGCACAAAGACTGTAACTCTTCTTTAATATTTATGGAGTTATTGCCCTTTGTTTAATTTTCTTGTGCGGAGCATAACTCCATTAGTATTGAAGGGATTCAAATGAAACTTCATATATTGATATTGGACAATGAGAGGAAGTGCAGAACACAAGGTCCACAACTCTTTCTTCAGTATTTACTGAGTTATTGCCCTTTGTTATATTTCCTTATGTGAAGCATTAATTTTCTTGTGCGGAGTATAACTTTATTAGTTTTGAAGGCCTTCAAATGAAACTTCATATAATGATAGAGGACAATTAGAGGAAGTGCAGAGCAGAAGGACCATAACACTTTCTTCAATATGTGTGGAGTTTTTGCCCTTTGTTTAATTTTCATGTGTGGAGCATAACTCCATTAGTATTGAAGGGATTTAAATGAAACTTCATATAATGATATAGGACAATAAGAGGAATTCAGAACACAAGGACCACAACTCTTTCTTCAATATTTATGGAGTTATTGCCGTTTGTTTTATTTTCTTATGTGAAGCATACATTTTCTTGTGTGGAGCATAACTCCATTAGTATTAAAGGGATTGAAATGAAACTTCATATAATGATAGAGGACAGTGAGAGGAAGTGCAGAGTACAAGGACCACAACTCTTTCTTCAATATTCATGGAGTTATTGCCCTTCAGTTAATGTTCTTGTATAGTGCATAACTCCATTAGTATTGAAGTGATTTTAAATAAAACCACATATATTGATAGAGGATGTTGAAAGGAAGTGCAGAGTACAAGGACCATAACTCTTTTTGTAGGAAGCGTCATTTTTGCCAACATGTAACTGACGTTGTGTTGCCTTCCTCTGACAAGCATATGCTTAGAAGGAATAGGTCACATCCTGTGACAAGCCTTGTTTCCCTCCAACTAGCAATATTTCATAATGTGAAAAATTCCGAATCTGATTTGTGATGGGCAAATTTCAAAAAGTATGAAAATCTTGGAATACATTAAATTCCCTTTTTGTTGCATTCTTCTATTTCCAAGCAGCATTATAATAATGAGCTACACTGGTTTTTATATAAAATTATATATTTTATCCATTTATATTTAACTGCATCATGTATTTTAATAACATTTATTTTAACAAAAGTTTCTGTTTGGAGCCATTAGCTATAAGCTTACAACATTTTACTATGTTTAGTGGTTCTGTAGTTTCCTTGGTAACAAATGAATATAGCTTTGATTGTATGAATTAATCTTTTAACTGGAAATATCATAATTATTATTATGTGAATAATGTATAGTAAGTATTGAGTGCATAAAGTATAAAGTACATGTGCAATGTTATTTGTTTAATGTTTAAACACAGTCTGTATATACTGTTACCTACCGCCTACTGGTATTTGATTATAACAGTGTAAAGTAAAATAATAACATGATCATTTTTATATAATATGTATGATGTCAAATCATACCAGTCTTTACAAAATCTATTATGCTATTTTGTTATTTACAAGCAGAAAAAAAAAGAAAAAAATATTACAACAATATTATATTATGCCATTTCCAATGATCACTTAGTCTTTTTTTATTCATTTTTCCATTATATGATAAAGATTGCCATGGTAACATAATTATGTTTTTATATAAAGTTCTTTTAGAATTTACCTATATCTAAGGATTATATGAAACACATTTTTACTTGGTCATTTGTTCAGAATAACATGCAATTTAATCATTTATATCATTAACAATGTTGAACAAGAAATAACTAAAATGAAGTACACTGTAAATGTGTTATTGTTAGTAATTGTACATTATTACACTGTAAATGTGTTATTGTTAGTAATTGTACATTATTACACTGTAAATGTGTTATTGTTAGGTATTGTACATTATTACACTGTAAATGTGTTATTGTTAGGTATTGTACATTATTACACTGTAAATGTGTTATTGTTAGGTATTGTACATTATTACACTGTAAATGTGTTATTGTTAGGTATTGTACATTATTACACTGTAAATGTGTTATTGTTAGGTATTGTACATTATTACACTGTAAATGTGTTATTGTTAGGTATTGTACATTATTACACTGTAAATGTGTTATTGTTAGGTATTGTACATTATTACACTGTAAATGTGTTATTGTTAGGTATTGTACATTATTACACTGTAAATGTGTTATTGTTAGGTATTGTACATTATTCATTTTAAATTACCAATAGTGCTTAGGAAATTTTTTATTATGGAGTACACATGCAAGTTAACAGAAGGTAAAATAATTCTATAAATGTATTTTAATATGATAATATGGCTTAACTGATTTTTTCTACAGTATAATGGTCATATTCCATTGTATACAGTATTTGTTGTCATAACAACAAGATCATTGAATGTATAGGTACGAGCCAATGGCTGAAGAATGTTGTTAAGATTGTAGCAATACAATTATATACATTTGTATGAACATTCAGAGTGTTTTGTTTTGAATGTGAATGTAGAACAAACCACTATAATCATGAATAAATGACAAAAAAGCTTGAAAAGTGTTGTTATGTTGACCCACAAATGAAGCTTAAAAGTCACATCAATAGTTCCCAATGAGAACAATAAACCATATTGACACTACATATGTTTGCCTACAAAAAAATGTAAATAACTCAAATTGCACCAGGTATGTCATTTGGATGAAAAATTGTGTGGCTGGTCACATTTATTTCCTTATGATTGAAATCACATTGTGCAAAAGCTGTCATGGGGATGGCAGGTTTAGTCAAACAAACCTTGGTATGGAATGTAGCAACATGAATTAAGATCATTTAATTAACATAACTTCCCTGATTGGGTGTTTGTTAAATCGTTGTCAAGTTAAAGATAACTTCCCTGTAAGGGTGTTTGATAAATCAATATCAATGTAACGTTAACTTCCCTGTATGGGTGTTTGTAAAGACATTACCGATGTAACGTCAGATTAAACATTCTGTAAGATGCTAAACAATACATAGTTAAATTCCTTGTCATTGTCAATTGACTTATAGGTAAAAAAGATAATAAAAATATGTTTCAAAACGCATTTCAGCGACTGTGGTCATGGTTAAAAAAGAATGTAGATTGAATGCCCAAAGTACATATACATATTTAAAACTGATAAATTAGTGGAGTCAGTAGTTTTGTAAGGCGTAAAAAAAATATGTTTATTTCAGGTTACCCGACCTACCCTAAAAAAAAGCCCCGACCCTAGAACATTTTGTCGGGTGGGTCAGATATGTTTAGTTTATTTTACTTTTTTCCAATAATTGAATCTTTTTTTGGCGAAATAAGTGTTTTGTTTGATAGCATCCACTTCAAAACAATGTTTCATGATATTAGAGACATGTTTTGAATATTCATTCAGTTTTAGAATCTTCAAGTTGACCATTGACCAAAAAAAATAAAAAATAAAAAATATATATATAAAATTCCCTACCTACCTACCCTAATTATGTTGGGCATGTAACCTCAAACAAACATAATTTTTTTTTACGCCTAAACAATCATACACATATCCCTATTGCAGACAAGGGCTACCTTGGCCTGCACAGGTACACAATACTCTAATGACATTATAGAATAAAACTTAATCAAGTTATAATACAGGTAACATTTCCATGGAATTCAATGACACCATGTTATGTTAGTTCCAAACAATTACATTACATATGTTCATTTGAATATATTTCGGCTGTTTGCAGTAACGCGCAGGAATATGACATTTACGCTATACTACACACAGTTGATTGAGTTGCATTTTTAGCTTGACTTTTCAAAGAAAAGGCAGGATATTCCTCTCGCCCCGGCATTGGCGTCAGCGTCTGAGCTAGTATTTCAGTAAGCAAGTTTCTCAGGAATGGCTTGACAAATTTTTGTTTAAACTTGAAAAACTTAATCCCCACATTCAAATGAACCTATAGGCCAAGTTTATCAACTCTAGTTTGAAATTTGTCAAAATTATTGCCTTTTTACACTTATAAAATTCACATATAAGCTATATGGACAGGTTAAAGTTTTTTGGTAAGCTGGTTTCTCAGGAATAGCTTGAGGGATTTCATTCAAACTTAGAACTTTTATTCCCTATATTAAAATGAACTCAGTGGCCAATTTTGATAAATCTAGGTTGAAATTTGTCGAAGTTATGGGCCTTTTTGCACTTAGAAATATTACATATAAGCATATGAACAGGTTAAAGCTTTTTGGTAAGCTGGTTTTTCAGGAATGTCTTGAGGAATGTCATTCACACTTGGAACACTTATTCCCTATATTAAAATGAACTCATAGGCCAATTATGATAACTCTAGTTTGAAATTTGTCAAAATTTTTGGCATTTTTACATAAAAATTTTAAGTGGGTGGAATGGCGGCGTCAGCTTTTGATTTCCACTCTCTAACTTGAGAATCAATCTTTATAAATAAATACCTTAAAGCAACACTTTACTCTGTATTGCATTTGTGGTGGGTTGGGTGGGGTCAAGGTCACTGTTACTTAAAATAGAAAAAAATCTTCTGCTTTATAACTTGAGAACAAATTTAAATATTTTAATAAAATTCAATTTATAGATATCGTTATCGAGACATTGCATGAGATTGCATATTGGGTTAGTTGGGTCAAGGTCACTGTTTTAAAATTTAGAAAAATGCTTTCACTCAGTAACTCGAGGTAGAAATTAATTGTGTTTAATTGGCCCCTACTATACAGTTGCATTTTTATTCCCCCGGCATCTTGATGCGGGAGGCATATAGTGATTTTACTGTCCGTCCTTCCGTTTGTGCGTCCGTCCCTGACAAGGTTAAGTAGATTTTACCATTTCGTCTAGCACCAACACCGCTTATTACTTGGATACTTACACAGTTGTTGCTTATGACCATTCCCTATCCACCCATATCACCCAACCTCACTTTGACCTTGACCTTGACCTAATTTGCACTTAGAATCATTTAAATGGGCTGGTTCTTGGTTAACTAGATTTTACCATTTTTTCTAGCACCAACACAACATGCTGCAACTCTTGGATACTTGCACAGTTGTTGCTTATGACCATCCCAAATCCACCCATATCACCCAACCTCACTTTGACATTGACCTAATTTGCACTTAGAATCATTTAAATGGGCTGGTTCTTGGTTAACTGGATTTTACCGTTTCTTCTAGCACCAACACAACTTGCTACAACACTTGGATACTTACACAGTTGCTGCTTATGACCAACCCAAATCCACCCATATCACCCAACCTCACTTTGACCTTGACCTAATTCGGACTTATAATAATTACAAAAAGCCATTTCTTGGTTAACTAGATTTTACAGTTTTGTCTAGCACCAACACCGCTTACTACAGCACTTGGATATTTACACAGTTGTTACTTATGACTATTCCCAATCCACCCATATCACCCAACGTTACTTTGACCTTGACCTTGACCTAATTTGGACTCAAATGGACTATTTCTTTGTTAACTAGATTTTACCATTTTGTCTAGCAACAGCACCGCTTACTACAGCACTTGGATACTTACACAGTTATTGCTTATGACCATTCCCAATCCACCAATATCATCCAACCATACTTTGACCTAATTTCGAATAATTCAAATGGACTGTCCAGCTCTAACCGGGGGTATGTATGTTGTTAGTGACTTGTTAGTCATTTTACTGTCTCTATGCTTCTCATTGCATTTATATGTTTGACAAAGTGTATTGGAGAGCATCCATCAGTTTTACTGATATCCTTGTTTAATATTGATTAAACATTCTGGTAATTTATTTTGTTTCAGCAACTGGCTGCTGTCACACGCACTCCGTGTATTGGAACGTGTTCCCACCACCGATCCAACAATTTTGGTAAAAAAATATGCTAAATTAAGAAATAATTTTTATATACCACATCAGAACGACAAATTATTGTTTATTAGCCATTAAACAATGATAATGCGAAAATTATTATTTTCTAACATGACCTGACAATATTTTCTGCGGTTACAAAGCGAACTGTGTTTTACAGTTTCGGAACTATTTTTCGGGTTGTTTATTGGAAGTTTAACAATGCTTTATTTTGTTCTTTGTCTATAGATAACTCTGCGCGTGTCATGTTAGAATGATAAATAAACAATAAATGGCTTTTTGTTCAGAGTTACATTTTACTTCATCTGGCTCAAGATAAACTATCAGGTTTACAGGAGTACCTGATCCTTTGTTCTCTCTTCACATTCTAGTAGCTTACACTTTACTTCTAATCACCATGAAACTTACTCAGATTGTTTTCCTCTATTAAATCAGGTTAAGATCCGATATTGGTCATCTGTGGTCACTAAATAGGATAACATGAAAGGACTGTTTATTTACATGCAAATTTTGTTAACTCCCAATTACTTTCATTTATAGTTCACATAGTAGCCGAGCTTATCCTATTAATTGTTATCTACACTTGACGCTCTTCATGTCATACTTTTCATCAGAAAGTATCATTTAATAAAATATTTAACGAAACTTAAAAAACAAAGGTTCTTTTACCAATGACATTCACTAATTTATAAAGGAGAAAATATTGCAAATTTAGAAAATCATGTTTACCATGTGCTATGTTTAACTTACCAAGTTTAACTCACCAATCAAGGTGATTGTTAACACAGTTAGAAGCTTCATTTTTCATCAGATCATGTTGAAACCTCTTCAAATGTATTGCCTTTATGAAGGCTATGTGAAGTTTGAATGGTAATTATATTATATTGGTAGCTGAAAATAACATTATGTTTGTCTTGCCAGGGCTTTTTTTGGCTAATTTGACAGCTGTTTTTTGGTCATATTGCGAATGGCAAAATGTATCTTTTTTTCCCAAATCCAGTCCCAAAATTCCCAATTGATGTTTAGACTTTCAGATGTTTGGAAATAAGAGGTGTCCAGTGTAGAAATAAAGACTATTGAAATTGTAATAACTGTTTTACTAATTTTTTTTTTGTTCAGAACATCCTATTTTATCTATTATTATTCAAATATTATTAATGAGACAATTATAATTTTTTTACAGTTTTCATTGAATTGATGCTAAAATTCCCAATTTCTTGGGTATAGGTCATATTCCCAAAATGGTGAAAAGAAGCCAGGCTTGCTTCCATAGTGAATGATGCTGAAAGAAGACTGGAGTATGATTAAGCGGCCTCTTTCTATAAAGTAGGGAGAATGGATCGGATTCAGTGTTTTTCCTCACTACTTTGGGAATGGCACCGGTACCGGTCAAATTGGGAAAATTAGCGTTGTTTACAACAAAATTGGGAATTTTATCACTTTCATCCAAAGCTTCCAAAAAGGATGTAACAACAAAATAAATAAACTCTGATATAACTTATTTCATCGATACTCCACTTGTTTTTTTTATTGTTTGGAGGTGGTAAATTGAAAGTGTTTTTGTTTTTTTTTTCAATCTTTTGTGGATTATGTTTATTTTGTTCAGAGAATTGGGGATTTTTTAAATTCAGATTGGGAAAATTGGTATGTAGATCTGATTGGGAATGGTACCGTTTTCTGGTTCCATATTTACATAGAGGAAAAACACTGGGATTGCATTGGGCAAACAAGGCTGAAGTCAGGTATTTGTTTTTTATACCCCCCTCCCTCACAAATAAAAAAAAAATAAAAAATACATAAATAAATAAAATAATAATGAAAAATGATGGGGGTTTGGCATGAAGTAAACATACTGTCCTGTCCATCTGTTACAACTTGTTCCTGAGACAGCCATACATGTAAATTTATTTATATTCATCTGATTTCAATCTTGACTAAATTGGAGTTCAAGTGTGTTACACATAGAAGTTAGCCTTATACATAATTACACATGGTTGTTTGTGTCTCAGCCATAACCTTGTTATCGTAACTAAGAATTCAATAAAATTTTACAGAGTTGTACAGTATCATGATTGTGAAGGTGCATTGTGCACATACTTACCATTTTCAAAATTTCAGGACATGTCCCAATCTTTAATAGCAATTTGACTCTGATTGCCTGCTAAGTGAAGGGTCTCGAATCTCGAGTGGGGCAACTGGTGCAGCTTCTCATACTAAAAGATTCCAGCATCAAGTCTGCCCAAGATAGTCTGATGATGCTGCATCGGTCAGCTTGGTACTGCTTGTGTATATCAAGGTCTGTATCCTGACAATGCTGGCTCAGAAGATAATGCGTGCTCACAAAATAATTCAGGATTCAGCAGAGGAGCAGACTGTGGGGTACATCAGTTTATGTATAATTGTCTATTTTCCCTTACCCCATGCATTTTTTTTGCAATACATTTGAAATAAGCGATTCATTATCTATCTACAGGTATCCTAACTATTGAAATATTGGTTTAGAAGCGTACGTACGTTTCTATAAAAATGATTTTTTCTAAGCTATCTGCATCCAATTGGATAATGGCTTGCTACACGATAAATACAAGACGATAATGGCATGCTTAACTTGGATAATGATCAAGCTTGCGTTTTGATCATGCTTATTTACAGCTTAATAGTATCTATGTACCTGTATTTCTTCCCCTTTATGTGTCAATTTCTCCCTCTGTCTATGTCTGTCTGTCTGTCTGTTTGTCTGTCTTTCTTGAGAATACCTCAGCAGATTTATGCCCAATTTCCCCCAAAATGGTACTAGTATTTGACTGATCCTGTTTATTACCTGACCAGAATATGAAGGGCCCCATTTGCCGGTCCCAAAGTATCTTATATGCACTCCCAAGTATAAGTAACGACGGTTTATGGCAAAACCGGCCACAGTCAAAACAGGCCCCAGTATAAACCAGCCCCCAAAAAGCAAAACCGACCCCACATGTGATTGCATAATGACTAAAGCGGCCCCAAGATACATAAAGATAGTGTTACGTTTGGAGTTTTATTTTTTTTATTTAGTTTTTAGCTCGACTATTTGAAGAATAGATGAGCTTTCCTTCTAACCCCGGCGTCGGCGTACGCGTCCACGTCTAAATTTGGTTAAAGTTTTTATTCAAAAGTTTTGTTACTTCAAAACTACATAAGTTATTCACTTAGAACTTGGAACTAACCTTTGTCATCAACTCCAGTGTCAGGGGCAACATTCCCCATAACTCTGTTTTGTATTTTGACAGAGTTATGCCCCTTTTTCACTTAGATTTTCTTGTTAAAGTTTATATTCAAAAGTTTTGTAACTTCAAAACTACATAAGTTATTCACTTAGAACTTGGAACTAACCTTTGTCATCAACTCCAGTATCAAGGGCAACATTCTGTATAAATCTTTTTTGTATTTTGACAGAGTTATGCCCCTTTTTCACTTAGATTTTCTTGTTAAAGTTTATATTCAAAAGTTTTGTAACTTCATAACTACATAACTTATTCACTTGAAACTTGGAACTAACCTTTGTCATCAACTCCAGTATCAGGGTGAACAGTCTCCATAACTCTATTTTGTATTTTGATAGAGTTATGTCCCTTTTGCACATAGATTTTCTGTTTAAAGTTTACATTCAAAAGTTTGGTAACTTCAAAACTACATAAGTTATTCACTTGAAACTTGGAACTAACCTTTATCATCAACTCTAGTACCAGGGGCAACATTACCCATAACTATGTTTTGTATTTTGACAGAGTTATGCCCCCTTTTCACTTAGATTTTATGTTTAAAGTTTATATTCAAAAGTTTGGTAACTTCAAAAGTACATTAGTTATTCACTTGAAACTTGGAACTAACCCTTGTCATCAACTCTAGTATCAGGGGCAACATTACCCATAACTATGTTTTGTATATTGACAGAGTTATGCCCCTTTTTCACTTAGATTTTCTGGTTAAAGTTTATATTCAAAAGTTTTGTAACTTCAAAACTACATAAGTTATTCACTTGAAACTTGTAACTAACCTTTGTCATCAACTCCAGTATCAAGGGCAACACACCGTATAAATCTGTTTTGTATTTTGACAGAGTTATGCCCCTTTTTCACATAGATTTTCTGGTCAAAGTTTATATTCAAAAGTTTTGTTACTTCAAAACTACATAAGTTATTCAATTAGAACTTGGAACTAACCTTTGTCATCAACTCCAGTGTCAGGGGCCACGTTCCCCATAACTCTGTTTTGTATTTTGAAAGATTTATGCCAGTTTTTCACTTAGAATTTCTGGTTAAAGTTTATATTCAAAAGTTTTGTAACTTCATAACTCCATAAGTTATTCACTTGAAATTTGGAACTAACCTTTGTCATCAACTCCAGTATCAAGGGGAACATTCCCCATAACTCTGTTTTATATTTGACAGAGTGATGCCCCTTTTTCACTTAGATTTTCTGGTTAAAGTTTATATTCAAAAGTTTTGTTACTTCAAAACTACATAAGTTATTTGCTTAAAACTTGGAACGAACCTTTGTCATCAACTCCAGTATCAAGGGCAACATTCCCCATAACTCTGTTTTGTATTTGACACAGTTATGCCCCTTTTTCACATACATTTTCTGGTTAAAGCTCTTATTCAAAAGTTTTGTAACTTCAATTCTACAAAAGCTATTCACTTGAAATTGGAATATACCTTTGTCATCAATTTCAGTATCAGGGTGAACATTCCCCATAACTCTATTTTATATTTTGATAGAGTTATGGCCCTTTTGCACATAGATTTTCTGTTGAAAGTTCACATTCAAAAGTTTGGTAACTTTAAAACTACATAAGTTATTCACTTGAAACTTGGAACTAACCTTTGTCATCAACTCTAGTATCAGGGGCAACATTACCCATAACTATGTTTTGTATTTTGACAGAGTTATTTCCCTTTTTCACTTGAACTTTCTGGTTAAAGTTTATATTCAAAAGTTTTGTTACTTCAAAACTACATAAGTTATTCACTTGAAACTTAGAACTAACCTTTGTCATCAACTCCAGTAACAAGGGCAACATTCCCCATAACTCTGTTTTGTATTTGACAGAGTTATGCCCCTTTTTCACATAGATTTTCTGGTTAAAGTTTATATTCAAAAGTCTTGTAACTTCAATACTACAAAAGCTATTCACTTGAAACTTGGAATATACCTTTGTCGTCAACTCCAGTATCAGGGTGAACATTCCCCATAACTCTATTTTGAATTTTGATAGAGTTATGTCCCTTTTTCACATTGATTTTCCGTTTAAAGTTTATATTCAAAAGTTTTGTAACTTCAAAACTACATAAGTTATTCACTTAAACTTGGAACTAACCTTTGTCTTCAACTCTAGTATCAGGGGCAACATTACCCATAACTATGTTTCATATTTTGACAGAGTTATGCCCCATTTTCACTTTGATTTTCTGGTTAAAGTTTATATTCAAAAGTTTCACATTTATGCCCCTTTCACTATCCAAAATAAGTACCAACTGAAACACTTCAAATAGTCGAGCGCGCTGTCCTCTGACAGCTCTTGTTACTATTCAGATACGTAATTCACGTATTAATTATCAATGACAACATGATTGACGCACAAAATCACCACCACCTATAAAAAAAGTACCGGTACATGGGAAGACAATGACTGGATCTTAAATTTGCAATAATATTTCTAAATTCGAATTTTACATTTTATTGTAGTAAACCGATTTTTCAAAAACGGTTAGAAATTCTTTGTAAAGAAACAATTACTAACTTGAAATCATTTACATCGACTCGTCAGTTTGAAATAAAAATATCTTGTAACCTATTTTGCAAAATAATAATAATATGGTTAAAGTTAACTGATTCTGGGTATGCTTCTTTATTTTATTTATGAATTTAATAGAATTCGCAAATAAACGGCATTTATACATAGCATCTAATCTGGTGTGTGGCCTCTGGTAAGTTTGTGGATGAAATTATGACGTAATTTTCTCTTCAATGACGTAACGTCGCGTGTCCGAATTCTGTGCAAGGGTGAGCCGAAGAACATCTTGACTTACTAGAGCACAGAATTGCGTAGAAAACATCAACAAATAAATATACCATGTCAGTTAAGTTTATTGCAGTTATTTGTATTTTTAGCTCACCTGAGCACAACGTGCTCATGGTGAGCTTTTGTGATCGCCTTTTGTCTGTCGTCAGTCGTGCATTGTGAATCGTTCGTCGTGAATATTTACCTTGTGAACACTCTAGAGGCCACATTTATTGGCCAATCTTCATGAAACTTGGTCAGAACATTTGTCCCAATGATATCTCGGCTGAATTTGAAACTGGTTCATGTGGGGTCAAAAACTAGGTCACTAGATCAAATTAAAGAAAAAGCTTGTTTGCACTCATTTTTTGTCTAGAAGTCACATTTTTGCCCAATCAACATGAAACTTGCTCAGAACATTTGTTCTAATCATATCTTGGCCGAGTTCGAAAATGGTTCCGCTCCATTGAAAAACATGCCTGCCAGGAAGCAGGGCAGTTTTCCTTATATGGCTATAGAAAAGGCTTGTGAACACTCTAGAAGTCACAATTTTTGCCCAATCAACATAAAATTTGCTGAGAACCTTTGTTCTTATGATATCTCTGCTGAGTTTAAAAATGGTTCCGCTCTATTGAAAAACATGGCCGCCAGGGGGCGGGGCAGTTTTCCTTATATAGCTATAGAAAAAGGTGGTGAACACTCTAGAAGTCGCATTTTTTGCCTAATCAACATGAAACTTGCTCAGAACGTTTGTTCTTATGATATCTCGGTCGAGTTTGAAATGGTTCCGCTCCATTGAAAAACATGGCCGCCAGGGGGCAGGGCAGTTTTTCTTATATGGCTTTAGAAAAAGGTTGTGAACACTCTACGAGTCACATTTTTTGCCCAATCAACATGAAACTTGCTCAGAACATTTGTATTTATGATATCTCAGCCCAGTTTGAAAATGGTTCCGGTCCGTTAAAAAACATGGCCGCCAGGGGGGGGCTCAGTTTTTTTTATATGGCTATAGGTGAACACTATAGATGTCACATTTTTGCCCAATCAACATGAAACTTGCTTAGAACCTGTGTTCTGACGATATCTCGGCCAAGTTCAAAAATGGTTCCGGTCCGGTGAAAAACATGGCCGCCAGGTGGGGGGGGCAGTTTTCCTTATATGGCTATAGGAAAAGCTTGTGAACACTCTAGAAGTCACATTTTTTGCCCAATCTTCATGAAACTTGGTCAGAACATATGTCCCAATGATATCTCAGCCAAGTTTGAATCTGGGTCATGTGGGGTCAAAAACTAGGTCACTAGGTCAAAGTGAAGAAAAAGCTTGTCAACACTAGAAGTCACATTTTTTGCCCAATCTTCATGAAACTTGGTCAAAACATTTGATTCAACGATATCTTGGTTGAGTTCGAATCTGCATTATGTGAGGTCAAAAACTAGGTCACGAGATCAAATTGAATAAAAAGCTTGTGAACACTCTAGAAGTCACCTTTTTTACCCAATCAATATGAAACTTGCTAAGAATCTTTGTTCTTATGATATCCTGGCTGAGTTTGAAAATGGTTTCGGTCCATTCAAAAACATGGCCGCCGGGGGGGGGGTTCAGTTGTCCTTATATGTCTATGGGAAAGGCTTGTGAACACTTTTGTCACATTTTGGGCCAAATCAACATGAAAGCTGCTCAGAACCTTTGTTCTGATGATTACTCGGCTGAGTTCAAAAATGGTTCCGGTTGGGTGAAAAACATGGCCATCAGAGGTGTGGGGGGCAGATTTCCTTAAATGGCTATATTGAAAACTTTAAAAAGCTTGTGAGCACTCTAGAGGCCACATTTATTGCCCAATCTTCATGAAACTTGCCCAGAACATTTGTTCTAATGATATTTCTGAAAAGTTTCAAACTGGGTCATGTGGGGTCAAAAACTAGGTCACTAAGTCAAATTGAATTAAAAGCTTGTGAACACTCTTGAAGTAATATTTTTTTACCCAATCTTCATGAAACTCACTCAGAACATTTGTTTCAATAATATCTCATTTGACTTCAAATCTGGGTCACGTGGGGTCAAAATATTGGTCACCAGACCATATTGAAGAAAAAGCTTGT
Organism: Congeria kusceri; assembly: GCA_027627225.1. Lineage (NCBI taxonomy): Eukaryota > Metazoa > Mollusca > Bivalvia > Myida > Dreissenidae > Congeria > Congeria kusceri. Next base: position 15,454,582 of record CM051035.1, read on the forward strand.
GAACACTCTAGAGGCCACATTTATAGCCCAATGATCAAGAAACTTGCTCAGGACATTTGTCCCAATGAAACCTCAGAAGAATTCAAAACTGGGTCATGTGGGGTCAAAAACTTGGTCACTAGGGCAAATTGAAGAAAAAGCTTGTTAACACTCAAGAAGTCACATTTTTTGCCCAATATTCTTGAAACTTGCTCAGAACATTTGTTTCAATGATATATCGAACGATTTTGAAACTAGCTCATGTCAGGTCAAACTAGGTCACCAGGACAAGTTTAAGAAAAAAGTTTGTGAATACTCTAGATGCCACATTTATAACCCAATAATCATGAAACTTGCTGAGAAAATTTGTCCAAATGATATCTGAGACACATTTAAAACCAGGTCACATGGGGTCAAAAGCTATTTCACCAGGCCAAATTGAAAAACAAGCTTGTGAACACTCTAGAGGCCACATTTTCAGCCGAATCTTCATGAAACTTGCTCAGAACAGTAGTTCCTTAGCCCCTCAGGTGAGCGACCTAGGGCCTTTTGGCCCTCTTGTTAACTTATTGTGAAAAAAAATCTACTCCTCGTGTTGTTAATAAACATGTTATCAGTATTATTTTCATAAAAATCCACCAAAAATCAAAGGAAATAAAAAAGGACATTAAAAACTTGCCGTATTTATATCATGCAATAATTAAGACTCATTTGATGTTAAACCGATACACAATATAACAATTAACCAAACGCCGCTCAAAATATTTTATTTTAACATACAAATACATAAAATAGTATCCATTCAATTCTTAGATAAACAATTTGGGGTCGGTTTTACGCCATTGGGGCCAGTTTTGCCCAATTGTGGGGCCCGTTTTGCCTTTTTGGGGCCGTTTTAGACTGGGGCCTGTTTTGACTGGGGCCGGTTTTGACTGCTCCCATTAACGACATAAATAATACAGTGGACTCCTGATGGCTCGAACTCACTTGCCGGAGCATAACTCTAAGACTGTGAAAGCTATCAACTTGAAACTTCATAGGTAGATAGATCTCATTGAGGAGAAGTGTGGTGCACAAGAACCATTACTCTGCCCCTCTTTCAGAGTTATTACCCTTTGTAAATTTTCATACTTATTTGTGTGTCGCATTTTTGGTTTTAATAAGTATTTTCTTTGCAATTACCCAGAGTGCAGTGCTTTCAATAAATCTGTTTAAAAATATTTGAGCATTAAGCTTAAGTGCTTCTTCATTTGGATTCACGTAAGCTATCCGGCATCAGGCAACACATCCAACTCGTGGAGTTCTAGTTTATATAGTAGGTCGCACTGTTCGTCAGTTCATCCGTGGGTGGTTGCATGGGATGGTGGGTGCATTTTGAGTGTGGGTGGGTCCATCCATCCGGATTTGTTTCTGCACCTTTTTAATGCCCAGAAGGAATTCAAAATAACTGCAAATTATCATACCCCATAACCAGACAATGAGGTGCATACAACACCCATGCTTGTCTGTCAAAGGTCAAAGTCACAATTCAAGCTCAATGGTCAAGGATTTTTGTTTTGGTAGGGTAGTTATTTACCAAGCTTGTTAAAGGGACTTGTTCACAGATTTTTGCATTTTTAGCTCAACTTTTCGAAGAAAAAATATCAGTTATTGTTTTCTCTCTGTCGTCTGCATCAGTGTCTGCATCAGAGTCTATGTTAGTTAAGTTTTTTCGTTAAGTTTTTTGTCAGAGTGCAAGTCTCAAAAACTATCAAAGGTATCCATTTGAAACATTCAATACTTGTTCACTATCAAAGGGATAATTCATTACAACATGGCAGGTAACCCTGTGATTTTTATTTTCAGAATTATCTGCCCTTGTTTGGATTTACAACTTAGAATATTTTGACATTTTTTGTTAAATATATAATTTCTCAATAACTATCAAAGACATTAAATTGAAACTCAAGATACTTGTTTATGGTGCTGACCCCATTTTGCAGACATGAGGAGGTAAATCTTTCAAGGATTTTGTAGGAGTTATTACCCTTTTTTTATGCCCCTGAAGGAGGGCATATAGTAGTCGCACCATCCGTCTGTGGGTGGGGGCGTGTGTGCGTTGATGGGTCCGTCTGCCCAGACTTCGTTTCTGCTCTGTAACTTTTTAATGCCTTGATGGATTTAAATATGAGTTCAGATTATTATTTTCCATGACTAGACAATATGTTACGTACAACTCCAATGCTCATCGGTCAAAGGTCAAGGTCACTATTCAAGGTCAAAGATCATGAATTTTTGTTTTTCGCTCCATAACTTCTAAACGCCTGGATGGATTTTAATATAACTTCAGATTATTGTTCCACATGACCAGACGATGTGTCGCGTACAACTCCCATGCTCGTCAGTCAAATGTCAAGGTCTTGGTGGGATTGAAGATCATTATGAGGCAGTGTGTCACAACAACAAACAGTTCTGTTGCTGAAATCTCAAGATATTTGTCCAGGGCATAATATTGTACTCTGAAATTGTTTTGCCTTCCTCTAATGAGCATATGCTTCGAGGGCATATGTCACATCCTGTGACAAGCCTTTTTCAACTTACAATTTTTTTGCTTTAGGTCAAATTTCTCAATATCTGTATGAGGTATTGACTAGAAACTCAAAGTACTTGATCACAGTGATGACTTTATTCTGTTGAAAAGAGGAGGTGATTTTGTTTTAGTAATTGCCCTTTTTAGGTGAGCTATTGGTAAAGTGGACTTTCGGCGGCGGCCGGCGGCCGTATGCCGTCAACAATTTGGACCGTTATCACGATAAAGACGACATAAAATCTTAGATGGGATTGTTATTGGGTCAGATCACAACAGTAACACAATAGTTATTGCCTCTTTTTCATGCAAAAACAGTGCAAAAATGCCATTTTCCAACATATAGACTTTATTTTTTCCATCCAATCTTAACCAAACATTTCACAGTTTGTGTGTGACTATCAGATCGCAGCATACACCAAAAATGGGCCAGATCGTTTTTCAAACACCAGAGTTATCGCCCTTTGTTTATTAAAAAAATATACAAAAATGGACATTATTCAAGAAAGAGACTTCATTTATAACCAATCTTCACCAATCTTGCAAAGTTTGTCTATTATCATGAGAATACTGTTGAAGTCGAATTTAATCAAGATGGGACCAGAAACACCAGAGTTATTGCCCTTTGTGAAAAAAATATGCAAAAATGGACATTATTCAGGATAGAGACTTCATTTGTCATCCTATCATCACCAATCGTGTACAGTTTGTCTATGAATGTAAGACTACAGGTGAAGTCGAAATATAAGCATGATTGGGCCAGAAAAAAAAAGAGCTATTGCCCCTTGTGTTTGGAAAAAAAACTCAACAAGTTATCAATGATTTGCTTGCACACACAATTTTTTTTTTCGATGTTTACCAAACTTATACAGTTTGCGCATGACCATAAAAATTGATTGATAAAATTTGATTTTCAACAGTTGCAAGACTTACATGCAGTTATTTGTACATGCAACATTGATGCCTTCATTGATGCCTGCATTAACATCATTTATCATCAACGGACAGAAAATTATCAGAAGAAAAGCAAACAAAACTTTACCTTATAGCACAGCCATCGCAATTATCGCATTGCAACTAGTTCTCCAAAACTGTTTGCGAAAAAGACATCAAAATCTACTGTTTCTGCATTTTCCAGAATTGTCAATGACTAAATGAAAAAGGGTCAGGTAAGAATATAGAGAAAAATGATTTGAGAACCATTAGCAAAAAAACGCACATCCACTACCCAACTCATACTTTAGTTAGCCCATTGAACTAACCAACGTTTTAAATCAAAATTGATCCTATCCCCCTCTGCCTATTGTTCAGATACCTTAATTTTCAAACCTGTCACAACAGTATGGTCTTCATCTGTACGAGTTCTCAGGTGAGCGCTTTGGGCCATCATGGCCCTTTTGTTTCAACTAAGAATGTTTGCTGTAGGTCAAATTTCACACTATAAGAGGTGAAATGATTACGGTCAAACCATGTATGAACCATGTTTCAAATATGGTTGTTCATTATCAAACGGGATCAAACATGTCCAGAAAACATGTTCCGGCTTTGTTTTGCGATTGTTAAAAACATGTTTGAAGCATGATCGATCACGTTTGTAAAATGGCCATCATATCCTGAACATGTTTGATCATGGTCAACAAAAGTTATGAAATTACCATATTACAGCAACGAGTTTAATACCATTATATGGTAATGATATTACCATCAAAAACTGCTTTCAAAATGACTATGTTTTGGTCATAAATTAGAGATATTGATAAAGCTTTGTTTTGGCCACGTATTGACTATATTTGAATCATGTTTTGATCATGTTTCTTAAATGTACCTCACTGTCAAAACATGTCTGTTCATGTTTGGTCATGGTTTAACCAGGGTCAAACCATGTTACAACCATGGTCATTGAATACGTTTTACCTCTGTTATGGATATGTTATGACCTTGTGGAACCATTCGGACCATGGTCAAATCAGTCCCATATCATTTCCACAACATAGACATAACATCGTTATATGAGAGTCTAAAAAGATACGTTTTAGTCTTGATGTGGCAATGTTTAATTTCCTATATGTGGTCAAACCATGTTTAAAACATGGACAGATTAGGCTAGAGTTGGGTTTTTTTCTTGGTTCTCGAACATTTTTTGAAAAGTGTCCGGTTGGAGGAGGGAAACAAATAAACAAATTTAAAAAATACAGAATTGAGTAAATTAATGACTAGAATGGAAATGGGCAGTGATATTAAAATCTGTATGCATTATTACTTACAAAAATCATATTACACAACATTAACTTAATCACTGCATGATAAACATGACATTAATACCAATAATAGTAACAATAATAGACAGTCTTTATCATATAAAAAATAAATATGCTAACACTAACACAGTACGTCAGATATCGCTGGGCAGTGGCCAAATTATATGTATAATAGCATGTTTAAATTAATAAAGGGAAAACTAATTGAATATATCTTATTAATGAATCAATATCAACCAATGGAATTTGATAATTATAATATTGATAAAAAATTATAAATGTGTATTTAATACAATGATTCTAAGATCTTTATTTGTTTTTACTGAGTATTTTCTTCTGACTAAGTGTTGCATGATGTATAAAATAACATAAAGCATATCATATGAATCATACAGCGATATACAGTCACAATGTATGTTACATAAAATTTATTCATTTCTTTAGCGTTTTATTTGCATTCCGTTTAACAGGTTTAAACCCTTTCACAAGGTCATTTTTACGATGTCGGGTACATTCTACCATTTTATGTTATTTTTTTGCTTTTGGAAAAAATCGGGTTGGCGGATCCGAGAACTAAGAAATCAACGAATTCTCGCCTTATGTTCACATTGGAGTCATTTGTATTGCCAGTTTATGTCCAGTGTCTGGCCAGTTTCAATACCCCTATTGCCAGACCTGACTACAAATAAGTCAGTAGCTAAATCATAATTCAAACAAAGATATGAAAACAGTGCAATAGTCTTAAACATTTAACTATACTAATGTCCGAAATGTTTGTTCTAAAAACACATACATTTCAACTTTTTAAATTTTATTTCAAATAAATTGAATCAGATGTTCCTTGATATCAACCATTTCTTGAAATAATTCATACCAAAACTTATTCAAAATTTAATATGTTTCTACATGAAGTGGAGCATTTTTATAAGCTGTTAAACAAGTACTTTAATTTACATACCATGCAGTAGACTTCCATTTCCCCTTGCTCTATGTAAACATTTGAAATTGACCAATCAGAAATGACATACTTGCACATTGAATTAATTTTTTTTACAAATTCAAGAAGATGGGAATGAAACACTGTAAAAACAGTTACTTTCAGAAATTCTATTATTTGAATAAAATACATGCATTTACTTTGAAATGACAATGTTCTATACAATTTTTCACAGACCTGGCTATGGTAAATCGCTGATTTGGACATGGTCAAAACATTGTTACAAGAATGTCATTTCATTGCTATTAATTTCTATGATGGCCAAACATCTCCATTTCACTGCTGACCATGGTCCAGACATGGTCATCCATGATATGGCACTGTTAATTTCCGCAGGGTATTGACTGGAAACTCAAAATACTTGATCACAGTTGTGAACCTATTCTGTAGACAAGATGAGGTAACTATATCAAGGATTTGGGTGGAGTTATTGCCCTTTTTACAACTTAGAATTTTAGTTTAAGGTCAAATTTTCCATGATTTATAAGAGTTACTAACTTGAAATTCAACACATTTCCTGACAGTGATGAACCAATTATATTAACAAAAGGCCAGAATAAAATCAAATTCAAGAAAGTCGAGCGTCCAGCACCATTAGGCGGTTCTCTTGTTTGAAGTATGCCATTAAATGTCTTAACATGACAGAATCGGAACTAAAGAGCTCAAGTATAATAACTAGAAAAGGATACCAAAAAAAGAACAGAAACAAAAGTTGACCCCACAGGGGTTCAAACCTCGGACCGCCGGATTAAAAGGCTGACATCTTAGCCACTCGGCCATTCTGATTTCTATATTCTTCCCAGCATTTTTTATTTCATGTAAGTGATCCACATGTTGTCAACAATTTTAAACGTTAACAACAGAAACACTGCAAATTATTCCATAATTTAGTACCATTACAAACGATTGATAATTTTATCAATTTTGACTGATGATTACTCATTAATAAAACATTATTTACAGTATATTTCTATGTCCATATTGTTATTTCGCTTTGTTACATACACTGTTTCATTATTTTTAAATCTGTGCAAAAAGTTAGAAAATTGTCAAACCTCTGAACAGCTCACTTTAAAGCTGCAGTCCATGGAATATAATTAAATATATCTTAAATTGGCATTAGTTCTGGTACGAACAGAAAATACACTGTACATGCTGATTTATTCCAGAGGCATCACCAGCTATTGCATACAGATTAGTGTACGATATATAAAGTTACCAAAACATTATTATTTTACCGATTTCAATGCGTTTTTTTTTATTTTTATCGGTAAGATGTCCATAAGGAACGATTTTTGCAAAGTTTTATTTTTGATAACATATATCTGGACTGCTGCTTTAAGCCCTGACTCCAGGAGCATATCGAGAGTAGGGCAGCAACATTGTTAAAAAACAATAAAAAAATTATATATTTAATATTGAAGATTTTTTTTATATGAGGACCTTGTTTATTATAACAGTTGACAATGTTAATATATACTTTTAATATATTTAAAGTGGTCATTGATTGCACTTTCACTGGCACTGGAAAAGTATTATTATGCCCCACATCAAAGATGGCGGGGTATATTGGTTTACTAATGTCTGTTGGTGGACTGCTTTGGTTTCTGTTCTCTTAGTCCAACAGTTTTCATCAAACTTCATGATTTATTTAAGTGGGTGTATGGTATTAGTACTCAACCATTAACAAGGCCTATAATACAGATATGTATGCATAGAGAAATTTTGTTTTACAGAGCAATTGATCATTAAATGGGATACTAATTACTTGGTTGCATATTGATCCACAAGTTTGAACAGCCATTAACTTTGATGCTGGGTATGGATTGATAAGAACCGAACAACTGTGCTGCAGAATCAAGTGATATATGATCATGTTGACAATGATTTTAGCAGTAAATGAAAGCCCACAGAATGATGTGACAACTTAATGGCTATAATGGGACTGCCATGATAAATTAGTTTGCTCTGAATCAAACCAGGAATAAAAGTTTTCCGGGTATTTTCCACATGCTATTTGTTTGGGAGCACTATTTGATTAGCAGCATTGATTTTGGAAATGCAACACTTGTTTGGACTGAGGAGTACATTATTATTTAATGGCTGTTTGTTTGCCTGATTAGTTGCCAGATTATCTTTACACTGCAGTGCTTTTCAACATTATTAAAGAACATAATTATATCACATTACAAGGTTTTTTCGATGATAGTAAACTGCGCTTTGCTAACAAATGTTAGACTGTTAATTATACCCCCCACCCACGATAGACCTCACTTGCGATTGCAAACTAGATGGGTGGTTTCCAGGTCAAGGTCACCATTACTAAAATTAGAAATATGAATTCCACTAAATAACTAGAGTATGAATTGATATATTGTAATGAAACTTAATATGTACGAGGGGTGATCCAGAATCAGCAGGACTGCGGCTGTAATTTTAAAACAACAAGGCACAAACGTAACTAAATAAGATAGTAAAGTTATCAATCTATTATCAATACGATAGTTTTGTAGCTGCAATTCCAGAAATATAAAATATACATACATAAACATTACAGCCGTAATTGGCGGTCGGGGACGCTCAGACGACATTTCTTCTGGTATGCACAAACCAAGTCTTTCCGTAGCACCTGCCTCAAGAAAAAAAGAAATTCAGCGCTTGGGTGAAATAAAATTGCCATTTTATTATTCTATCTATTTTACGATGCACATTAATATACATTATGTTATCATTTGTTATTACTTATGTAACATTCAGTATTATTAAATATTAATAAGATATTAAAACCCGTTACCTTTCCATATTAGGCGACATTAACCTTCTTCCCGATGAAAACAGCGTCTTGGAAGAATCATCCCGGGCAATCAGCGAAGAAGATGTGACATGTCTTGGTAACCTTCGCTGTTTTGGGTGTCGGAGAACTACACCTTTTCCACTGCTTTGACTGTTCCTTTGTCTTCAGGTCGAACAAATGCAGCCATGTTTCATCTGCAGTGATGATGTGGTCGAGAAAGTCATTACTGTCCAGTCTGTAGCGCAGAATGAACTTTTTGGACAAACGAACACGTTTCTGTTTGTTCTCATCAATTAGTAGTTGCGGAATCCACCTTGAACCTTGCACTGACCTTTTTTATGTTAAACTGCACTGAACAGTCCCATAACTGAATCTGCAAACACTGGAAATGCCTTGAATAGTGACATCCCTATCGACGAAGTCTTTAACTGTAGCAACAAACATTGCATTGAGTAACCTCTTTCGGCCCTTACCGTTATCGATGCACGGCCTTCCCAGAAACTTCTGTGCCACTCAAAAATCTGCGTCCATGAACTCAAAACTCTGTAGATGAATGACAAGCGCACACAAACACGCACAACACGCACGATATATACACCAGACGTGATATATGTATATATATATAAATTTATGCAATATCATTCCCGTTCTACAGGATATTGTCCCGACAACGTCCCGACACCGTTCAGACACCAACCTGAATTTGATCCGATACAGCCAAATCTATCCTGATACAGTCCCGTCAATACAAATTCGGCCGAGTCTCCAGAATGTTAATGGAAAACCTTGACTGTCGGGAGTGCTTGGCCTATCACACCGAACGTGTCCCGATGATTCCCTATTGTCAGTACAGCGTTCTGAAAGCATCCAGAAAGCTCCCGACTCGATATTCCCGACTTTTTTATTATTTGTATTGTAGCGCTGTCGGCACACTGTCCGGAGCCATATTGGGGAATGTGTGACTGAGGCTTTAGATGAAGGGTGGTACATTAACATGTTTTAGCAGTGTATAGCGCGCCATGACAAATGTGTAGCTTGCGCTTGTGATTATTTGGGAAAATGACAGAAACACGCTACATCATTTTGATGTACAGTTTTTGTCTGAGTGTCCCCAAGCGTCATGTACAGTTGTTATAATAATGTACGTACCATTGTTATTTCTTGCAATACAGCTTAGAAACTTTTGATAATATAGATAAGAGATTGATACGTGTATGCCTTGTTTTTTCAGCTCACCTGAGCACAAAAGAAAAAGCGGTTTTGGCTGTAAAAGTCGTAATGCACATTAAAATCAACCTGAGCACAAAGTGCTCTTGGTGAGCTTTTGTGATCGCCCGTTGTCCGCTGTGCGTTTGTGCGTGCATGCGCAGTCAATTTTTCATTTAAACAACATCTCCTCCTAAACCGGTTGGCAGATTTTCACCAAACTTCACAGGAATGATCCTTGGGTGGACCTCTTTCAAAGCTTTTCAAATCTTTCCGGTCCGCTGCATATGTAGGTCACAAGAGCTAAAAATAGATTTAAAAAGTGAAAACATTAAAAAAATCTTCTTCTATGAAACCGCAAGGCTCAGAGCTTTCATATTTGATATGTGACATCCTCTAGTGGTCCTCTACAAAGATTGTTCAAATGATGCCCCTGGGGTCAAAACTGGCCACACCCCGGAGATCACATGGTTTATATAGACTTATATAGCTAAATGACTTTAAAAATCTTCTCCTCTGAAACAGCAAGGTCTAGAGGTTTCATATTTGGTATGTAACATTGTATAGTGGTCCTCTACAAAGATTGTTCAAATAATGTCCCTTGGGTCAAAACTGGCTACGCCCCAGGGATCACATGGTTTATATAGACTTAAATAGCAAAATGACTTTTAAAATCTTCTCCTTTGAAACCGCAAGGCCCAGAGGTTTCATATTTGGTACGAAACATTGTATAGTGGTCCTCTACAACGATTGTTCAAATAATGCCCCTTGGGTCAAAACTGGCCACGCCCCGGGCGTCAATTGTTTATATAAACTTATATAGCAAAATGACTTTAAAAATCTTCTCCTCCGAAACTGCAAGGCCTAGAGGTTTCATATTTGGTATGTAACATTGTATAGTGGTCCTCTAAAAAGATTGTTCAAATGATGCCACTGGGGTCAATTTTCCACACCCCAGGGGTCACATGGTTTATATTTACTTAAATAGCAAAATGACTTTAAAAATATTCTCTGAAACCGCAAGCCCAGAGGTTTCATATTTGGTATGTAACATTGTATAGTGGTCCTCTACAAAGAATGTTCAAATGATGCCCCTGGGGTCAAAATTGGCCACACCTTGGGGTCACATGGTTTATATAGACTTAAGTAGCAACATGACTTTTAAATCTTCTCCTCTGAAACTCAAAGGCCTAGAGGTTTAATATTTGGTATGTAACATTGTATAGTGGTCCTCTACAAAGATTGTTAAAATGATGCCCCTGGGGTCAAAACTGGCCACACCCCGGGGGTCACATGGTTTATATAGACTTAAATAGCAAAATGACTTTTAAAATCTCCTTTGAAACTGCAAGGCCCAGAGGTTTCATATTTGGTACGTAGCAATATATAGTGGTCCTCTACAAAGATTGTTCAAATGATACCCCTGGATTAAAAACTGGCCAAACCCCGGGTGTCACATATTTTATATAGACTTAAATAGTAAAATGACTTTTAAAATCTTCTCCTCTGAAACTGCAAGGCCTAGAGGTTTCATATTTGGTTGGTTACATTGTATAGTGGTCCTTTACAAAGATTGTTAAAATGATGCCCCTGGGTTCAAAATTGGCCACACCCGGGGGGTCACATGGTTTATATAGACTTAAAAAGCAAAATGACTTTTAAAATCTGCAAGTGTCATACTGTAGTCTCCAATCTTAAAACATATCAGTGATTTATGTGTGCATACCAATGCTTACCCTACCAACATCTCCAAAAAAGAATATCAAAGCAAGTGTCTAAACCTTAAAACTTGTCTTCCAGTTAAACTTGTTGATTTATTTAGAGAGTACAGCCCAACATCTCTTATTTATTTAGTGTATTGTGACCTATAAGACTACTTAAAGTTTTGATATCGCGAAAAAAAAATAATTCTACATCATTATTAACATATTTCTGATGTGCATGCAAAATTTCAGACCGATCCACAAAGTAGAAATGCTTGAAAACGCATTTGAGAATGGTGCCTGATAAGCAACTGGCTTAAGTTGTTTTCAGTGCTTAGATTATCAAATTGTGTACTTAATTCATAGACATCAGTCAAAATACTAGCATATGTTTACATACTTTCATGCAATAAAGATAAACATTGTATAAAACGTGTTCATTTTTGGTTTTAGCATAATTATGTGTGCTGCAAGATGCACAAGACGGGTTTTCGTACTGTTTTTCTTTTTTTTTTACTTGAAAAAGCGGTTTTCGCGGTAAAAATCGTAATGCATATTAAAATCATGATATTTATCGCATGTTTTCCATGAAACTTATTACAGCCAATAAAACCACACAGTAACATGGTGATTTTATGTACACATTGCCCTTTTAGTTCCGCTCACTGTTTTGTGTTTAGGTTACAATATACTAATTCCAATCCTTATATATTTTAATGTAAAAGCGATAACTTTGACCAAAATTAAATGCAACATTTTGCGCATAGGGACCCTCATAACCATACCTTTTCATAAAGAGCATTCTAAGCTGAATTGATTTCAGTAATAAAAAGGGTATGTCATGTGTTATGTAAGAAAGAACTCGACGCTAAACAAAGTTGACTGTTTTATCGACATCTTTTTAGCGGCTACTTTCAAGTTGAATGTAGCCCGCCTCAGCGCAAGTGTCATACTGTAGTCTCCAATCTTAAAACATATCAGTGATTTATGTGTGCATACCAATGCTTACCCTACCAACATCTCCAAAAAGAATATCAAAGCAAGTGTCTAAACCTTAAAACTTGTCTTCCAGTTAAACTTGTTGATTTATTTAGAGAGTACAGCCCAACATCTCTTATTTATTTAGTGTATTGTGACCTATAAGACTACTTAAAGTTTTGATATCGCGAAAAAAAAAAAAATTCTACATCATTATTAACATATTTCTGATGTGCATGCAAAATTTCAGACCGATCCACAAAGTATAAATGCTTGAAAACGCATTTGAGAATGGTGCCTGATAAGCAATCTGGCTTAAGTTGTTTTCCGTGCTTAGATTATATGGGGTGCCTGAGAATTGTGTACTTAATTCATAGACATCAGTCAAAATACTAGCATATGTTTACATACTTTCATGCAATAAAGATAAACATTGTATAAAACGTGTTCATTGTTGGTTTTAGCATAATTATGTGTGCTGCAAGATGCACAAGACGGGTTTCCGTACTGTTTTTCTTTTTTTTTTTACTTGAAAAAGCGGTTTTCGCGGTAAAAATCGTAATGCACATTAAAATCATGATATTTATCGCATGTTTTCCATGAAACTTATTACAGCCAATAAAACCACACAGTAACATGGTGATTTTATGTACACATTGCCCTTTTAGTTCCACTCCCTGTTTTGTGTTTAGGTTACAATATACTAATTCCAATCCTTATATATTTTAATGTAAAAGCGATAACTTTGACCAAAAATAAATGCAACATTTTGCGCATAGGGACCCTCATAACCATACCTTTTCATAAAGAGCATTCTAAGCTGAATTGATTTCAGTAATAAAAAGGGTATGTCATGTGTTATGTAAGAAAGAACTCGACGCTAAACAAAGTTGACTGTTTTATCAACATCTTTTTAGCGGCTACTTTCAAGTTGAATGTAGCCCGCCTCAGCGCAAGTGTCATACTGTAGTCTCCAATCTTAAAAAATATCAGTGACTTATGTGTGCATACCAATGCTTACCCTACCAACATCTCCAAAAAAGAATATCAAAGCAAGTGTCTAATCCTCAAAACATGTCTTCCAGTTAAACTTGTTTATTTATTTAGAGAGTACAGCCCTAAATCTCTTATTTATTTAGTGTATTGTGACCTATAAGTAGGTATATAGGTACAGTCTGCAGTAAATGCCTTGAATTGTGAAACCAGTGCCTTAGCCTCTTTGACAGGTCTTGATGTAGACAAAAACCGGTTCCAGCCAGTTTAATTAGCAATATGCTATACACGAAAATCATGGGTTTCGTTTGCAGGTTTGTGTGTGTGTGTGTGTGTTTCGAAGTTTATGAGGTCCTTTTCGTGCCTGAGGTTGCATTATGTGCGGACCCGGAGTGTGTCCCAGCACTCCTACCTAATTAACTTACTAGAGACTCACGAAAGTTGGGACAAATTTTGAATTATAGCTGCAATGTCCAGCTATTTATTTTTTACTGAGATATAATTTTGGTGTGGTCTTGTGCTGTGGGGGGAAACCGGAGTACCCGCAGGAAACCCCACCTGTCTGGTATGGTGACCACTAACCAAACTGACTTGGGAAGCAAACCCGGATCGCCTAGGTGAGAAGCGCGTATACCAACCACTGCGCTAGCCGGACAGCCCTGCAGGTTTATTGATTTTTTATTGGTGGCTGATGGTCTAGCTGGGGCCTACAGTGGGGAAGTCAATTAAAATAGAGTAGACAGTTTCATTCACAGTTCGCGTCTTATTTAATAATGAAACAGTTATGCATTTTGTCTTAATTGTCGGTAATTAATAGAAAGGGCAAACTGTGATAATTATGAATGGATTATAGTGTGTGGATTAGCAAATATGCAGGTAAGAAATAATATGCATTTGACAAATATTTCAATTTAATATGCTAAGATTTTTTATGAACTGCCTCATAAGTCAATTGTAATTTATAACTACAATTTGAGAGGCTTAAAATCTCGACATGACTGAGTATTTACGGTAGTGGTCCTCTACAAAGATTGTTAAAATTATGCCCCTGGGGTCAAAACTGTGCACACCCCGGGGGTCACATGGTTTATATAGACTTAAATAGCAAAATGATCTTAAAAATCTTCTCCTGAAACTGCAACGCCCAGAGGTTTCATATTTGGTATGTAACATTGTATAGTGGTCCTCTACAAAGATTGTTCAATGATGCCAAACTGGGTTTCCCCGGTGGTCACATGGTTTATATAGACTTAAATAGCAAAATGACTTTTAAAATCTTCTCCTCTGAAACCGTAAGGTCCAGAGGTTTCAAATGATGCCTTTGGGGTCTAAACTAGGCACACCCCGGGGGTCACATGGTCACATGGTTTATATAGACTTAAAAGTTAAATAGTAAAATGACTTTTAAAATCTTCTGCTCTGAAACTGCTAGGCCCAGAGGTTTGTATGTGGTATGTAATATTGTATAGTTGTTCTCTACAAAGATTGTTCAAATGATGTCTCATGGGTCAAAACTGGCCCTGCCCTTGGGGTCACACTGTTTTTATAGACTTACATAGCAAAATGACTTTAAAATCTCCTCTGAAACCGGAGTGTTTCATATTTGATATTTAACATTGTATAGTAGTCCTCAGCAAGATTGTTCAAAGTATGCCCCTGGGGTAAAAAGTTGCCATGACCCGGGGGTCACACGGTTTATATAGACTTATATGGCAACTGGGCCATAAAAATCTTCCTTTTTGAAACTGTAAGGCCCAGAGGTTTTATATTTTGCATGAAACATTGTGGAGTGGTCCTCTACAAAGATTGTTCCAATGATGCCCCTTGAGGTCACATGGTTTCTATACATTTAAATAGCAAAATGACTTTAAAAATCTTCTCTGCAACTGCAAGGCCCAGTGGTTTCATATTTGGTATGTAACATTAAATAGTGGTCCACTACAAATATTTTTCAAATTATGCCTCTAAGGTAGAAAATGGCCACGCCTTGTGGGTCACATGGTTTATATAGACTAAAAAACGTCTGAACCTGCAAGGCCCAGATTTTTATACTCGGGTAAGGGGTTTAGTGCCATTTTGTCCTCTTGTTATTAGCCATTATGATGCCTTAAACTCAGGTGAGCGACCTAGGGCCATCATGGCCCTCTTGTTAATAGATCCTTTAGGTCAGTGTTCCTTTAATGCTATGGAATACACTGACAACTATTATTGTGATGTATGCAATCACACAGGTTGAGACAATTTTGTAGCAAATCCGGGATTCGAACCCGGTACCACTCACCAATCAATAAGGCAAGTGCTATTCTGATTGAGCTATTCGGGGTTCTACACAGTCTCTATGTTAAAATGATTAAGATAATGCAGAGACCAAAGTGTACTTTTATTTAAAAACATCAACTGAGTTTAATATATGAGGAACGTGCCTCAGGTTGAAGCTGGGACAGGCACTGATGGTGGTGCATATGTGCGTATGACCTGGAAAGCCCCTAAAAATATATAATTATGACTACAGATGCTTAACAAAAAGCGTTACATGTATGAAAGTCTATATTAATATTAACAAACATCTGCTGTAGAGTACATATCACGACTCTTTAACTCGGTAATAATGTTGGTTGTGATTTTAAAGTGTCATATGGTTTAAAATAATGCTACATAGGTTTAGTTAATTGTAAACGACAATTCACTGACAATATGCACGCAGACAATTTCATTTGTATACTAGAACATTTTTAACGAAGTTTGACAGTCAAAATATGTTTCAAAATTATTATGTATATGTGTTGATTTTGTATAATGCATTGTTTTTTTCCTGCATGATATGAAAACACACTGATATGATTTTGTTTTATTGTTTCCATTACAATTACAGAATTAATATCTTTTAAAAAAAGACAAATGAACACATTTCAGAAGCTATGTCTTTAAAAAAGCGATTTCATTCAGCAGTTTTTAATGTTAGTATGTTATAGAAATAAACAATACGAAGGCGTATACAATAATTAAAGTGTGAATAATAAACTACATTGTGAGAATTAAAAAAAAAACAAGTTACTTAAAAACGGAACCCAGAGTTGGTATCAAACTCACGACGAACATCGTGAAAGCATTTAAATATAAACAACGCTTTAAACGACTGCACCGTTCTGAGATGAAAAATACCAGGGCATTCTTTGGTTTTAAAAGTTTCAGCTTTGTGACAGTTTAGTGTCATAAGAAAGAAGGCCAGCAGACCAAACCATTCAAATGAAATGATAGGCACAATTAAATAGCTTGTGCAAGTCAGAATAAAGTGGTCTGTAAATAATATTTTACCATCAAAGTTTTATGCGCGAAGGCTTACTATGGAAGAATCCATTACTGACGTGTACCTGACCTTATAACATAGTGACAGGGGAAGGTAATCCAGAATACCCTCCGTTGTCCATTCGAAAGTAATGTCTATTACTAAAGAGTTCCTTTTTGCTTCTGGTATAAAAGCCATTTAGCAATTTCAGACATGCCTTTTGTGGTTATTTCTTATATCCCATATGTGTCTAGAACATTTTGGTGTATTTCATTGTCGGTGTCTGCATTCTGTCGACATGCACATTCTTAGAAGTAAGAACTTTTTTTTTTTGGCAGAAGAAGATTCATCTCTAACTTGATACCATGCTTGCACAATAGGAAATACAGGAAAGGCTACAAAAATGCTTGGAAAGTTCGCCATTTAATAATGGGACCCTATGGGAATTGGATTTACTGTTATTTGACCCACAATGCTCCAATTTATGGGAACCACAGTCGGTCTCAACGTATAATGTTGAGCTCGCGTTACGTCTGCTTGTCAATAGTGTTAAGGATTCTTGTGACAAGCACACACTATAAAGTTGTACATTTCTGGCATTTTTCTGATCAATAATAAAAAAATATTAGCAAATTTGATGAAGCTTATATTTCCTATTTTATCATTGTGTAAAAATATTATTGTACGTTGTAACTGACTTGAGTCCCCGTGAATTAATTCTAGCGAGTACAACACACTACAGCAGGAGAGTGAATCATTCTAAAAATAGCGCGTGGTAAAGCTGTGTTAATACAAGTGCATCAATTAGCGTCCGAGAATCCTAAGCCCGAGAATTTCAATAAATGGGAAATTTATATTTATAAACTTACTGTGCATGTTAATTTAAATTTGAATTGTGGTTGCGTTTTTTTGAGAATTTGTTATAATTGCACCTTTCTATCGACTTCTCCAGTAGATGTTATTCAATGTATACAAATATTAAACATCTTTCTATAAGGAAAATGTTGTGAAAGAAGTCTCGTAATACGTCGAAATGTTATTCATGTTAACTTTAACTTCATTTGTGTAGCATTAATATACTATGTGCAATACTAATGATACATAAAGTATATTATTTAACATAAGTACGTATCCTTGTCCGATATATATAATAATTTTCATTCATTCCCGCTATTATTTTCTGACAATTTTAATTTGTTACATTTGCCTGACAAATTCATTTATGTTTACGTAAATTACTATTATTTTGGTTATTCATGTATCACTGGTGAAAATATGGGGTGGTATATGATCGGTTTATTCACGGTATTTATAATGATTGAGTTTATCTCAAATTAATTTTGGGGCTGATACATTTTCTTATGGTGTCCGAAAAATCTTGTGTCCGAGAAGTCTCCTTAGAAGGGACCGAAAAATCTGGGGTCCGAGAAGTCACGTAACATATCACCTTGGTCCTCTTGTATTATATTTAGGGAAAAAGATGACATCTCAATATTAATTTCAACGCCTATTGTCGTTTTAAAAGACATTTCTTGTTTATTCAGTGTTACCCAAACTTGCACAGTTTGTGTATGACCATAAAAGCTTAGTTCTACAGTTAATGTACGATCATAAGATCTCAGCAGAAGCCAAAACTGAGCTTGATCATGCCACAAACAACAAAATTATTACCCATTGTGTTGAAAACAAAATGCAAAAATGTACTTTATGAGGGATAGAGACTTTATTTTTCATCCAATCTAAACCAAACAGTTTGTGTATGACCATATAGTCTGAGCAAAAGCCAAACATTGGCCAGATTGGACCACAAACACCAGTTATAGCTCTGTCTTTGTTCAAGAAAATGCAAACATTTACTTAATGCAGCATGAAGATATCATATTTCATCCAGTCTTGATAAGAAGCCGGTGAGCATGCATGCACTGTTACCATTTCATTTTGTTGATGCAAAATGAGTGACTTTATTGATCTTGGTATCAAACCAGGTAATATCACAGAGTTTTGCATTAACATGTCAGAGCTAATTAAAGGCTTAAATTTGCATTTTCTGGTTGAAAATGGATGAAATTGCAAATCTTGCATGCAGTTATCTGTACATGCAATGTTGATGGCTTTAGAGCCTGCATTAACATCGTTTATCATCATTGGACAGAACATTATCAAAGATAGGGCAATACTTGACCTAATAGATCAACCATTGCAATTATCACATTGCAACTAATTGGCCAAAACTGCCATGAATAGACAACACAATCTACTGTTTCTGCATTTTCCACAACTGTCACTGTCTGGTCAGAAAAGAATATAGAGAAAAATGATATGAGAATCATAGGCAAAAACACCACACATCAGGTATCCATTTATTTAGCCCATTGCACTGACCGATGAATAAAATCAAACTGATCCTTACACTATCTGAGCATACATGTGTATTATTCAGATGCCTTAATTTTCAAGCCTGTCACAACAGTATGGTCTTCATCTTTGCCAGTACTCAGGTGAGTGCTGTGGGCCATCATGGCCCGCTTGCTTTGAATTATCGGGGTTCAATTTATTATTGTCTGGCTGCATTGAAAATTGTCAAAATCTTCAACCACTTGCAAGATATTAAAATAATTTCAAAGAAATGTTTCTTGAGTGACCTTCTACCAAACTCCTTCAAAATATTATATGCCTGTTTGAAAAACGGGACGTATTATGGGAACACCCCTGGCTGGCGGGGGTGGGGGTGGGTGGTCCGGCGGGCTTCGATTGAGTGGTCGGCGGAAATACTTTGTCGGGAGCCTATCTTTATCCAGCATGGATGCATTAAATTACTTGGCAGAACTGACAAGCATGATGAGACGGAGTGTCGCGCACAAAAAGCAGGTCCCCTAGGTTCAAGGTCAAAGTCACAATTCAAAGGTCATATTAAAGTAATCAATCCTTAACACTTTGTCCGGAGCATAACTTTGTTCTTCATGGATGGATGTTCAAATAACTTGGCAGAAGTGAAAAGCATGGTGAGACGGAGTGTCACACGCAAGAACCAGGTCTGTAGGT
Source organism: Congeria kusceri (assembly GCA_027627225.1). Lineage (NCBI taxonomy): Eukaryota > Metazoa > Mollusca > Bivalvia > Myida > Dreissenidae > Congeria > Congeria kusceri. The sequence continues at coordinate 15,474,384 of CM051035.1, forward strand.
CTAAGGTCAAGTTCACAATTCAAGGTCAAATCTCAAATTAAAGAAATAAATCCTTAACTCTTTGTTGGGAGCATAACTTTGTCCAGCATGTATGGATGATCAAATAACATGGCAGAAGTGACAAGCATGGTAAGACGGGTGTCGCGCACAACAATCAGGTCCCTAGGTCCAAGGTCAAGGTCACAGTTCAAGGTCGAAGGTCAAATTTAAGAAATCAATCTGTAACACTTTGTCCGAAGCATATCTATGTCCAGCATGGATGGATTTTCAAATAACTTGGCCGATGTGACAAGCATGGTGAGACAAAGTGTTGTGCGCAAGAACCAGGTCCCTAGGTCCAAGGTCAAGGTCACAATCTAAGGTCAAAGGTCAAATCTAAGAAGTCAATACTAAACACTTTGCCCGGAGCATATCTTTGTCCAGCATGAATGGATTTTCATATAATCTGGCAGAAGTGACAAGCATGGTGAGGGGGAGTGTAGTGCGCAAGAACCAGGTCCCTAGGTCCAAGGTTAAGGTAACAATTAAAGGTCAAATTTAAGAAATCAATCCTAAACACTTTATCCGGAGCATATCTATGTCGAGCATGGATGGATTTTCAAATAACTTGGCAGAAGTGACAAGCAAGGTGAGGCGGAGTGCTGTTTGCAAGAACCAGGTCTCTATTTCCAAGGTCAAGGCCACAATTCATGGTCAAATTTAAGAAATCTATCCGTAACACTTAGTCCGGAGCATATCTTCTTCCAGCATGGATGGATTTTCAGATAACTTGGCAGAAGTGATAAGCATGGTGAGATGTAGTGTCACATGCAAGAACCAGGTCCCTAGGTCCTAGGTCAAGGTCACAATTCAAGGTCAAAGGCGTAGTGATGGCATCAACTATTCGTTTCCGCTATATAACTCGAGAATGAATTGAGCTATTGTAATGAAACTTCATACATAGATACCTTATTGCGAGATCACGCTTGGGATTGCATATGGGGTGGGTGGAGTGAAGGTTAAGGTCACTGTTTCAAAAATTGAAAAACGGTTTTGGCTCAATAACTTGAGAACGCATTGAGATATTTTAATGAAACTTCATACATAGATACCTTATATTGAGACCTCGCTTGTGATTGCATATGGGGTGGGTGGGTCAAGGTTAAGGTCACTGTTACTAAAAATAGAAAAAAGGTTTCCGCTCAATAACTTGAGAACGCATTGAGATATTTTAATGAAACTTCATACATAGATACCTTATATCGAGACCTCGATTGGGATTGCATATGGGTGGGTGGTGTCAAGGTCACTGTTACTAAAAATAGCAAAACGGTTTTCACTCAATAACTTGACAACACATTGAGATATTTTAATGAAACTTCATACATAGATACCTTATATCGAGACCTCACTTGGGATTGCATTTGGGGTGGGTGGGGTCAAGGTTAAGGTCACTGTTACTAAAAATAGAAACACAGTTTCTGCTCAATAACTTGAGCATGCATTGAGATATTTTAATAAAACTTAATACATAGATACTTTATATTGAGACCTCGCTTATGATTGCATATGGAATGGGTGGGGTCAAGGTCAAGGTGACCGTTACTAAAAATAGACAGTTTCCGCTCAATAGCTTGAGAAGACATTGAGATATTTTAATGAAACTTCATATGTAGATACCTTATATCTAGACCTCGCTTGGGATTGCATATGGGGTGTGTGGGGTCAAGGTTAAGGTCACCATTACTAAAAATTACCTTGAAATTATTTTAAATCATTGAAAAATGCGGCTGCCAGAAAGCAGAACAGTTTTCCTTATATGGCTTTAGAGAAAATCTCTGTAACCACATTCTGGATTTTAAAAAAATTCAAAGATTTGTTGTTATGATATCTCGGCCGAGTTTGATAATGGTTGCCCTGCATTGCAAAACAAGGCCGCCAGAGGGCAGGGCAGTTTTCCTTGTATGGCTATATTGAACACTTTATAAAGCTTGTTAACACTCTAGAGGCCAAATGTTTTGCCCAATCAACATGAGACTTGCTCAGAATATTTGTCCCAATGAGAAGATCTCGGACAAGTCTCAAACTGGGTCTTGTTAACACACTAGAAGTCACATTTTTTGGCATAATATTCTTGAAACTTGCTCAGAACATTTGTTTCTATGATATTTCAGACCAGTTTGAAACTAGGCCACATCGGGTCAAAAACTAGGTCACCAGGCCAAATTAAAGAAAAAGCGTGTGAATACTCTAGAGACCACATTTATAGTCAAATGTTCACGAGACTAGCTCAGAACATTTGTCCCAATGATATCTAGTACAAATTCAAACCGGGTCACATGGGGTCAAAAACTAGGTCACCAGGCCAAATTGAAGAAAAAGCTTGTGAACACTCTAGAGGCCACATTCTTAGCCTAATCTTCATAAAAACTTGCTCAGAACAGTTTATTTCCTTAGCCCCTCAAGTGAACGACCTAGGGCCTTATGGCCCTCTTGTTCACGTAACAGACCTTGTCTGTGCTTGTTCTCTGTAACCCCTCGTCGGATTTTGACGAAACTCCGCCGTATTGATCAGTACCAAGTCTTGTTGTGCATGCCTTTGGCATGTCGTCATTGGCAAATTTTTGGCAGAGTTACAGCCCTTTGAAGTATTTCACATAACAGACCTTGTCTGCGCTCAATGTTCTGGTATTTAACGTCCACTTGTCCATACTAGGTTCTCCAACTGTTCACCATGTCCTGATTTTTTGTAATCAGGTCATGACAACGTCAATGCGGTCCCTACTACTCATCCGAGAGGTTCGTACTGCGTCCATGCTCCTTCCACGTCCTCACCACGCAAGTTTTGTGCATAGTCAATACCTCTCCATGTCTCATCAAGACAGTACCAGGTCTCCACTACCTATCTGTCAAAACCTCTCCACATCTTTCATGTCCATCAAGACAGTACCAGGTCTCCACTACCTGTCTGTCAAAACCTCTCCACATCCTTCACGTCCATCAAGACAGTACCAGGTCTCCGCTACCTATCTGTCAAAACCTCTCCACATCCTTCACGTCCATCAAGACAGTACCAGGTCTCCACTACCTATCTGTCAAAACCTCTCCACATCCTTCACGTCCATCAAGACAGTACCAGGTCTCCGCTACCTATCTGTCAAAACCTCTCCACATCCTTCACGTCCATCAAGACAGTACCAGGTCTCCGCTACCTATCTGTCAAAACCTCTCCACATCCTTCACGTCCATCAAGACAGTACCAGGTCTCCACTACCTATCTGTCAGTTCGCACCATGTCCTAGCATAAGTCCTGGTCACATGCTGTGGTGCAATGCCACTATTAAAGGGATATATTTATATAGTAAAAATCTTAAGTGATTATATTATGCCAGTTGGTGTATATGGTTGTCAGTAGAGTTATTTCAGTTTCCAAAACTATATTTTGATTTCAATGAAACACAAATTAATGCATTGCAATTGCAGAGATGATCCAAATCAGATTTTTTCTTTTGACAACCCTGATAGAAATTGTGGTTCATGAATATGAAATTAGCGCCCTTTATATTCAGCTGCCGTGTTTAGACATCGGGCCTGCATCGGTCATTTTTAAAGTTCTACAGCATCCTGCAGGAGTTCGGAAAATGGCAATATCCTCGGAATATCCAGACAGGCATAAAAAAACAATAATCCCAGTTATGTTCTATTAGCTTCCTGTTCAGAAATCATTAAGACGGATTGTGTAAAGTCATGTCGGACAACACTGTGTTCTGATTGGAGAGGATTTTGATTTTGTCATTTTCCAATTAACTGCCTTCATGGTGGAAATCCTGCTACTGCCATCCCTGAACTATTGATTCAGATGTGCACTATCTTCTTCATTTGGATAATCTCGGTTTTCATTCTTGTCTGCACTTGCATGGCCTTTACGACCTTGGCTGACCTTCAACCCTTGTATTGTGGTCAATCTGATAAGAAGGTCTAATTAATTGGCCAGATTACATTGTCTATCCAACATCAGAGGGTTTAATTAAGAGCATTTTGCAAATATTTTGTGGCAAGTGTATTCTGATTTTCTCTTATTTGAACATGAAATGAATGTGAACCATTACAAGTTAGGTTACACAAATGGAAATTTGTAACTCCACGCTGTCAGTCCGGCATAGGTCTACAAATAGTTACAAAAGTTGCCCAAAGCAGAATTATGCAAAAATTATCTTCAAACAAACAGAACTACTGTTGCTTTTTATTTTAAGAAAGGTATATACTGCAGTTGGTCCTAAAGTTAAAAAAAAAAAAATCCTGACCATAAATGCATAAAAACAATATAATAATTCAGAGTTTGCATTTGAAATAAAAGCTCAGTACATTGGTTTAGATTTATTTTCTTTCATTTCATTAAAATTTTTCATTATCATTTGTTTTCAGGGACCATAAGCCTTAAGTCAGAACTTTATGTAAATACTGTTCTGAGTGTGATCCTGAAATATTGGGCTCAAGTTCATTTTTTTAATATTAAAAATTAGACTTGATTTGTTTTGCAAATACTGAGCTGGCCTAAGGTATGTAAAACCCAGTGCATTTTCACTGATGCTACATAACACTGACTTTGAAAAAACATAAGTTAGGCGTGTCGTATGCAAACTGGGCTTTATGCATGTGCGTAAAGTCTCGTCCCGGATTATCCTGTGCAGTCCGCTCAGGATAATCCTGGGTGGCACATACGCCTACAGTGGATTTATGTTTCAAAGATACTTCCTTGAAACCAAATATACCATAAAAGTGGAAAGTGCCGTCCTTGATTAGCCTGTGCGGACTGCATAGGCTAATCCGAGATGACACTTTACGCACATGCATTAAGCCCGGTTTTCCCACGACACGCCTCAAGTTCAGAAAATATTCATAACCATTAAAACATAAAAAAGCATTTCTTTTCAACAGGCTTTCAACAGTGTAGACAGGTATAAATCAAGGTACAATGTACTTCACGAGGGACTGTGCAATTTTGTACCATAATGTCATGTCAAACCATCCGTTCATTCTTAGGAAGTCAGTATATTTTTCAAATAAAATTACAATGAATGTTGAAAAAAGCTTAATGTTCAGAAATGTGTATTGAGAGAAACATTAAAATATATTTTACTATGTAGTAAAAAATTATAGCACAAGACTTTTATATATTGCGTCTCGATGATTGTTGGCGCATGCGCAGTTCTTACTTCCCAATTCAAAGCCGAATGTAGCAGTTGCATTTGGATAAATTGGTTTGTATCGACAGAATTTTTTAACTGTTTTTCAATGAATATAATAGTGTTGTTAGACTGTTGGCGCAAGCCAACAGGATTTAGTAGTTGTATTTAGAAATCGGTCTTGAGGAAACTACTTCTTAACTCTGCAGGCTACGAGTCAGTAAATCGATATATTACTGTTCTTCACGGAACAGTGAGGCTTACTGTTATCGATGCTACAGTCTATGCATAGATGACAATATATTGATCGGAATTACTAACACTAATAAATGCTAATGATAATCTTTTTATTCCACATCTACAAGTGCATTCATGTTATGGCTATTCACATTGGTATGATAGCGTCTCTGTTTGTTCTGTGTACTGGTTAACTATGCATTATAACATATTGCAACAAGTCTAACAACAGTGTATTGTCTCAGTACACATAGCGGAGCAATCATAACAGCTCGATTGACAATTGTTATTGTTTTGACGTATGCATAAAAATGTTGGAGAAGCCTTGTACTTCTGCAATTTTTATTTACCAATCAGAGCACTTGTGATGTTAAACGCTGAAAATTGATTCGAACTTATACCGTTTAACGGCTCTCTCTACCCGTTTTAGATTGACTTATATGCATTTGACTATGTTTGCTTTTTAAATAATTTGCACACAAATATTTGCTTCCCACAAATTGCGAAAAATAATGATGAATTTATAGATAAATAGCATTGAATTAGATGCGCCCTATATAAGTTGTAATTTGCAAAAGACAGTGGCCTGGATCTCCAACTTCAATTAGGTCAAATACCAGCTTATACCAGTTTATTTTAAGTAGATTGTATAATTATGAGTTACGAGATTTATTTTGTAGAAATTATATTACAGACAAGTGATTTCATTCAAATAAATGTTTGTAAGATAAAAAAACAACAACTCATAATTCACTTGCTTTTAGTTTCTTTTCTTGTCAACAGATTTTGATAAGTGGGTAATGAAAGTGACCTGAAATAAATCAATAAACATCAGACAGTCCCTCTTTAACAGTCCTGTATCATGTATATGCCATGGATGTCGCTAAGTAATCTGTCATATTTACCTCGATAATTTATAAGTCAGGTGACTGTTTTATTGTTGCTTATGACTCTGTGGTTATTGTTATTTTCATTTTTGAATTAAGTTACATGTAATTTAATTTTCACTGAGGACATTGTACTTCAAGAGTGCACATACTTATGCTAGTAACTGACAACTGCCATACTTGAGTCAGAGGTAAGGGGAGAAAGGCCGTAGAATTCCCACACAATTTATGTGGCCGGGCTGATGTGAATGCAATAGTTAAAGCACTTGGCTGTGACATTTAGCCATTCTCTTTTATTACTTTTTTAAGCGTCCGCGTGCGTGTAGGTTGTGAGCTCCGTCAGCCGAAAAAACACATTTTGATAAAGAGTTAAAAGCGCTTAAGAACGAGCGTCTAGTCACTCTTATCATTGATATTTACATTTGCTACCACAACGATTGTGATATTTCTTGCTTTTCCGGATATTTTATATGCCAGTTTAATAGACAAAAGATAGTGCTAGTAGTATTGGTGTTGTTTAACCCTTTGTATACAATAGTTGTCGCCCTTTGTTCCAACATTGCCATGGTACAGTTTTGTCTATTTTATTTTATAACATACATGTACTCTTATATAAAACTATGTCAATTTATGTTTTGTTATTATGCTAAATTTCTGTAAACTCAACTGTTGAAAAGTTTTGTATTATATTTCAATATTTGATTAATTAATAGTCTTTAAACTAGTCAGTAGTGTTAAATATGTTTCATATGATGTTTCTGTTATTAAAGCATCAAAACTATTCCATTTTCTATTATCAACATGAAGAAAATTGGTTTGTTTTTTCGAAACGAGTTTGTGTGTTTTTCGCGAATAGGCAGCTAGGTTTTCCAAAATAAGGTTGACGCTTAACAAAATATAAAAACAGAATGGCCTTAGTTACTGATTTCAGTAACTTTTGTGCTTGATGAAAATTCTGAAAAGTCTATTGTACGTGCAAAATGAAGAATTTTGGATGTTAAAATAGTTATTGTGTGTGCATGTACATATTAACATAATGCGGCAGGCCGATAAGAAGTTTCATTAATCACTGTTTTTGTAACCAACTTTTATATTGTAACCATATTTTTCCATAATTTAATGGAGTTTGACAGGTCTATTCAGTTGTCTTTGATGATAAAAGCTTTAACATAAAATTTTCTGTAAAAAGATGGACATCTGGTAGATAACAGTATATCATATCTGTTCATAAAAGGGCCTAGAATCCATCGTATGATTAATTACAGGAGCACCATTGTATTTTTTATCGTCTTGTTGCTATAAAATGTTTTCATTGTTTTATTTCGTCTATATTAATGGCTGGGGAAAGCTGCCTCCAGGAAAAATCTGGGGTGTAGGTCAAACAGTCATCATGCTTTCATTGTTTTGAGACTGTTGGCGCAATCCAACAGGATATAGTAGGTGTATTCTGAAATTGGTCTTGAGGGAACTGCTTCTTTACTTTGCAGGCTACCAGTCAGTAAATCGATAAATTACTGAGCACTTAGCAGTGACGCTTCCTGTTATCGATGCTACTTTCTATGAATAGATGACAAGAAATAGATCCAACTTAAAACACTTTATAAACAATAATAATAATCCATTTAGTCCACATTTACAAGTGAATTCATGTTATATCTATTCACATGGGTATGATAGCGTATCTGTTTGTGCTGTTGACTGGTTAACTGCGTATTGCATCATGTTGCAACAGTGTATTGAGTCAGTACATATAGCAGAGAGATCGTTACCACTCGATTGTCGATTGCTATTGTTTTTTGATGTATGCATACAAATTATCGAAGAGCATTGTACTTCTAAAGAGAGTTTTGAATGTATTTAAATTGGTATTTACTGAACACAGCGCTTGTGATAAAAAGCACTGAATATTGATTTGAACTTATACGGTTCATCGACTATTTTTACCTGTTAGATTGACGTGTATGCATATAAATCTGTTTGCTTTTTACATAGTTTGCATGAAAATATTTGCCTCCCACGAATTACAAAAAATAATTATGAGAATGTCGTAGATAAACAGCATTTAATTAGACGCGCACTATATTAGTTTTAATTTGCAAAAACCAGTGGCCTGGATCTCCATCTTCAATTAGGTCAAATACCAGCTTATACCAATTTATTTTATGTGGAGTGTATAGTTATGAGTTTCGAGATTTTTTTGTAGAAATGATATAACAGACATGTGACTTACTTCAATAAAATTAAATACTCTCATAATTCATTTGCACTTATTTTATTTTCTCGCCAACAGTCTTTCTATGCTGCCAGCATTTTGATTTATTATTCCTTGTTTTTTAATTGCCATTTAAGTTAGCTTGAACATTTATCATTATCACTGTAATGCATTTTGTGAGGCACAGACATTTTATAACCTTGCAGATTTTTATTATATGAATATTTATCTCAACAGATAAATCAAATTTATAAATTTACACAAGACAATCTTCCCAAAACTCTGCAGCAAACATTATATTTGATCAATGTCCATTGAGAGCTTGACAAGCATTATATGGAATCTGGACAAGCACTTCAATGAGACCGATCATGGTAATGACTAAATTGCTGATGGTTCTTAATTTCATTGCGAAAATCCAAGAGTTATGGCAGTGGAGGCAAAGTACCATGGCTTTGATGAGAAATCTGTTTAACCTAAGAGGCAGACATGTTGCCATGATTTTTCAGTTGGGGGACTATTTACCCTATCTCGGGGCATCTGAGGTCGGTCCTGTGACAGATAAAGTGGATGGAATTGCGGAGGGTTAGGTTCCTCATTTAAGAGTGTTGTAGGAAGACATTTTATGGGAGATATGCTTAATAAAAGTTTGTTATGGCTTTGTTCATCGTTTTGGGACACTACATTGAAGAGGTTGTGTACTAGTTTGTATTCAGGCCGGATGTACCTTGAGAAATGAATTTTATTTTATAAAATTAGGCTACATCCATTGAGGCAAATTGTCCTGAAATGGCCCCTTCTCCACAATGCATGCATAAATTTGTATGCAACATAATGATTGTGAAATGTTTGAACCTGTCATCATTTATCGTGCAATAAAATAGTTGCCATTTTTAGCTCACCTGAGCACAACATGCTCATGGTGAGCTTTTGTGATCATCTGTCGTCGGTCGTGCATCAACATTTTTATTCAAACAACATCTCCTCCTTAACCGCTGGGCAGATTTTCACCAAACTTCACAGGAATGATCCTTGAGTGACCCTCTTTCAAAATTGTTCAAGTCGTTTCGGTCCGCTGCATATGTAGGTCACCAGAGCTAAAAATACATTTAAAAAGTGAAAACTATAAAAAAAATCTCTGAAACTGCATGGCTGAGAGCTTTCATATTTGGTATTTGGCATCCTCTAGCGGTCCTCTACAAAGAGTATTCAAAAGTTGCCCCTGGTTTCAAAACTTGACACGCCCCGGGGGTCACATGGTTTATATAGCCTTACATAGCAAAATGACTTTAAAAATCTGCTCCTCTGAAACCGCAGGGCCCAGAGGTTTGGTATGTTACATTGCGTAGTGGTCCTCTACAAAGATTGTTCAAATGATGCCCCTTGTGTCAAAACTGGCCACGCCCCAGTGGTCACATGGTTTATATACTTACATAGCTAAATGACTTTAAAAATCTTCTTCTCTGAAACCACAAGGCCTAGAGGTTTGGTATTTGGTTGGTAACATTGTATAGTGGTCCTCTACAAAGATTGTTCAAATGATACCCCTGGGGTCAAAACTGGCCACACCCTGGGGGTCACATTGTTTATATAAACCTAAATAGCAAAATTCCTTCAGAAATCTTCTCCTCTGAAACCGCAAGGCCCAGTGGTTTCATATTTGGTATGTGGCATCCTCTAATGGTCCTCTACAAAGATTGTTCAAATGGTCAAAACTGGCCATGCCCCAGGTGTCACATTGTTTATATAGACTTAAATAGCAAAATGACTTTAAAAATCTTCTCCTCTGAAACCACAAGGCCTAGAGGTTTCATATTTGGTATGTAACATTGCATAGTGGTCCTCTACAAAGATTGTTCAAATGATACCCCTGGGGTCAAAACTGGCCACGCATCGGGGGTCACATGGTTTTTATTGGCTTAAATAGCAAAATGACTTTAAAAATCTTCTGTTCTGAAACTGCTAGGCCCAGAGGTTCATATTTGGTATGTAACATTGCATAGTGGTCCTCTACAAAGATTGTAAAACTGATGCCCCTGGTGTTAAAACTGGCCATGCCCCGGGTGTCACATAGTTTATATAGTCCTAAATAGCTAAATGACTTTGAAAATCGTCTTCTCCGAAACCGAAAGGCAAAGAGGTTTGGTATTTGGTTGGTAACATTGTATAGGGGTCCTCTATAAAGACTTTTCAAATTATACCCCTGGGGTCAAAACTGTCCATGCCCCGGGGTCACATGGATTATATAGACTAAAATAGCAAAATTACTGCAAAATTCATCTCCTCTGAAACCGCAAGGCCCAGAGGTTTCATATTTGGTATGTAACATTGCATAGTGGTCCACTACAAAGATTGTTCAAATGAAGCCATTGGGGTAAAAACTGGCCACGCCCCGGGGGTCACATGGTTTATATAGACTGAAATAGCTAAATGACTGTGAGTTTTTTTTCTCTGAAACCGCAAGTCCCAGAGGTTTGTTAGTTGGTTGGTAACATTTTATGGGGCTCCTGTACAAAGAGTGTTCAAATGATGCCCTGGGGTCTAAACTGGTCACGTCCCGGGAGTCACATTGTTTGTATAGATTTCAATGGCAATATTACTTCAAGAATATTTTCCTCTGAAACCACAAGGCCCAGTGGTTTCATATTTGGTATGTTACAGTGCATATCTGTCTTTTACAAAGATTGTTCAAATGATGACCCTGGGGTCAAAACTGGGATGCCTTAAACTCAGGTGAGCGACCTAGGGCCATCGTTGCTCTCTTGTTAATATTTACCTAATTATTGTCCTCTTATTTCTTTGTGCAGCTAATTACTACCTTATTATTGAAGGATTTTAAAATAACACCACATATATTGATAGAGGACATTGAGAGGAAGAGCAAAGTACAAGGACAATAACTCTTTCTTTAATATTTATGAGTTAATACCCTTCAGTTAATTTTCTTGTGCATAACTCCATTAGTATTTAAATGATTTAAAATAAAACCACATATATTGATAGAGGTTGAGAGGAAGTGCAGAGTACATGGACCATAACTCTTTTCGTAGGAGGCATCATTTTTGCCAACATGTAACTGACAATGTGGTGCCTTCCTCAGAAAAGCATATGGTCCGGGGGCATACGTCACATCCTGTGACAAGCCTTGTTTTCAGCATTTCGTCTTTGGCAGAAGTTTGGCGGAGTTATTGCCCTTTGAAGTTTTTCAAATACCAGACGTTATCTGTGCTTATTCTCCGTACCCCCTGGTCGGATTTTGACGAAACTTCACAGGATCTAGTGGTGCATATCATTGGCATGTTGTTATCTGCGGTTTTTTGGCGCAGTTATGGCCCTTTGAAGTTGTTCACTTAACAGACCTTGTCTGCGCTTGTTCTCCGTTACCCCTATTCGGAGTTTGACGAAACAGCACAGGATTGATCAGTACCAATTCTAGTTGTGCATATCGTTTGCGGCAGAATTTTGGCTGAGTTATGGCCCTTTAAAGTTTTTGACATAAGAGACCTTGTCTGTGCTCTTTTCTGTAACCACTGGCTGATATTTGACAAAACTTCACAGAATTAATCAGTACCAAGTGTGGTTGTGCATAAAATGTCATGGTAGGTGGATTTAGGGCAGTGCATGGGGGGAGAGATGTTTTTTCCGAAAACAAACTCTAGTTGTTGTTAATGTCTTGGGATTTTTATATCTATTACAGTGGTGTAATTGATTTTTTCAGGATTAACCATTCTGCTGGCAGGGCACACCCGTGATGGAAAAAGTGCAACTGGGAACACATTGCTTGGGGTCGATGTATTTCTTTCATTTTATGAAGTGTCAATTTATCCCTTCAATACTAATGGAGTTATGCTCCGTACAAGAAGCGTGACGGACGGACGCACGGACGGACAGACAGGGTGATAAATTAACTGGTAACTGAAATACTGTCTGTTGCCATCCCAAGTGAAAAATGATGTATCTATCTGAAACAGACCATTTTTGCTTTTTTTCAAATTCAAGGCCCAATATCTCTGTTGTTTGTATCCCATTATGGGCAATTATTAAGTTCATTATGAGATCTTCTGGTGATACACAAACTGTGTAAGTTTGTTCAAGATTTAAAACAAAATCAAGTTTCTATGTTGCAAAGCCCATTTTTGCAAGTTGCAATCTGGCCCAATATCAATCTTGTCTGAGATTTTATGCTCATACACAAACTGTGCAAGTTTGGTCAATATTTGATAACAAGAGGGCCACGATGGCCCTAGGTCGCTCACCTGATATCTATGTATGAAGTTTCATTAAAATATCTTAATAGGTTTTCAAGTTATTGAGCAAAAACAGTTTTCTATATTTAGTAACAGTGACCTTGACCTTGACCGCAACAACAACATACGTTAAGCAAGGTCTTGATATAAGGTATCTACATATGAAGTTTCCTTAAAATATCTCTATGCGTTCGTAAGTTATTGAGTGTAAACCGTTTTTCTACTTTTAATAACAGTGACCTTGACCCCACGCACCCCATAAGCAAACCCAAGTGAGGTCTCGATACAAATTATGTATATTAAGTTTCATTAAAATATCGCAATGCTTTTTCAAGTTATTGAATGGAAACCGTTTTTCTATTTTCGGTAACGGTGACCTTGAACCCACCCACCCCATATGCAATCCCAAGCAATGTCTCGATATAAGGTACTTATGTATTAAGTTTCATTAAAATAGCTCAATGCGTTCTCAAGATATTTAGCAGAAACCATTTTTCTATATTTAATTACGGTGACCTTGACCCCAACCACCCCATATGCAATCCCAATCGAGGTCTCAATTTAATGTATTTATGTATTAAGTTTCATTAAAATATGTCAATGCGTTCTAAAGTTTTTGAGCGGAAACTGTTTTTCTATTTTCAGTAACAGTGACCTTGACCTTGAGCCCACCCATCCCATATGCAATCCCAATCGAGGTCTCGATATAATGTTTTAACCAAATATGAAACCTCTGGGCCTTGTGGTTTCAGAGAAGAAGTTTTAAATCATTTTGCCATTAATGTCTATATAAACCATGTGAGCCCTGGGGTGTGCCCAGCTTTTAC